>CM052809.1:55032003-55334053 GCA_028533885.1 Nasua narica | reverse complement strand
CACTACTGGGTATTTACCCCAAAGAAGCAGATGCACCACAAAGAAGGGTCACATGTACCCCAATGTTCATAGCAGCAATAGCCACAATCGCCAAACTGTGGAAAGAACCAAGATGCCCTTCAACAGATGAATGGATAAGGAAGATGTGGTACATCTGTACAATGGAATATTATGCCTCCATCAGAAAGGATGAATATCCAACTTTTGTATCAACAGGGACAGGACTAGAAGAGATTATGCGGAGTGAAGTAAGTCAAGTGGAGAGAGTTAATTACCTTATGGTCTCACTTACGTGTGGAGCATAAGGAAAATCATGGAGGGCATTGTGAGAAGGAAGGGAAGGGTGAATGGGGAGAAATCGGAGGGGGTGATGAACCATGAGAGACTGTGGACTCTGAGCAACAAACTGAGGGTTTTGGAGGAGTGGGGGTCGGGGGGGGGTGGGTGAGCCTAGTGGTGGGTGGGTATTAAGAAGGGCATGTATTGCATGGAGCACTGGGTGTGGTGCATGAACAATCAATCTTGTAACACTGAAAAAATTAAATAAACATATTTGGGGGAAAAAAAAGAAGACAATTCTTTCTAGAAGGATTCCTTTCAGCTTTATTCTCTCTAGATTCTGAGGAAGAAGAAAACAACAGCATAGAAGTTTTGCAATATGCATAACTATGAATGCTCAGCTATTGCATAATAAAGCTGTGATGTGAACCCACGCTGCCTGACTCCATAGCCCCACATACTTAACTATTACACAGTATTATTTTCAGCTGGAATTCTTACAATAATTGTAGTGAAAGGTGAGGTGGAAATTCAAAACTAGTTTTTCCTTCCCAGGTAATCAACTAGTTAGTTATTCCTTTCCTCCATCCTGAATATATTTGTTCTAAATTTTAGTTTCTATATACTCATAGATGATTTTCTTATTCATAATGCTACTTTGGCATTATGCCTTTTAGTTTCTGTCTTAAGACCCTAACTCTGTCTATGGCCCATTTCTCTATGTAGTTTATTAACTTCAACTTTTGCTGTAGATTTCCTAGATTAAATCCTCAAAAGGATTGGTCTAGCTCACCTTTTAGGATTAGACAATGTCCACAGTTACTGTCAGAAATTGACGTTCTTGGGCCATATGTCCACTCCTGATCCAATAGGCTGCAGTTACTAGGGAAGTCTTTCAGGAGATGTCAAACAGGACTAAGCAGGCATAAAAGTCTGAGGGTGTGGAAAAGTTCATTGTGAGATAGGTAAGGTAGGCATTGTAGTCAGCCTGAATCAAAAGGTTAAAGCCACAAAGGGATATTATTCGATACTAGGTGGAGATTTCTTTTTCACCTTAAAATTCTTCAGAAAAATTGGGAGGGGAGGAGCACAATCCCAGTGTTAAGGCTTCTACTACTTGCCTGCTCCCTTACCACCAGCCCCTTAAAAGGAGGTGCAGATATTCTCCAGAATACCTAGCTTTACCTAGCTTAGTTTTTGACAATCAAATACTTGTCTAAATCCGAAAGCAGAAAGATTAAGTAGAAAAAAAATTTTAACCTTCTTTCTTTAGTAAATTTTTGATCTTGTCAGAGATAAATAATGATTTGAGCAGGATTAGGCAAATTCTAAACTTGAGGTGGAAATCCATTCAGTGAACTCAGTGCAGATAAACTTTCTTCACAAATAGCTGCTGCCAACTCTTTATAATCTCATGATCCTACGTAATTAACATTCTTGCATAAACATCTTACTTTTGCCACAACTGAACCATTTTCAAATTCTTCTTACTTAACCTAATAATCTAAACCTTGATATCAAGCATGAATCCTAAACCATGACTAAAACCATTTGAAGTAGCATGGTCATATATAAAGTATGGAAAGAACTATCGATGCTAACAGAAATCACTTTCAAAATACAATTCTTGTAGTGGTGAAACTGCTTAAATATTAGCTGGATAAAAGTATAGATGTTAACTTAACCATCCATCCATAGGAAGTGGTTAATTGAAAAGTATGTTTTATCAAAACTGCCATATTTCCTGCTGTTTGATTATAGTTATACCAGGGTTCTCAACCTTCAGGAGACATTTGGTGATGTGTAGAGACATCTTTCACTACCATAGTGGAGACTGGGGTTAGAAGGTATACTGTCATCTAGAAAGTAGAGGTTAAGGATGCTGCTAAACATGCTGCAATGCACAGGACAGTCCTCAACAAAGAATCATCCAGCTCTAAATATCAACAGTACCAAGATGAATAAACTGCCAATAAACTACAAAAGGAATCTGAAAGTGTACCATGAAATGCCAGTCACTAAGAAACACAAGCCCTTTGCGTGGTATCAGGATGAAGGGGTTGAGTGTTTTTATCACAGGTAACCCATTCTCTTCATCACACTTCTGCACAAACACGGAGCCCTCATTCTGGAAAGATCTAATCGGTCAGAAAATCATCTTGAAAAACACTGTATATTGTCTACATTTGGTCTTTGCTTTAGATATATATCTAATGGAATGGAGGAGTCCACTAGAATGGATCCATCAGATGTCATTCTCCCTTTCTTGCATAGGAATAGAGTTGGTTATTGCTGGGTACCTGGCCACATAGCCAGGTTCCATTTTCCTCAGCTCCTATATGACTCCAATGGCAATTCTGGACCTTAAAATACTGAGTCTGTGCTCTCTCTTCCCTTACTTCTATGCCAGGATATAGAAGTACCTGAATATGGTCTGGTAGAGCAGTAAGAATTGCTCTGATTCCCTAAATGACTGAATGGAACAGAGTGGCCCTCTTATCCTAGTACCTATTATGTACAAGAGAAATAAACTTGTATGTTCTTTGAACCACTATATACTGGGTTCAAAGAAATAGGAACTTAGTTATATTCAAAATTATAGGAACTTAGCCTTCAACCCACTTGAGACAGATAGTATATTTTTCTAGTGGTGATTTTTATCATTGGTGGTATTGGTAGGAGTGGTTTTCAGTGCAATAAAGAGCAAACATGGGCTTAAGGGGACTGGGAACTGGGGTACCTGGGTGGCTCAGTCAGTTAAGAATCTGACTTTGGCTTAAGTCATAATCCCAGGGTCCTGGGATCGAGTCCCACATTGGGCTCCCTGCTCAGCAGGAAGTCTACTTCTCCCTCTGCTCCACCATCCCCCACTCTCTCTCTCTCTCTCAAATAAATAAATAAATAAAATATGTTTTAAAAATAAAAATAACTGGATGTGGTGCATAAACAATGAATCTTGAAACACTGAAAAAATTAAATTAAATCAAATTTAAAAAATAAGTAAAATAAAAACAAAAAGAAGACTGGGAACTAAGCAATTTATCCACTAAGGTATTCTGAACAACTGATCTTCATTTATTCATTCAATAAACATGTATTCAACCTACACTACGTCCTGGAAGTAAGAGATAAGAATAAATATCCCCCAGTGAGCAATTTCTTGGAAAAGTAAACATAATTACGTACAGTATGTTCTCTATTAAAAAAAACAACAAAAGTGATCTTCAAATTCTCCAATCCCCCTCTCTGCCAACTTACTCAAGATCTAGGTATATAAAATGAAATGTGTTAGGCTCAAAGAGACAACTCTATGAGGAAATAGCTAGGTGAAAGACACAAACTAAAAGGCCCTGGGCCATGTAGGTAAAAATAAGAGTAAGGTGGAGTGGGTGGAACTGGGTCAATCTGGAGAGTACAAGACCCTTCTGAAATGTCTGGCTGCTCCTCAGCTCTAGTATATTGATTCTTCATGGAAATACAGACTGAGTTTAAGAATAAGTACAAATATGGATTTTTATGTGAACATTCCCAATTTTGAAATGTTGGCAAGGCATGTAAAATATTTATTGAATTTCTTGGGCTGGTAATCAGTAACTAAATTAACACACTTATTCAGTGCTAAGATATCTGGCCATTTTAGTGAACCTGATGCAGAGGTGTATAGTAATGGATAGGGCCATATCTAGAGATGAGTATAGATGGAAAGAAAAAATAAGAATTTTGGTTTGTTTGTTTCTTTGTTTTTTGGTGGGAGGAAACATGCAAGGAAAAGATCATATTTAGCATGAATTTCTAATAACTTTCCAAGTTCATTCTCAAGATTTTATTTTAGATTAATTACCTAAACAGTCTCTATTGCCAAGGCAATAGAAATGTTTTTATTTTTTTTATTTTGCTTACAGAATAAGATTATCAGACAGTATCATTATAACATTGTAGAAATGCTCTATGTAATAGAACAGTAACACCTTCTGAAAGTTTCCTAGAAAACAAAGAAAGCCTTTAAAAATAATAATGGTTGTTTACAATTGCACCCAAAACCTTAAGATACCTAGCAATAAACCTAACCAAAGAGGCAAAGGATTGGTACTCAGGAAACTATAGAACACTTATGAAAGAAACTCAGGAAGACACAAATAAATGGAAAAAACATTTCATGCTCATGAATTGGAAAGATAAATATGGTGAAAATATCTATGCTACCTAGAGCAATGTACACTTTCAATGCAATCCCTATCAAAATACCATCAACTTTTTTCACAGAGCTGGAAAAAAATAATCCTAATATTGTATGGAACCAGACAAGACTCCAAATAGCCAAAGGAATGCTGAAAAAGAAAACCAAAACTAGTGGCATCACAGTGCTTGACTTCAAGCTTAAATTACAAAGCTATGATCATCAAGACAGTATGGTACTGGCACATAAACAGACACACAGATCAATAGAAAAGAGTAGAGAACCCAGAAATGGACCCTCAACTCTGTCAATTAATCATTGAGAAAGCAGGAAAGAATATCCGACAGAAAAAAGTTTCTTTGACAAATGGTGTTGGGAAAATTGGACAGCCACATGCAGAAGAATAAAACTGGACCATTTCCTTACACCATACTCAAAAACAGACTCAAAATGGATGAATGATCTAAATGTAAGACAGGAATCCATCAAGGTCCTTGAGTATAACACAGGTAGCAACCTCTTTGATCTCAGCCACAGCAACTTTTCACCAGACACATATCCAAAGGCAGAAATGAATTATTGGGACTTCATCAAGATAAAAAACTTTTCACAGCAAAGGAAACAGCAAAATCAAAAGACAACCAACAGAATGGCAGAAGATACTTGCAAATGTCCTATCAGATAACGGGCTAGTATCCAAAATCTATAAAGAACCTACCAAACTCAACACCCAAAGAACAAAGAATACAGTCAAGAAATGGGCAGAAGACATGAACAGACATTTCTCCAAAGAAGACATACAATTGGCCAACAGACACATGAAAAAATGCTCAAAATCACTCAGTATCATGGAAATGCAAATCAAAACCACAAGGAGATACCACCTCACACCTGTCAGAATGGCTAAAATTGACAAGTCAGGAAATGACAGATGCTGGTGAGGATGTGGAGAAAGGAGAACCTTCTCACTCTGTTGGTGGGAATGCAAGATGGTACAGCCACTCTGGAAAACAGTATGGAAGGTTCCTCAAAAAAGTTAAAAATAGAGCTATCCTATCACCCAGCAGTCGCACTACTGGGTATTTACCCCAAAAATACAAATGTAGTGATCTGAAGGGGCACCTGCACCCCAATGTTTATAGTAGAAATATGCACAATAGCCAAAACTACGGAAAGAGCCCAGATGTCCATTAACAGATGAATGGATAAAGAAGAGGTGGACACACAATGGAATATTACTCAGTCTACCTACAATATCAGTAGATCAAACACTTTGTAAGTCTGAATAGTGGTGCTGGCCAAGGCCTGTGAATAGGAGAGACAAACTCTGACTCAAAATATGCGCCATTTCCAGCCAAGATTTGAACTACTGTTCAGTTCCAGGGCTTTTACCCACAGCTCAAAGTAAACAGCTTACCATCTTGATGCTTTATGACCTTCAGTACTAATGTCAACTTGGACGCTGTGACAGCAGACCTTAAAATATCTGAGTATTCTCCTTTCCCTAGAATATAGTTACATAAGTAAATGACCTTCTCTCGGAAGGGTCTAGGGAAATTATTACTCTATATATTTATTATGCTGTTGTACGGTCCTTCCTCTTGGGGACCTACAGTCTCCTATGGTCAGTGAACTCCGAGCCTAAAATGGGCTCAGTTCCTAAAACTGGGAAAGGAATCTCGACTTTCTATTAGATAACTGCCTTTGGCCATTTAATCCTATCCGTCCTTCATTTTTTTTATTGTATTGATTAATATCCTTGTCTTCCCATTCATCTTACTGAGAGAGATACTAAGTTCTATTATCTATCTTGATAGTCCCCTCCAACCTTGCCTTTTACTTCAGTACTTACACTTAATTTTGCTTTTTTTAAGAGTCTCCCACCTGACCTCTATTATTTTAGAATCCTCTTAACCACCTTCCTATCAATAAGCCTAGTTATCTAACAGTGTCTACTATGTGTCCTGGGGAGAGTCACCACTGAGCTTCTCAACAATGCTGATGCCCTTCTCATCTAATAAGCTCTTATCACTTTAATAATGGACTGTCCTTTTGGCTTCGTAGTTTTTGGGTCACTATTTCTTCTAAATATTCAGAAGTCTCTGAAAAAAACATCAAACACTCAGTGCCATACTTAATAACCTATAGTCATGAGTTAGGAATTTCTAATGGAGCAGGAATGAACAAGAAATCAGTTGGATGTACAAGGGCTATCCATCATGGGCAAAAGTTTGGATATAATACCAAATCTCTCCTTATTATAAAACCATTATCAAATCATTATCATTACCATGATTAGTTTTACAATAATTCTTTAAAAAAACAAACTATTGATGTAAGTTAATTGTCTTATAAGGGGCTTAAAGGACATACACCAAAATTTTGCTCCTCTCTGGATGCTAGGAGTATGAGTGATTTCTTTTATTATATTTACCGTAATGTTATCCAAAATTTTTATTACAAGTATTAATTAATTATACACTAGTTTTTTTTTAAGATTTTATTTATTTACTTGACAGAGAGAAAGAGATCACAGGTAGGCAGAGAGGCAGGCAGAGGGAGAGGGGGAAGCAGGCTCCCTACTGAGCAGAGAGCCCGATGTGGGGCTCCATCCCAGGACCCTGAGATCATAACCTGAGCCTAAGGCAGAGGCTTAACCCACTGAGCCACCCAGGTGCCCCTATATACTAGTTTTTAATTAAATTATTTGTTTATCAAAAGAACAAAAAATAATAATGGCTAGCATCTATATGGCTTTAAAATGAACAAGGCACTCTGGGAGCGTCAGACTTTTTACATGCTATTTGTAACCACATTATAATGTAGGTATTACTATCTTTATCATAATAGATGAGAAAATCAAGATCTAGAGAAGAAGTCATTGTGACTTCCACACAGAGAGGGCACAATGTGACTGTGTGATTCCAGAACCTATGCTGAAGCCACCAAGCACGGCATTCCACCACCCTTGTTACTTGGCACTGGCCTCATGGCAATGTGAGGCCAGAATCACTGTTTTCTCCAGCTCCTTTGGAATTGGATAGTGCTTTCTTTTAAACCCAAACCATTATCTTTCTGCTGTTTGGATGCTGTTTAAAAGCAAGCTTAGTGATCTTCAACTTTTGGGGGTGTTTATAATCAGTTTTTCAACGTAGTGGAAACTGAAGAATTAGCCAAGCAGGAGAATAGAGTGAGAACACCGTATTCTTTCCATCGTTTTTGCAGTCCAACCCCAAAAGGATATGTCTATTATTTTGCTTGAAGGGTGGGGCTTAATACATTGAGACCTCATATTTAAATGTCAACAAGAATACAACGTTAGTGAAATCCAAAAATAAATCACTTTTGGATCATGTGTCATTTAGGAAAAACATTTAAGTGCTTACTTTAGCACTTAGTGAATTAGAAGATTAGGGTCAATGAATAATATGCTCATCTAGAAAAGTATATCTATAACACACACAGTTCCCAAATTAAGTCATATTCGGTGGTGAGATCAGCTTAGGTTACTTATCATTGTGGCTTCTCATTTTCAAGTTACATCAACTATCTTGCAATATGCTAGATCCCATCCCTGCCACCCTCTCTTCACCTGTCCTGGAGCAGCCAGAGAAAATCATACCAGAGAGACTAGCACTCTAAATTTACCACCCCATCCTCCACATGCCTACTCTATTCACATGTCTCATCTTCTTTCAGTTCTTCAAAGTGACCACTTCAAATAATTTGCCTTCTGTTCAAATGTTAAACAACCACCTCTGTACATTCATAGTCTTTAATCACCTCTAAATTCTCTCAGAATAAAATCCAAAATCTTTACCAAGTCTCCTCCCTCCCATACCTGGCTGATCTCCTCTTATACCCTCCTCTTCCTTCTTGACTCTTGCTGATGTTCTTACTATTCCTTCCCCAAAACATTAAGCTTACTTCCAAGTTAGGCCCTTCACACATGCTAATCCTCTGCCTGAAAAACATTTCCTGTGATCTCTCCATGACTTGCTTTCTTTCACTCAAACTCTAGGAGAATGACTACCCTATTTAGAACAGCATCTCCCACTCCCACAACAAGTCTCTCTATTCCCTTTATCCTGTTTCAGTTTTCTTCATAGCATTCAACACTTACAACAATAAGTAATATAGTTTACTTATTTATTAGATTTTTTGGGGTCTGCTTTGTGTAGAATATGAATTCTATGAAAAAGATTTTATTTTGTTTACTTCTTTGTCACCTGTATTTACAAAGGAATTTGGCATATGCTGTTCCAAAATAAACATTTATTGAGTGAATGAATGAATGAATAACAAGCTGAATTCCATGACTGCTCTTTGTTCTCAGTCGCAGTCCTTTCCAGTATATTCTGCACAATGCCAGAGTGAATGTTCTAAAACAGTACTGCTCAGAGTATGGTCTCTGCACTAGAAGCATCAGTTTCACCTACGAGCTTCTGAGAAATGCAGATTCTCAAGCCCCACTCCAGGCCTACTGTTCATACTCTCTTTAGTAGGGACTAAGAAAATGTATTTCCAAAAGCTCTCTGGGTGATATTTACACCTCCCCAAGTTTGACAAGCATGTCTTCAGAAGAATATATAGGGGCGCCTGGGTGGCTCAGTGGGTTAAAGCCTCTGCCTTCAGCTCAGGTCACGATCTCAGGGTCCTGGGATCGAGCCCCTCGTGGAGCGGGGGTAGGTCTCTGCTCAGCAGGGAGCCTGCTTTCCCTTCTCTCTCTGCCTGCTTCTCTGCCTACTTGTGATCTCTCTCTGTGTCAAAAAAATTTTAAAAAAATCTTAAAAAAAAAAGAAGAATATATGACCACGTGATTGACTTGCTTTAACTCTTCCCGCTTCCCTGGAACAAAATTTAAACTCTTTCATGTGGCTCTTAAACCCTGTGAGGCTCAGCCCATGGATCCATTGGCCCAGCATCACCCTGTCACTAAACCTCTTTCCACCCAAGTTCCCATTTGCTGAGGTTTTTGACGGTTTGTGTTCTCTTGCTTCATGTTTCCCACATGTTCCCCCTGCTTGGGACCTGTCTCTTCCTTATCACTACCTTTACCTGCTTACTCCTGTTTATCCTCATCATTTAGGTTGCTAATGGCCCCCCAGTGTATTCACCAGCATTTGCACCTTCCCTAGTCACACCTGTTTTTGGTATGTGTGTTAATGTGTTGAATTATCTCTCTGAACCACTAGGTTGAATGCTCCATACGTTCAAGGTATTGTTCACTTAGCATTTTAGCTACTCTACCTGGCCTTTAGTGGGCATTCATTAATATTTCTTTTATAAATTAATACATACAGAACTGGTGGAAAAAAAAAAAAAAGAACTGGTGGGAATACATTTTTTTCCCTGATAAAAACAACGCTATAAGTGATGTCTAGAGATAGAGTGAATGGTATTTCAGTTCCATAGTTCAGAGAGATCGTTTATTAACTGTACTTTTCCCATTCATCCGGATACAGAACCATTTTGGAAATTCATTTCAATCCCAAATACCTGATGTGCATGTTGTCTTTAAAAAGATTCCCAACTGGTAAATCTAGCGCTGACATTAATCAGAAGAAACGATGCAAAAATGAAAAAAAAAAAAAAAAAAGGAAAGCAGTTCCTAATAAAAGACCTGTGGAAGATTTAGGAAACCACAAGCAAGAAGTTTTGAAGAAAAGTGTTAGAAGGTCACTTAGAAGGCTAAAAAAATACAGACTGTTCAGCACCAAAAGGCTTATTGTAGAGACTTATAGGACATGCGATTTGGGAGAGTTATTCTCTGACTCTGATCTATGAAAAGAGAGGAAGTTATTATGCCTTGAACTGCCCAAACTGCTAGTTTATTGTATAACCCAAGGCCCTACATTAAGTTAGAAGGGAAGTAATTGCAAATGAATGTTCATATGTGTTATGGCTTAACCTTCTCTTTTATGTTTCTACTCCAATAAAAGGAGCTGTGGTACTTTCTTTCTTTTATATCTCATATTCTCTGGGCACACAGTTCAGCGGAGGCTGCTCTGTACTACATGTTGGAATGATTAGTTGATCAGTTGACTCTTCAATGCAAGTACTTTCCATACCTCATGCATTCATCTTCAAATGCTTAGGATCACCAGGGATTCTATGGTTATTTGAGCTGCCAGGAAGGAACAAAATAAATGTGGATCACAGAGAGACATTCTCACCCCCCACCTTTCCTTGATTTTATGTTTTTGGTTTACCATTCTTCATTTAGGCAATATCAACTCAACTGGGATAATAAGGAGGCAGTTTAGTGTTTTAAAAAGAGCCTAGATTCTGCAACCCACTAAAATTCAAGTTCCATCTCTGCTGACTATTAGCTCTGTGACCTCAGGCTAGTTATTAATTTCTTTTGTTTCTCCATTTCCTTCTAATTAGCGAAATGGGGCTAAGAATAGCATTTGTCATGAAATGGAAAGATGCTGTGTGCAAAATGCATAACTCATAGTAGACTATTTAAAAAAGATTAATTCTGCCTCCTTTATCCCTCTTCACACTTTAAGTAAGGAAATAATTATTGATTAATTGTTGATTTGACTAATGTACCATTAGATTTAAGATCTGAATTATCAGGTCTAAGTGTTTCTATGTTTATTAACCACCCTGGTTAATTAACAATTCTTTTTTCTACTTACATGCAACTTAAAAATCAGACCCACGTTAGTAGGGGTCTTTCTAAAAAGTTGTGCTAAATGTAGGGAGCAGCACATAGGAGCACACACTGTATTCCTTAAAAGAATCAGATTTTGGAAAAGCATTTACAGGAAAGAGATCATAAACATCTGAGAGATGGAGAAACGAAGGCACAGTATTGTGATTACACTGATTCTTTGAGATTCTCTGTCCTATATGGGATTTATGTGCACCTTACTCTTTCCCAATTACTCAGTACATCATCTTAGGGAAGCACATATTCCACGATGCCACTTATTATTTCCTATAGTGGCCATTACTTGGTTCCAACTCAATGCAGTAGACATATGTCACAAAATCTATAGAGGCTGCTTTTAGGCAACAGGCCTGAACAATGGAAACCTAGGTAAGATAAAAGGGCCCACAGTGATCACCAGGCGGAATGCAAACAGGCTCCTTAGGTGACCCAGCTCAAAATACCTATAGGCCCTAGCTGACCAATAGGCTACTTACAACTGGGCACAGGTACCGAGAAAGGAAAATTCCATACCTTCCTATACTTCCTCACTTCCCCCCAGCAAGAGCTCATTCCTCTTTACCCCCAACCCCAGCACTGTCTCCTGACAGACACTCTCTCCTTGGCTGTCCTGCCCAATGCTCCCCTGCAGTATATTCAGTAAACTTCTATTTCCTTTGTTCTGCCTGGGTGAATTTTCTACCATCTGTGCTGCGAGCCTCCACCCAATCAGGTCACTCCACAGAATCTAGCCAGGGATCTTAAAATTCCATTTATTATTCATAGATGATTAAGTTGTATCGATTACCACTAGGAAATTGCAAAAAGTGTGTGTTGTGCTGATGGCAGGTCGGTAGCATCATCGCGCATACTTTCTAAACCCAAAATTGGGGTTTGCTGTCCAGAAATGGAAGAAAATATTTTAAATTTTTATGGTTTTACATAATTTGGTAAATACTCAACCTTTAGAAAAATGCATTTAGGATTCCAATAAGCAATTGAGAGATGACCTCAAGTAACACGGAACTGTGTGTGGTACACATTTGCATGTAGACATGTGCAGATATGTGGTCTAAGGTCTCCAGAAAGGTAGGTAATGGGCTGGCACAGCCAGGACTTAACAATGTCTAATATGTGTTTTTCATGGAGTGAGTCAGATGACTTTTTAAAGGGTTGAATTGGATCCACCCAAGAAAATATTTTCACCAAACCAGAGTTTGACTCAGCAAATATTCTCACACAGAATGGAGTTTCCTGTGGCTCACAGGGAGGTTGATGTGTTACTTTAGAAATTCCTTTTCCCATGTGTGGTGTCTGGAATTGTCAATGGGCTGCATCTATGTGATAAATAATGTGGCAGACAAAAGGCCAGGCCTTGTCTAATTTTCTGAGGTATTAAGGACAAGTCCTTTATGATGGGGTATTTACAAGGAGACAGGATGTGAAAAGCTAGCCTCACTCTGGGCCTGGAGGCCACCTCTCAATAACCAATCAGGCTAACCCACATTTCAGGGGTGAGAGAATATTCAAGGTAATATGTGCTGTATCTAGAAATGCATTCAGAAAGTAAAATCTTACAGATATGTAGAAAATATAAAACTACTCTTAAAAATATAAGGCTCTACCCAACTCTTAGATTTCTTAAGTCATTGAACATACTCCCTCCTGAAAAGGAGATGAAGCATAATATCCCTTTGGCTCCCTGGATATGAAGATCCTAAAAAATAAGTAGAGTTTTAAAAACCATAACTCATTAGAAATTTTTCCATATTGATCTGGATGTTTTGAATGTTAAAACAAAACAACAACAACAAAAGAACCCAAAACAACTAATATAAAATCCCTGGTTTGAATGCAAATTAACTTTCTCTCTTCTGAAACTTTCAATCTCTCTGGTGACTCGTAGCATATTTTCCTGTCTAGCCCAGTTCTTTGGGCATGCTCTTTTTCTCCTAGAGATTATAAGTTCCTAGAAACTAAGAACTTTATTTTATTCATTTAAAAAGCAATTTCTTAGTAAGACGAGCTTGATGTGATCATGTAGGAGAAAATTAAAAAACAGTAAATATTATTAAAAGTGCATATTGCAATGAGGTAAAACCATTTTGGATATGAAGCAGAGACTTGAGTCTACAGAAATCCTATTTTAATTATATTCCATCAAGGTCCTGGAGTTTGGTCACTGAGTAGCCTGGATAACAAAGGATTACTATGTTCCGTGCATTGCAAGTTATGGGAAAGATCATAAATTATCTTGATGACTCATTTCCTCTACTTATTCTACCACTTCCAATATGGGGAAATTTTCTGCCACTTTTCTTTAAACTTGTGAGATATAAATGGGAGAAAAGAACCTAAAATTAAGGTTGTTCAATAATTGCTATTTAATATGTATACAAAGCTTAAACTCTCTTGTAACTATTTTAATAACCAATTGATCCCAAACGCCATGCTTAAGGTGACTCAGTATTCTTCGTGTCATTTTGTAGAGGACTGGCTTGTGATGCCAGGAGGTTATTTTATCTAGGTCATACAGGATGTTCCCCATGTATGTGCTGAATATGCCAGAGTATGTAACAAAGGTCCCCTGTTCTTGTTACACAGACTGAAAAGGGAAGGAAGGAAGAGTATCTTTAATTTCTGAATGATCACATTCTCTGAAATGCAATTCAAAATCCTAAAAGGTTATGTCATTTCTAAATTCCTCTATGCATATACCAAATTCACCCACAATTTTTTTAATTCATGTACACATTCATTAGTGAAGACAAATGGCTTAATTTTACTCTTTAGCTTTTTACCTATTTGGATGTATTTTTAGATAGATTTTCTTTACTTAGCACAGTCTTAAATAAAATAAATGTTGAGTAAATATTCCTGTGTTATCATCTGTAAATTTCTCCTTGAAATTTGCCGATGGATTACTGCTTTATGGCTGCCAATTGTCTCATTTCCTTGTCTTTGTTCTCATTCCAGGATCCTTTGGCATCTGTTTCATTTCATTGTTCTCTCATTTTTCATTTTTTCCCACGTAGGCTAGCCTAATTAACTGCAGCATTGTAAGTATCAAGGATATGAATTCTGTACCATGCTTTGAAATATATTTCATATGATATTATATATTTATGGATAAAATTTTTCATTCTATGCACTCTCCCTTTATTCTTCCCTTTGAAGAGGAGGAAGAGATCATCATAAGGAACCTGAATTGTGGCTCACTCTTCTCACTGATAAATGTTCCCGAAAATTTTACATCTCTCATGGCTGAAACATTGGATGTTACAGATATGTTTTTCATTAAAAAGTCTACTTTTTATTGTTGGTGTGCATTTCCTGTTTTCCTTTTTTTCAATTCCCACACCTCACTTCAGGACTCCTCTCCAATGATGGATTTCCAGAGGGACCTGTTAACAGGGCAATAACCACAAACTCCCCTTCAGCTACTGCCTGTCAGCACTCCCACCCAAGTGGTATAAGGTCTCCATGTGCTTCCCTTTCTCTGTTCCTTTCTTTCCTCTTTATGACCCAGAGCCTCTTTCATACATGGGGACATCTGCAGTCCTCAAAAGGACCTCTGGGGACCCAGAAATTTGCCTCCTGCCAGTAAGATTTAGCAAAAATTAAGGGCAACAGAATTTCTATATATCAGTCTCCTTGAATTTGGAAGTCAAGGAAATATTTTCTACTATTACCAGACTGAAGATCCTCCTTGGAAAAACCAGATGTTATGTGAAGGATGTGAAGTGTTGGATAACAAATTACCTTTTGGGAGTTAAGTCCAGGAACTTAAGAATGCCTTTAGATCACTGTCTTTTGTGAGAGGCAGAGGTGAAATTCAACCAATAAGGGTTGATTTGTGAGCTTTTGTAATAAGCTTGGTATTAATACTTAGGGGTATTAATGCTGCTTCAAATTCTAAGTCCTTTCACTCCTGTCTCTTGGCCATTCTTCCTTTTTTTATGTGACTTGATCTCAATCTAAGTATCTCTTTTCCTTTATCTCTTTTTCTTTCACTCTCTCAATAGACTTTAAATAATTAAGAATATGATGTGACATGAAAACCCATTATTGTCTATGGGTTTTCCTTCATCTTCTTGTGGTAGGTGTTCAGTAGAGTAAAGAGTAATTACAGCCCATTTAAATGGCAAATTATGATCTTTATCAGTCAGGATATGATTTATATTTTAAGTATCCCTAAAGACAATAGTCAGCTTATTCCCAAACTATACCAGCTTCAGCTCTCTTAGGTCATGACCTCGACCAGACAGAAGATGAACTCTGAGGAGAATCCTGTAGTAATCCAAGGTTGTTCCATCAGATAAATCTGCTAACTACGTTTAAAGCTCTGCACAAGCTCTCAAATGACAAAACATAAGAATTGATGAAGGAGTTTTTAAAAAAATTTATCTACCCCAATTTATAATAACCTCTGAGAATTACACTCTGTACTTACCATGGCATTTTAAATACTTGAAGAACACATTTGCTCATTACTATATTGATAGGTTTTTTTTCTCATAAGTTGATTTTTCCGAGGGAAAGAAATAATTTCTTGAAATCCTCTTAAAAAGTTATAATAGGCTTTCAAACCTATCATGGCTTGTCAAGAGAAATAGGTTACTAATACTCTAGGATTGAAGAGTGCTATAACAAATGGCAGAGTTAGAAAATACTTTCAATATGGGAACGGCCCGATAATGCAGAGTAATGAGCTCCTTATAATTAAACATATTCCAGCCAAAGACAAATGAGCATCAGACATGGATGTTGACTAGTATATTCACACCTGGTTAGGAGGCTGTTTTAGAAGGTGTCTACTCATTTTGTTTAATACTATCTGATGAAGTTTCCAAATTCCTTGCCATTGGCACTTCCTGGACAGTCCACGTCACTCTTAAAATGCAGTGTCCAGAGATTAATCTAATATTGCAGACATGCTCTGGCTTGGGCAGAATACAAAATGTCTGATGTACAAATGACCTTTTATTAACATAGTCCAAAATTATGCTAGAGTTTTTAATAGATAAACCATATCGCCAATTCTTAGTGAACTTATGATAAAGTAAAACCCTTCGATTTTTTTCCCATATGAAATCAAAGAAACTTAGCCTCTTTTATCCTGTTTTGCAGAGCTGACTTTTAAATCCTGACTGTAAGTCATATTTATTTCTGATGAATTCTGTATTATTGATTTTGATGTCAAGATGAGTTTTCATCTTGATATACCTTATTGCATTTAGTATTTCTCCCAGCTTTGTGTCATTGCAAGATATATAAGACATTTTCTGCATCTTCCAAACTGAGGATAGAAGTAGAATAGAACTAAATCTAGCAATGTCCTGATAGACTCTTCTCATAGGAAATTTGTATCACTCCTCTCCATAAAGCAAACTCCCTGAACAGAACCTACAATGTTTTAAAGAAAATGTTCTTCCTTTAATCCTTGAAAATAGCTCTTCCCCTGTCTTTGAAAAAGAGCATGAAAAATAGTAATATGCAATTGACAGGATTTCCTAGCAGGCGGTTTTTAAGTTCTCTTAGGTGGAAAAATGTGGAACTCAAATAGGGACCTCCTACCTGCTCTAGGTTAATCAATAACCTTTGGTTTTGCAAAAACATCTGTGACTGTTAAGAATGAATTGAAATACATTAGAAATGGCATTACCGGCTGACCGGTGACGGTAAAGCTGCAAACCAGAGGTTACAGGCTCCTGCTTCCCTGGGCAATAGGCACGCCTTCTGCTCCCTTTGAAAGCCTTTCACATCTGGCTGATGCTGAATGAAGCTACTGTCAAGCCACGGCTGCTGTGGTACCTGGTTTCTTACGAATTAATTACATGTTCAGAACAGAGGACTTAGGGGTGTCTGGGGACTCGTGGCAGAGTTCACACAGCCTTTTTTAAACAAAGGAGGCTCTGTCTTAACTTATCCTTATGCTCTTAACGAGGAAGTGAATTTGATCATGGGGCACATTAGGGATCCCTTATTTAACAGAGCCAGTGGTGATTGGATCAACGTTTTTCTAAATAGCATCTTGTGTGTTAGCCATAACGGAGGTTAGCTTTGTTCTATTTGGCTTTCAAATATGGTTCTTATCACTGACTAGCCTGAGAGAAAAGAAAATGGCACAACTGTGTTTCCAGGGGAGTGTGAATGCGAGTTTGTGTGTGTGTTGTTAATCACAACACACACAAGAAGTGGGAGAAAAGCTGAAGTGCTCACAGGACAGGAAAACTGGAAGCAAACCAGTTAGTATCAGAGGGTAAGGACTGTATTTACTTGATGTCTTTACCTCTGGCCAGGAATTTACATTGGAATCGTTGGGGGAAGTTTGTGCAATCTGAAAGGACAACTCTAGCTGACAGTGACTCTCAGCTCTGTGATCACAGAGGTGGCAACCCAGAACCTGAATTTCAGAAACCTAGGATTTTGAAAACGATCCCCGTTCTGTTTAAAAACTACCGTTCTTGAGTAGCAATGAATGGCTCTTCGGTCAAGTCCCTTTCTCTAATCAACTTAAAGCAGCAAAAACACAGAAGAAAGGCAACCCTACTGGACTGTAGAGCCTGATCTGGGACTTGGAATTGAGAACGTGTTGCTTTTCCATTACCACCAGCATAGACTGTGTCCGTCTAGAAATCTATACCCATGCTAGTGCTATTTGGGCTATTAACAAGCACAGAGGAGAAGGGGACACAAAACCTGGTGAAGCAAGTACATGAAATAAAGTAGGAATAAATAACACATCAACTATACACAGCTGGCTAAGTGAGGCCATTAAGTTCTAAAGGCACTTGAGACTGACTGGTAGCTCTTCAATTCCCAAGACTGGATGAGAGAACTTCCCCTGCTCCCCACTCATCAGCTGTCACAAACTCATGTCAGAGAAGAAAAATTATCCAGAGGCAGAGAATTATTGGGAAGGAAGCAATGGGGAGTGTGAAATGCTGGAGGGAAACCTTGCATATTGAAGCTTCTTTCTTAGATAAACTTAATTGTGCTAAGTTCTTTCTGGAAGTAAATTGTATGCGCTTTGAATCAGGACAATGGGAGGGAGGAAATTTACTCAGGCTTGCTGCTCTTTTTATACTCTTCTTTCTAGCTGAAGCTCATGAACACGCATAAACCTCTAACTTCTCAAAGATCCTTTGTAAATTCTCAGAGCCATGTGTTAGTGAGAAAATTAACACCCAGTCATAAAAAAAGGGCTTGGAGGTGGGTTTATTTCCTGGTTTGCCTTGTTGGGGATGCTAGGCTATTTGTACATCTGAGTTGTCTGTGTCCACACGTGAGGAGACCAGCCAAGGGATGGAGGTGATGAACTAAAAGGCTTTTCCCATTACCAGAGTCTAGAATTCTGAACTGACTGAGAAGTGGAATGAATCTAAGCAACTGCAAAAAACAAAGAAAATCAATCTAAAACAAATGGGAGGAGCAGCTCTTATGTGTAATTACTACTTTTTAAATTTTGCATTGTTTCCTAAGTAACTAAACAAGTTCACTTCAGCGGCTAAGCACGCTGTTTAGTGTCCAGTTCTCTTGGGGTCATGTTATTTCAATCAACTAATCTCCTGAGATTCCCCTTTGCCAAAAGACCTGAGGGATCCTTGAAAGCAATTTTGGATCACACCCAACAATCTAGAGGATGTGGCATTTTCATTTCAATTGCAAAGCAAACCACATTACAAGGAACTGAGAAGAGTGGTACATAAGGGAATCGCGGAGTACTACAATTTGTAAAATGGAGCACATTCTTTCTCCTTATAAGCCCAGAACTGGCATCTACAGATTGAAGTGGGGATTTTGAATAAAACAAAAGGAAAACAAAACCAAAAAAAGAATAAAAGGAAAAATGTTTGTGGCATTTTTGGGGGTTGGTCAGATTATAAAGTATCTATTCAGAAAAATAAAGACAAAATACAAGTGTTAGTAAAGCAGAAAGTTGGTAAAGTTGTTGATTATCGTGGAGCTGCTCTCTGGTCCCAAATGAGCTGGATATGTACGTGGATTTTAGCCTGAATTACTCTCCTCTTTTGGCTCCACAGGGAAGAAAACTATTTGGTATCTGTTCCAATTCAGTGTTGGAAACAACACTTTCAAACACCATTTGTATGTGTTCATGTACTTGCTACTGTGAAAAACAACTTCAGAAGACAATGGTCCTTCATTTTATGAATCTTACTGTGGCTTATTATAATAATAATGTTGGGGGTGTAGGGGGATTGATACCTAGCGTCCTCCTTCCTACCTGAATTCCGAACCAGAATTGGGAGACAGAGGCCAGAGTCAGACAGATGGTGGTCAAATTATCCCTTTTGTTACTGATAAACTAGGCAATGGGACTTTAGATCTACAAGCCCCAAAGGGCTTGTCATAGTATATTCCAGCATTAAACAGACATGCCCAACCATTCCTGACAAAGCTGGACATCTGCAGGGCTGCCCTGAAGGAGCAGGCTCCAGAAACCCAGTGGAGCACAGACCCGGGGGTCTGATGAGATGACCCAGAAGCTCGGAGCCCCCTGTGTCCAGTCTCTACTCCCCTGGGCAAGAGTAAGAGAGGGGTAGAAAGAGGCCAGCAGTGTTCATCCTAAATTCCTCCACATGAAATTATGATGCCTGAAGGAAAGGAGGCCCCACAAGAGGAATAATAATCCTATTTCTATAGTGATTTCATATTCCTATTGATTATCACACTTTGCAGAAGGAAAAGAGGTTTAGTAGCTAAAAAAAACCTGATTTCTGAGAGAAAAACAGACCTGGCATGGTACGTATATAAAACAGATTTACCTCTTTTCAAGGCCTAAATGTATCCCATTTTCATCTCACTGATTTTTTTTCTAATAAATGATCCTTGTTGCATTCTTGTATTAGGTTCTGATCATATTACCTTTGGTGGTGTAATTACCTTTAAATTAATAAAAATTATTTTAGATTTTATTTTCAGAAGTTGGTACTGCAATTTTCAGTGATAATATGTTTGATGACATCTCCAGTCTTTATACCTAGATTGTAAAAGAAATAGATTGATCGCCTCTAATTCATAAAGAAGGCAGTTGGTCATATTCATGATGTTTTTTCTTTTTAAATTCAGAGGCTCCATTTCCTTTTCTCGTCTTTCCTGTCTGAATCATAAAGGACCTAGAATATGGAAGATTTTTTTTTCTTTTTTCTGGAAGTAGGATTCAAATGAATGGGTGTCAATACAAGAAACAAATAAGAACTGGTGATGGACTGGGATTCTGGGTTGCCAATGGGTGACCTCTGCCCTCATGGAAAAGGCTAAGCAAGAGGGGGACAATGCAGCCATCGTGGGCAAAAAAAAAAGCAGAGCCAAGACAGATAGAAGGAGGGCCCCAATGACAGCATCTTCATTTCTAGATCCAACAAGGAATTAAGCCAGCTGCATTCTTGACTTTATAGTTTTGTGAGCCAAGAAATGGCATTGAGGTGAATTTATAAATGACCTTAAGTGAATATTTATTATTTCCTGTCACTTGTAACCCAGAAAGTCCTGGACAATGCAAGGCTTATTCCTCCCCTGCTCCCTTACCTCCCTGCATATCTAAGATTAGTTTGTACAGTTTATCAAGACTTTGGTAAAGGCTCCAAGTTAATAGAAGAGAATTACAACACAGAGACACAGAAGTGGCTCTCTCCCCTTAGGATCGATCCTATACAGTCCATAACTCCTCCCAAGGAAGATTCTGCATGGCATTTCCATGCCAGGCCATAGGTTCTTCCCTGGCCAGCTATAACCTTTCACCTCTGCTTAGTTGTTGGTGTGGGTGTTTGGTTGAGGTTTTCTTTCCCTCTTCTAGGAACTACTGTGATCACCTCCTGTCCAGGTATGAGAAGACTCAGAGAAGCTTCTCATCCTAGGCTTCCCTCCAGACTAAAGTTGGCCTGCCTACCATTTCCTTATTCGTTGTCCCTGGATCCACTTCTTAGCATAACTGACAGTTGTGAATGTTTACTTGCCTCAGAGGAGACTCATCACTATATCCCTTGTGGGATCTCAACAACCACACTGAAATGGAAGAATCCATCAGTAGTTGTTACTCATCCAGTAGCAGAAGGTGTCCCTTCCTCACATTTACTTCCCAATTATAAAAAGAAAAGGTAGTCTCTTCTTGTTACAATACAATCTTGGTTGAATGTTGACAAATTTTCATCCAGGAACGCTTCCTCCTTCATGAGGTAAGAAGAATGACGGGCAAAATTGGTAATAGATTAAAGGGTCAGAAATAGGTGTTGAAGAATCAGAAAATTAGCTGTATAATATCATCTTGAGTTTACTTCTGAAGTCAATGGTTTCTGGAGGATTCTTAATTCTCAATTTAGATATATCTTCATCTATCTCTATTTCTATAATTATTGATGCAAATTAGAAGATGACATATCTTATCCAGGAACGTCTCCTCCACCATGAAGTAAAGATGGTACTATGTACTCTTCTACCTTCTGGGCTTTCAGTCCTAATTTTCTGTAACTATTTAGGTCAAAATAGCTACCACAACAGGAGAAAGCAACAGTATGCTGGTCCAGAATGCTACAATCTCTACTCAGAAAATAATTCTCTAAAGAAAAAAAAAAGGCTTTAGAAATGGAGCTTTGTGTAGAGAGCATGTGACTTGTTTCTATACCTGTCAATGCATTCAAATTATCTGAAAAACTTTTTAATAAATCAGCTTCCTGAGTCCTACCCCAGACCTGTTAAAAATATTTTTTTGGAAAGGGGTTTGAGGATATGAATATTAATAAAGCTTCCCAGATGATTCAGATACTATGTTTGGGGACCTTTTTCTTCTACCAGCTGACTTGGTAAAAAGGAAACTTCTTCCACACATGCTCTCATACTGCGAACTCTGAGAGTAGAAAGTCTCTTTTTGCTTTAATATCTTGTTCCCTCACTGTGTTTTCCCTACATGGTTGGTCTGTGAGATATTTGCCAAATCCTTCCCAATATACATTTATGCTCTGTTAGAATAAGCTCTGATTTTTGTCTTAAAATTTTTAATAATACCTATATATTATTAAAAAGAAAACAACAACAGAGCATGGGGCAGAACAGCATTAGGTAAGGTTGACTAGAAATCACCTCACCTGAGCTAACTGAGTAGGACTAAGAAAAGTTATCAGTCCTAGAACCAGGGTGGGAAAGAATATATGCATAGTTTTAAGTGATCTCAGCTGAAATGTATAATGTGGACAATGGATGAGAGGATAGAAAGCCAAAAAGACCATTCAATATAGTCCAAAAGAAAACCCCTCAGAGATTCATAAAGACTACCATACTTGGTATGGATTCAATAATACTTCTACTAATGTTCAAAGGGAATACCTAAGAGTTTCTAAGATTTTAACATCCTGCATCTTAAAACCACGGGTAGATGTCCTACGTCAGTAATCATAGAACAAGGATGTCTTTGGCTACATGTAATATTAATCATAAAAGGCAGAAGTATCCTTTGAATCAAGATTAACACAAGTAAAATATCTCCATCAATAAGACATTGTTTGACATCAAGATCGATCCTCTTCTATCCAAAATGTCAGTAGATTAGAGACATATAGTTTGTCCACTAGAGTATGAATATGCTACAACACAACACAAATGCATTCAGTTACTTTAAGTACCTTCTGGACAAAACCCAACAAATTGCCCTCGGGTCCATTCTACTATATTTTAAAAATAAAAATGAAAGATGATCTTATTTAAATTTTCAGATGACATAGAAATTATATTATTTAAAAGTTTATTGGTATAGAATAATAGAAATCAGGATATCTGGTTAAAGTACAAACTCAGATAAACGACAAGCTGAAAACAGGAATATTAGTAATACCTATAATCAATAATGCACATGTATATGTATGCAAATTTGTGTCACAATAACAATCTCATCTTTCTGGGAATTATTTTTCTAGGTCATTTGAAAATTTCTTGAGTGCTAGCTACATAACCAAATGAGAATGGTGCTGGAATACTGAGGGTAGGTTGGATGCCCTATATAGCCTTTGGCATCATAACTATGGTGGCTTTGTAAAGTGTCAACTTGGCTAGGCTAAACTATATTCCTGAACTGCCTCTCCTGTACATTTCCCATTAGGGTGCACCACATGAGAGTTTTTCTATGGGATTTCAAGGCTATAAATGGTCCTCCATCCCTGAATCCTCCTTTAGCTTCTATGATTCTTGAGCCAGGTGTCTAGGCTTGGTTCCATGACAAATGACCCTGGCTTCTGATGGCCCAAACCACCAAGGTCAGAGACCATGAGAAATGACATGGGTTCCAGGGTGTTCTCATATATTCCAGCTTGTGCTTGTGACTTCCAACTTGTTCTTTCTTTTCCCCATTTTCCATCTATCTTTCCTTCTTTGTTACCTGCCCTGCAGACTTCAGGATCTAGCATCAGATGCAAGGACATGGTGTTATAAAGACTGCTTAACCAGCTCTCACAATTGTGTAAGGTCAGATAACTATAGAAATCAATCTTCATCTATCTCTACTTCTATAATTATAGGTGCTATATCTATCCATCTGTCTGTCTATCTATGTCATCTATCTATCAGCATACCCTCGTGGTTCTGCCTCTCTGACTGAATGCTGCGTGACACAATAAGGGCTACATGATATCCATAATTCCCCAGGTCAAGGCAGACATGTTTACACACACACACACACACACACACACACACACTTATTTAGTAGAGATAAAGACCTTGGGAACTTACATGCTTCATGTATTCCTTTACCTTATTGAGTGAGAAATAGGGAAGCTCTACTTCATTGTGCTAATTATAATATATGTAACTCATATTAAAAATCCCATTTGGAAAAATGTTTATTAAACATAATAATTCTTTGACCCAACAATCCAACCTCTGTGCATATATCCTACAGGAAAAACAAAACAAAACAATACTCCCATTCCATATACACATACATCTATCCATATGTTCAACGTAGTAAAGGAACTGGTTGGCTCAACTGTGGGACTATACTATAGCTTATTATATACTATAACTTATAATGTACTACTAGAAAGAAAGGTTGCAAAGTGATACACATGTTATAGTCCCATACTTGTAAAAATAAGAGGGCAAAAGTCCTATGTGAGGATGTGTTTGTATATATTTATAAAAAGCATAAGAAAAGGTGGAAAAGACATCACCACACTGGAGTGATAACATTGTTTACTGGAATGGAGTGGGTTTGGTAGGAAAGGGAGATATTAACATTTTCTTTATACAACACCTCTATATTGTTTGAATCATTACAAGAAGCATGCATTATTTTTGTACTTTTTTCCATCCTCCACAAAGTCTACAAACTAACCTCGGAAAACAACAATAATTTCCTGCAGTTTTATTTTTTCAAGAGAGAAAGGAAAGAAAATAGCATATGTGACTGTTCCCATGTCCCCTGAACCTAGTTAGTTGGCTGGGGTATTAAACCTGTGAGGAAGGTTATTTTAGATCCTAAGCTGGATCTCTAACAATGACCTCTGATTAGGTCACCCACTATTTTCTCTAGTCTTTTGAATTAGACCTTGAATTTCTCCAACTCCTCATTCAAGGTCTATTTCTCAGCATCAATCCAACTAAGGTCCAGGAATAGGTTATAGTTCTTGGAATTCGGTCCAGATGCAAAAATTCTTATTCTGGCTCATTCTTTTTTTTTTTTTTTTGTATATATGCTATTCAGATAGGGTCAAAAGTATCTCACTTATTATTTCAAGAGAATCATCCTTGTCTTATTTTAACTGGTAACCTATTAGCAATCAACCAACAAATATCCTTTGAGAGCCTAGTTAAGTATCTATAGGAGAACACTAACATTACATATATATGTAATGTATACATTATGTATATTTATTTTTGCAATCTGATTTGCCTTAAAATTGGTAAGGGTTTATCTAATTCAGTAAATAATCTATTCTGGAATTATACAGTCTCAAAGACTGTTCTATATATCCCAAACTACTTTTTAGCATAATAGAATAATCTTTAGTGGAATTTCAATGAGTTAGCATATGAATCTCTCTCTTTATGACAATGAGAGATTATATGTAATGTAAAAAATTAATTATTTAGTATTTCTCTTCCTTCCTTAGTAGTTTTGGAGAATAGATAGAACGTCAGGGGTTTTTGGCCTTTTTCATTCCTGAAATAATTTTTTAGAGGGTTTACTTCTTTGAGCCAAAGAAAGAAGTAGCAATAGCCACAATGAGGTGGTGCAGAGGAAGATTTCATGCTTTCTGGGAATGTGGGTTCCAAGTTATGCCAGAAGGCATCATTTTCATTAAATGATCTTGTGACTGGCTGAAGGTTGGCCAATGCCCATTTGTTACCAATTGTAGAATCCCATAGCACACATCTTGAATATTCTTTATTGCAATTCTAGAAAGAATGTAAAGAAAACACCAGCTTTTCAGAGTGTATATTAATTGGAAATGATATGATAATTTTATAAATAATTTCAGAAATTGCATTTAGCCACCACTAACAGAAACCCACAAAACAGGGATAACAATGAACCTGAAGGTAGAAAGTCTATTATTAGTAAGGCAGCTTCAAGATGTGAATAGGAACTCAGAGTCTTTTTCTTTTTACTTAGCCATATTTCCTGTTCTCTTTTCCTTGTGCTTACAAGATGGCTCCATTTCCACCACTCTGTTCAGTGCCTTACTCCCCACTCTATCAGCCATCAGAGTATGTGGTGGGCAGGAAACAGGAAAAACAAGGCTCTGACCAAGCATGCTAGCGCAGTCAGCCCAGTAGGAGAGTTGAAACCTCATTGGCCAGAGATGTGTCATGTGTGTATCCCTAGTAACAGGGAGCTGGAAAATGTAATTTTGCTACTTCTCTCCCTCCCTCCAGAAAAAGCAAGGTCCTAGTAGCAAAAAAGCAGAGAATGGATATTAGGTTGTAATTCCTAGTCCCTGCCACAATAAACAATCCAGAATGAAGCTTTTTTTTTTCTTTCTTAAAAGTCAAACTATGTAAAAAAAAAAAAAAAAAAGTCAAACTATGCTGCTCTAGGAATCTATCCCCAAAACAAAATTGAATAAGCAAACAAAATATATTTCAAAACTGTTTTTGAAATTTTACATTTGATTGGTTAACAAATTGTGGTATGTTCAATTATTTTTTGCTTTTTAAAAAAATATGACAATGGCTATATGCATATACATGTAAAGAAAAAGTAGTTGCATAAATATTAATTAGCCCTGTTTATCTTTTCTTAGTAGTAATAAAGATACTCTGTATTTTATATTGTTTACTTTTCGGTGCATTCTGATTTTCTTTCTTTTTTTAAAATGAGCAGGTATTATTTTTCTTATGTAAAAATTGAACAGAGCAACTTAGAAAAAAAGTAGATTATTTATTGATTTCTTCTTTAGGTTATCACTTGTACTAGTCATAGGAATAAGAAAAAAAGTGGGATTCTTGAGAAGAAGGCACTTCAGGATAAATTTAGTTTTTGAACAAGAACACGTTTTTGCAGAGTAGGCTTTTCCATCTTATTTTCCCTTTCTCCTTTTCCTAATCCTCAGATTAAAAGCGGTATATGGCTTGAGTGTGCACTGCTATTCAACTGCGGTTCCTTTACCCACCCCACTTTGTCATGCCAACAATTACAGAGCAGCCAGTTTTCTGTAAGATTCAAATATATCTGACCTTCTGCTCCAAAATATTGTTAAAAACTACTGTTTTGAGACATAAAGGGAACTTACAGATAATTTGACTCAATTCTTTCTTTACAAATGAAAGATTTGTAATGTCATCAAAAATGACATACTTAAAAATTTTGAAACATTCAGAAAAGCACAGAGAATAATATAATGCTATGTACTGCTGCTGACTGCTGCGATACTCATGTTTGACAAATGTTAACATTATCCCTCAGAATTTTTTTAACAATAAAAGATAGCAGATATAACAAAAGACCCCAAATCTCAGGCATCCTCCTCATGTCTTAGAAATAAGCATCTGAAATCTGAATATATCATATATATATTCACATATATATATATCATATATATATATATATATATATATATATATATAATCTTTAATTAGGACTTCTCATTTCTATCATACCACTCAGATATGTTTAAATGTTTGGTTGGACTTATTATCACCTAAGTAGATACAGTCACCTTTAACTCTGAAGGTCTTCTCCTCTTTCCCATCCTACTCCATATTTCCTTCCTCCCACCCCGTCATAAAGCCATGATCAATCCAGCGATACCATGATATTTTTATGAATTGCCGGATTACAAATTATGCACAAGTTAATGGCATATAGAATTATATATTGTACCCTGAGTCTCTAGGTACATACACTAGGATCATTCAAGGGATTCTTCAATGGTATGTTCTAATCCTTAAAACCCAGATGTTAAACAAGCTTTGATGGAAGAAGAACTTTCTTTTTTTTTTTTTATTAACATATAATGTATTTCTTGTTTCAGGGGTACAGGTCTGTGAATCATCAGTCTTACACAATTCACAGCACTCGCCATAGCACATACCCTCCCCAGTGTCCATCACCCAGGCACCCCATCCCTCCCACCACCTATTTTCTAATGCTACACTATATTACCAGAAATGCCTTTTGTTTTTACACAGAACGAATGAAATTCTTCCTTACCTTCCTTAACTTTACATGAAATATAAGTAAAAGAAATGACCTCAGGAGCACAGTTAACCTAGGATTTTAGTTTATACTATTTTTCAAC
Organism: Nasua narica; assembly: GCA_028533885.1. Taxonomy (NCBI): domain Eukaryota; kingdom Metazoa; phylum Chordata; class Mammalia; order Carnivora; family Procyonidae; genus Nasua; species Nasua narica. The sequence goes on along the minus strand of CM052809.1, from coordinate 55,306,185 downwards.
TTAGGACAGAAGAATTCACCTGCAGGTTTTTCTTAAAAGTGACAGAAAAATTTCAGATATTATTTGGAGGCACATTGCTCTCTTACTCAACGGCATTTTAAGATATGCACTGAAGGATTCCGAGAACATAGACATTTTTAACTAGATCAGGGCTTCCCTTCTTTTATCTTTGGTTATGGAGGAAGGAAGCTACTTTATAAAAAAGAAACTCTCCCTCTCCCCATTTTTGAGGCTATTTCTAGATTTATCTCTCCTTTTTCTTCCAGAAAATAGGAGTAACATAGATTTATCAGATGAGTTAATGAATTCACACAGCTCTTGGGGAGAGAGAACGCAGTATGTTTTTCCACCACCGTAAAGACGACGTTACTGGAGGGTTACTGACCAAGCCTGTGCAGTCAGTGAGTCAGAGCCCCCTAATACCCTGCCCAGACTGCAGGCTATTGACCCAATCTTAAATACTTGAGGAAACAGAAAGGTATTTCACAGAATATAGTTACCGACCAAAGACTAAGTCTCATTCTCTAGGAAAACTAATCTAGCTTCTCACCTATAGCATATTTATTACATATCACAAAACAACTTTAGCTTATCTTTTTTTTAACGTCTAAAAATGGTTTTCTTTTTTTGCTTAATTCACAGGTCTATGACATCATCTCTCCAATATCCTTCCTCATTCCATTTGAAACATAGAGGCCTTACCTTTTTATCAGCAAAAAGTGTTCTAAAAAATGTCCCTATGTGGTACATTTCCAAAAGTTAAAAGAAATATCTCTAGCATTGAATGAAAAGAGAAATATTCAGCCATTTAAGTGAGTCATGCCTTTCAAAACATTGAGAATCTAAAAGAGAAGACGTTATTTCAAAACATCTACAGTCCTTGGGCTGACATTAGATTCTCTAGATCTACTTCTTTATAAATCTTCAATTCCAACATCAAATTTTCACAGGAAGAAAAAAAAATTAAGGAGGGGGTTATAAGAAAAAGCTTTTGGGAATCAGACACCCACGTTTGTTTTCTATCATCCAGAATGAGTCAAGAAAACTAGAATCATCAGTGATTGAGCAATTTATTTTTAATGGCAATGAAAGGGAATTATAAATGTTAAATGAAGTCTTCTCTTCTCATGAAGAGAAGCTCTGAGCTTCTCTTCTGCCTCTGAGCTCATCTGAGAAAGTAGTAGTTCAATTTTGCAATGTTTACACGATGTACCTAATTTTGAAAGAAAACAATCTGTCTTGGTCAAATTTTCTTGTGATGACTTAGATTTGGAGAGAATGGATTTTGCATCTAGGATACGGAAAGATGCCTGTTGTGGCAACAAGAAACAAACCATAAAATGTGTGTAATGAATTATCCTCAATCACCACTTTTAGAAGATCATTGCTCTCTCTAGAATAATGGCTGCTTGACTGTGCTTTTGAACCACCTAGACAACTTTTAAGAAACACTGACACCTTGGTTCAATACTTTTGGAGATTCTTAAGTAACTGAGCTGATGTGCCACTGAGACTGAGAACCTCTCCTCCAGAATATGCTGTCCAAACCTCCCTCATCATGTTCCAGCCACCCAACTGTGAAGTTTTAAGGTGTTTCATGATTCAAGCCGCTGCATTTGTCTCATTTACCTCTAGGTGAAAGAACAGATGCGTTCCTGAGAACAGTGTAGAAGGTAAACTCTAAACTCCTAGAAATAGACAAGGCCAAATTTATGCAACTCTAAATATTAATAGCCACCCTCAATTCTAAATTCATTACTTCTCTCTCTCTTTCTCTCTCTCCCTCTCTTCATCCCCACTTCTTTCTCCCTCTCCGTAACACACACACACACACACACACATGCATTTGATAAATAAGGGAAATGGAACTCCTACATTAGAAACAAAGGAGAAAGGTTAATTAAGGCACAGAGAGGCCAAAATATCTTGAAACACAATGTCTCTCAGCTTTCCATTCAACTAACTCTGGAGGTAGATGTATTTATGTCCTTCTGCACCTTTGCTTCAGATACCAGGGGCAGCTGGGGCAGGAAGGAGCAATGGTCATAACAATCCCTATAGCACCTGAGAGACACCTCTCAGTTGTAAGAACCTTGGAATGTTCAGAATCATGTCCCAGAGCTCTTGCTCTTGGACTCACCCAGTGAAGCTTGGAGGGAAAGCTGTCTCTGGAATAAGGTCCCATCCCTAAGATTAGCCCAGTTGTCAACGAGGGAACTCCCTGAGTCACACAAAATGGATACCACATCATTTTACTTCACTTCAATTACAATTGAGAAAAAGTGAAAGAGAGATGACAGAAAACCGAATGTACCATAGAATGCTTCTTGATATTGATATTATGGAAGCTTGGAAGTTCTTCCAATACTACTCTTCCCTCAAAGCTTCAATAGTCAGCACCCTTATTATAAAAAGAATATGTAAGGCAAACTGACTTTGGAAGATAAGATGTAGATTATACACCTTTCTTCTATCACTAGTTTTCTGAAACCAGAATACTCCAATGCAAAAGATTTTGCAAAACAAAAACAAAAACAGGAGTTGGCATTTTTCTAATACCATGACCTATATTCCTAACTGTAAATGCTTCTGAAATTAGAATAACTTGGAATGATAGTCAAGTTGTAAGGCAGCATGCTGTTTTTCGAGACCTGAAGAGAAACCCTTATCTCTCTTTGCATTAACAAGCATAAAATGGGAATTGATATGCTCACTTCTTTTTTTCTAATATAGTCATTTAATACCCAAAACATTGTCGTTGAGCATCTGTGTGTCACACACAGTACTAACTCCAGGGACCGCAGGGATGAGTAAGATTTGATTCTTAGGAGAAACAGTGTAGTAGGGGCGATACTGAAGGTGTGCACAAAATCCTTTAGTACAGACTCAGAAGTGACATAAGAAGAAAACAGATGTGTGTGTGTGTGTGTGTGTGTGTGTGTGTGTGTGTGTGTGTGTGTTTATGCAAGTGATTAAGAACTTGGGAGAAAAAGCCTACAATGAGATCTATTTATTTGTCTTCTTCCACAGGAAATCTTAGCATATCGTTCTTTTGTTTTAAGACCTACGAGTCATCCTAAAAATTGGAAGTCTAACTACTAGCATTATGCTCACTTTGTCAGGCTGCACAAACAGCTGTTGAGACGAACGAAAAAGCTCCTGTTATAAACGTCTATTATGTTTGATGTTAGAAGCCTCAACATAGACACAGTTGGTGAATTTTCTGTCTACTGGTAAACATACCTTGACTATGACACACATATAAAACAGTGCATGACCTTATGGACTCTGAAAGCACTCTGCCCCACCTTTCTTTAATGTCTGTTTCTTTCTTTCTTTTTTTTTTTAAAAGATTGTATTTATTTATTTGTCAGAGAGAGAGCACAAGCAGGCAGAGTGGCCGGCAGAGGCAGAGGGAGAAGCAAGGACCCCGATGCCGAGCAAGGAGCCCGATGTGGGACTCGATCCCAGGACCCTGGGTCATGACCTGAGCCAAAGGCAGCCGCTTAACCAACTAAGCCACCCAGGCGCCCCTAATGTCTATTTCTTAATCGCTGGTTTTAATCATGTTCTCCAGATGCCTGAATACAAAAGTACAAAAACTTCAAGACTACTCAGTATCTACATAGGGTGAAGATGCACTTTTCAAACACTTTAAAGCCACAAAAACCTTCCCTTCAGGCAAAATCTTAGGAGAGAGATAAATACACAAAGCAGATTAAAATAGGACTCCACTGGTAAAAGGAAAGAGATAGCTTAAAGCCCATGTGCGGATTCCTCCCCAGTTCTTTGTTCTCCAGCTGCTGCTTCCTCTCCCTCTCAAACTCCTACCTGAGGCTCTCCACAGAAGCCCTCAGGTTCCTCAAGGCACAGCTGGCAGACCACTCTCCTAAGGAGAGCAGATATTTCACGGAACACAGCAATCACGTCTTTTTAGTTGAGCTTGACTGGAGCGGAGTTTCAGGCACTAATCCAAATCCCCTAAAGCTACTGAGTTTTGTTCTGTCACAAACCAGACACAAACTTTGGCATGTCCCTGCAACTTTGGGAATCGTCCCTCCTCTTTACCAGGATGTCCTGAAAGGTTGTTTTAACACTTAAAAAAAAAAACAAAAAAAAAACCTCGCAAAGTTAATTTGTAACTTTAAGCACCATTCAAATGTAAAGACTTCTGAAAATGTGTAGAATTTTCCCTTGATTTAACTGGGGTAAAATGAAAACAACTTTAGATCCAGAAAGGTCTACATTTCAATCTTGGTTCCACAATTACCATATATGTGACCATGACTGAGTCATTTCATCCTCCTGGACCCTCAGTTTCCTAATTCTCAAAAATGGAGGCAATACTGGCAAACAGGGTTATTGTAAAAGATAAATGACAGTAAGAAGTCCCCACCTAGCCCAATGTTTGGTACATGATAGCCGTCAGATAAATGTTCATTGGACCCAAATGCATTTATTAAAAAAAAAAAGCCACATCATTTCTCTTTAGTATGGATTTTACATCATAGCACTGCACTGTAGCAAATATATTACCAATTGTCTCACCTGAAAAATGGTGCTATATAAATGCAAATTGACTTAGCACGATCATGCATAGTCATCAGTATATGCCTCCCCACATCCTTCTTTCTTAAAAGCCACATCTACATCGTCACTCTGGATAGCAACTACCTTAAGAAATTAATGAGTAAAATTATTCATTTCTCAGCTTTTTCTCTTTTTTGCTAGAAAAAGCTCATTTCATCAAAGGTGATTTGATAAAAATTTAGTCTGATTAAAATGTAGAAGTTATATCTTTAAAATCAGAACATTTCCTGTTTTTCTCTCTTAGATCACTATTCTGATAATATATATTTATATATTTTCTATCATATATGATATTTCTATATTTTCCTATGTCTTATTGACAATAGACTACTGTGGGAATCTTAGAAAAAGGAACATAGAAACCAGAGAAAGACCACCCTGCCCTGCTATCTTGCTGTTATTTGTTTGATGACTATTTTTGAAATCTTGAAATATGTGAAGTACATGTCTTGCCAAATCTTTATATGTTTTGTCACTTCCAATAAGAAATTAGATCTCACATCTGTTTCTGTTTTGAGAATACATCACATTTTTTTTTTGTAACAGACATAAAAATCAGAAAACGAAGGGATCAGAAATCCGTGTTGAGAATTTAAGTCTCTAGTTGGGAGGTGGGGGCAGGGTGGGAGTGTCCTGAATTCAAGGTAGGTCCTCCGTCTGCTGGGGGTAGAACCAAACCCAACCGCTCCCCACTGCCGCCTCCAAGGCATCGCAGTTGTAAGAGCAGCAGAGACTATCTCATCTAAAACACTCACTCTGACACTTCCAAACCAGAAGGAAATTATTTAATAAGTTGCTATCTCTTGCCACTAAAATAGGGTGATATTAATTCTCTTCAATTAAAATTAGCACCCATTTAATGAAAGTTTACTTTATTAGTTCTGCTTGGGAGAAGAGAGAATTCTTATTCCAACCTACTTCGTGAAACTGAACTGATCAGACAAAACATGCATTTGGTGTAATTCTTAGTTTCTGGGCAACGACTGCAGTGATCAAAACAAACCTCAAGTGGGGAAACAGCACATCAACAACAAAAACTACTGTATGAAACTACAAAGGTAGAGTCTGTTGACAATGCTAATAACATGTAGGAAAGTAAATGTACTTCCGTGGCAGGAACTTTGTTATACATATAATTATTGTCTTTGCAAGGATGTTCAGTTGAATACTCATCACTAAAAAGAACACTTGTCCTATCTGTATTCATTCTTGGAGGAGGTAGTGAAGTAGGTAGGCATTAGAGTTAGATAACAAATCTAATTTTCTAGCCTTCAATAACAAAACTTCCTAAAGCCTGCCTTCTCTCCAGGGAAATGGGGGATGTAGGAGTGAAACGTGCTTTTGGTTATCACTCCCCAAGTGATGATATGACAACTTTTCTCCTGCGCAACGCGTGCACCTCACTGAGATTGTTTCACTGCACACTGCAGAATATTTATACTACTGTATTTGGCTTTTTTTTTTTTTTTAAATGGTCCTGGAACTTAGAATACTCTATTTCCAATATCTCTCTTTTAGAAAAAAGCAAAATAAGATGATTCAACATGGTTTGTTTAAACTGTATTTCTCTTTCAAATATAATAAGAGACTATTAGCCACTGGTTGTTTTAATTGTTGGCTTATTTATGCCTCTCAGTGTCCTAAGTAAGCAGTCAAGATCAGAGAGAATTGCTTTATCAATTCCAAATGCCCAAAATAGACTCTCATGCTTCGATTTGGTCAGGTAGCTGTCTGATCTAGTTATGTAATAGAAGCTGGAATGGGGGAGATTCAGCCCTGTGGGCTTCACTACTCAGAGAAAGTGACCACAGTTGTAGAGTGGGTAACACCCCAAAAAATGTCTACTGCTTGTTAAATTGCCTGGAGGATCTATAGAGATTTGTAGGGCAGACCTATTATTGATTTATATTCTCTCTTCCTCCAGAATAAGTTTTAAATGGTGTAGAAAATGATCATATGAGCAGAAAAGGGTAATTAGAATTGTTTCTAAAATAGATTTTTATGAAATAATTATGACATGTAAAGAGAAAAGAGATTACACTTTTAAGCTCCTAGGTAATTAGTTAGTTAATGCAATTACATGCCAAATTTACATATGAGTTCCCTAGCAACCAAGATAACACAGAAATCTGACAGATTATAGAATTTTCCTGTCCAGAAAAAGTGATAAAAGGAAAGAACTTTTTTCTAGGCACTGTACTTTAGGAAGAATTTATAAATCGGGTGTTTACTTAAGAGATACCACATGGAATAATTGAAAAGGACTTCTATTATAGTTTTAAAAAATATTCTTCAAATAGATATTTCTATTTCATCCTTCTGTGGAAGCTGAAGGAATAATACTAACCTTTAATTCAATAAACTTATGGGGGTGAAAGATTAATGTGGTTCTGTCTGCAAATACCTCTGGGAACTATTGATTTTTATATCACAACTTGCTGTGGGGTCTTCACCCGGCCTGAACTCATCTGGAAGGATAGGCTGAGGGCTATGCAGCAATTTTCTGAACATTTAGGAATATAATTTTACATCTTCCAATTATTTTTAAATAACACTTTTATTATAGAAGTATGCAACCATCATAGATAATTAAAAAAAATCAACTTCACATTGTCACTACCCAGTGATCACCCCTATAAATTCTTAGGCATATCTTTCCAGATATTTCTGAAAGTGTTGGTATTCTTTTTCAGTCTGCTTTTTTTTCACCAAATCACCAATCTCAGTCTTCTTCTTTCTTTTTTTTTTTTTAAAGATTTTTATTTATTTATTAGAGAGCGAGAGACTGAGAATGAGAGGGGAGAAGGTCAGAGGGAGAAGCAGACTTCCCGCAGAACCGGGAGTCCGATATGGGACTCGATCCCGGAACTCCGGGATCATGACCTGAGCCGAAGGCAGTTGCTCAACCAACTGAGCCACCCAGGCGCCCTCAGTCTTCTTTCAATACATTTTTATCTCATCTAATACTAAGACCAAATTCAAATTTACCCAGCTGTCTCTAAAATACCTTTATACCTGGTTGGTCCAAATCTGGATCCAGGCAGACTCATTCTATCTTGTTATTAGGTTTCTTTCAGTCAAGCACAATCTTTTTATTATGACTTCAATGTGCTGAAGGGCCAGGGCCAGTGGTCCTGTGGAGTGTTTCGCCTTTCAGATTTGACTAGTTATTCAGATAATCCATTAGGGGATTGGAGGGATGAAAAAGTTAAGGGACTCAGATGCTATCTGCCATGGATGAGGAAGACTCTAGCAGGTGGAGGTGGAGAAGGTTCTAAATGCAGGATGGGTTAGTCTGGGCATTGGCTGTCAGGGGAGGATCCCCTCTTATGAGTTTGCCATTAGGATTGCCATCAGCAGAAAGGGGGTGGGGAGCTAGTAGTGGGCCAGGACTGAAGCAGACACTAGGTGGAGAGATGTTTACTGGAGCATGTCTCTTAGAAAACATGAATTAGTGGCAGTGCCAACCCAGGTTTGGCTTTTAGCACTATCTTTAAATGGCACAATTAGCCCATCTGAGTGACAGTCACATTGCCGTGTTCCTGAGAAAGGAAGGAGCTTCCCTCTCTGCCGGTGTTAATATTTGCATTTTACAGGGGCCTTTTCACAAGGGGATAATTCATTCAAGAATGGTAACATACTCATGTCTGTAGCTACAGTACCTAGCACAGTCCTTGGTACGCTGAAGGACAGACTTTGGGGACATTCTAACATATAACAAGTGTGACTATTCAGAACTGTCTTAGGCACAAGCAAGAGAAACCCTTCTGTAAATGGCTCTACTCTGGGCTCCTTTAGTCATGCCCCCCTAATGGGGTGAGGTATCTCTGAGGCTAAGGAGCATGCCCATCCAAGGCTCCACCCCCATTTCTAGACTGAGCTATACATACATAGACCCTGGAATTCACTGTGCAAATGGCTCCAAATGCTTTTTGAAGGGCTTGAGCTGACCTCCTGCAGGCCTGAATTCCTGGGAGCTCCCCTAAGCCAACAGTATACGCACCTCCAGGCCTGGGGGCTTGGTCATGGGATGACTATTAGCAGGGGTTGGAGATGGAGTTTAGACCAGAGGGTTAGGGTGTCCACATGTGAACTCAGGAGATGCCTTGCAGTTTGGATGGAGCTGAGGTTAAAAGAGAAGTAGGACAGGCTGCAGGGAGTAGTGAGGGGAGGCCAGAGCCTAGACCAGGTCTCGCTACACTGCCACATTCCAGCTGGGAACTCTGAGGAGTCTAAGAGTGCTGAGTTCTAACCTAGCCTTCCAGTCCATTATCAAGGGGCATTTGTCAAGGTAGGAGACAAGGACACCTTATTTAATGGTATTTTTTCTTAATATATAATGTTTAAGTATTTAAACAAATGGTATAGGACCTCCATGTACACCCTTGCCCCAGGTTTGCCATCACTAGGGTTGTGGGCTAGGGTAGAGCCTATAGGCTCACACTTGCTAAAGGCAGTGCTCCTCAGAGATAATTGCTTATTCTTTTCCTACTTTTTTTCTTAAGTCCTTAAAGTCAACTAATCTACTTCTAGTGCCCCCTGTTCCCGAGTTAGTGGAGCATGAGCCTCAGAAGTCAACCAAATTCATGGGAATCCTTCACAGGTCCTATGTTTCTCTCTGAGACTGTCATTATGGGGCCATTAGTGAATCAAACTTTAGTCTGAGAAATAGTTCAAGGATTATCCAGGTTCCCCATTGCCTCTTCTCTCACTCAACTTTGAACCATTCTACCATCCTTTCCTACTTCTACCAGTATGGCATCAGGAGAAATATAAAGAAAATGTCAATTAATTTTATTTAGTTAATGTCCCTTGTAATGGACATATGTATTGGAAGTATAAAAAATGTTATTTTTAAAGAGATTTTATTTTATTTGAGAGAGAGAGAGAGAGCAAATGGAAAGAGGGACAGAGAGAGAGAGAGAGATAGAATGCTCAAGCAGACTCCCAGCTGAGCAAGGAACTCGTTGAGGGCTCAATTAATAGGATCCTGAGATCACGACAAGCTGAAATCAAGAACTGGCTGCTTCACTGACTGAGCCACCCAGGTGCCCCCTTATTTTCTTTTCATAATAGCCGCAAATACAGATATATTCCAATGTTTTGGCTCTCCATTAAAAACTATAGCCAAAAGTTGACTAAGAACTGATTTTAGGAGAAACAACAAATGGCTAATAAACATTAAATGTTTAGGAAATCATACACTAGAGAAATGCTTTTGCAAAGGAGAAGGGGGGAAACGAGCATTTCTATCTTGTAAGCTATAGAAATATCCTTACTTTCATAAGCAACAGTTTTCTCTTTCCAACCCGAATTACACATCTCAACCATATCAGAGACACTTCCTGTAATAATTTTGTAAGGAAAAAAGATCATGTGCCAGTAAAATTCAATCCTTGGTTTGAAATGTATTTATACATTATAAGTGAGGTCAGAACGAAATGATTCAGAGAGTGGAGGGAAAGTTTCCTTTGATGTGATCTGAGAATAAGAGAAGCCCCGGTGCCCAGAGGGAAGGGCCATTTGCTTTGTATTTTCCATCTTTCTCTCTCCTAGGACAAACTACTGCAGAGATCCTCAGACGGATATTTCATAGGAAGGCTCATAAGTGAAAACATCCGAACCTTGGGAACCTGATCTCCGTTACCAATTCTACGTTTCCAAAAGGGCATTTAAATACATCATTGTTTGTTCCCAGTGACTAGTTAATTGCATTTTGATTTGGTAATTGCAAACAGATCCCCCAGTCTCTCAGCTTTTCTATAAGCATAACAATCTTTAATATGATGGAACCAGAGTTATACTTACAAATTCCCAAGGAGGTTCATGTTAGATTCTCAGATGATTTTTCTGCTCTTCTATTGTTAATGTTAGATCTGGGGTTTTTTTTTCTTTAACTTATAACAATAGTCATTATTGATTCAATGTTGATTTGGTCCACTGAGAAATAGTTCAAAGATGGAGGTAGAAAAAACCAAAAAAATGCTCTTATTATTGTATTTTATACTATAGATTATTTACATTTTCATGCATTCCAGACCCAGAGAAAGAAAGAGTACCTACAAGAAAAGGAGAAGTTTTCCTGAATTGGGAAGACAGGGGAATTGTAAGCTGTCTTTCAGAATGTTACTTTCTCGTCATCATATTTGTATCATCTCTAAAGTGAGATACAGATTATTAGTTGAATTGGTAGGATTCCGAGCAAGATGAAACCAGTGATAAAGTGAAGGGACTCTCCACAGCAGTAAAATCAATGAACTAGTAATAACACGCAACAACATGGGCAAATCTCACAGACATTATACTAAGCAAAGAAGTTAGACCTAAGAGTCTACATACCATGTGATTTGTTATATAGAGTTCAACAACAGGCAAAGCTAATCTATACTGTTGAAGTCAGAGCAATGTTATCTCAGGGGTAAGGGCTGGGCATGCCTAGGGAAGAGCATGAAGAAACTTCTAGGGCATGGAAATGTTCTATAGTTTGACTGAGGTAGTAGTTATCCCGTCCTGTACATAATAAAAAGTCATCAATCTGTGTAGCCCTAAAATTTCCGTGTTTTAAATATTCTACTGTATGTATGTTTAACCTTAAATTGGTATCTTAACCAATTTAAGAAAAAAAATGAAGAGAGCAAAAGAGTTAGCTTTTGTTACTCTCCTCTCTCTAGTTCCTGCTCTGTTTTCTTTTATTTAGCTTCCTTCGGCTCTTTTTCTCTCTTCTCTTTCTCTTCATATCTTAAATAGAAGGTGTTGGGAGAGTGAAGAATTTGTGAGATGGTGAGAAAAGAAAGTGGATTCAAATGTTATTGTACTTGGCTTGAAGCCAAACTAAATTCAAAATTTCCTTAAGGATAAAAGTTTAAATACGTAATAAAATTAGCTAACATTTGTTTATTCCTTCATAGTTTACAAAGCTTTCCCATATTATCTGATTTGATCATGAAACAACACTATAAAATGCACATTCAGGCCTTCATTTTATAGATGAAGCCATCTATAGATGAAAGAAGCCAAGCTCAGAAAGTTGAAATGACTTGACAAAGTTCACAGTGAATAAGTAATAGAGCCCTTATTTAATTCAGGAGATCCATGAACTTGAATAGAAAAAGTAATTTATATCTTTATTTTAGGACTTCCAACTAAGAATTTCTTTCCATTTTCAATGTATGCAAGAAATCTCAGTAGTATTCATGACACTTGTGACTGCTGCTGTCTTAGCGTGGGCTGCCACAACAAAATACTATAGACTGGATGGCTTAAATAATAAACATTTATTTCTCTCAGTTCTGGGGGCTAGGAAGTCCAAGATCAAGATGCTAGCAGACTCAGTATCATAAGGACCATTTTCTGGCTTATAGCTGGTTGCCTTTTTTCTGTGTCCTCACATGGCAGAGAAAGAGAACAGAGAGAGTTCTTATCTCTCTTCCTTTTCTTATAAGGGCGCTAATCCCAATAGGGGAACCCCTCCCTCATGACCTCATCTAAACCTAATTACTTGCCACCTCCAAATACCATCACATTAGGGATTAGGGCTTCAGCATTTTGAATGGGGGAGGGGCTTATAAATAGTGCATAAGAGTCACCAATAGAAATAACAGATATTTCTTATCACCTTAGAGTTGAAAAAGATATCTTGAACTCTCATTTACATACATGACTACTTTATAATCAGTGCTAGATTGCATGTGGTTGAAGCCCTTCTGCCTACAGGTGCTCACAGGAACTATCTGGGCACTTTGTGGTTCAGGCAACATGATGAGTTTGAGCATTCTCACTCTGGTGACCCACACACTTTGGTTATTTTTCAGTACTTCATATCTCTAATTGTTGGTGATCAGTCCTTGGAAGGAGGTGAATTAAAGACCAGCCCATACCTAATGTTCTCATTCTAGCCTACACATCTTTAAAATATAACATTTAACTTTAACTTTCATATACTTTCAATATATTGTCTAATTATGCAATGCATTAATAAAGGAACACATACAATACAGTATTATATTTAAAAATATTCTGAAAAAATAAAAATATTCTGATAACTATATTTCGTTATAACTAGTTTCCTGTGTAGTAATGTGCATTTTATTTTATGAATGAAAAACACTCTTCTGAGAAGCTATCCCTAGGTTTCACTAGTCTGCTGAAAGGGACGTAGTACAAAAAGGTTAAGAACCTCTGCTTTGGGGTGCCTGGGTTGCTTAGTCAGTTGAGAGGCTGCATTTGGCTCAGGTCATGATTCCAGGAGTCCCTGGTCTGCCCTTGTCAGGTCCTGCACTCAGCAGGGAGTCTGCTTCTCCCTCTTCCTCTGCCCCTCCCCCAGCTCATGCTCTCATGCTCTCTCAGTCTCTCTCTTGCTTACTCTCTCTCAAATAAATAAATTTTTGGGGGGGGGGGTGCCTGCCTGGAGCATCTAATTTTTTTTTTTTAAATTCATTTATTTGACAGAGAGAGAGAGAGAGAGATCACAAGTAGGCAGAGAGAAAGCGGAGAGCAGGCTCCCTGCCCAGCAGAGAGCCCGATGCGGGGCTCGATCCCAGGACCCTGAGATCACGGCCTGAGCTGATGGCAGAGGCTAAATAAATAAAATCTTAAAAAAAAATAAAAAAGAACCCCTGCTTCAGATGTTTGCTCTTTCCATTATGTGATTATTTTATAACATTTGATGTTATAAAATGATCTTATAACATTTAAGAATAACAAGAACAAATTTAGGAAAACTGCTTTAAGAGGAAGTAAAAACTCATCATCTGTATCACTCATTTTCTCCAGCTATTGCTTAAAAACAAGGTGAAATGTTTTAATTTTTTTCTTCTAGATCTCTGCCATGTAAGGATCAACCCAAGCCAAGCATATTCCATATTGCAAGTTCCCTTGACAGTAGGCAAAGGTGTAACCATTAGGTCATCTAATTTCTTTTTTTTATACGTCTAAGTGTCTAATGTCAGTCAAGGTAACTAAATAAAAGCAGTGTGCTCTGCCTTCATTTGGCCTAGTCCCTTTGCAAGCTAGGTAGTGTCGTTAGTCCTGTGCTGCTGCTTTCTAGAACTGGCAAAGCAGCCATTTATTTATCAGCCTAGGACTATGAACACTGTGTACAAAGAGTCTTGGCATCTATACGGCAGGTACCATCCCAGACCAGCGTTCTAACAGTACATTGCAGAAGCCTGTGTTCAGATAAGAACATGTGTCATTCCCTACCAACTCTGAAGTCGTAGTGCAACAAATAATAATAATACAGCAATGATGTTGCCTTTTAATGTAAGAAATGCAAAGCTCTATTTTTAAAAATGAACCAAATGCTATTGCTCCAATTATGTATGTGATGGAAATGAAAACAAAACTAATCTGTTTGAAGAAAAACGTCAAAAATACCTAAAAATGATAGAAACAGCAGCAGGTTTAATGCTTGAATGCACATTTCTTTCTTTTCATTTTATTGAATTAAACAATTACAAGTATTGGGCACTTACAAATGATTAAAATACATTTACACGGAAATACTGCCTTAAAAATAAAAATAAATCCATAAGTGTATTGCCAGATCCAGTACTTAATTATTTTTTTTCATGGTAGTGAAGTGTGGTGGTTGAAAGGGTAGAGTTTGAAGCCTTACTAAATCCTAGCTCACACAGTTTCTAGCGATGTGAAACTGAACAAGTTTCTTAATCTCTCTAGGTCTCAGTTTTCTCATCATAATTTTTTTTAAATTTAAATTCTAGTGTAGTTAACATAGTGTTACATTAGTTTCAGGTATACAATATAGTGATTCAACAATTCCATATATTACTCAGTGATCATCAAGATAAGTGCACTTTTAACTCCCTCTCATCGTAAATTACAGATAACAGTACTTCTGTGTTAGAACACGGGGCACAGGATAGGGCGCCTGGGTGGCTCAGTGGGTTAAATCCTCTGCCTTTGGCTCAGGTCATGATTTCAGGGTCCTGGGATCGAGCCCTGGGCTCTCTGCTCAGCAAGGAACCTGTTTCCCCCCTCTCTGCCTGCCTCTGCCTACTTGTGATCTCTCTCATCCTTTAAAAGATACAGCTGGCTAACATTAGGTTTCTAATGCATTGCATGGAATACCTAAAATAGGTGATTTCTATAAGGGAAGACATGTTTATAAGTCTCTGAAAACTTGATCATTTCCCACGATTCAATACAAACCCTAAAATGACAAATAATCAAAAATAGATGATCCACTCTGTCTATACATAAGAAATCATTTGGTCATCTTGGATATTATAATCACCTTTCCCACCAAATTGGTTTTCTAAGGCCACAAAAATGTCCTGTCATGACCAATCACAAATCCTCAGCAGCACATAACAATAAACACTGAATGCTCACACATCTGGGGTCTGTGGTTCAGCATCTCTGTGATCGAGCCAAGGCTCACTAGCTAATGGCTGATCTGGGATGGCTGTGGCTAGGGTGACTGGTATGAGCCAGTTCTACTCCACAGGATCTTATCATTCAGGTTAGCTCGGATGTGTTACTGTCATGGTCGTGGCATAGGACAGAGGCAAAAAACAAACGCACAAACGTCTTTCCAAGTCTCTGCTTGGTTCTATCTTCTAAATCCTACTAGCCAAAGTGAGCCCACACCGCCCGTCTCTGAATAAAGAGGCAAGAAAATACGCTACACCTCCAGATGACAAGACCTGCAAAGCCATACGGCAAAGAACATAGACTTAGGGAAGGGTGAAGAACTGAGACCATTATCTGCTCTCTGTGTAGCACACCATGTTCATGCACATCATCGCTGCAGTGTCTACCAGGCTAAGATAACTGACACCTCGGAACACTAATTTCCAGGCATCATGATATATTAATGTATGCATGCTTGCCCTTTGAATGCCACCAGGTACCATTTTCTCCCTTTCCTGCATTTATCAATTCCCCTCAAACGTTGTCTTATCCAAATTACTGTTTCCATGTCTTTTCTTCTAGAAGAAATACAAACATTACTAAGCAATTATATATATACATATATATATTAATTGCTGCAAATTAAATATAAAATAAACAAATTACTATATATAGTTATATATATTATACTATATATATACATGTACATATATGTATATATATACTTTTTCTCTTTACTATAGTGTGCCTCTGTTGACTGCAACTGGAACATTCAAATTTTGCACATGTCAAACTTAAGTGCATCTGAAACCCAGATTTATGATGAGTATCTAAGGGCAAATATACCTCTGTTGGTTTTTACTATTATGAAAGAATCATAATTAATGGTTTATACTAGTCTCTCCTAGTCACAATTGTCACTTATATTTATATTCTTCTATAAATTCCTCAAATCTGCCTAGAACCTGATCCACAGCTGACTTCTCTAACATCACCATGTCTCTTGTGCATGACGACCTGGCTAGCAACGGCTTCACTTGTAAATAATATGTGAACGATACACAACCTTGTCCTTGTGGCAACATTTTTTACTATTTCCCTGGACCTATTTCCCTGGACCTGTTTTTACTATTTCCCTGGGTTTTCAAAAGGGAGTCAAGACTTCCCCTCATTCTGTAAACCTTACATCATGCTCTATCATATTTGGCATTTACAACATTCCCAGTGACTTTCCAATGAAGATTCCCATGGGAAAGGGGCATCTGGGCGGCTCAGTTGGTTAAGCGACTGCCTTCAGCCCAATTCATGATCTTAGGGTCCTGGGATCAAGTCCTGCATTGGGCTCCCTGCTCAGCAGGGAGCCTGCTTCCCCCTCTGACCCTTTCTCCTCTCATGTGCTCCCTCACTCTTTCTCTCACAAATAAAAAAATAAAATCTTTATTTTTTAAAAAAGAGAGGTTCCACAGGAAAACCCTGAGGGAGGCACTTGATAACTTCTTCGAACTTCTTTCTGATACTGAAATATGAGGATAGTTTTGAGATTGGTTCTTTTTCCTGAAAATAATTTTTTTCCTCTTCTTTTCTTGGGACATTAGAAATTATGTATATCTTTTATTCTTAGTCCTTGGTATATCATTAGTCTCACTGTCAGATCTCACTAAATACATGTTTGTCTGACTCCAAGAACAGTCCTACAGAGGAAGAATGCTGACAGTAAAAGACAAGTTTTCTAGAAATACCAAATGTGTATGTTCACATTATAGACCTGTAGTAAAAACTGGAGTGTTATACATGTGGTCAGTTTAAAATGCTACAAGCTGGAGCACCTGGGTGCCTCAGTGTGCTAAAGCCTCTGCCTTCTGCTGAGGTCATGATCTGAGGGTTTTAGGATTGAGCCTCTGCCTTCTGCTCAGGTCATGATCTGAGGATTTTAGGATTGAGCCTCTGCCTTCTGCTCAGGTCATGATCTGAGGGTTTTAGGATCGAACCCCACATCGCATCGGACTCTCTACTCAGCAGGGAGCCTGCTTTCCCCTCTTTCTCTGCCTACTTGTGATCTCTCTCTCTGTCAAATAAATAAATAAATAAAGTCTTTATTATAAATAAATAGATAGATAAATAAATAAAATGATACAAGCTAATGACAGGAAACAAACTATGACATTTGACCGCCTTTGTTTTTGTTTTTGCCTTCTCCATCTCCTACTTTGCTTGCACTACTGTCCATAATGACTACTTAGTATTTTATGCATCCATGGCAGGAGAAAGTATGTCTAAGGTTTATATACACTCTCTTCCTTGTGAAACCCTTTGTTTGTTTGTGTTTCCATATCTAGGGTAGAGTTCCTACACTTCTCTGCTGCACTATCTAATTAATTTCTGACGATTCTTGGAAGAACTCTCTTGGGGCTTTTTTTTCCCCTTTCTTTTCTTTTTTCAGTCTATCATGGAAAACAAACATACTGACTTATATAAGGTTAGGTCTCACCCTCTCTGTTTCAGAGAAACTTTTTTTTTGAGATTTTATTTATTTATTTGTGGGGGGAGGGGCAGAAGGAGGGAAGAGCAGGCTCCCCCCATACCCCAAGCAGAGAGCCAACGTGGGGGCTCCATCCTAGGACCCTGAGATCATGACCTGAGCCAAAGGCAGATGGGTAACCAACTGAGCCACCCAGGTGTCCCTGTTTCAGAGAAACTTAAGTGAAAGTTTCACTCTCGGCTAGAAAAACAAAAATAAAAATTGTTTTATGTATATCTAACTCACATGTGTGGCATTTGTTTAATTTTCCTCATATTTAGCTTTGTTGTAAAATTGTCTGCCTGCGATAGGAAACATTACAGACAGATATAGTGACCTCTTTTGCCTTAAAATGAAAGACTATTCAGAAATTCAAAACAAAAGGAAAAGAGGGCAACAGTAAGAGGGGAGCTGATGGCTGAGAGGTCTTACAAGCAATTTGCTTTTGTAGCCTAAAGGAATGAGTGATTTTCCCCAGAACACTGATTCCTCTAATAAATAATAAGGGAGTATATGAAACTTGAATATAAGATCTGACACTCATGCTCTGTCGTGTGGTGACGTAGGCACTATTGAAATTTTGATGGGCGTATAAAATTAGTATAAAATTTCTGTTCCAATTCCTAGCCATTTCTTTGATATATATTACTTGTCCACATAGGCTGCCCTGATGATTTTTTTTGCCGGCCTAGCCTCATTCTTTTATGAAATAATAAATAAGCTTTAACTTTTCCTTAAAATAAGGGAAATATATGTTCAATCTGGGATATTCAAAATAAAATATTAATATAAAATTCAGAGTATTCAGGGCAAAATAATAAAGTAAAAATTAGCATAATTCTAACAAGCAAAGTTAATCACAATTAGCATTTTAGTTATTTTTTAGGCTCTTTACACCTCTAATTATATGATCCCTGAGGACATAAAACATAACCAAAGGAGTACCTATGAAATATTAGGCATTATGTTAATACAACAATAGCAGCAGCAGCAGCAACAATAACAACAATAAAAATAAAACACTTGAGTTTGTGTCCTCTTGGGTCTTATAGTCTAATGGCAAAGTAATAAGCAAATAGATTAAAAAGAAATCTATCTGTTAAGTGCCATCTTTCCTCCCAAACCTACCTCATTTGGGGGAGACGCTCAAGAAACTTTCCCTTTTTTTCATACTCATCCAATCGTTCCTCTAGTTCAATGGATATTATCTCCCTACCAGCCTCCACATCTGAGAGCTCTCTCTATCCCCATCCCCTCTACTATCCTTCAAATCTCATCAACTCTTGCCTAAACTATTACAATACTCCCCGAGACATGGTCCACAGTGTGGTTCCTAAAACACAAATCTGGTCTTATTACTTCCTTCCTCTACATCAGGTTTAAATTAGAAAATACTGCAACTCTAGCACTTCTTAAGTCTTTGATTTTATGTTACAGGTAAAACAAGAGTAACAGCTCTGCTCTGGATCTTTCTACTCAATATAAAAAGGACAGAACAAATACATGGGAATGGAAATGTAGAGGGGTGGGGTTTTTTGTTTGTTTTGTAGATTTATCTTTTATGGCATTCTTGGTCCACGGTACTCTTCCTGGGCACATTATCTTAGGAAAATGTGAAGTTGGAGGGAAGATGGTCATAAATTAAATAAATAATAAGTAATAATAAATGAATTAAAAACATGTAATTTGGAATAAATAAGAAGGAAAGGTAACAAGGAATCAAATAAAAAAAAAGTAAGCCTAAAGACCCAGGATCTAATGTAGATAGAACAATGGAGAGGTTTTAGACTAAGAAAATAATCTATGCTACGAAGAGACAAATGGGTTAATCATGACTTTTATAAAATGAAGGCTTAAAATCATGTATAGTAAACACCCTCAAGTGGAATATTCTTTTTCTCACCTAAAATGTGTTAGTCTTCTAAATATGCAGCATAGCCTTGTAAGGCTATCCACGTATTCCCAGTTAAACAATAACAAAGCTTTGGAAGCCTGAAAAAAAAGGAATAGAGGACTGGCTTATCCAATTCAAAGGAGAAAGCGACCAACTGGAGTCAGACAAACATGAGCTCAAATCTTGCCTCTGCCACTCAGAGCTAGTAAAACTGCATAAACTGCTTACTCCCTCTGAGTGCCAATGTCTTCATACAGAAAATGGGAACAGTAATATATCTATCTTACAGGAATACTAGAAGATCTGAAAATGCCACATGGCATATATTTGGCACAACTGCTTGGCAGTTTTCTCAATAAATAGTATGTATTGTTAGGATTACTAGAGTCACGTAAAACTCTATAATCAAGATAAAATAATCTCATACCAATGCCGAAGCAATCATGTGGTTTGACCTAAATTATATTAAAATTAAGGAGATATATGTTATCAGAGAATTCTAGGTAGAAATCACAATGTTATGAAATAGGTTAAGTATTAAAGTCTTTGCATAGTATATGTTCTTTAGAGAGGAAATGTAATTACATTTAGAGAGGAAATGTAATCTTCATCATTTATCCCATTAAATGCTACCATTTTTCTGTTGTATTGTTTGTAAAAGTAAGTTGCTGAGAGAAGCCCTGGGAGAAAAGCATAGAATATCTATTTCATTGGAGAATAAGCTAAACACTGAAATTGAAAGACCTCTGCTAAAGTGTTGAAAAGCATGGACTTCAGTGATTCATGCTTGGCATAGTAGCTTAGGTCACTTAGAGGTGTTTTGCAACCTGTGTTTTGGCAGAATCTTAACTTCCAGCTTCATTCCAAGCCCCAGAGAAAAAAATATATCCTAACCAAATAATAAAAAAAAAAAAAAAGAGAGAAGAAAACATCTTTCCCAGTAAACACTGAACGAACAGATGAGTATTTGTGAGGAGCTCTCTAGCTCGGGGATCATCCAGAAAGTGTGTCAGAACACCAGGTATTTAGTTTCCAAAACATGCTGTACTGGCTTTTTCACCTTAAATAAACATCATGGAGCACCACTGTGCATTCCGGGTGAAACACAACATGGATACAGAACCATCAATTTTGTTTCGAACTGGCTGGAAGAGCAGAAGTTTGAGTCCACAGGTTCTCTAGGGATGTTAATTCCCCAAGAGTCTGTCAGTATTTCCTTGCTTAGGAAGCGAATGCTGTCTGGAAACTAAACCCAGTACTTTTTACAGCCAGCATACAGTTCTAGCCCATGGGGGCCTAGGCAGGCCAAGACCAGCAATGTTTTCAGCATGCACATAACTTCCAGTGGCTTTACTCAATTCAGAATTGAAATTTGGAGGCACTTCGGAGAAAAAAATAGAACTCGGTTACTTGAGACCCAAATTTTTCTAAATTTTAATGTTTATAAAGTTTTTTTGGAGCGTATGAATACATAATTATCTGCGAAAACTTAATGTCAGAAAATATTTCTTGCATTTTGTTTCATTCCCCTCTTCTTTCACTAGGTGTATGCAGATAAAAATTGGCAAATGCATTGTGATTTTTGTCAATGATATCTAGCATTTTGCTGCTAAGATTCAATAAGTGATTATTTCCAATGATCTATCATATACTAAATCACTGATAAAGGTGATAATCAGAATAAAATTTTATACATAATACTGTATTTCACAATGAAGTATTTGCCTCTAAGAATGATATACATTCATCAATCAGCCTGTTTTTGAACATTTGTTCACTTACAAATCCATCAAACTCTCCATGATTTCAAGTCATGTTTCCCCAAATTGCCCAATTATCCAATGGAACATTTTGAGAGAACTTTATAATATACCTTGACAAAATCCAGATACACAGGTTTATACTATTTCTGGATCTAATAGATAAGGAATTCCACCTGTGTAAGGAAGCTAGTCCAATTTGTCTTATTTTTGGTACTCAGTCTGAGTTCTTTGTGATCTCTGGTTTCTCTTCCATCTGTTCTAGAAGTCACTTCTAAAGCCTTTAAAGACTCATTTATTTGAGAGGGAGAAGGCAAAAGAGAGAGAGAGAGAGAGAGAGAGTGATCATGAGCAAGGGGGAGCAGGGGGAGGGGCAGAGGGACAGGAAAACAGAGAATCTCAAGCAGACTCCTGCTGGTTCTTTCATTTTATATGCCTTTGAGGTTCATCCATTTTATGAACCTCATAAAATGGATGAAGTATGTATCAGTATTTCATTCATTTTTATTGCTGAATAATATTCATTGTATGTAAAGACCATATTTTATTTATCCACTTATTAGATGATGGACATCTGGATTGTTTCCGCTCTTCGCTGTTATGAATAATGCTGTTATGAAGGTGTGTACAAGTTTTGCATGAGGATGTGTTTTCATTTCTTTTCGGTAAATACTTAAAAGTGAAATGACTAAGTCACATGTTAATTCTATATTTAACAATTTGAAGAACTGCCAAACTGCTTCCAAAGTGGCTGAACCATTTTACATTCGCACCACAGCGAATGAGTTTCAGTTTCTCAACATCTTCACCAACACTTGTTACTGTCTCTTTTTTTGTATTATAACCACTGTAGTGGCTGTGAGGTGTTCACATGGTTTTGATTGGCATTTCCTTAATAACTCATGGTTTTGAGCATCTTTTCATGTTCTAATTAGCCATCTTCTCTGGATTCATGCCTATTCAAATCCTGTGTACTTTTAAAAAATTTGATTGTCATAGGGTGCCTGGGTGGCTCAGTTGGTTAAGTGGTGGACTCTTGATTTCAGCTCAGGTCATGATCTCAGGGTTGTGACATCTAGCCCAAATAGGGCTTTGTGTTGAGCGCCCAGTCTGCTTGGGATTCTCTCTCTCTCTTCCTCTGCCCTCCTGCTCATGCTCTCTCTCTGTCTTTCAAATAAATAAATAAATATTTTTAAAAATTTAAAAAACAAAAAAATAAAAATTTGATTGATTTTTGGATGCCTGGCTGGTTAAGTTGGTAGAGCAGGTGATTCTTGATTTCAGGGTGTGAGTTCAAGCCCCATGTTGTGCATAGACTTGCTAAAAAATAAAATAAAATAAATAAATAAAATAAAAATTTGATTGCCTTTTTATTGTTAAAATTGTCCTTTATATGTTCTAACTACAAGTCTCTAAGAGAGCTATGATTTATAAGTATTTTCCCCCATTCTGCCAGTTGTCTTTTCACTTTCTTGGTAGTATTCTTTGGAGCACAAAAGCTTTTAATTTTGATGAAGTCCAATTTACCAATCTTTTAACCCTTATGCTTTTGGCTTCCTAACCCAAGGAACCACTGAAAAACTCAGGATCAGGAAGACTTACTCCTGTGTTTTCTTCTAATAGTTTTATATTTTTAATTTACATTTTTGGTCCACTTTGACTTATTTCTGTGTATGGTGTGAGGAGTTTAAATTTTTTTTTTTTTTTTGCATATAGATATTTTGGTATCCCAGCATCATTGGTTGAAAAGACTTTTATTCTTCATTGAATTGTCTTGGCCCCTTTGTCTAAAACCATTTGAACATAAATATAAGAGTTAACTAATTTTTTTAAGGTTTTATTTAAGAGAGAGAGAGAGAGAGAGAGAGAGAGAAAACATGAGTGGGGGAGGGGCAGAGGGCGAGGGAGAAGCAGATTCTACATGGAGAAGGAAGCCCCACATGGGGCTTGATCCCAGGATCCCTGAGATCATGACCCGAGCCAAAGGCAGACACTTAACTGACTGAGCCACCCAGGCGGCCCAAGAGTTTACCTCAATGTCATTTTTACCTAGTTCTATTTAGAAATTACATCAATTTAATCATATCTTTTAGGGGGAAACTGCATTATTTTTATCTTTTTATCGAAAATGGCACATAGTTACTCTATAATTATATACCACTTTCAAATATCTCAGTCTTCTTTACATCCAGAGCCTAAGAAATCTTTTGAATCATTTTGGCCTTACCATAATATTCTTTTCACAATCTACACCCATGATCATGATCTCTTATTACTGTTAGACTGAGCTGTTAATAAAATTTCAAAATATGTCCTGATATTTTTGACAAGTAGAAGATGTGACATATATGGGTCACACCAAACTCACTGAGCTTTGAAAATCCTATGGTCTATTTCAAAAAATGTGACTATTTCTACTGCTTACAATTGCAGTCTTTTACATATTCTTTTCATTCCAGTGCTAGATTATACTTGTTTTTAAGATACTTTAAAATTTGATTTGATTTCAAATCCAACCACATGTGTCAAATGCAAAGAACCCAGTGGAGGATCCTGGGGTAGCTAATCATCACTAATCCATTTTGGGGCATAATTTATATTGGGTCCGGTGGGTATCTAGGGAATGCACTTTGTCTTTGGATATCAGACACCTTCCATTTTCCAAAATGCTAATGTGCTAAAAAGAAAAGTGCGACTTAGAATCAAGAAAATACACTGTCTCTTAGAATTTTGTCCTTCACAATAGTTTGTGGAAAACACTTTTCTCTCATTGTGAGACAGCATATTTACTTAAAACATATCCCCAGTCTCTCACCAGCCCTCTGTGTCCCAGAATTCTGAGATTGCTGCCACTCTTCTTTGAAGGTTCTCTTTGCACCTTGTGATTGAATTCATTCTAGCCTGTAGGTAGACTTCTTTAGAGCTTTGAGGGTGCCTCTTAGAATCATTTTGTATATACTGGCCTTATTTCCCCTTATCCATATTCATCTCACCATTTTCCATCTCAAGATGATTCTCCTTGATGGAAAAGCAAAACAGAAGCTGGAATTCAGCTTTTTGTATCTCCAAAATTGAACCATTATCCCTGGGCAGAAGGCATATTTTTCCTTTGCTTTTATGGCTTCAAAAAATAATCTAAAGCAAGGTCTTTTTTCTTTCTTTGATTCCATCCACATTCTTACAATAGACATAATTCTAATAAGACTGTGCCATCCACTTGCACTTACCCTTAAAGAAGAAACTATATGTGAAATGCTTTGTCCCGTGCCACAGGCACCCAGTCAGCTATAGTAGTAGTCATCATTGTCCTTATTCTCCTCATGAGTGCTCTTATTTTTCCTTTTGGAACTGGCTCCTTTAAAATTTGAAATATCTGCGCAAATTGAATGCCTTTTTAAAATAGTACAAACCTCTAATAACTGAAAAACCCCTTGACTCTAACCTTCATCACTAATTCATCACCATAAATTGCTTGTCTCTGTTCCCGGAGAAATCCAGGTTTCTAATAAAGTCTTTGAAAGAGAAATACTATATTTGCAGCAAACAGGAGGAACAAATTAAAAATTGGCTCCCATTCTTAAAGCTTTAAGTGAGTGCGCCCTGTTGCTTTCAAAAGATTTTATGTAAGATATTTAGACTGGAAAGGCAATCTCACAGGTGTGTACACTGGGTCTACTCATGCTTTGACAAAAGGAGTGGGGAGGGGGGATAATGGGGGAGGGATTCCGGAAAAACTGGCAGGTTTAATGCCTAGTCAGAATTGTGGAACCACAGTAAACAAACCTAAAGTCAAGGCTAAAAAGTAACAATGAAAAGATTTTAACCCCCAAATGATCCACCTCTTTCTTTTTCTCCTGAGCTTGCTTTCTTGGTCTTCACCATTTTACGAGGCTGCTTTACAAGTGAAAAATACATGTTTATCCCTATTGGTTTGAAATTTTTGCCACATTTATAAATTTCTGAATTGTATGCTTTAATGATGAGGCTAATATTAATAACAGTAATAACGATACACACTCAGCTTAAGGCAACCTTTTGTACAAAGCCTTTTCCGACTCTCTTACGTAATGTCAACCACTTCTTCCTTTGTGCCCTCATTGTAACTGTATACTCGTCCACCTGGCTGCACAACATCTCACTGTTTATTTATAGTTCCCACCCCCTACTACCAGAGATTAGATTTTTGTAGTGGCAACTGTACTGGGGGATATATGGGAAATCTTCACAAATATTTATACAACGTCTCCATGAATAAAGAAATGATTTACCCAACAGTTTACTACTTCTGCATCTTTTGTTGTATCTAGATGACACACATTTTTTTTTTTTTTTTTGTATAAGAAACTAGTGTTTTACGCTGTAAAGAGTGAATATTTTACTGCTTAGCTCAGGATTGGTGTAGCATTTACACCAGCTCTTCACCTTGAGTTTTCTATTCCATCATTATAATAATATGCAGTTAAATACTGATATAGCCCAGAGAATAATTTCCTCCTCCCCGGGGCCCTTTCTTTGTTACCTACATTCAGAGTAGGCCTCTGAAAACTTAAAACTCTTGACTATGCATCTAGGTGTCTTGGAATACCGTCAGACCCGCGTGAGGGGGAGATTTTGTTTTTGCATTTACTCAGACCCCCAGAAATCCCATCTGGAGTTAGGTCGTTTAATAGCATTTTGGAGCTATGATGAAATGAGGGATATCCAAGACTGAAATTATAGTGTGGTTTGATTCAGTTCTTTGTTGTAAGGCTACCCTCCCCACCCAAGTACTCTGCCTCTCTAGATCATATTTGTTTCAGTCATATCTTCAGGCAGTAGTCCTCAGTATCTTTCAGCCTCCTTCCAGGAACTGGGAAGCCCCTGGTCCCCTCTTTGGCAGAGCCCTTCTAGCGATCTTTATCCTCAGGTACCAAAATGATGGCTGCCAGGGCTTCAGTCCAGCTCCCATTTTTGCATGTCTTTTCCATTTCTGGTCAAAAGAGGTATTTGTCTAGTTTTTGTGTCTTATTTTTCTTGTTGTTTACTTGTTTTAAATTTGTTATTCAATAATTTCATTTTTTTCTTCTTTTCAAATACATGAATTTTTAAGGCTATAAATTTTCCTTGTGTACTGGTTTAGCTACAATCTATTAATTAATTTTGATACATAATTTTCGATTATTTTTATTTTAATAATTTAATTTTAATTTTAAAACTTAGTTTCAAATTCATAAGAATTTCTTCCTTGGCCTATTAATTCATATCAATTCATATTAATTCCTTTGGACATATGAGGTATTTAAAAGCAAGTTTTAAAATTTGTAAATATATGGAGTCTTTTTGTTATCTTACTGTTTTTGACTGCTACCTTAAATTTTGTTGTCAGAGAATTTATCTAATATAATAACAAGTTTGTTGAATAAGACTTGTTTTACAGCCTAGTTTATGGTAAGCTTTCATAAATATTCCAAGTGTGTCTGAAAATATATTGTGAAATACATTTGGAAAATAGGTTTCTGAATATGTCTGTTAGGTCAAATTTCATTACTCATGCTATTCCAATCTTCTTTATTCTTTTTTTTTTTTTAAAGATTTTATTTATCCATTTGACAGAGAGGAGAGAGATCACAAGTAGGCAGAGAGGCAGGCAGAGAGGGAAGCAGGCTCCCTGCTGAGCAGAAAGCCTGATGTGGGGCTGGATCCCAGGACCCTGAGATCATGACCTGAGCCAAAGGCAAAGGCTTTAACCCACTGAGCCACCCAGGCGCCCCCCAGTCTTCTGTATTCTTGCTCACTTTTTCATATTTACTCTAGCAGTTATAATTTCATTATCATAAAACCTCCTACTATTGGATTTGTCAATTTCTCATTCCAAATGTATTAATACATGCTTTTTTTATATTTAGAAGTCACATATCTCTAAGTATACAAAATTATAATTTTATTATTCTCTTGGTGAAATGAATCTTTTGTCATTATACAGTAATTACTCATAATTCATATGGCTTAGTGTCTTTTTTTTTCATATGGCTTAGTGTCTTAAAGTTTATCTTGTTTGGCATTAATTTTATACTAGATTGCTTTTGATTAGTGTTTAACAGACATATTCTTTTCTGTATCTTAATTGTAACCTTTCTGTGTTCTTACCTTTTAGGTGTATCTCTTACAAACAGCACAGACAGATTATTTTTGACGCTGATGTGATAATATCAATCTTTTAAGCAGAGTGTTTGGTCTGTTTATATATAGTTTGATTGCTAATCTATTTGTTATGATTTCTACTATCTTATCTTTACTTATAATTTGTTTTATTTTTCCTGTGATTCCTCCATGCCAATTTTTCTACCCTTTTTGGATTGTTTCAGCTTTTCTTTTCATTTTCCCTCTTTCACTATTTTTTAAGTCATATACAACCTTTGGTACCCCTCAGCATTGTTACAGTGATTTTCTTAACTTAATCTTCTCCATCATCCTTCCATACAATACAAAAACTTGTAGAATACTAATTCTGTGAGTCCAATTTCATCTTACATTTTATTGTTATTTATGTTCCTATACTTATACTCTTCTTTTAAAAAAATCATCATTGTTTTATATGCTCAGTATTTTTTAGGACTTATTCCACGTATTTAAAAATGTCGTTTGGGGTGCCTGGGTGGCTCAATCAGTTGAGCATGACTCTTGACTTTGGCTGGACTCATGATCTCATGGTTTTTTGGGCTCCGCACTCAGTGGGACTTCTGCTTGAGATTCTCTCCTTCTCCCTCTGCCCCTCCCCCCACGCACGCTCGCATGCACTCTCTCTTTCTCTCTCTCTCTCAAATGAAGAAATAAAATCTTCTAAAAACAAATTATTTTGGGGCACTTGGCTAGCTGTTGGTAGAGCATAAGGCTTTTGATCTCAAGGTTGTAAGTTTGGACTCCACTCTGGGTCTAGAGATGACTTCATTTAAAAAATCTTTAAAATGTCTTCCTTCTTTTTTTCCTAAATCTGAGTCATTTGGGGGTTTAATTTCTTTTTTTCTTGAAGTATATCTTTCAGTTTTGTTTTTCCTGAAAATGGCCTATTTGGCTCTTCAGGCAAAATACTGATAATAACAAAAAATTGATAATAAATTTCAGTCAGCTTTATTTATTTATTTATTTATTTATTTATTTATTTGAGATAGAGACAGTGAGAGAGAGCATGAGAGGGAAGAAGGTCAGAGGGAGAAGCAGACTCCCCATGGAGCTGGGAGCCCGATGTGGGACTCGATCCCAGGACTCTGGGATCATGACCTGAGCCGAAGGCAGTTGTTTAACCAACTGAGCCACCCAGGTACTCTCAGTCAGCATTTTGAAGATACTATTTCACTACTGCTGTTGAGAGGTGAGCCATCGGTATCACTGTCTTTCCTTTAGAGATCATTTTTCTTTTTTTGCTGACTGCTTTCAAAATCTTTAGTTTTGTTTAAGTGTTCTGCATTTTTGCAACAATGAGTTTAGATGTGGATTTTTCAAAAATTGATCTTTCTTGAGATTCCTGAATTTTTGGATTGATATTTCTCTTGAGCTCTAAAAACTTAGCAATTTATCTTTAATATTGGCTCCCATTATTTTCTCTTTTCTCTTTTTGAAACCCCAATTAGATATCTTTAGACATTCTCATTCTATGATACTTCCTATGTTTCTTTAGCTCATTTTTATATTTTCCCTCAATGTCTTCCTCCTTGATGCATATGCTGGATGATTTTCTCAGATATATCTTTTAATTTATTAATTCTTTCTTCGATTGTACTTAGTCTATTATTTAACCTTTCCACTAAACTTTTATTTTCAATTCTGTAAGTTCTTTTCCTAGCCTGCTTTTATACTCTTTTAGTTTTACTCCTATTTCTTTTTTTTAAGATTTAGTTATTTATTTGAGAGAGAGAGAGCATAAGGGAGGGGCAGAAGGAGAGACTCTTCAAGCAGACTCTCCATTCAGCATGGAGCCCAACTTGGGGCTCTATCTCAGGACCCGTGAGATCACGACCAGAACCCAAACCAAGAGTTGGATGCTTCACCAACTGAGGTATTTCTGTTAACTTTAAGAGTTTGTTTTGTTGTTTATAATTTGAGTTGTGTGCTCCTAGCTTGGTGATGGTCCTAAGCTGAAGAGGAGTTTTGCATTTGTTTTTTACAAGGACTCTGGAGCATTTAGGATCACTTTTAATTAATTTCCTATCATGGGTTTCCTGGACTGCACAGGTAGGCCAAATTTAAAACTCCAAACTCATGTAATGGCTGGACTATGGTTATAAATTCTTAGGAGAGATTTTCTTTTTTCCACTATAAAGACAAATTAACTTTCATCTCTCTTTTCAAAAGGGCATAAATTTTTATTGCCAACTCTGCAGCCTTCTTGGTACAATCTTCACCTCGCACAGATCTTTGTATGTTTCTGTCTGACATGTACCTATTAAATCCATGACCCTTTAGCACTAGGAGAGGTTTTGGTTTCATTTTCATTTTTAGTCCCTGGGGATTAAAATATAGTCTTATTTTATTGATATGAAATTAATATTTATACTGAATAGTAAGTATATTCTTCATTTAACTATTGTTGAAGTTCCTTTTCTGTTTCATTTTTACTTGCTTTTCATGCGTATGATCGATCTTCATTTTTTTCTAATACTAATCGTCTTTGAATGGAGCCAGAATTTTGCTGAAGAACAGTGTCAGGAGGGGTGTTTCTGAGTTGGGAATACAAAAGCATCTGTACCTGGAAAGTAAGCGAAGACTGAATGTTTCTCCTCTTCAATGCTATATCAACAATGGTTGATGAACCACCAACAATAGTGGTTCTGGTACAAAATAAATTCTCGATAAATACTTTTAAAAAGTTTTAATTTTAATTCCAGTTAGTTAACATACAGTGTTATTTTAGTTTTGGGTGTACAATATAGGGATTCAACACTTCCATACATCGCCCTGTGCTCATCATGACAAGAGCACTCCTTAATCTCCATTATCTATTCAATCCATCCCTCTACACACCTCCCCTCTGGCAACCATCAGTTTGTTCTCTATAGTCAAAAATCTGTTTCTTGGTTTGTTTCTCTCTCTCTCTCTTTTTTTCCTTTTGCTCATTTGTTTTGTTTCTTAAAGTCCACATATGACTGAAATCATATGGTATTTGTCTTTCTCTAACTTATTTTACTTCACATTATACTCTCTAGCTCCACCCATGTCACTGCAAATGGCAAGATTTCATTCTTTTTTATGGGTAAGTAATATTCGTTTGTATTTATATACTGTATCTTCTATATCCACTCATCAATTGATGGATGCTTGGGCTACTCCCATAATTGGGCTATTGTGTGTAATACTGCTATAAACATCGGGGTGCATGTATCCCTTAGTATTGATGGTTTTGTATTCTTTAAATAAATACTCAGTAGTGTGAGTGCTGGCTGGATCATGTATAGTTTTATTTTTAACTTTTTGAGGAAACTCCATACTGTTTTCCACAGTGGAAGCACCAGTGTGCATTCCCAACAGTACAAGAGTATTCCCCTTTCTCCATATCCTCATCAACACCTGTTGTTTCTTTTGTTGTTGATTTTTTTTTTAAAGATTTTATTTATTTATTTATTTATTAGGAAAGAGAGAGTGAGAGAGAGCATGAGAAGGGAGAAGGTCAGAGTGAGACGCGGACTCCCCATGGAGCTGGGAGCCCGATGTGGGACTCGATTCCGGGACTCCGGGATCATGACCTGAGCCGAAGGCAGTTGCTTAACCAACTGCGCCACCCAGGCGCCCTCTTTTGTTGTTGATTTTAATCATCCTGACATGTGTGATGTGGTATCTGATTGTAGTTTTGATTTGCATTTCCCGATGATGGGTGATGTTGAACATCTCATGTGTTTGTTGGCCATCTGTATGTCTTTTTTAGGGAAATTTCCATTAATCTCTTCTGGTCATTTTCAAATTGTATTACTCATTTTATACGTGTTGAGTTTTATATGTTCTTTATTTATTTTGGATACTAACCCTTTATCAGATATATCACTTGCAAATATCTTCTCCCATTATGTTTGTTGCCTTTTAGTTTAGTTGATTGTCTCCCTTGTTGTACAGAAGCTTTTTATTTTGGTGCCATCCTAATGGTTTATTTTTGCTCTTGTTTCCCCTGCCTCAGGAGATATATCAAGAAAGAAGTTACTATGGCCAATGTCAAAGAAGTTGCTGCCTGTGTTCTGCCAGTTTTTTGGTGGATTCTTTTGGGTTTTCTATATATAACATCATGTCATATGCAAATAGTAAAAGTTTTGTTTCTTCCTTACTGAATAGATGCCTTTTCTTTCTTTTTGTTGTCTGACTGCTACGGCTTTACGTACTTTTTGAATGAATAGTTGGATAACCGCACAATCCAAGTTTATCTTGGATATCTACTCATTGTGTCTGTTTTTTCTTTTTATCAGGGTACATTATTTTTTCCTTCAAATTTGGTATTCAAACATCTAACCGTATTTATAGTAAAATTCCTGGTATGCTAGATTGTTTCTTCTTTGCCCTATCATTTACACAGGCTAGGAGGCTAGAGCAGAGTCAGTTAACTTCCCAACATTCTAAGCTATTTGTGCTAGTTGTCCATAAAGGGCAGCCTTATTACTTCTAGGTTTGCCAACAATCCAAAGCTCTTGTCTCTTTATTTAAAGGATCATCAGTTGGGCCTGTCAGGACTGTAACACTGACTTTTTTTTTTTTTTTTAAAGATTTATTTATTTATTTATTAGAGAGCGAGAGACTGAGAATGAGAGGGGAGAAAGTCAGAGGGAGAAGCAGACTTCCCGCAGAGCCGGGAGTCCGATATGGGACTCGATCCCGGAACTCCGGGATCATGACCTGAGCCAAAGGCAGTCGCTCAACCAACTGAGCCACCCAGGCGCCCTGTAACACTGACTTTTAAAGAAATTTTTATCCTATTAGATGTCTAAAGAAGCTTGCTTGGGCACTCAGCTCCTTCTTGTTTTCATTGGTGTAGATTTTTCAGTATTTGGAAGGTTTGCTTTATAATTTGTGGTTTGAGGTTGTGGCTATTTCCTTGTTTTATTAAACATGGAGTGCTTTCCCTTCAATTTTTCACTAATTTATTATTCAACTTGCCCACGTACATCCCTCACTTTTTGTCATTGTTGCCATCATATTCTCACTTCTAGGAAACACTGCACCTTTTTCAACATCCACCTCAGACTTTTTTCCACAACCACATCTCATTCTGCTATCTATTAACTTTAAGTTGGGAACAAGAAAATCATCTGATGCTTTTCTCCCCATAATTTGTGCATCACCACATACTATTTCAGTGATTGAACTCTGGGACCAGTTATATAAAAATAAATCCATGATCATAATAATATCAAATGGGCAGCCTAATTGCCTAAATATCTAAGTTGAATTCTTTATATTATTGATTTATAAGCAATAGGGTTTTCAAGTTGTTACAGATTTAAGCAATACCTAACTTCATAAATTTCCTTTGTGACCAGTGAATATACTGCAGCATGATAGATCTGGTTAGATAAGGCATCTGTATCAACAGAAACTAGTTAACTAAGCCACTGATATCAAACTTACGATCTTTGTTTTCTTAGGACACTGTTTCTACCTAAGTGAACTAGTCAACAATGGACATCCCATAATAATGTCCTCTAAAATTATGTTCCCCTCTACCTCAGTAAGTATATTTCCTATAACAAAATACATATAATAAATTTTAAGTTCTTTAAAAGCAATGTAAGTGCGAGTGATTTCCACATGTATATTTTTTTTCTCTCGCATACTTGTTAGACCAGTGTGTAAGATAATCAACAAAAGAGGGGGAAAAAAGCAGGAATATTTTGCTCCTACTCTCCTTTCTAAAATTATGACAAATTTATGTTTTTTAACTTTGTTTTTAGCCTACATCAGATACCACCTTAATACTATCTTTACATCAAAGTCTAGATTTTATTGGGGTGCCTGAGTGGCTCAGTGGGTTAAAGCCTCTGCCTTCGGCTCAGGTCATGGTCTCAGGGTCCTGGGATCGAGCCCCACATCGGGCTCTCTGCTCAGCAGGGAGCCTGCTTCCCCCTCTCTCTCTGCCTGCCTCTCTGCCTACTTGTGATCTCTCTCTCTGTCAAATAAATAAACAAAATCTAAAAAAAAAATCTAGATTTTATTTATTTTTTAAGTTTAATCAAGTCTACATTGGGGAAACAAGAGTAAACAATCTTGCCAAATTTTAACATGCTTTCCAAATGCAGAAAGTAGCTTGGTGTAGGGTTACATGATCCAAAGTTTCTGAAATCTTTGATGGCATTACCTATTGTTGGAAGTGGAATTTTCTTCCCTTTCCAGTAATTATCTGGACATTATGTCACTTTTGTATCCTGAATGTTTAATCAGTTCTTCTATAGTACTTGTTTGGAAAAATGAAAATTTGTTTCAAATTTGTTTCAAAATGATTTGAGTATAATAGGGATTTTATGTTTCTTTATGTGTAATTTTGACTGCAGGAAACAGGTAAACACAGAAAGCTGCACCTAAGCTCAACAACCAGATGAGTAGGAATATACAAAACATACACATGCACAGGTATCGGTTTTTAAAGACTCTACCAGCTTCTTCAGTTCACTGCATGTATTATGAGCCATGGCGATACATTTGGTGTTACAACTTTTAATCCCATGTCAACTAACCTTCCTTCCACCACTTCTCAGTAACTCACAAGCTGTGGTCTTTGCAATGCCCTCTTCCACAAACCAACTTCAGGTCTTTGTCAGAGGAAAGTGCCACATTTAGCTTGGTATTTATACACTTCTTAACCATTTAACGTGTGTAAAACTGTGCTACCAGTTTTATAAAGTTCTTCTTTTTAGTTTTTAATAAGTCACTGAGAAAATTTTTGAGTGCTGTGACCCTCACCCCATTTCTCACTGAATCCCTATAAGTATTTTGTAAATTAAACTTCCTTGTTTTGAGATAATTGTAGGTTCACATGAAGTTATAAGAAATAATACTGACATAGCCAATGTATCCTTTACCCAAACTTTTCCCCCGGTAACATCTTGCAAATCTATAGTACGATATCACAAGCAAGATATTGTTATTGACATAGTTAAGATACAGAATTATTCCATTACCACAGGGAGGAATCCTCTCTGTTGCCATTTTTTAAGTGCCTCCTATATTCCTCTTGGTCCCCCTTCTCTGTCTTTAACCCCTGGCAACATCTAATCTTCATCTTTATAGTTTTGACACTTCAAGGATGTTTATAAATGGAATCTACACTGTATAACCTTCTAGGGATTGGCATTTTTCACGCAATATAATTTCCTGGAGCTCCATTAGAGTTATTGCATGTATCAGTATTTTGTTGTGTGGGTTTTTGTTGTTGTTGTTGTTGTGTTTTTTGTTTTTTTGTATTTTTTTGCTGAGAAGAATTCTGTGGTATGGCTATCTCACAGTTCAACTACTCAGGGTTGAAGAGCATCTGGGTTGTTCCCATTTTGGGCTATTACAAATAAAACTGTCAAGGCATCCATGTAAAAGTTTTTTTTTTTTTTTTTTTTTTATTAGAGACAGAGACTGAGAATGAGAGGGGAGAAGGTCAGAGGGAGAAGCAGACTTCCCGCAGAGCCGGGAGTCCGATATGGGACTCGATCCCGGGACTCCGGGATCATGACCTGAGCCAAAGGCAGTCGCTTAACCAACTGAGCCACCCGGGCGCCCCCCATGTAAAAGTTTTTGTGTGAACATAAGTCTTGATTTCTCTGGGACAAATGCCCAGGAGTGCAAATTCTGGACTGTTTGGAAGTTGCATGCTTAGTGTAAGAAATTCTCAAACAGTTTTCCAGAGCAGCTGTACTACTTTACATTCCCACCAGCACTGGGCTTATTTCCCATCTTTTTACCCACTTCAGTAAAACATCTCTTCATGCTTATTGCTTATTTTCTAATTGGATTGGCTTGTTTGTTTTTTCATTGTCAAGATTTTAGGGTTCTTTGTGTATTCTAGATACTATTCCTTTGTCACCTATATGGATAGCAAATTTCCCCCACCACCCTGTCCATAGCTTGTTTTTCCATGTTCTAAACAGGATCAAAAGGTTTTTACTTTGATGAATACTAATTCACCAATTTTGCCTTTATGGCTCATGCTTTGGTGTCAAGGCCCTATGGTTTCTGGTAAACAATTTTGCATCGTGCGTGGTTTTTAGACATGCACATGTCACATTATAGCAGAACTGACTGTACTTGGGAGAAACAATAAAAAACTATTAGGGTAGCAAACTTATCATCTTAAAATAAGCTGTTGTTGGCTCACTGAAATTCGAAAATCTCAATTAGATTCTGGGGTTGCATCTAAAACAATTTGGAAAATCTGACTTTAAGTCTGGTTGTGCATTGCACTAAGTTCAGTGGAGATATGGCAATTATCTGCTTAGGTTGACAATATTGATTAACACAGGAATAGATCCCCACAAGTTTAAGTGTAGAGACTCATTTTGTTCACAGCAGCGCACAGTGTTTGGCCACTCGTTTCAGTAATTAGCAGGAAAATATCTGTCAATGAGTTTAGGACTCTTGTTAAAAGATCTTTTTATCTCACTGAGTTTCAATTAAGCAAGACCTCTGTTACAACAAAAAGCTGAATGTTTTCCAGCCAGCCCCTCAGGAAAGATACCATTTTGGTTCTGAAAGCCATTATGAAAATTTGACCTTTTTACCTTTTCACGACCAGGGCTTTTCCAGATGCAAATTTAATGGTTTAAACGCTGAATGCTATCAGCCTCATAAAGCATGAAACCTCCTCTCATCAAAGCAGCCATCATAATTTAACTGGCGAGGCTGCCACCGTGCAGTGGGCTCCCGCCGTGTGCCTGTCAGAGAAACCATCAAATCAAGCCTGCTCTTTCTTCAGCTTGCAGGGGTACTGAGACATGACCTCGAGTTAGGTCTCTTCCATGTAGAGGGATGGGGGGAGGAAAGTAAATTATTACATAAAACAAAGACTATATTATTTGGTACATATGTTATGGTTTACCCCATTTCATCCTCTGAACAAGGGATTGTCTGCCTTCAACTTTTCCAGGGCTCTTAAAATCCCTCTTTATAGTCTGTGCAGTCAACTTAATGAGGACCATTTGAGGAGCATAAGTGAAATGATGTCATTTGGTCTCTCTCTCTCTCCTCCTTTTTCCTCTCTAACTACAAGATTTGATCCACCCTGAGTGGGACATAATATGCACACAGTCTCAGAATTATTCAGATGAAAGCTCTGACTTGCTCCAGAGAACCACACTAATTCCTGCCTCTTCTACCATTCAAGACTATCCTTCTGGATTCACCCAGAATGCACTGAGCACCAGTGTGCCAGGCATTATACTAGATCTTTCCATTTCATATGCACTCGTTCTACCCTAACAACAATCTGCAATGCTAACTTACACAGCTCTGGAAGATTAGTTTTAGACTTGCCTCATTATACTACACCCAGAGGAGGGCTGGGACCAGGGTGTGCTGGCTTGTAAGAACTGATTGTTAAATTTTCAGGAATTTTGTGAGCACTTATTCAATACAGCCATTATTAAAAGTTATATTAAATAAATTTACAAATAAATACATTATATTTAAAGCAAAGATAAATACTCAAAATTCATCACTTCCTAATTATTTTACTATGATGTTTCACTAGTATCTCTGCCCTTGAGGTCATTTACAGCTCTTATGTCTGTGTGGTGAAAATACTATCTAATAGTGTGTTGCTGAGCATCAATTCCCAATTCCACCCACAGTGATGTTATGATGGTAGCTTAAAATCAGCATGGGTGGGAGCATTTGCATTAATGAAACCAACAAAAGCTACAAATCAGAGGTTTTGCCTTCCGGAGAGCTGGGTTGCTGATCATTTACCAGCACACCAGTGACTACACTTTTCCATGGCTCATATGTTGTCCTATGAATAATACTTTATTGACTGCTAGCTTTGTGGATAACTGCAAACCAAAATAAATTAACCACATGACAAAAAGCTTCTCTGTGCCTTGAACTCTGGTAGAAATCAGAAACATATTGAAGTTAAATGCATTCTTTTGTTGTTGTAGAAGAAAAATGTCCTCAACTTAGGGACTGGATTCCTGTGCATCACACAAATCCCACACCTGTCTGAGCACAGTGGGTAGGGCCTCAAAGACAATGTTTGTATGAGAAAATGAAGAACTCCGTATGAACTAATATATTCTAAGGAGAGAAAAATATGATTTATGCAAGTATGGACCAAGGGCAATTTTGTGAGCACAACTGGAATGTACATTGGCTTCTAGTTCTTTCCTCCACCTGAGGTTTATGCCAGAGTTCTGGGCAATGATGTCTCTGAAAGAAGGCAACATCAGGAGCAAATATGCCATTTCACTAAAATCACTCTATGATGCTGGCAGCATGAAGCAGACCAGTTTTGTGATCATGTAATAGTGTAGCATGAGTGAGGGTTAAGAATTCTTCTTCCCTCCAGCAAGACACTAAACCAGGATTTAGGAAACCTAACATGCGACACAAAGCAGGAAAGGTCACGTGGCCTGTCAAGTTGGTCTAGTCTACATGGGGAGTTGATTAGAAGTCCCAGAGGACCCAGTGCATTATGGAGAATCAGATGGGGTCTGAGCAGCTCAACATAGCTATAAAAGACAGATGAGAGAAGACAAAAAGTTGGGAAACAAAGTGTACTTTCAAGGTACTAGAACAGCATACCCAAGTGTGTGAGGAGAAAATGGAAGACTCCACCTAGTGGCCGGGAGTATTGTATACATGACCACATATGGAAACAAGCTCAAGGGACTTGCTGAAATAACTGGGGGAAATTTAAGAGGGCTAAAG
This sequence comes from Nasua narica, assembly GCA_028533885.1. Taxonomy (NCBI): domain Eukaryota; kingdom Metazoa; phylum Chordata; class Mammalia; order Carnivora; family Procyonidae; genus Nasua; species Nasua narica. The sequence goes on along the minus strand of CM052809.1, from coordinate 55,268,189 downwards.
CCTCTATTTTTTTTTTTTTAATATAGGAACTGAGTCAGGAAATACTATCCTGTCGCTTCCATTCAGATCTAGTTTTCCTCAGGTTGGATTGGCTGCAATGGGACCAAAGTGGTTTCTCATCAGTAAGCCCAATGGCTTATCCGTGTTCTAAGACGGGAAAGCATAAAACCAGAATTAACATAAATTCTAAGTGGCTATTCTGTTTTATTCAATGAAGACTAGACAGAAGAAATATCGGTATGTATTTAGGTAGTTTTTCCAGTGAGAAGAATCTAGTTCATTCTCTTTCATCATTTTCATCATAAACCATCTCTCTTGATGAGTTAATAAAACAAAGTGCAACAAAGTAAAGGTCCTCTGTTTTGAGGAAGTGTTATCAAAACATTTGGCCCCGGCTCTGCCACTCTCACTGAGCAATCTTTTTCAAGTAATAAAACTTCTGTGTCTCTTTGCTCACCATCAGCAATTGGAAGATTCTAATATCCTAAGATTCTAAGTGGGCCAATCCGAAGGAAACCATACCCACAAAGAAATGTGTTTCCAATTATTCAAGTGGCCAAATAGTCAATCACCAGATAATCTTTTTTGGAAGAAATCTTCATAGCAATCTTTGAAAAACATCTGGCCTAGAGGACAGTGTTAATGACTCTTTTATGGTTTAATGTACCAGGCCTCCTTTTCCATTCGTTTCACTGGCACACTGCAGGGAAGAGGACTGCCACAAAACCCTCCCCAGTAACTCTCTGAGGTATTTCCATACAGACATCTCACACCTTTCAGACTGTGTATTGCATGTGTGTATGTGAGATAGACATCTATCTCACAGCTCAGGTCTGAACTCTTTGAGTGCACTTTCCCCACTTCACGATTTAGAATAAATCAGACATAGACTGAGGATTATTTGCATCTTCTCAAGATCCTGTGTTCACTAAATGTGTTGAAAAATAAATAAATAGTGTCTAGGTGTGCTTAATTACTTATTTTTAATATAAAAGGGAGAACTTATCGTGGAAGTGATTTTTGGGTTAGTTAATATTCGCCTGCTGAACCAGCATAAGAAAAGCTCCCAGGAAGCCACTGTTCGTAATACAAGCATTTTTCACACCTTATTACAAAGTAAAATAAGGGGCCTGGTACTTTTCAAACAGAGAAAAGCAACATTTGTAGCAAAAGTAAAAAATCGAAGGTAAGTAGCTGGATGGTTCTTCTCCTAACACTGGGACACTGGGTGTGGCTCATGGGTTGAGCAACCACAAGTCTCATAAAAAAAATGCCATTATCATATATAGAAATTCTTTACTGCTAACTAAATAGGAGAAAGAGATTGTAGTACACTGCGGGAGAAAAAAAAAGAGCATATTTATCTTGAGAAAAGCAACAATTCGTGGTCCTCACTTTGGTTTGAGATTGGCTACACACCTAACTCCGCTTTACCAAAAGACATGCTGCTTTTGGCATAGTTGCTTAATACTGTGCTGCCCGTGATCTTTCCATTTAGGGCCGGGTGACATTTACATTCAATCATGTGTGCTGAGAGAAAATCAAGCCGAATGGCCCTTGATGGAAATTAGAGAGGTGAGGGGTTCCCTGGGTCTCAGAGTTCTGATTGCCAGTCATCAAAATTCACATTGAGTGACAGACAGAATAACCACTGGTCTCAGAATCCAGGAACCTAAGTTCTAGACGTGTCTGCTACGATTGGGGTGTGGCTTCTTTGGCAAGCCACCTAACCACTCAGAGTTGTATTAAATAATAATCATGATCCCTTCAAGTTCTACATTTTAGAATGCTTGCCAGAAACGGTGACTGTCTTTTGTAGATAAATCATTTTTAAGTCTCTCAGTGAATGAGTGTCAATACTTAGACATTTCAGAATGCATACGCTCTGAGGGCAACGTAAATCAGGGTGATAACCCCAGACTCCATATTGGGAATTTCCGCATTGTTAAAATAAGTGACTGACGGGCAGTGAATCCAGGGCCCATTTTGTTAGAGAGAAGGAAAAAAAATACAGCTCTACAGTCCTCTTGGCATAATCCTGATTCTTTAATCTCCTTGTTCCAGTCTTGATTTGAAAAGATAACCAGAATGTAGACCACAGAATATTAATGTGTTATGGGTAGGGGAGAAAATAGAGGTGAGGAACGAGTATTTATGTTGGGTCAAATTGCAGTGGTCTCCAAATGATTTAGTCTTATTCTGTCTAATAATGTGGGCACCAGCCATGTGACAGTTGAACATTTGAAATGAGGCCAGTATAAACTGAAATGAGCTTTAAGTGTGAAATGTACACTGATGTTTGAACACTTATTATTTTTTTGAACACTTATTATTAAAAAAAGATCAATGTAACATATCTAGATGGTTTTTATATTAATTACATGTTGAAATGATTATATTTTGGATAAAATACATTAATTTTATTTCTTTTTTTTTTCCTTTTTAAAATGTGCCTATTAGAAAATTTAAGATTGCATATGTGGTTCACATTATATTTCTGCTGGACATTGGTTCAGACATTTTGCTGACCTTTTATGAACCCTGAAAGATTTATGTTCCTCACTGCATAGCCAAGAACCCAAGACTGAGACTTGGATAGAGCTGGAAGTAGAGGAAACAGGGAGGCAGAATGGGTGGAAAAAAAAATTAGCACTGTGCCCAGAGCTCTAGGCTTGTCATTTTTTTGTTGTTCCCCAAACATCTCTTCTCTCTTACTAGGTTTTCTTTTTCTTTTTCTTTTTAAGATTTTATTTATTTATTTGACAGAGAGAGACACAGCGTGAGAGGAAATACAAGCAGGGGGAATGGGAGAGAGAGAAACAGGCTCCCTGCTCACAGAGAGCCAGACATGGATCTCAAACCCAGGACCCTGGGATCATGACCTGAGCCGAAGGCAGATGCTTAACAACTGAGCCACCCAGGTGCCTCTACTTTTTCTTTTTTTTAACTAAAGATATTTTGATTTATAGACATGAGTATGTCTTTATCTCCTCCTCTTCTGTATTTCCAGAGCAGGAAAACTAGCAAATCATAGAAGACCTCCAGGGACCACCAGCATAAAGTGAGCTTCTGAAACTGACATACCCTGATTACCATGACCGACACTGGGGGTTACATAACAATTTCCATACCCCCTTTCCAACAGCACCTAGTTTTGGTTAGGTATATAACCTACTGGACTGTTTACTTTTTATTATTCATTTGTCTAAGCTATCTATCCACAGAAGAGAAAAATCTGGATGATTAATAAGCATATGACAAGACGCTTGATATCAGAAATAATGAGAGATATTTGAAATAAACAAAAAATGAGATGCATTTCAAATTCATCAGATTAAGATCATTTAAAACTCTGACAGCAGTAAATGTGAGCAAGGATGTAGAGCTATAGATAATGTCATAAACTGCTGGTGGGAGCATACGCTGGTAAAACATAGTAGGATAATTCAACAATATATAGTGTAGCGGACAATATATAGTGAAGCGAATATACTTCAACCTAGCAATTGCTCTTCTGACTATTTATCCTGGACATACGGAGAAGGATGTTCATACAGCAGTATCTGCAATAGTCTAATCAATATAAAATGTGGTATATAATGCAACTTGACACAGCAATTAAAATAACGAACTGGGGTGTCATGTATTAATATTTACAAATCACCTCAATGTAGTAGTGATTGAAGAGAACAGTTGGAGACTGACACTTACATGCAACACCAGTTATATACAGTCTGAAGATATACAAAACAATGTATTATTTACTGATCCATGTCTAGTATGTATCTGATAATATATGATAAAACAAATTTAGAATAATTCTTACCTCCAGAGAGAGAGGGATCAGGGAAAAATACAGAGAACTTTCAATTTATAGGTAGTTTTACTTCCTTTAAGGTAGGGAGCAAATGTGATAAAATGGGCCAAGTAGAGACAAGCTATTCCTAACCTCTGTTTAGCTAAATCAAAAGTAATTACTAATTTCTCTGGCATGCTTTCATGCCTTCATTTATTCACGTAACGAGTAAATCATGTTTGAGTACCTACTTGGCGCTAAGGGCTGGGGATGTGAAGAAGGAGAAGAGCACTGGTGAGGGATTGAGAGCAGCAGTGGGGGCGTAAAGCACAGGCAGTTGGTCCTGCATGGTTCCACGGACGGCAAAGAGCTCAGGGAAGCCCTCCTACAAAATCAGTCCCCAGAGCTGAGCTTCAGTAATAAGAAAGAGGGAAGAAAGGGAATAGAAGTAGTGAGCCTGGGCACTTGGGGAAAAGAAATCCCAGCACGTGTTTCATCAGGGAGGGTGCACGATCAGACTGTCCTGTCTGTGACAGGACAGAATGGACTGGAAAGGAAGGGCAAGCCAAAGCAACCAAGCAAGCTTAGAAGTCATCGGTTTTGGATGACAACCGGAAATGGAGCGCTGGCACTGTAGCGGGATAAAAGGGCATATGGGCTCGGAGAAAAATTTAGATGAATTAGTGTTTGGAAATGAATGGAGGATGATGACAATGGCAAAGGAGTTTGGAAATGAATGGAGGATGATGACAATGGCAAAAGAGTCAGGGTGGCTCCTAAGTTTCTCAAAATCAATCTCTGTCTTTGCAGAGATAGCACTTAAGGAAGCAAAATGTAATCAGGTATGGAACTAATCTGACCTCAGAATCAAGTGAAGCAGCCTCTTCGCCACACCCCTGCCCTTACACAAAGGCAATGCATTACAAAGGGCCATCAATATTCCTGAAATCTGTTACTTCTGCCTCAATTCCTTTTTAAAACATGATGGTAAATGTAAAACCATACATGCATGGTAAGCCTACCTTACTACCAGACCAGTGATGGGCTTTATGGAATTTTCTGAATATATCTGATGTCGTGGAAGGGGAAAGAAACCTAAGACATGGGGTGAGTGAAGACCATTAAATATAAATGGCAGAGAAGTTTAGTTTAAAGTGTCCTTAGCAAACCGTACTTGAAAGTCTTCCCATTCTCTTTGGGAAAATGAAGGAGTGACAAATAATTTTAGAAGGGAGATAATAAAATCCTCATAGTAAGATATTACATAAATCAGATATAAGCATTTCCAACATGCACGTTTGTTTGCTTGCTTGGATCCTTACAAAAAAAGGAAGGGGGAGAGATTAAACTTGGAAAATATTTAAATGCAATATCCAAATCAAATGTGAACACTTGGCGACTGCTCTCCTTTGGAGGTTTTTCAGTTTATTTATCTAAGTTTGAATGTAAGGTTTCATCAGACACTGAGTTGTGACTTGTTAAAGGTTTTTACCTTTAGAATCTGTGCTCCATAAAACCCTCCAACCACTCTCTACCAGAGACATAATATTATACAGAGCAGCCTTGTGTTGATTTTTTTCCAACCATCATACATTTTGGGCCAAGAACCACATACTAGGAAAAGCAAACCTCCCCAGTGCATCACCAGACTATTATTTTTTAATGTTCCACATTATATGAAAGAGAAAAATGTCTTCATTGTAACTGAATGCATATAGGAACAAAATACGAAGCCTTCTGAACGGACAAACATGAAGTGAATTCTAGCAGGACTAGGAGGGGCCTTAAAGTAGAGTCTGAAGCCGGCACCACCACCAACCCCTGCCCCACCACCTCTCCTTAGCCTTCAATTTCTCTGTCCCATTCCTTCACAGTAAGAGCAATGACTGCGGCCTCTTCTGGCTTGAGAAATGAAATTGGAACTCTTTTGTCTATAGTGGAGAGACCTGTGGAAATGTGGACCCATCTGTGAGAGAGAGAAAGCTCTTTAAAAAAGTGAAGGTTTTATAAGCGAAAATGATCAAGGAGACCCCAATCAAAATCAACTGATGAATCTCCAAGAGTCAAAAGAGCAAGAAGCGTTTGATGGGTGGGTGTTAGAGTTGCCCCCCTACGAGCTATCAGTTTGCACATCTGGGATGAAACTTGGACCAAACCACGCACAGTACGTGTTCACAGTGTTCAAACCACCCAAGGCACTTGGCACTGCCCAGCAAATTTTGCCACTCAATAAAACTAGGCACTTAGAAGTTATATATTTGCTTTGCCACATCTCAGCTTACCTACTCCCGATTTGTGATAACCCACTAAAATAACAGGGATAATGATGAAACGTTTGCAGAACTGAGGTTTCCCCTCCGGTCTCCGAGTCAACTATTTTTCATGAGCCTCTGTGTTTCAGTACGCTTGTGTTTTTCTTAAATCCATTACAATTAGGCGGCATGTCACCGCAGCACCTGTGCTGACACTAGCATTGGGGTTGCTTCTCCCCACATCTATCTGGGAACAGGGACCAATGCCAGAGGGTAGTTTGTCCACCAGAGACTTGGGGGGTGGGGGCTCTCAGCTGGCACGCTGCTGCTCTGGGCTTCCTGCAGATGGCATTGTACAAAGGCCTGGACGCAAGGCCCCTGGAAACAGGATCAGAAATCTCTGTCCAGAGAAAGCAATCAGTGGAGAACTGAGACTGGCCTAGAGCCTCATATCTCTTAGCAAACAAGCACACAAGAAATAGGGACTTACAAATTCCTCTCCATTCTCCTTATCTGTGCTACCTCATCTGCAGAGACAACGTTGTAGTTCCATGCTTAAAAGGTTAGACATAGGTGTGAGAAAAGGTAGAAGCAAGATGAATATTGTATTTATAAGGAAAATAAGTCTTTGCTTCATCCTGCAATTAGGAGACCCTGAGCAACCATCTCGGGCCTGGACATTACAGTGAATGGCCCAGGGGCCACTGCGCATGGTCATAGTACAACATGTCACCGACTTGTCAAGTGCCCCCGGCTTTCCCTGGGCATCTATATAACCCTCGGGGCTCCACGTCAGCATGCTGCAGGGTCAGAACTCATACTTACACAGTGTATCACGGGAGCAGGCCAGAAGTATGTGTTCTGCACCTGACTCTTCCTTGTTGGCACCTCCCTGGCAAATGTCACGCATTTTCCCACCTCTCGGGTCCCTGCTGTCTAACCAAGCGGACGAGCTGATCAGCCCCTCAGTTCAGAGCTGACAGGAGCTTAAAATGTTAGTCTTGTTCAGACACTGGTACTGGAAAACCTGTATTCATTACCCTTCTCAAAGCAAGGGACTCCTGGTGGAGGTGGGGGGCTGGAGTGGGGGGAGGGGGCAGAACATCAGCATAAGATTGGTTCTGACAGGCACATCTAGAGCGTCCTAAACTAGCAGAATCGAGAGAGGTCAGAGTTCATTTGAAGCAAGAGCTCGAATGGGGGAATAGACCATCAACCTTCAGGTCACGCCTTCACGGAGTGACCTCTCTTCCTTAGAGTTTGTGTCATCCAGCTGTTCTACTTACCTTGTGGCTGTCATCTACACAGCTCCCAGGTTCACCCCCCAATCGTGGACAGATTGCCCCCAGGCCATTCTCTTCTCCACTCCAAGTCCTGCTGTCATCCTGGACAGCCTCCACAATCATATGTTGGATGGGGAGCACCTCCATCAACCCACTCACAGAACTTCTCATTTCCTCAAATTGACAACCTTCACCTCTACTCCACCCCAGCTTCCCGCTCTCCCGAAAACCTCCCAGGCTCCTTCATGACTCAGGATTCCTCCAACCAGAAATGCGGAGCACACCTGAGGCCCCAGCGATCTCACCGTCCTCATTCCTGTGTAACTGCTCTTCCGCCTGAGGCCTTCAAAGCCTCCTCCTCTCCCTTCTCGACCACAACCTTCCTCACAGCTTTGTCTCCTCTACTCTCAGAGACTTTCTAACATCACTTCAGCCAGAATCCTCAGGGTCCCTCTGCGCCTGCCCTCCACTTTAGCTCAATCTCATTATGGACCTTTTTGTTTCTATACACAGAATGCTACGTATTATTGTACACACACACACACACACACACTCACAAACACACACATATACAGACTGAGTTCATGAGAAATGTATCATCTGAATTAACTTGAGTCCAGCAGCCTGCAGTCCAGCCCCTGGCCATCAACTCTCTGCCATCTGTGTTCTTTGTTCCATCTCTTCTCGGCTTTCTCAAAACCAAGACTTCACCCTCTCCTGTCATTTTGTCCTTTCCCTCTTCCCTGCTTTCTACCTGGGAGCCTGTAAGCAGACTCTCCACCACATTATAGACTTTTAAAATGTTCTCCCTACTCCATGTCAACATCTCATTATTTCCCTCCTGTCTGTCCTACCTTTTATAGGCAAGCTCCTCAAAAGAATAGTCTGATAGACCAACTTACTCACCGGCCAGTCACTCTTCAAGCCGCTGCCTTCTGGCTTGTCCACATGTCACCACTGAAAGAGCTCTGAAAAAAAGAAATAAAACTTTCAAATGTCACTTTGCAGAATTTGATAACATCAACTTTTCCTTCTTAGACTTTCTTGTCCACTGATGTCTCTGGCCTCCTTCTTCCAGTGTTCTTTACCAGTTCCTCTTTTGCTATACAATTCTTAAATGATGCTGTTTCTAAGGAAATAGCAAGGATCCAAATCCATGACTTCTTAGCGGTGCGACCTCGAAAGGTTTCCCAAACCACCCCAAGCTTTGATTTACTCAGCTGTAAAATGAGAATAATAACAGCACCTACCTCCAGGGGTTATTGTGAAGGTTAAGTGAATTCACACATGGAATGTGCTTACAATAGTTTCTGGCAAATAGTAAACATTCAGTAAATATTAGCTGTGGTGGTGGCGGAGGTGGTGTTATTGTGATGACGGGCTTGGCATTCTTCCCTCCCCATATATAGCTCATATAGGAAGGTCTCACTTCCGTTGCTACCACAAATAGTTGCATCTGATTCCTCTCAAGCTCATTATGTTAAATACTAAAATTGTTTCATTTCCTCCTAAAAATTTACTCCCCCTCTACTAGTGGGAATCTCAGTGAATCACACCATTATCATTTATTCATTCTTTTAAGAAACACTTATCAGGTGTCTGCTTCATACTAGGCACTGTTCTCTTCCTTGGGGATAGAGATGACGGTAAAATCCCTGCCGTCAGAAGGAATAAATGAGTGAACACACAAATGTTCTCTCCGAGAGTGAGGAGGTTTATGGAGAAAATACAAAAAGATAAGGGGCAGAAAGTAACTTGGCAAAGGTGAAAGACATTTTTTAAAAAAAGGATGGCCAGGGGTATCCTCCTGGAAGAAATGACATTTGATCAGAGAGGTGCTGAAGCCAGGACACCAATGAGTAAATAAGTTCTGACGTTCTCATTTTCTTAACTCTCAGGTCAGCTCTCAACTTTATTTCCTTCTTGCTGCTGTTCCTGGCCCCATTTCTCTCACATCAGTTATTTCCAGAATTCTGAGATTCTAGAATGTCAGGGTTTGCGCAATGAAATCATGATTCTTTCCTTAGGTGATATATGTTAGCACATTCAAAGTACATTTCATGGAAAATTCCCCTGGAATCTGTAGTCAGATAACTTTGAGAAACATTGGGTTAAAGTTAAATAGGTTTCCTTACAGCAGGACTCATCAGAGCATTAAATAAGCTAAGACACGTTATGGATTTCTGAGGTGGGATAATAGTGGCATAATAGAAATCACTATTTCCCAAATGTATTGGACCACAGAACCCTTTTTTAAGGTGCATCTCATAGCACTAGTGGGTCATAGGACAAACTTTGGAAAATGCTTATCTAAATGTATATTAAGCATCTACTTTACCCATGTAGAGCAGCAAGAAAAATCCATATCATTCTCCTCTTAAACTCTTATTATTTTATCAATATTTTTGCTGAAAATGTACAACCTAGTTAATTTGATTTCTTCCTAAAGACTATAAATCCATACCCCAAAGTGCTGAAAATAGCAGGTTCCCCATATCTGTCTCTTATCAAATGTGGCCTTTAAAGGTGCTAACCCTTTTCTAATCCAGCTCTCTCTGGAAATATCACATCATTAGAGAGTTAACCGTGCTGTCTATTCTTAATAGACACACTTCTCAGACACAATTTGTGAAAGATTTCAGTCAAATCCTCAGAATTTACATAGATACTGATAATAGTTAATATCTATTGGACATTTTATTACTTTATCAAATGATCAAAGCAACCCTATGAAATACAGTATTACTGCTCCCATTTTATAGGTCAGCAAATTGAGAGAAGCTCAGTAACACACCAGTAGGAAGTGACCGAGCTGAGATGTGAATCTGATTCTGGAGACTGTGCCCTTCCTTGCCCACCACACTTACCATCTTCTGAAGGAAAGGCAAATGAGATTTGTAGGAATACATCTAAATGCAGATAGCTGTTGGCACAGTCTCTGTTTCCTGAATCTCTGCCATGTAGGTATTGATTGGAGCCAATGAACAGTCTCTGATATACTGGTACTGAGGATTTTCTCATCCCCCAGGAAGAAGCTGAGCAAAGCTTATTAACATAATGTTGGGAGGCCTAGTTCAACTGCATGTTCTCATCCAACACTCTCAACTGCCTTGTCCCATGTTTAGAGTTTGGCCGGACCCACAGCACAATGAGCCAAGCTTTCTTCTCTTTAATTGCTAAATCCATGTTTATTTGAAAGCAGATTTAATCCATGTATTTCTGATTACCCATCAGAACTCATCAAAATGAGGTCCTGAAAAAACCCTGTTTGATGTTCAAAAAATAATCTGAAGGCATTGCTCTTATGCACAGGAAGCTAGACTTTGCCAAAAGCGAACTGCCCTAAATTCTGGAAGACCAGTTCGGTCTGATGTTTTATGAGATATTTAAACCTCTTCACTGTAGACTTGGCCCAAATTTCATCCCTCTCTCTTTTTTCTTACCCACAATCCATGCTTTTAGTTATTTAGCGTGTGATGGTGATTTCTGTCATCAGGGATGAGAACACAGCTAAAAATATACTGTGTAACTAGTAGCAATAAAAACATGTTATTTCCTTCATATGCCAATCCATGGTTTCCCTTTCATGGTAGATAATTGTTCTTTGAAGTCCCTTTTACTTCTCTTGCTTAATATAGTTTTTCATCTTGGTTAAAACTATCAACTAGTTAATCAACAAATATGAATATAATAAAGTATTAGACTTATAGGATATTTTTAAGAGTAAAGAAAAATCCATTAATTTCAATTTAAGTTTCAACTCATGCACACATACACATTACAAACATGTATTTATTTCTGGACCTCAGTATTTTTTTTCATATTAAAAAAATTAACAATATGATCTCACTCTTTGAGATCCAACTTTAAAATTCTCTGATTCAGTCAAAAAAATTTTTAAGATATTACTATAAAGTGAACATATATAAGCCACATCTGAAAATTGCTCTCACATAAAGCATTGCAAAAATATTCTGTAGGTAAAGTGTACAGAATGGATTCAGCACATTTACATGATAGGTTTGGGAATAAGTTTTGTATAAATCTTTTACAAGGCTTACAGCATCTACATACAGCATTCTTTCTTCATTAAGAAATTTACATCAAATGCTCTTGAGTACAGTATTGCATTTGTTCCGTTAGCCAGTAGGACCTGCTTGGTGGTTTAATTTAATTTAAGGAACATGAGAGTAGAGAGAAGATAGTGCAGGTGTATTCATTTTCTTTCTTCACAGAATAAATGTTTCTTTTAGTTCAGTCATCTGTTCCATGGCGTGGGAAGGAACTTGATTCTCTCCCACATCTGGATATCTTTATCCTGATGAAAACTGCAATTAACTTCCTAACCCAAACTCCCACTTTCATAGAGAGCCAGTGTGCCTATGCACTTCCCGGTGGTGCCCATCACTTTGCAGTCCCTGGTGAAGGAAGAGGCCTGAGCTCAGAGGGGAAGGAAAGGAACCCACCCAGTGGCTGTCTTCATTCAGTGATACCCTAAGTACCCTGGTGCCTCATGTGTCCCCAGGTCATGAGGACACAGGTCTGGCACAGGAAGGATGATAAGGATTAGGCAGAACTTTTCTTGTCCAGGCTTTCTTACTCATCAGGAAAACGTGTCTCCCAAGTCTTATGGAACATTTATGGGAGCATAAGGTTAAGTCAGGGAGTGAGCAGGGCTCACAAGCACCCAGACGGAAGCACCTGGGGAATGGGAATGGAAAGGACAAGCAGTGCCAATCCAAATGTCTGCAATCAAAACCAAAAGCTCCTCCAGGTTGAACTGTGGTCCTCATTGACATATAGCAGGGCTTTGACTGAGACAAAAAACAAGGCACATGCAACCCTCTCCAGTCCTTTTTTGTCAAACAATAGGCAAAAAAAACCCTACCCAACAAGGTCATAGTTTTGGTTTTTTTTTAACATAGCTTTTTCTTTAGTTATGAAAGTAGCATGCTTGTTATAGAAAAGACTGTACATACAGAAAGATGTAAAAAATGAATTAAAAATAACTCCTAATCCCATCAAAATGCAGAGACAAGCCTTATAATGTTTTGGAGTATTTTCCTCTACCATGTCTTCTCTGTGCATTTATTTCACCAAATTGGGATTATGCTCAATATAGAGTTTGGGAACCTGATTTTTCACTTACTGTAATATGAGCATTCCCCCAGACCATTAAATGGTCTTCAAAACACAATTTGGGATGGCGGCATAGTCATTTTCTCTAATGGACCAATGTTGAAATGTTTTTGGCTAGACAAGATCATAGGCCTTTTCTAATAAGTGCAAATAGTTCTTAGATTTTGTTTTATGTATTATACTTCCCATTTTCCATTAGGACTTTTCATGGGGTGGGGTGTTAGTCCAAGGATTGATTCAGCTGGTTCCTGAAGAACTAAGAGAAGCAGATGTGTAGGCTTTTGGCGATTACAGATCTGGGCTCACCAACTATAGAATCCACACACAAGTCATGGTCTTTGAAGGTAAGAAGTAGTAAATGCTGTACCTTGCTATTTCTCCTTCCCTAACATGTTTCTGAATTTTACTTTCTTTTCAGATTGTTGGGGAATAATGGCATGTTAAGACAAATATAAGCAATAAATAAAAGAAAAATCAGAGAATTTACAAAAACTGAATGCATGCTGCTATGTAGAGATGACAACAGACTTCGATTACACTGATTAATAAATATGCAGCATGCGAAAATTAAACAGAATTTCTGTACCAGAAACATGAAAGAAACAAGAGGAAGGATGTAAGATAAGACATTGTAGGGGAGATGAAGAGAAGATAAAAAAATAATAAGGATCATATTGGCCAATTCAAATTCAATGTATGTATTCATGGATGGGAAAACTATCTATTAAAAAAAAAAATCCAGGGCATAATTAACACGACACTGATACAGAAGTTACCTTTTGGGAGGTAGGAGCTTGTAATAAAGGAGAGTCCCACAAAGGGCTTTTAAGTGCTGGCAGTGTTGGATTTCCTGACCTGAGAGGTTTCCTTGGAATGGTAATTAATCTGTAGAGGAGCTTATGTTTATGCACCTTTCTGTATGATATTTATGAGACAAAAATCTAACCAATTTCCAGAGATACTTGGAAGAGTATGGAATTAGTTTGTGTTTAGTTTAGGCTGCAGGAGAATAATTGTTCAACAGGGGAGTATACAGAAGAGAAACAGCCTTTTGTTTAAAAGGGAAAAATGCACAACGAATTCATATGTGGGAATTGAGGCTGGGACAGACAGAAAGATGCTCTGAGTTTACAGTCAGTTACTCAGATAACAAAGTTGTACAAAATTCTTAAGGTTGAGTAAATTAAACTCCTGGCAAAGGTCTTTAAGAATAATACAAGATGTAAATACAGCATGATGGCTGTAATTAATAAGATTGTATTATATACCTGAAACATACCTAAGAGAATATCAATCTCAAGTGTTCTCACCACACACAGAAACACACACAGGGGAGCTATGTGAGGAGAAGGATGTGTTAATTAACCTGATTGTGGTAAATATTTCACAGTGCATCATATATCAAATCACCATGTTGTACACTTTAAATGTACAAACATTTGTCAATTCTATCTCAATAAATGTGGGAAAAGAAAGAGGCTACAAGAAATGAGAAAGGGGCAAGGGAGGAGCAAGATGGTGGAGGAGTAGGAGGCTGAGATAGTATCTGATCCCAGAAGTTCAGCTAGATAGTTATCAAACCATTCTAAACACCTAAAAATTCAATAGGAGATAGAAGAGAAGAACAACAATTCTAGGAACAAATAATCGATCACTTTCCAGAATGTAGGACGTGTGGAAAAATGAATCCAAAATGACAGAAAGATAGACCGCGGTGGGACGGGGGGAGGGAGGGGGGACGGTCCAGCTTGCCACAAGCCGCAGAGCCGCAGAGCACAAAATTGGAACTTTTAGAAGTCTGCTTTACTGAGGGACATTGCTCCAGAGGCTAAGTGAGGGGTGGAGCCGTCACGGGCACAGTGTGGTTTCAGGACCCGTGGGGTCACAGAAAAACTGGGGGTGTCTGAGTGTGCCAGAGCTCCCAGGTATCAGAGTGGGGAAGTTGATTCAGAGACGGAGCCGAGCAGTGGGCTATCAGCTTGGGATAACCTTAAACCATGATCCAAGGCATAGTCAGGCAACTGCTCTTCGAGCAGAGACCCCAAAAGGGGCAGATCCAGAAAGACCCCTTCCTTCCTCCTTTGGGAGGAGCAGTGCAGGAGCGTGCTCAGGAATCTGCTGGGCTTGGAGACTCCAAATGGGGGCATGTGCCAGAGACAGAAATGCTTGGTCACAGGCTGAGTGAGCTCAGAGTGTGACCAGAGACCAGGGAGATAGGAGGAATTGACTGCTTTTCTCTGAGGGCTCACTGAGGAGCGGGGCCCTGAGCTCTCGGCTTCTGCGGGCCAGAGATTAGGAGGCTGCCATTTTCATTCCTGTTCTCCAAAGCTGTACAGAAAGCATTCAGGGAACAAAAGCTCCTGAGAGTGAACCCAAGCATATTATTTAGCCTGGCAAGGGCAGTGGAATTCCACCTAGAGCAAAGACATTTGAGAATCACTGCAACAGGCCCCTCCCCCAGAAGATCAGCAAGAATATCCAGCCAAGACCAAGTTCATTGATCAATGAAAACTGCGGAACTCCAGAGTTAGGAAAAAGCAATACATAGAATTCATGTTTTTTTTCCCCCCATGATCCTTTGGTCTTTCAGGGTTAAATTTTTTTAATTTTATTTTTTTTCTTGTTTTCTTGTTTTATTTTTCCTCTTTCCTATTTTAACCTTTTTTAAACTAGTATCTTATCATACGTTTTTAAAAATCTTTTGTAATTTTCACTGTTACTTTCATATTTTATCCCTTCATTGTATTTAACCTTATTTTCTGTATACAAATAGGGTTTTTTTTTTCTTTAAAATTTTGGGACACAATTTCTTCTAATAGATCAAAATATACCCTAGGCTTGGTTCTAGTCTCCAGACTGATTACATTCTTTCCTCTTTTATTCTTTTTTTTTTTTTTCTCTTTTTTTAAACAACCTCTTATTAATCCCTTTTTTAGAATCTTTTTTAATTTTCATCTTTACACTCTTATTTCTTCCACTCATAGTGTTTCTCTTATTTTTGTATATTTATAAGTTTTTCTTTCTTTAATATTTTGGGAGGTAGCTTCTAGAAAGACCAAAAACACCCAAAATGTGTGGATGTGTGGGGCTCTGTTCTAATCACAAGTCTAATATATATCTATTTTTTTCTTTTTCTCTTTTTAATTATTTTATTTTATTTTTCTCCCCCCCCCTTTTTCTTCAACCCCTGGTTTCAGCTCTCTTCTGATTTTTCTGGGGTCGTTGCTACCCTTCTAGTATTTTGTTCTCTCATTCATCTATTCTTATCTCAATAAAATGACAAGGCAGAAAAACTCACCACAAAAAAAAGAACAAGAGGCAGTACTGATGGCTAGGGACCTAATCAATATGGACATTAGTAATATGTCAGAAATAGAGTTCAAAATGACAATTATCAAGGTGCTAGCTGGACTTGAAAAAAGCATGGAAGATATTAGAGAATCCCTTTCTGGAGAAATAAAAG
Organism: Nasua narica; assembly: GCA_028533885.1. Classification (NCBI taxonomy): domain Eukaryota; kingdom Metazoa; phylum Chordata; class Mammalia; order Carnivora; family Procyonidae; genus Nasua; species Nasua narica. The sequence continues at coordinate 55,252,256 of CM052809.1, read as the reverse complement.
AACTAAAATCTAACCAAGTTGAAATAAAAAAAGCTATTAATGAAGTACAATAAAAAATGGAGGCTCTTACTGCTAGGATAAATGAGGTAGAAGAGAGAATTAGCAATATAGAAGACCAAATGATGGAGAATAAAGTAGCTGAGAAAAAGAGAGACAAACAACTGGACCACGAGGGAAGAATTTGAGGGATAAGTGATACCGTAAGATGCAACAATCTTAGAATAATTGGGATCCCAGAAAAAGAAGAAAGAGAGGGAGGGGTGGAAGGTATATTGGAGCAAATTATTGTAGAGAATTTCCCTAATTTGGTGAAGGGAACAAGCATCAAAATCCAGGAGGCACAGAGAACTCCCCTCAAAATCAATAAAAATAAGTCCACACCCCATCATCTAACAGTAAAACTTACAAGTCTTAGTGACAAAGAGAAAATCCTGAAAGAAGCTGGGGACAAGAAGTCTGTAACATAAAAAGACAGAAATATTAGATTGGCAGCAGGCCTATCCAAAGAGACCTGGCAGGCCAGAAAGGACTGGCATGATATATTCAGAGCACTAAATGAGAAAAATATGCAGCCAAAAATACTATATCCAGCTATGCTATCATTGAAAATAGATGGAGAGATGAAAAGCTTCCAGGACATACAAAAACTAAAAGAATTTGTAAACACCGAACAGGCCCTACAGGAAATATTGAAAGGGCTCATCTAAGCAAAGAGACAGCCTAAAAGGAACATAGACCAGAAAGGAACAGAGATAATATACAGTAACAGTCACCTTACAGGCACTACAATGGCACTAAATTCATATCTGTCACTAGTTATCCTGAATGTAAATGGGATAAATGTCCCAATCAAAAGACACAGAGTATCAGAATGGATAAAAAAAAAAAAGACCCATCGATATGCTGTCTACAAGAAACTCATCTTAGACCCAAAGACACCTCCAGATTGAAAGTGAAGAGGTGGAAAACAATTTACCATGCTAATGGACATCAAAAGAAAGCGGGGGTGGCAATCCTTTTATCAGATAAATTGGATTTTAAGCCAAAGACGATAATAAGAGATGAGGAAGGACACTATATCATACTTAAAGGGACTGTCCATCAAGAAGATCTAACAATTGTAAATATCTATGCCCCTAACATGGGAGCAGCCAATTATATAAACCAATTAATAACAAAATCAAAGAAATGAACCAACAATAATATAATAGTAGGGGACTTTAATACCCCCCTTACCAAAATGGACAGATCATCTAAGCAAAAGATCAACAAGGAAAAAGCCCCCTATCATATCCTTAAGTCTGCAGTTCTTCATAGCCCAAATTAGATCTGTGAGGAGCATGAACTGATTTTGGGCTTATGCTCAGTAGACCACATGTAATGCAGAACTAGTTTCAAAAAAATTATGTATATCTGATTTCTTGAAGTCAGAAAAGTGAGTCAAGTTTTGTGAATACTGTTTATAATCTTTTGTTACACTCATAACAAGTGAGATAGAAAAGCAACAGTGGTAAAGATATTCCACAAAATATAATAAAGTACATTTTCATGAGTATATAAGTGTCTCTTATTTTTCTAGAGTATATTACAAAATTTTCTTCAATAAGACAGAGAAGTTTTTTAGATGGTATAATTTTTTAAATGAAGATCATTTCTACTAAACTACTATTCTTCCAGGTAACTTTAAATTGAATCTTGATCATTTATCCAAAATCAAAAATACTATAATTTTATAAATGGAAACTTCTCATAAAATACAATATATTTTGTGAAAACAACTGCTTCAACGAAAGCTTTGCAGAAGCTAATTCAGGGAGGCACAAGTGATATTTTATAGGTGTTGGATAGAGATTTTGAAGGCCTTTGGGCAAATCCCCATAAAAATTCAAAAGATTCCTAGTGAAACCTAACAGGGTGAAAGAGAATCATCCTGAAAAAGGACAACTGTCAGGGAAGGACAATGAGAGCCCTGAAATGAAATCCCCATGAGAAAAGGCTAACCATGCACCAGGTCAAAGTGGGATGGAAATCCCACACCTGTGAACTACTGGCCTCTAGCACATGGTCCATTACCCAGGAGGGAGCCAGCTTGTACCCTGACAGTGTGACTGTGTTCCCAAGAAAGAGCTACATCACTGTCCTAGGCCAGTATCATCTCCTCAAACCACTGGCGCTGAGGAAAGAATTCACACATCCTCAATGGCCATCACTGAACAGAAAAATCAGTCCTCAGGTGCCTGGGTGGCTCAGTGGGTTAAAGCCTCTGCCTTCAGCAGCTCAGGTCATGATCTCAGGGTCCTGGGATCGAGCTCTGCATTGGGCTCTCTGCTGGGCAGGAAGCCTGCTTCCCTCTCTCTCTCTCTGCCTACTTGTGATCTCTCTGTCAAATAAATATATAAAAATTAGAAAGAAAGAAAGAACGAAAGAAAGTAAGAAAGAAAGAGAAAGAAAGAAGAAAGAACGAAAGAAAGAAAGAAAGAATGAAAGAAAGAAAGAAAAAAAAAGAAAGATCAGTTCTGGAATCAGTACTTAGGACTTAACAGGAGGCAGTGGTGCTTTTCAGTGTTAAAAATTGTCTTAAGTATATTTTATGGTGACAGATGGTAGCTACACTCATGGTGAGCATAGCATAACGCATAGATTTATCAAATCACTATGTTGTACACCTGAAATTAATGCACCATTCTATATCAACTATATTTCAATTAACAAAACAAAATGGTCTTAGTGGACAATTCCATGCTATCTGAGTTTCTGGGTCTGACTTGAGATCCTATGCTTTAGTAGCTCCTTCTGAAGCAACTATCTTTAGAGAAAACTGTAAAGTTCATCAACGTCATAGATTCATTGACTCAACTGAAGTTGGAACCGGCACCAAGGCAAGATGTCTTTAGAAGGCTTGAATTAGTACCCTGATGGATTTTTGGAGATTCCAGGGCAGGGTTTGACAAAGAGATGGCCTTTCTGCAGGGCCCGTTCACATCCCTGACTGTGAAAAGGGACCACCACCATGTTACATAACACAAAAAGAATACTTAAAGGGGAGTCAGTTAAGCATCTGTCCTCCGCTCAGGTCTTGATCTCAGGGTCCTGGGATTGAGCCTCATGTTGGACTCCCGCTCAGCGGGGAGTCTGCTTCTCCTTCTTCCTCTGTGCCGCTCCCCCCTCAACGCTCATTCTCTCTCTCAAATACTTAAAAAAAAATAAAAATAAAAAAATAAAAGAATACTTAAAGTCAAAAGTATTGGGGGATTTATAATGTTTTTGGTATCACACTGGGAGTCATATTAATTGAGACAGTTTTGCTGAAAACAGTTTTTTTTTAACTTCTTGCTCTCGAGTCAACATAAACAGTATTCAGATCTCAGTCCAAGTATAAATGCCTATTCTTATTTGAAGTGAAAATTTAATCATAAACTTCTGATTAAAACATTGATCAACCAACAAGATTATATAAACACTTTATTTTATGCTGCAGGATAAATATGTTTCAAGTGCAAAAAATTTTTTGGCTAAAAATCAGTTTATTAAATCTGTATTAAATATGCACCAAAAAAGAATAATGTGAAAGGGAACTGTAACCAAACTTTAATCAGTCACTGTTACAGTTCATTATTATGTTCTGCTGGCACTAAAATCCCTCTACGCCTCTGTACCCCATTTTGTATTTGACTTGTTATGAAAATAAATATGGTTAGATATTAGAATTTCATTTTATTCCAATATTTCACTTGAATCTTTGAGTGAGCTTTCTAATTTCAAAATTCCAATTATGGTTTCTCCAAAATAAAGATTATCTTCCTCTTCAACTCAAGAATTAATTTCTTTTAAGGTTAACCTTTATTTTTGGTTTAAAATAAAATATACCTTCTTCGCATATTTTTAAAAATCCAGGGGCTGTCCTTCTATTACTGTCCAACATACATATGTTTATATCAAGTCCCAGGTAGTGGTGATTCATGAGTTGGTAAAGCTCTATAGACTGACAGCTAGACAGGATGAGTCTGTGTAGTGCATTTAAAGATGCAAAACAGGGAAGAAGGGCTTATTCAGTTCCAGTCCATTAAGTTCATAATAAGCAATTAAATATCTGTAATTAAATCTCCATTTACTCAGCAGACCAGAACAGCACGTTCAAATCCAGTCTTCAGGGTAAGTAATAAGCTTTATAAAACTACATTCATTAATTCTGATCATAAAGAATGTAACAAAAACAATAAAAACTAAATGTGTGTTTAAGAGATCTGGTGGCATTTAAGGTCTAGACAGGCTTAACTGGACTTCAAAATTAATACGCACCTGCAGAAATAAAATAAACAACACTAAAAATTAATATGCATTTATTTTAGTACTGGGTAAGGGTAGCAATTAATATGGGCAAGAAAGGAGTTTAAGAATGAAACACCTGTGGGTATTAAAAATAGTAACATGCCCCTTTAAAATGATTTCTGTTGCTATGAACAATATTTAAGACATATGGAAGAGGGAGATTTATAATATCATAAAAGTGTGATGGCTAGACTCTAATAACATTCTTGGGTCTTAATAATACCCTTCTATATAAAACAAATAGGATTATACAGTTTTCCATCAAAAATAATAAATACGAAATAAAAGTAGTTTCTAATTTGAGTAAACCTACTGCAGGTAAATGTAAATGACTCTAAAAGTTACTGAATTAGGGCTTATCGTGCACTTTATGTTTTTGGAGATGTGAATTAGCAACACAGGGTCCAGAAAAAAAATGAAAACGTGATTCCTGCTTTTCAGAAGCTTACATTTTGAGACCCAGGACATACTCATAAGAAAGAGAGAAGTCACAAAGATGTGCACACACATCCATTCACAAGATACTTTCCTTACATTATTTCACCAGCCCCATGATAATTTGATGAAACAAGAGAAGGATCATTTTTGTTATGTGTGGGCGTTTGAGTTTCAAAAACTCCAGTTCTGTCATAAAGTAATAATATAATTAAAGAATTAAACAGTTCATAGGTTCAAGTACTAATTTAAGCAGCTGCCAGCAATATCTTAATTATACCTCACAACAATCCTAGAAGATAGAAGTAGAATTATATGCTCAATTTAGAAGGTGGGAAAATAAAGGTTATTAAGCAACTTTCCTGAGGACACACATTCAATAAGCGACAGAGCCAGGATAGAGGATTTGAACATCCACTTGACTGACTCAGAACCCATGGTCTTAACCATTACATTAGCCATCCCTCCTCCATTTGCCTAGCTCTTTGAATTTGACTGGTTACTCGACCTCTCCGAGCCTCAGGTTCCCCATGGATAGCATACGGCTAGTAACATTCTCTGGGACTACTGTGTGGATTAAATGGCATGACTTCTGATAAATTCTTGCCCCCAGTAAGTGTTCCATTAAAAGTGGGATTCTTTATTTCACCTTTCCCTTAGGGTATTTGCCCAAGATCACACAATTAGTGAATGGCCGATCTAGAAGCCAGACCCACGTCCTCTGTTTCTCGGCTCTCAGACTACCTTAAATCTCCTTCCAAAATGGCCAGCACTGTGCTCTATCCACAGTAGGCATTTTATTCTATTCCTGTTACTTCAGTTCCATTACTTCTATGTCCAAAGCCCATGTTACATAAGATAAGAGTAAGCAGCTGGTGTTCCTCAACATTCCCTCAGCTCTCATCTGAAAGACTGGTTTCTCTCTAAGCCTCAGAACAATCAATGATCGTTCCACTTTTTTCATTGTTTGGCGGGGAGGGGGTGAGATGTGCTAACTAAAATAAAACACAGTGTTCTACAAACAAAGGAAGTCATGGAGCTTAGTTATATGTACACGGATTTAAAAACCATTCTACAAATATATCATTAAAACTATCAGGCAACCAGCTGACAAAGTATTATTACTAAAGGCGCAATAAACTTCAATTGACTTATTCATTGTGGTTCCGTCTTCTTTGGGTATTACTTACCATTTTAGCATTTTTTATTATTTGAAACAAATTGTTTAAGAAAGTATAATTTAATTGTTAAGCTTGTACAAGAGCACAAAGATAGTCAAAGACAAGCACCATCAGGTACTAATTTATTGACCAGTCTCCTGGGCTAACAGACATTAAGATGCAGTGCGTGATGTTTTGAAATGCATGAGTTGTGTCTTGATGTCTGAAGACCAGATAATGCAGAATCTTAATAATTACTTGTAAGAATAATCACTTTTAATCACAATAATCACTCGCAATAATGTTAATAACTAATATTGCAGGGTGACAATTCTTCCAGCTCCAACGGTAATAGAAAGCCATCCTCCTTTGCTGAGGAACAATAGAAATCAGAGGTGAGAACTCACAGTGGATCTCTGAATTATTTATGAGCTCATACATGTCACTCGCATCTGTATGTTAAAAAAAAAACCCACGAAAGTATAATAGCTTATTAGTGATGCAAATTACAAAAAGACAGACTTTATTCTGGTTTCATGATGATTTTTGTAATTCAGCATTCTTATGAACAGTCTGCTTTCTATTCTTTACTATTACTAGGATTCATATTGCTTGGCCAGGTCAACATTTTGGGCACTTTTATATTACTCATCTCTGATTTATCCATTTTTATCAGCTCCTATTGCACACTAGTAACATTGATTAAATCGCTGTCATAATTTCTCTGAGATGCAATTAGAGTGAAGGTGCATGATTTGTACACTTAACATATGTAGATTTAATAATGCATGCACAAATGAAGGAGAATGATTTTTTTGAACCTACTGCAAAAATACATGAGAGATAAAAGAATGAGGCAAATGTGTCTAAAATGTTAACAGTGGGGGATTCTTGGTATTATTCTTGCAACTTTTCATTAGGTCTGAAAATATGCCAAAATTAAAAGAAAAAAATTACACTGCAAGTCAATTTGCCATTTCACTAAACGAGCTGAAGACACAGAAGGAGAGAAAGTGGTACATGCGACTCTGAGCTAGCCTCAGTTGACACGACCCTCAAAATATGAGCATCATCAGAGTGTGGTTCTGGTGTTTTAATATACGTATCTCTTGTGTAAAACAATATTTTTTTAAAATTTTGCATTTAGGTTTTTATTATCTGCTATATACTGTACATTTATGCATACAGATTGTTTTAAACAGGGTTCTATAACCCTGTATGCTATACCTTAAGGGTGATTTAAGATTTTCAAGAGTGATTTGACTGTATGTGATGTTAGCCTTATGTGCTGACTTTAGGTCTTGTCCCCAAGTCAGCTGCAACTCTACTGAACTCTCACATGCACAGAAAGAGGTTACATCAATTAATAAGTTAGGATCTTGTCTTGATGGCTGCTCTAGAGTCATAAAATCAAGAGACTGAGAATTTGGTTCAGCAATCCTTTCCCCTTTCTGTGCTCCTTGGCCCCTTTTAATATCTCTGCTATCGCTGGGAGGCTAAACCCTTAGCGTGCCCTGTTGGTCCCGGTCACAGAATGAAAGCATCTGATAAACAGAATGTGCTATGTGTGTCCCAGGAGTGTTTTATTTGGGGAAGGAAACACTGTCTGGGAAAAGTAACAAACAAAACGGAATCTGACAAGTCTAAGTCCCTTAGTGGGGAAGAAGTCTTCAGGCAGGAGCATTTCCCCTAGCTCTGTGATTATTAATTACGCTCACATACTTAATCCATTTATTTCTAGATCATTTTAATCTCTACCACCACTGAGTTCAAGTTACATTTACTCTAATGTGCCAGGCTTATTATAAGGACTCGACGCACATTATAACGCAGGACAAATTTAGCCAAAGAGATTTTCTTTGTATGTCAGAGTATGCATCTTTCGGAGATTTGATTGTTGTTGTACCCGTTATTTTGACTTTGAAATAAATGTGAAATGTATTCAAAAGAGCCTGGAACTAAGAATTGGAAGACCTGATACAAACTATGATTGTCAAGTTACAAATTCTCTGGATGCCTCATTTTCACAATCTGTGAAAGGCATGAAGATCATTCAGAGTCTTAATTACTGATAATCATGGTAATCACCTGTGATAAGTAACCATATGTTAATGAAAGTATGCCCTACCCAGCTCACAGGTTTGTGGTAAGGAACAAAAGAAAGAATGTTTATGGAAGCCTCTATGTCTCTAAAGCATGAAATAGATTTGACAGAAGAGACTAACTGCGATGGTTAATTGGGCAGAAAGTGCCCAGATATTTGGCTAGATATTATTCTGTGTGTGTCTGTTGAGAATTTTTCTGGGTGAGATTAACACTTGCATTAATAGCTTGAATAAAGCAGATCACCCTTCCCAACGTGGGTATGCCTCACATCCATTCCACTGAAGGCTGAATAGGACAAAAAGACTGAATAAGGGAGAATTTGCTTCCCCTCTCCCTCCTACTGTCTTTAAGTTGGGACATTGGTCTTCATCTGCCTTCAGACTTATGCTAGAAGTAGAACTCTTACCATTGGCTTTCCTGTTTCTCCAGCCATCAGACAACTGTTCTGGGTCTCCAGCTTGCTGACCGAAGATCTTGGGACTTCTCAGCCTCTAGAATCAGCTGAGTCAATTCTTGCTATAATAAATCATATGTGTGTGTGTGTGTGTGTGTTATATAATATATGATATAATCTCCTACTGATTCTGTTTCTCTGGACAACCTGAATACACTCGCTATGAAAAATATTCATTCCTTATACCTATTATTTGGGTAAATTTATGGAACAACCAGTGAATAGTTGTGTCAATCAGTTTCATCGTAATATCTATGCTCAATGACCAGTCTGAAAATTCTGCACCTATCTCTACCACATCTTAAAATTACTAAGAGGGCTGAAGATTCTGAGGTGATGTAGGAATATTCCAGCCAAAATTGTGCTGAGTTTATTTCTGGGGCAATCTACTTCCACACAGTTTGTTTTCTTGGTCTTTAGACTGTTTTATACTCATATAAAGGAAAAGAAATGTGATTTTGTAGTTTAAGAAATGAGAAATTACTAAGTACCATATTGGGCATAAATTGGTGTTATGAATCCAATGTATCTTACTGTGACAACGTCTCATATGTTTTCTGTTCCTCCGGAGAAGGGTGCAGTACGTCCCTCCTCGTTGCCACCTTCTTGTAACGATGCATGCTTTCCATGAACACAACTTGCAATAATCATATGCCATCTACTATTTTCACAAGCCTTTTGTTGTTTTTATTGTCCTTAAATCTTATCTAAATGATACATTTAAGACATTAAATGTCCTAAGTCCAAAGTTAAATAAGGTAATTCCATCTGTGGAATTCATTCATTATCATTCATTCCATGAATGATAATGAAACACTGCCACAATTTTAATCCCTGGTAGGACCCCATTTGTATAATGCATCACCTCAAACACAAAGGATTAAACTCTCGCTGGAAGGGGGGAAAATAAAAGGTCTAGGTTAGTCTGCCCTCTAGTGTAGCTTACTGGTTCCTAAAAGAAATCAGAGAAACGTGTCCTGGAAGCAGATTGTGCAATTCCATCAGGATGGCAATTTGCCATCGTCGCCAGCACGGGATTTTCACAGCTCTCCTCTTTGGGAGCTACAGACTTTTCTAGCATTAGGTCACATTTCTAACCTAGTTTTCAAGGGAAATACATACGGAGCTCCACTCTCCTGGACCTATGCCTGCTTGAAGTCAATGTTATGTGGATAGCCTTGACTATGGTGTGTGCCACTTGCTATCACTTCAGGAGAATAGGGATGCAAATAAATAAAAAGTCATATTTCTGAGTTCAGAAATGAGTGCTTTAGGAGGAGGGTCAGAAAGGGAGAGATTTGGTCAAAGAACTGCTCCTAACGTGAGTCTCTAGGGATAACCTAGGCTATCTACATAACAAAACATCTTGTTCTTGGCTGGCCCTTTAGAAAGTTAGTTTGCAGAGCTATGGATCCTCTGCTGGACCACAAGGCCTATGTTTGCAGTAAAGAAACATCTTTGTCTTCTCTGTTCTGTAACTTCCCTCAAATTCTGCTTTAGAGTTAAAAAGTAAACTGCCTTAGGGGATAATTTTTTAAAGCTCTGCAGTCTATACTCAACTGCGTAAACACGCCTTTGTTTTTTAAAAGAAAGTCTAATTCTTGTAATTGGTGGACTTGCGTAGGTCTGAAAGCTTTCCTGTTACACATCAATTCCAAAATTATTTCAAACAAATAAATACAATGTTGAATTACTTCTTAAAAAATTAAAGCCCTGTGCTTATATTTACCTGGAAAATTCAAATTCCCTGATTAATCAAAATCTGGCCTACATTTCCTTGCTCTTTCCACAGGCCTTTAGTTCATGTCCCAAAGATATTTAGCTAAGTAGTGATAGTTTGTTTCTAGGTACCCCCAATCACTACCAATTTCAGGAAATACAGGTCTTGACCTTCATAAATAAAGATAAATAAATAAAACAAAGCAAATATCCTTTTTACATATAAATTCTACACACACACACATTCTAAATCTGCAAAACACAAAAATACCCTCCTATTTCTATTTCTGTCATCATCGCTAGCAGTTCAGGTGGGCTAATGAAGAACCAAATGGCATTCCATCCCCAGAGTACACAGTCACAGACAACCTGATTCACTGTTGGCCTAAGGCCTTCCTTAAGCCATCGATTTGGGGTCCGTGGCAATAGCAGTGTAAAGGCAACTTTGATCTTCGATCTATTTTCCAATTGTTCATCCCTGACAGTATGATAACCACTGGAATTTATGCTCTAAAAACATGTTTTAAGCTGAATGGAGAGGAATTAAAACGGAGAGGTGATGTGAAGTGGTTGACAGAGCACTAGGAAACAAGACACCTGATTCTAATTGTGATCCTGAGGCACTTTACTATTCTGGAGTCTTCTTCTGCTCATCTGTAATAGGTGTGGGCTAGAGTTAGATGAAATCAGAGGTATCTGATCTTTCAACACCAGACTGCCTGTTCTAATTACATCTATGCCTTCATAGCCACATCTGTGTTTCAATGTGTTTTAGACTAAAAATATTACAAATCTATGTTTACCAATCCAGAGACAGTATTACCCAAATACCATGTTCACACTGATGCTGGTTCTCAGTCTAATCCACACCCAGGGCATGTTTGTCATTTGCTGTACTGATTTTCTTGCTAGTTTTCTTTGCCTAAGTCTCTGAAAGATATTAGGAGCTTAATCACTATAATAAAGAAAAGATGAAAGATTGAAGGCTCCCTGATTAGCGTTTTGCATATTTTTTTTCTGAGAGTTTCAAGAGCACATAAAACTGACTTGCTCCCTATCAGCATTTCCCTTTACCCCTTTAATTTGCTGACATGTGATTTTCAAGTCATTTTTGGAAATCTGAAACCTGTTAGAGATCACAGATGCCAAGATCTGCATGACTGCTATAGTTTTGGCAGAATCTGCTTTTTTAAGACAACAAAGGCAATAAATGGAAATCTGCTTTCCTCTGACTCTATTCTTTTCCAAAAGAAAAATGTCTTTGTGGATGCATGTCATTTAATAAGGTTTCAAGACTGTCTTGGTTTAGATTGTTTTTGTTCTTAGCTTTGACTCAAAATAGCATTTGGGCTTTTCATCTTGAGAATTGCAAGCTTATTCCTGTTATCAGCTTCCACTAAGAGCACAGCTTCATATTCCTTTTAATATCTATGATTCTCTTTAATAAAAGTAATCATCTAAGTGCCAATGGTGGGCCAGGGTAAAACTATGTTTTTGCCAATACAAATAAGTATTTGACTAATTTAAACTCTAACCCTGGCCATGTTTCTGAGTCTTCATGCCATTTAAGTCAGCTTCTCAAGGGCAGGGTGGGGATGGAGGGCTGACAAGAGAGGTAGAGCCTTATAAATAAGCATAGGAAATGAAAAGGACATGTGGCATCTGACTTAAGGTTTGGGGAAAAGGAGACTGTGAGAATTCCAAGACTGTGAGAATTCCATTCCAAGACAGAAATGGGGCAGGAATATAAAAAGCACATGTGAGATGAGAAAGGGGCAGCCATGTTGAAGAATGGCCAGAGGTTCAGTTTCGTTATAGACATAATGTGTGGCCACATGACAAGCTGAGAGATGGCGTTGGAAAAGTGATCTGTGGTTAGACTGGAGAGGATGCAAGAGTGGGTCTGGTCTGTCCTTCAGTGAGGTGAATGGTGAGTGAATGGTGCAGACAGCGCCCTAAAGGGAGAAACGGGCTATCCTGGACCTGTCCGAGCCATGAGACATCTTCCGGAATGGTACTTCGAGAAACTTCAGGCCAGCCAACTCCAAGAATCAGAAATGGACTTAGAAAAAAATTGAGGGAGTCACTCCAAAGCATAAAGTCCCTAAGATGTGGGACCCAGGACCCTGGTCTAAGAGCGGTAACTTTGAGAGATGTTCCAAGGAATAAGCAATGGGTCTGAAGAGCACCCAGAGCAGAGAGAGGGGCACCGACGATGGCATCAAAGTTCTGAGCCGGGGGGCTGAACTGAAATGTAGCATCCTCTGTCAGGAGCTGCACTTCCCTTCACAACAGTATTTTAGGCCACTTCCACCGCTGAGAATTTTTGACAAAATAAGACAGCGTCAATGTGACTGGGGCAAATTACTTAACTTTTTTCTTTTTAGATTTTATTTATTTATTTGACAGAGAGAAAGATCACAAGGAGGCAGAGAGGCGGGCAGAGAGAGAGGGAAGCAGGCTCCCCGCTGAGCAGAGAGCCCAATGGGGGGGCTCCATCCCAGGACCCTGAGATCATGACCTGAGCCGAAGGCAGAGGCTTAACCCACTGAGCCACCCAGGCACCCCACTACTTAATTTTTCCGTGCCTCAAGTTAAATTTATATCTGCAAAATGGGAATAATAAGGCTTTACATATTTAATAAAGACATTGAGTTAATATCTATCAATCACTTAGAACAGTGCCTGGCATAAAGTCAGTGCTATTTAAGTGGCTGTTACATATATAATTTCTTGCTGTTTCAGAACCCTCTTTCACATAGAAACAACATAAATGGAGGGGAGCTAAAGAACCTCACAGGTTATCAAAATGTTAGAGTCTCATTGTACAACCCAAATCCCTTATTCTTCTAAAAGCACCTTCTTCCCTCCCTTGGGAAGGGGGTGGAGGCATGGGAGATGAAATTTTATTCTGCCTTAAATATCGGTGTTTGTGTAAATTTGCATCACCTCGAATTAATGTTTTGGCTGGTAGCCAAGCTCAAATACATACTGTCTCTTACTTTCAAAGGCCCTCTGCTGTTACAGCCTGAATCTAGAGATCCGGTGTGTCGTTTGTGTGTGTAGGAACACACCACAGCAGCGATTGCCCTCGACTGTGGCACAGTCGGCACACCCACATTCACATCCTACCACCCTTGTTGGATGGTGAGCTCCTCGCAGCCTGCGGCTGTGTCACTCCCACGCTTGTATTCCTCACCAGTGTTCAGCACTGTGTTTACACAAAGTACACAGTCGCTAGTTCTTTGCAGAACAAAACTGATTCAGGGAAAACACACCAATGACATGTGTGTACAAACACTTTCAAGTCGATGAACAACTAGTTTTCTTGCAAAAACCAGAAACAGTCTGTGGGAGAGTATCTGGCGACCTTCCCTGTGACAACATCTGAATCACCTGTTTTGTCTGAAGACTAAACTTTTAACCTCAGCCCCACATCACAGCCCACTGTAACGATGTAAATGAAGCCATGTGGTCCAGCAGGCCTAACAAACAGCAGTCCCACTTCTGTTGCTTTAAACCCTTGAAGTTTCACATGACTGCAGACTGTTAGAATTATGTGAAATATGTTTCCAAAGTCTTGCCTCTGCCCTCTTTGGAAGTAAGTCATAACCAGCTGCAGCTCCTGCCACGTCGTAGTATAGATGAAACACATTTAACTTTGTTTCCTATAAACACAGAAAAATCGGAGCTCTGAATTCTGAACAAGCATCTATAATATCAAGGGGAGTTAAAACAGAAAAGACTTCAGAAACTGGCTAGTACAGTTCCTTACTGTTCCTGCTGAAGATCTACTAAACAGAAGGGTAAGGTAGCTAAGCTGTTTATCTGTATAGCTCCGTCAATTACACTGCAAGGACTAGGCAGATGGCTCAATGCAGATATTATATATGGATTTTTCATCTGAGGATGAAAATGTCAATATTAAGTTTTGTGGATTTCTGTTGTTCAAAGCCCCTTTTTTATTGGTTTTCTGCCATCTCATTTTCTCCTGGTTTTCCTCTCACTTTCGGCCCCTTTTCTAAGTTTGTATTCTTTTCTTCCTGGCATCCTATGAAAATTATTTTTAAGATTTTATTTATTTATTTGTCAGACAGAGAGCACAAGCAGGGGGAGCAGGCAGAGGCCAAAGGAGAAGCAGGCTCTCCACTGAGCAAGAAGCTCGATGTGGAACTTGGTCCAGGGACCCCAGGATCATGACCTGATTCTAAGGCAGACCCTTAACTGACGGAGCCACGCAGGCATCCTGTGTCCTGTGAATATTGATGATCCCAGGGATGTGTCTCCATCCTATTCTCTTTGTGTTCATCTTCTTCTCTCAGTGAGCTGGCCACACCCATGGCTTCAACAACCACTGTACTTTGATGTCTCCCAAGAGTCTGTTTTCCAACCCAACACTGCCCTCCTGTACCATAGTCTCTTCTGTGTTGAAGAACACTTCCACTTGAATTCCTTCTCAAAATGCCACATTCAGGACACAAAGAAAAGATCTTTATCATGGCTTTGAAAATTCTCATAAATTGACCCTGGCCACTCTCTCTGCTTCTATCTCACCTGGCTTTCACTCACCTCTACCTGAACATTCATAACAAACCAACGTGCCTTTCCTTGAACACAGGATATCCTTATATGCCCTCATTCCTTTGTATCTGGTGCATCCTCCTCCTGGAAGTCTCTGCACCTGGTTAATTCCCATTCCATATTCCAAATGGAACTCAAAGGTCATCCTCTCCCAGCCTCCCAGATCTGCATTGGAGCCTTCATGTCTCACATGTTATCCTGAATGAACTCTGCTTCATCACTTATTCCAGGTCTATATTTATTACATGGCACACTTCCTGACATCAGAAACAACATAGTAAGAGGCACCTGGGTGGCTCAGTCAGTTAAGCATCTGCCTGCAGCTCAGGTCATGATCCTGGGGTCCTGGGATCGAGCCCCACGTCGGGCTCCATGCTCAGCAGGAAGCCTGCTTCTCCCTCTCCCTCTGCCCCTCCCCCTGTTCATGTTATCTCTCTCTCTCTCCTTCTCTCTCAAGTAAATAAATAAAATCTTAGAGGAAAAAAAAGAAACAACATATTAAGCTTTGCTTCTGTAGAGCTGACTGAACTTAGAACCATTCCTGGCACATGCAGATTTTCAACTGACGGTTGTCAAATTATTAAGAGAATGAAAGATGAATCTACAAAGAAACCCAGACCCTTTCAAACCAAGTTATTATTTTTTTACATTTTATTTTGACATAACTTAAAGTCTATAGGAAAGTTATAAGACTATTAAAAAGAACTTCCATGTATGCCTTATTCAGACACACTAATTGTTTATATGGCTTTATGATTCTGTGTATATTTATGGTGCTTCTAAATCATTTGGTAGTAAAAGTTGAAAATATCATGCCCCTTTACTTCTAAATAGTTCAGTGTGTATTTTCTAAAAGCAAAGCTATTCTCTTATGTAACCACAATGACGTTATTAAGATTGAGAAATTTAACATTGATATAATACTATTATGTGAGTAGTAGTCTATATCCTTTTTAAAATTTATTTTTTGAGGAACAGAGAGTGTGAAGGGGTGGGCGGAATGGACAGAGAGAGAGGGAATACGAGAATCCTAAGCAGGCTTCACGATCAGACCCCAGTCTACCCCAGGGCTCCATCTCAGGACCTTGAGATCATGACCTGAGCCAAATTCAAGAGTCAGACGCTCAAATGACACCACCACCCAGGCACTCTAGTCACAGCCTGTATTCAAATTGTGCCTATAATGTCATATGTTTATAGGTACTTAATAGCTACTATTTTGCCAATAATGTCTTTTGCAGCTTTTTTTTCCTGACCAAAAATCTAATCTAAGATCATAATTTATATTTTATTGTCATTTCTCCTTTGTCTCCTTTAACCCAGACTTCCAGTTCCTCAGCCTTTCTTCTTCTTTTTGACCTTGAGATTTTTAAAGAATGCATCTGTTTTGTTTTGTTTTTTTAGATTGTCCTTTAATTTGGGTTTGTCTGATAATTCCTCATCATTAGATTCGGGTTATGCATTTTTGCCAGGAAGACCAGTGAAGTGATGCTGCATCCTTCTCAGAAGATGCTACCAGTAGACACACGATCTGTTTGTCCCAGTATTGGTGATGTTAGCTTTGATCACTCGGTTAAGGTGGTGTCTGCCAGTTTTCTCTGCCATTAAGTTACTATTTTTCCCTTTATAATTAAGAATGATTAGAACGGGTGAGACACTTTGAGAGTATGTGAACACCCTATCTATTGTAAGATTTTAACCTACTAATTGTGCTGTTCATTGAGGATTTTCTAATGCCATCATTCCTTCTATACTTGGATGTCAGTTACTATAAGGAAGAGCTTCCTTTGCTCCCACTGGCTTATTTTTTCATTAACTTACTTATAACAGTGTGGATTTTCACTTTATCCAGCAAATTATAACTCATTTTATCATTATTTTGATTCTCAAATTATCCCTGATCTGCTCGGGGGTAACCTCCTCAAACTGGTCCTTTTGACATTCCCCCAAAATTCACCACACAGTTCTTAACCTTGTGGCACAAAAAGAGATTCTAGTTTCATTCTATAATTTCCCTTGCATAGCATGCTGGGAATACCCAGTTTTCTAGGTTCTTCTCCTTTTTTTTTTTTTTTTTTAAGATTTTATTTATTTATTAGAGAGACAGAGAAAGTGAGAGAGAGAGCATGAGAGGAGAGAAGGTCAGAGGAAGAAGCAGACTCCCGATGGAGCTGGGAGCCCGATGTGAGACTCGATCCCAGAACTCAAGGATCACGACCTGAGCCGAAGGCAGTTGCTCAACCAACTGAGCCACCCAGGCACCCGGTTCTTCTCCTTTTTTAAATCAGCTTTATTGAGGAAAACTTTACTTACAATAAGTCGACATTTTTAACTGTGTTCAGTGTGTGTCATGCAGTACCTAGTCTTCATGACTGGCTTCTTCCACCCAGAGAAATGCCTTTGAGATTTATCCATGTTGGACATTTACATCAGCACCACAGACTTTTTCTTGCTGAACTATATCCCATCGTACGAATACATCACAGATGGTTGAAGATTATTATGAATAAAAATGCTATGGACATTTGAGTCTACACACAAGTCTTTATGTAGACATAGGTTTTTATTCCTCTTGGGAAAATATACATAGTAAGTGTTTGCTTAACTTCCTAAGAAACTACCTAACTTTATCCATTTTGTACTCCCACCATTTTACATTTCCACCAGTGATGTATGAGTTCCAGTTGCTCTCTGTCCTACGCAACAATGGGTACTGCCAATCTTTTTTAACTTAGCTACTGTAGTGCCTGAGAAAGGATATCTCATTGTGGTTTTAATTTGCATTTTCTTAATGATTAATGATGTTGAGCATCTTTTAAGATGCTTATTTTCCATTTATATATCTTCTTTGAGGAAGTATCTGTCCAAATCTTTTGTCCATTCTTTAATTGGGTTGTTTCTATTCTTGTTATTGAGATCAAAATATTCTTTATATATTCTAAGTGTAAATCCTTTATCAGACATATGTCTTAAAAATATTGTCTCCCAGCCTGTGGCTTACTTGCCCATTTATAAAGTTTTTGTTCTAATGAAGTTCAATTTACTGATTTTATTTTGCAGCCCATAATTCTGTGACCTAAGACATATTTATCTTACTTTGGTCAAAAAGTTTCTCTTTCTTTTTTTCTAAAAGTGTTATATTTTCAGGTCCTCTGTTTAGGGGAATAAAAAATTTCAAGGTAAAATTTGTACATGGTGTTAGTTTTTTGGTTTGGGATTTCTTTTACATTTGTATATCTAATTGTTCCAACACCATTTGTTAAAAAGATAATCCTTTCTCCCTTAAATTACCTTAGCAACTGTGATAAAAATAAATTAAAGATATATGTATGTGTCTGTATCTGGACTCTATTTTGTTCCATTAATCTATATATCTATCATGAAACTAATTCTGCACTGTCTTAATTACTGTAGTTTTCTAGTAGTTCTGGAAATAAGTAATATAAGTTCTCCAGTTTTGTTCTTTTTAAAAAATTTGTGGGGTTATACTACATCATTTACATTTCCGTATACATTTTCAAAAGAATTTGTAAGCTTCACATGCAAAGAAAGATGGTGAAGTTTTATTGGAATGCCTTGAGTTTATACATCAATTTAAGGAACCTGATACTAAATTTATTTAATCTTCTGATTCATGAATATAGCAAGCCTCTTTATTTATGTTTTTTTTAGTGTTTCTTCCTCATTGGGTTTTATTTTTCAGTGTTACAGGCTTGTACATAACTTGTTAAATTTACCACTAAGTATTTTAAAGTTTGATGTCATTTACATTTTATTTTAAATTTTTAATTTTAAAATCATTATTTTAAAATTTTAATTTTAAATTAAATTTTAAAATTTCAAATTCCAATTGTTTGTGACTTACATACGAAAATTAAATTGAATTTTAATTAATTAATTAATTATGTAGGCTCCACACCCAATGAGCCAGCCACATGCCCAAAATTAAATTGAATTTTATATATTGGTTTTGTATCCTTTGACCTTGCTAAACTCAAGTATTATTATTTCAAGTCACTTTTTAAAAAAAGATAGAAGCAGCAATGTCCACAACAGTCAAATGGAAAAAGCCTTGATGTCCATCAACAGATGAATGGATAAAGAAGATGTGGTACATATGTACAATGGAATATTATATAGCCATTAAAAAAATCTGAAATCTTGCCATTTGCAACAATGCGGATGGAACTAGAGGCTATTATGCTAAGCGAAATAAGTCAATCAGAGAGGGACAATTATTTGATCTCACTGATATGAGGAATTTGAGAAACAAGACAGAGGATCATAGGGGAAGGGAGGGAAAAATGAAACAAGACGAAACCAGGGAGGGAGACAAACCATAAGAGACTCTTACTCTCAGGAAACAAACCAAGGGTTGCTGGAGGGGAGGGTGGTGGGAGGGATGGAGTGGCAGGGTGATGGACATTGGGGTGGGTATGTGCTATGGTGAGTGCTGTGAATTGTGTACGACTGATGAAGCACAGACTTGTACCCCTGAAACAAATAATACATTATATGTTAATTTAAAAAATTAAAATTAAAAAAATAGAAAAAGATTCTTTACTTATTGTCTGTGAATACAGATTTTTATTTTTTTCAACTGTACATATATATATATATATATACACACACAGATTATCTGTTTTTCAATTAATTTCACAAGAACCTGAGGTAAAGTGGTGATAGTAGATATTCCAGCTTTGTTCCTGATCTTAGTGGAAAAGTATTCAGTCTTTTACAATTGAATATTATGTAGCTGAAGTATTTTTGTAGATCTTTTTGTTAGGTTAAGTAAATTCCTATCTAATCTCAATTTGCTAAGAATGTTTTTTGTCTTGAATGAATGTTGAAATGGGTCAAATCTTTTTTCTGCCCCTGTTGAGATTACACACACACACACACACACACACACACACACACACACATTTATATATAATAAACTAAATTAATTAATTTACTAATGTAAATGCCAACCTTACATTCTTGGTTTAAAAATTTCTTAGTCAGGGGAAAGAATATCCAATGGAAAAAAATATAGTCTCTTCAAGAAATTGTGTTGGGAAGACTGGACGGCAACATGCAGAAGAATGAAACTGGACCACTTTCTTACACACAAAAATAAATTCAAAATGAATGGAAGATGTAAATGTGAGGCAGGAAACCATCAAAATCCTAGAGAACAAAGGCAGAAAACTTTTTGACCTCAGCTGTAGTGATATCTTATTAGACATGTTGCCAGAGGCAAGGGAAACAAAAGCAAAGATAAACTACTGGGACTTCATCAAGATAAAAAGCTTCTGTACAGTGAAGGAAACAATCGATAAAACTAGAAGGGAGCCTACAGAATGGGACAAGACATTTGCATATGACATATCCAATAATGGGCTTGTATCCAAAATCTATAAAGAAATCATCAAACTCAACACCCCAAAATCAAATAATCCAGTTAAGAAATGAGCAAAAGACATGAATATACACTTTTCCAAAGACATCCAGATGGCTTACAGACACACATAAAGATGCTCAACATCACTCATCAGGGAAATACAAATCAAAATGACAATGAGATACCATCTCACACCTGTCAAAATGGCTAAAATTAGCAACACAAGAAACAACAGGTGTTGCCAAGGATATGGAGAAAGGGGAACCCTCTTTCACTGTTGGTGGGAATGCAAACTGGGGTAGCCACTACGGAAAACAGTATGGAGATTCTTCAAAAAGTTAAAAATTGAACTACCCTATGATCCAACAATTGCACTAGTAGGTATTTACCCAAAGGACACAAAAATAGAGATTCAGTGGGATACATGCACCCTGATGTTTACAGCAGCCATATCAACAAAGGTCAAACTATGGAGAGAGCCCAAAATGTCCATCAACTGATGAATGGATAAAAAAGATATTACTCAGCCATCAAAAAGAGTGAAATTTTACCATGTGCAACAATGTGGATGGAACAAACTGAGGATTGATGGAGGGATGTGGGTGGGTGATGGGTAGATGGGTGATAGGTATTAGGAGGGCACTTGTTACAATGAGCACTGGGTGTTGTATGTAAGGGATGAATTACTGAATTCTACTCCAGAAACCAATATTGCAATATTTAAGTAAAATTTAAATTAAAAAAAAAATCTCTTAGTTATGGTCTGTTATCCATTCTAAATATTTCAATATTCCATTTGCTAAAATGCTGTTAAGGGGTTGTTTTTGTTGTTGCCATATTGTTTTTTAACGTTCAAATGGATATTGATTTATAGTTTTCTTTCCCTGTATTTTTCTTGCTGGTTTTAGATTTATTACAGTAGTTCTAGCCCCAAAAAATTAGTTAAAAAAATTCTTTCTTCCTATTTTCTGGAAAATTTTGTGTAAAAACAGCAAAAATAGTGTCGTCTCTTCATTGTTTAGTAAAATTTACAGTGAAGTCATTTGAGCCTGGGGATTTTTTGATGGGAAGATTTTTAACTATGAAATCAATTTATTTATGTATAATAGGACTACTTAGGTTATTGTTTTTAAGGAAGCTCTGATAGCTAGTGTATTTCAAGGAATTGGTTAATTTCTTCTAAGTTGTGACATTTATGGGTGTAATTTTCAATTATTCCTTTTAATTAAATTCAACAAGATCTGCTATCAAGTCTTCTCTCTCATTCCTGATATTGCTACCTGTGTCTTCCGCTTTATTTTTTTTCTTCATCAATCTGGATATCAGCTTATCAATTTTATTGATTTCATTGATTTTTCAAAGAATCAGCTTTTTAAATTTCTACTTTATTTATTCCATTTTTTATTATTTCTATCCTCCTACTTAATTTACATTTAATTTGCTCTTCTTTTCATAGTTTTTGGAAGCAAAATTTTGAGTCATTGATTAAAATTTTTCTTTTCTACTAAGATTATGTAATCCTATAAATTTCTTTCTTTCTTTCTTTCTTTCTTTCTTTCTTTCTTTCTTTCTTTCTTTCTTTCTTTCTTTCTTTCTTTCTTGTTTTTGAGTGGGTGGGCAGAAGGAGAGGGAGAAAGAGAGAGAATCTTAAGCAGGCTCCATGCCCCAGTGTGGAGCCCAAGGCAGGGCTCGATCTCACAACCCTGAAATCAGAACCTGAGCTGAAATCAAGAGTCAGACACAACAAACTGAGCCACCCAGGTACCCTACCTATAAATTTCTAAGTGTACAAATTTGGCATGTTGGATTTTTATTATTGTTCAGTTATAAGTTCTTTCTGATATTGACCCAACGTTTATTTAAAAACGTGTTGTTTAATTTCCAAATATTTGGGGATTTTTTTCATACATCTTCCCACTAGTAATTTCTATTTAATTCCACTGTACTCAGAAAACATACTCTGCACAACTTATTCCTCTGAAATTTGTTGGTTTGGTTTATAAACCGGCATATGGCCTATTTTGATGGATGTTCCATATGTACTAGAAAAGAATGTGCATTTTTCTTTTGTTGGGTGGATTATCCATAAATGTCAGTTAGGTCAAATACGCTGATAGTTTTCCTCATGCCTTCTTTTGCCTTAATCAATTATTATTTTATCAAATTATTAACAAAGAAATGTTGAAGTTTCCAACTGTAATTGGGATTTTCCTATTTCTGTTTTCAGTGTTATTGGGTTTTAGTCCATGAAACTTGACATTCTTTCAATTTGTGCACATAATTTTAGGATTTTTATTCCTTCTTGATACACTGACCTATTTATTATTATGAAATGTCCCTATTTATCCTTGCTAATATTTCTTGTTCTGAACTCTATTTTGTCTAATATTCATATAGCCATGCCTAGTTGTTAGCTTTTTTTAATTGTTTGCATAGTCTTTTTTTTCATCCTTTTACTTTTAAAATCTGTCTTTATTTATAAAGTAGAATTCTTTTAAACAGCATTGTCATTGGATATTTTTCTTTTCTTTCTAAAATGACAGTCTGCCATCTGCTAGGGGGATATGGGCTATTTTCATTTAACACAGTATCAATATGGTTAAGTTTTAATCTACCATCTTTGTTTTTGATGTATATTTATCCCATCACCTCTTTGTTCCTTTTTCCCCATCTTTTCTGTTTTCCCTTGTATTGAGTATTTTATGACATTATTTCATTTCTTTTGTTGGCTTAGCTATAGTTTTTTGTTGTGTTATTTTGGCAGTTTCTTTAAGCTTTATAGTATACTTCTCTAACATATCACAGTCTATATTCCAATGATATATCAGTTTCTGTATACTGTAAGAAACTCATAATAGCATACCTCCATTCCCCCTTCTTCTCTTTTATGTTACTATTGACTTACATTTCAATTTTATATATTGTAAACCTTGCTAAACACTATTATTTTTGCTTTATATAGTCAATTGCCTTTTAACAAGATTAAAAATGAGAAGTAAACTATCTTAAAACATACATACATAGTTACTATTTCTGTTGCCCTTTACTTCTTTGTGATGATCCAAGTTTTCATCTGGCATCACTTTCTTTTTCCCTGAAAAAACTTCTTTTAACATATTTTATCAGAGTAAGTCTACTTGTTACGAATTTTCTCAGATTTGGTGGGACTGAAAAGTCTTTATTTTGCCTTCATTTTTGAAGAATGTTTTTAGTGTATTTAGAATTCTAGGTTCAAATAGTTTACTTTAGTACTTTTCAAATTCTGTCTCATTGTTTTCTTGCCTGTATGTTTTGTGACAAGACGCTGTGTAACTCAATACAACTCACATTGGGTTTACTAGACTTGGTCATCATATGTAGAATAGTGATGAAGAATAGTTCAGAGATGGATTATGAATCCATATCTGAAGTAACTCTGTTAGTAAATATAGGAGTGGTCAGAAATTGGTTTATGAGGCCACGGACAGTAGAGTGGTTGAGACATACAATGATTTCTTTCATCTGCAGCCTCAAGTCTTAAAATTTTTCTTTCTAAGGACAGGTCCTCTCATCTAATAACTGAGTATAATTACCAATGTATATGATAAGAATTAACTACACATGGTATCAAGAAAAAGAGCCTGTTGATGCTTCTAATAAGTACTGAAGACTTAGCCAAGAAAGAAGGAAGGCTAAAAATGTGGATGTAAAAAAGTAAAATGGATGACATCAACTTATGAAGATTATTTATGTATAATAATCTCCATGCATCCCTTGTGTCAGATTAATGTTTTTGAAAATTTAATTGTTTGTAATCATCAGCTCTTCTCATGACAGTTTATTATATCACTGTTTATATTCTAGTATCTTATATCTAATACCGATACTAAAAAATATGGGAACAGAAATTTCCTGCCTTCAAACTAAAGTATAGTGAATATCTACTGGGTATTTACTGAAAGAAAATGAAAACACTAATTTGAAAAGATATATACACCCCTGTAGTTATTGCACCATTATTCACAACAGCCAAGATATGGAATCAACCTACTCAATAGATGAATGGGTAAAGATGGGATATGTATATACATATATAATGCCAAATTACTCAGCCATAAAAAATGAGATCTTGCCATTTGCAATAACATGGATGGACCTACAGGGTATTATGCTAAATGAAATAATTCAGTCATAGAAAGACAAATACCACATGATTTTGCTTATATGTGAAAAATGGAAAACGAAATAAATGAATAAACAAGTGAAAACAGAAAGAGACTTACAAATAAAATACAAAAACAGAACAAACTGGTAGTTGCCAGAGTGGGGCCGGGGAGAGGGAGTGAGTGAGAAGAGAAGGGATGAGCAAACTAGGTGAAGGGAATTTGGAGGTACAAAATTCCAATTATAAAATAAACCACAGAGATGAAAAGTAAAGCATAAGGAATATAGTCAATAATATTGTAATGCCATCGTATGGTCACAGGTTGTAACTATACTTATCCAGACATGTACTGGGTAATATATACAATTGTTGAATCATTATGTTGTGTACCTAAAACTAATATAACACAGTATGTTTACTATAGTTAAATGATAAAAATTTTTAAAATAGGTAAGGGAGGATTTTGAAATAAACTTCTGCCATAATGTCCTAAAACACACACACACACACACACACACACACACACACACACACACACACACACACAAGAAAATACAGTGAATATACAATGATCCTTCTTTGGTGATTTAAGATATTATCATATCTTAAGGGTTATAATGCCAGTAGTCATTCTCACTAAAGTAGTTCAATTCTAGATGGTTAATTAAGGCAATGGTTCTCAAACTTCAATATTCATAAAATTACTGGGAGAATTTGCTTAAAATGTACGTTCCCTGCCCTTCCCCAAACATTCTGATTTAGTAATACAGAGTGAAGCACCAGAGCAAGTATCAACAGAAATCCGTCCAAAAAATTTTTATGCAGCTGATCAGAAGAGCACAGTTGAAGAAACACTTGTTGGTTTTGAACTGACCAAAGGACGCATGCAGAGATTCAAGGGATGCAAAAAGTACTTCTCTAGAAAGAAGTTTAAAGCAGGATTTGGAAAAATATTAAGTTTAGTTTACCATCTTTCAGCCAAAGAAGCATTTTAAATGACTGGATATATTTGTGATTAGAAAAACTATCAGACTCTCCACATACATTATCTTTGAGTTAGAAATCGTTACTTCGTTTTATGGCAAAATATGGCTAAGAGATATGAAGTAAATTGTCCAAGGTTAGGCAGCTAATAAATGTGAGAGCTAGAATTTAGCCCCAGAGCATTGTAATACAAAGCCCACACCTTTCTGCCTCTGCCTTCCTCTTCTCATGTTCCCTCAGTGCTGTTTCCACAGTCAGGGAGCAGAAATTTTTGAGTTACCGCTGTAGGAGTAACTCCCTATCTAGAAAGTACCATATTCTTATCTTGGAAAACAAAATAAATAAAACCAAGAAAAACATGGCTGTTATTCCTTGAAGCTTCTAGGAAAGAAAGAAAACCTTATAGAACTGTCTAGAATATGCTGATTAATATTTTTCTCCCAGTATTTATCACTCTGTATTGTCATTTACTGTGTGATATATCTTTCTTTCCCACCAGAAACTGAGTTTCTCTGGTTCAAGTTATATGTCTTATTTATCTCTGTAACGAGTCACCACTACCAAAATCACATTGACAGGCTGCCCTATGGTGGATGCCAATAGCTTACAAGAAACTTGTCTACAAATTTCACTATTTATATTTACTAAGAGATGTGGTTGAGGACCTTACTACTCAGTATTCTCTATATGACACTCCACCAATTTTTTTTTCTCAAATTGAAGTGTCAGAATATTTTTTGTCTTGCCTCAGAAACTGGTGTGCTTTCTCCTTATGAACAATAGGAGACATGTACCTTTAAAATTTATTTTTAGTATTGCTTTAGTTTCCAGGAAGTCAAGAGCCAAATCTGTGGCTCAACTTTATAATTAGGTAGAGCCTGAATATATCTGCTCTAAATTGCCATTGATCTTGGCTTATATTCTAATTTATGTTTTCCCATTTCTAGTCCTCTTTTGCTATTTAAATTTATGTAGTCTTGTAGGTTATCTCAAATATTTTGTGAAACAAATTAATTACAAATAAAACCTTAGTGCCTAGCTGTATTACTTAAGATCACACCGGCTTCACTAATAGATAACCTCCCAAATCACAACATAAAGGGCTATATTTCTCACCCATATTAATTTCCTTGGCGAGTAGCCTTCCATATGGTTATTCAGGATCAGGCTCTTTTCACTTTGTGGACCCTCCCTCCTCCAGAATCTTGTAAATATTCTGATTCAACCAGTATGTGGGGATGAGACTAGAGGAAAAGTACCTTTACAGGCAATCATGTTTCATGGTCAAGAACTAGATACTAGTCTCTACCTATGCCAGGTTTGGCAGAAAATCAAGATCCTAGGTTGGCAGCAGCTTCCTAGGATTCAGCTCTTTCCAAGGAGCAGGAACACAAATTTCTGTTGATCACTTTACTGGCCCCATTTTCTACTTAAAAGATGTTACAAGATACCCACTAGGTGATTTAAAGGGATGCTTACACAGCTAGAACCTCCTTATTTGTCATAAATAAATAAATAAACAAACAAACAAATAAATAAATAACCTCCTTATCTGTATATACTTGTCTATGACCTTGCACTAGTATTATTTAATCAACACATATATAGCGTTTATATGGCAGTGCCTATGAGTTGAATTTCTTACAAAAACATACAAAAGTCAAGTGTCTTGTATGACCTCAAACTGCCAATCGAAGTTTCTTGGTCATGGTCACGTAAGCCAACAGAAGGTATTTATTAATGACCAGATTCCAGTTGCTTACTGGAGAGCCACGGCCAGTAGGCTGAGCAGATGGTTGAGGGGGTTTGGACTACATGGATCATGAACACGGTTGTCAGCTTGTGGGTAGGAGCTGTACAAAAGTCATCCTGATTCCTTCTCATTCTGAAAAAAAAAAAACAAACCCACAAGGGGGTAGAGGACCTGAGGCTGTACCAGCAAAATTAGGCCAAAAAAACATCAAATTACAACACAAGAAGGACTAAGAGTCCTTGAGTTTTAATCTCCAGCAAAGTTAATTTTCCAAAATGTCAGGCTTTTATATTTCAGGTCAGATTCTAAATATACAAAGATATAGTCTTGTCTAACTGTGTCATCAGGATCCTCAACATTCCCTAATACTTCCCCAAACACAAACCTCTTCTCACATTAGGGTCTACTTCTTATTAAAAATTACATTCATTTAAAGGAAAAGACTACCAAAAATAGCCCATCTTAATTTAGTTCCTTCAATATTCCCTTAGAAACCCCAATTTTATCTGGGTTTATATCCACAATTGTTGCTTTCAAATCTCTGCTCTCATCCCAGGAGACATGCAGAGATGTTTCTCTGAGAGTTTTTCTCCAGCCAAAGCTGATAGAATATATTATCATGATTTCCCTTGCATTGTACGTGGCTTCATAGCTCATAGTTCATAAAGCACTTCTATATATATTATTTTATTACATTCTTAGAATAATCCTATAACAGAGAACTTGTTATTCCCCTCTTATATTATTTTTCTTGTTATTTCCCTCTTATGGGTGAGGAACTAGAACCTTTGCCCAAATACACAGTAAGTGGTAGAATGACCACATATCCCAGTTTTCCAAGGACAGTCTTGGTTTATGCCTTTTTTCCTGGTAAAAAGTATTAATAGCAACACTTTTACCCTCAAAGTGTCCCAGCTTGAACAATAAATTATTGTCAGTGGTGAATCCAGGACTAGAACATAGTTTCTCATATTTAAATTTCAATATCAAGGGGTGGAGGGCACAACACATCCTTCCTCCTTCTGGTTTACTAGAAATTTATGGAGCAAAATGTTTAGTCACATCAGAATGGAGAATTGGGATAAAGTAAGCAAATTGGGATACAGAAAGGAAGGTTGTCCTTTCTTTAACCTCAAGGTAAGCGCCGACATTTACCCTCAGTTTGGAAATCATGTCAATTTAATTTACAACTAAATT
This sequence comes from Nasua narica, assembly GCA_028533885.1. Lineage (NCBI taxonomy): Eukaryota > Metazoa > Chordata > Mammalia > Carnivora > Procyonidae > Nasua > Nasua narica. Next base: position 55,224,008 of record CM052809.1, on the reverse strand, counting down.
GAAAGAAAGTCCAGAGACTTTCCCCAGGCTTGTGAATCCATTGCTATTATTCAACCCAGGCCTTTTTCCACAGAACTATGCAAGTACCAGTCTCATACCACTCCTATCATTTATTGGGAAGATCCATTAGTGACACAATTTCCTTATTGTTTCCTATAACGCTATGTGAGGCCAGAGCATGGCATATTTTTCTTTCCCCAAATAGAGTAGATAATTTAATGCCAATTAATAATCAAGTCATTTGCTACTCTATGTGAACAAGGATGTAGCTAACCATCTAAGGGTAAATATCAGAACCAGACTGTAGTGATCTGGAAGCTGAACCCAGGCAGGGATGAGGCAAATAGAAGGAATGTGCTCTACCTTACCACACATTTTCCTTTCATTTCTTTATGCTTGTCACTGGTTAACTGTCTTGGCGTTCAATTCCTCTCTCCATCTGTGCACCTTCGGGAGGAAGTGGCTCCCCCTGAAGCGTTGGACGGTGAAGTGGGGGGCGAGGGGGGGCGGAAGGGTGGTGGGGTGGGGGAGGGGAGGCCATCTTAAACAATTGGCAAGAAAAAGCCACTTCACATAGCCAGAATAGATTTTTGTCTGAAGGAAATGGCAGTGCCTGGGCTTTTTTTTTATGAAAAGTACCTTTGTTCTAATCGTTTTTCAAGAACAAAAATGTATCTTCACACTTTGGTCAGTATATTTATGAACTGTAAATCCTCATTTTATGGAAACACTGCAGGATTTCAAACTCCTAAATCAACCTGGTAAATCTCCAACCTCAGGAGTTCAATTCAAGGAGAACCCCTTCAAAGATACTGACATTTTATAGGGAACTTCAGGAAAAACAAACAATGAGAGTTTTCAATGTACATTTTTTTGTAACCCTAAAGGCTTGTCATGGGAGACAGCGAACATGGAAAGAGAATAAAGCCTGCTGCTGAGATTGCATTTTCTGAGCCCCAGGTCAATATGACTTAAACAATAACAGTAAGATGTTCTCTTGGGAAATTTGGTCTGGGGCCCTTAACAAACCACCATTGTTTCCTTAAAGGCACATTTTACTTTTATAGCAGGGTATCATGATGTTGGATATACAAGTAAACTTCGGAAAGGGAGAAAAATGACTCTTTAGAAAACCCATTTGCAACTGCAGAGCACTTCATAAATATTGTAGGCTTGAGGCTTCACCTTCCCTCTTACAATATTTCCCATTATTTGCTAGGCCCACTCTTGTTAGAGTGTTGTATCTCGGTGAACTGCATGCCAACTTCTACTAATGACGCCACTTCAATACACCCAGCTTTACCAATGTTTAGCCAGCTGGTAGTCCACGTCAGCCAATCCAAATATTTCATTGTTGGATGAAATAGTTTCACAGGCAACCACAGTTCTTAGGCATGTGAATTTTATTAAGGCTTATTCCATAGACTAGGACAAAACAGAACACAGAGCGGGTCACTCCAAGTTGCTGAGTGAGAGTCAATGCAAACAATTTCCACCCATTCACTGAACAATGTCCAAAAAATTACGGTGTTCATGGAATTGTAAGTTGTGGAAGTATGCGAAAGTGCTTAGGGTCCTGAGAGCCAATAGAAACCATGTCTCTTTTTGCTAATGAGAAGGCCTTAGTTCATGCAGTGCTAACAGAGGTAGAGGCAAATGTCCCTTAATCCCCTAAATAGAAAGGACACATAGAAACTATATTATGAAATATGTCATCTTTTTCTCTCCAATGTATAGTGAAGCCTGTGCCAAGCAGTAATGCTCTCTTTCTGAAAGTCTATACCAAGGATTTTTAATGGCATTATCAGCAGGGTGTCCTATGCTCTTGCCTCCATGTGCCATTTTCTGCAACCTTGAATGAAAGACTTCCCTTTCATATGCCACTGTGGAAACACATCATTCCCCACAGCTTGTGCCTCTCCAGGCTGTCATAACTGCTTCAGGGAATGTCTTTATCAGTCTCTAGAGAATCAGTGCTGGGAAAAGAATTCCAGGGCTGTCCTCAGGTTTACTTACCGAGGGGGTTTTAATGCGTTCAGTGGGTCACTAACACATAAAAGGGGTCAAATGCTTTTACCAATTCTTTTGGAAAGGGAGTAAAGAATGCTGCAGGGAAGCTGGGCTCACACTCAGCCAATTCGAATTCAGAAAGTGCACAGACTACACTGAAACGGAAATCTAGTGTCAGCTAGGAGGGGCACGGTCCCAGCAAAGATGGCTCAAACAATAAAATTGGTTTTGAAGAATCAGTGAGGCATTGGCTACAGAGAGAAACTCAGGCCAAGAGTCAACTGTGGGAGATTCTGTTTCCCTTTGCCACTACTGACCTGTGAGGTGTCTGGGCACACCCAGAAGGATTGACCATCTCCCACGCCCATCCAGAGTGATGTCTCAGACGTGAACACTTAGAACAACGCAGACATATACCCTATATTCTACTGTTCTCTGATTTTTATTATGTGTTTATGAATCTTACCCCTCCACTCAAATTATAATCACTTTAAGGTCACAAACTACATAAAATATGCCCTTGGGATCCCATATGAAACTTTTCAGAGTACTGAGCATAGAAGCGGTACTCAATAAATACTTTTTGAAAATCTGAATATAATGATGTTAAGGAAGGAAAAGGGCAAGAAATCGATGTATCAATATACTGTGAGTGCCATAAGGGAGCTTTTTCTGCTCACTGTTCTATCTCCAACGGATGGAGAAGGTAAGCTTAGGATATTTTTTGTTGAATATGCAAGATTTGTTGAATGAATTTGTGGATATAAATAAATATTTTACAATGCTGATGCATTTTAGTTCTGTTTTAATGGACTAATACATACATTTTCCCAATTAGTAAGTATTCTTTTATAGCTGACCTTGTAATAGTTGCATTTATTGCATGAATGGATCATGATCTATTTAATCAACGTGCTAGACATTTAAGTGCTTTCATTTTTTTAAAATTTTTTTTTCTCATCTCCCTCATCTTGCATCCTGCTTCCTTTCTTCTGATAACCAGACTCAAAAAATTTACATAGGAAAGCCTGGAGCCTTTTGACTAGAAAGAAAGCCAAATAGCTCCTGAGGACAGTGGTGGGGTTTTTGTTACTGTGTTTTAAGAAACAAATTGTAAAGTTTTAATCATCTTTTTTTTTGTTTTACATTATTTAAGACTTTTTATTTTAACATAATTATAGATTCGCTGGCACAGAGAGAGCCTGTGTACTATTTCTCTAGCACCCCCTTCCATGATAACATCTTACAAAACTATAGTGAAGAATCACAACCAGGGGGCACCTGGGTGGCTCAGTGGGTTAAGCCTCTGCCTTGGGCTCAGATCATAATCTCAGGGTCCTGGGATCGAGCCCTGCATCAGGCTCTCTGCTCAGCAGGGAGCCTGCTTCCTCTCTCTCTGCTTGCCTTTCTGCCTACTTGTGATCTCTATCTCTGTCAAATAAATAAATAAAATCTTAAAAAAAAAAAAAAAAGAATCACAACCAGGATCCCAACATTGATAGTCAAAAACAGGTCGTTTTCTTCAGTCCTTTCTGCTGTACTTCTATAGCTACACCCTCTTCCCTCACGCCCCACTCCCTCCTCAAACCCTGACAACCACTAATTTGTTCTTCATTCATGAGTGTTACACAAATGGTATTATACAATATGTAAACTTTGGGGATAGGCTTTTTCATTCAGCCTAATTCTCCTGATATTCACGCAGGTTGCTGCTTATATTAACATTTTGTTCTCAGTACTCTTACTGAGTAATAGTCCATGTTCTGGATCTACCACAGTATGTTTAACTATTCGTCCACTGTAAAACATCTGAGCTGTTTCCAATTTGGGGCTGTGAGGAATAAAGCTACTGTAATCATCGCATACAGGTTCCTGTGTAAATCTGTCATTTCTTTGTTATAAACAGACAAGAGAGCAAAATGCAACTGGTGAGTTATGTGGTAATTGCATATTTGGTTTATTAAGAAACTACCACATTATTTTCCAGAATAACTGCATCATTTTACTTTCCCATCAGCAAAGTATAAGTGATCCAGTTTTTTCACATTCTTTTTCTTTTTTTCCAGTTTTTTCACTTCTTGACAGCATGTAGTGTTGTTTTTATTTTAGCCATTCTGATAGGTGTTTAGTGATATTCCCCTGTGGGATTTTCTAGAGAGTAAGCTGTAATTTTTAGAGCAGTTTTAGGTTCATAGCATAAGTGAATAGACAGTACAGTTCCCATATACCCCTTGTCCCTACATATGCACAGCCTCCCACTGTAGACACTGCTCCACAGCGGTACAATTGTTACAACTGATGAATCCATGCAGGCACATCCTTATCACCCAAAGTCCACAGATCATATTACATCTCACTCTTGGTGTTACACATCCGAGGGTTTTAGCAAATGCATAGTGATGTATAACCACCACTGTAGTATCCTACAGAATAGTTTCAGGGCCCTAAAGTCCCTCTGTGCTCTGCCTCGTCATCCTTCTTTTCCCTAAGCCCTGGCAACCACTAATCTTTTTACTGTCACTATAATTTTGCCTTTTCCACAATGTCATATAGTTGGAATCATACAGTGTGTAGGCTTTCCAGTTTGGCTTCTTTCACTTAGAAACATGCATTTTAAGTTTCCTCCATGCCTTTTCATGGCTTGGAAGCATTTTTTTTTTGATAGCTTATTTCCTCTTAGCACTGATTAATATTTCATTTTCTGGATGTACCACAGTTTATTTACCCATTCCCCTCTAGAAGGACATCTTGATTGCTTCCAAATTTTGGCAATTATGAATAAAGCTTCTATAAATATGCATGGGCAGGTTTTTGTGCAGACATAACTTTTCAACTCATTTTGGTAAATGCCAAGGAGTAAGATGGCTGGATCATTTGGCAAGAAACCACCAAACTGTCTTCCAAAGTGGCTGTACCATTTTGCATCCCCATCGGCAACAACAGAGTTTCTGCTGCTCCACATCCTTGCTCACATTTGTTTGTCAGTGTTCGGGATTTTGGCCACCCTAAGGGGTGTGTGGCGGTATTTCACTGTTTGCACTTGCATTTCCCTGATGACATATGACAAGGAGTGTCTTTTCATACACTGGTTGACCATTTGTGTGTCTTTGATGAGGCTCCTGTTAAGGACTTTTTTTGCCCCTTTTTTGTGTCCCTATTGTTGAATTTTAAGAGTTCTTTGTATATTTTGGATAAAAATTCTTTTTTAGATGTGTCTGTTACAAATATTTCTCTCCCAGTCTGTGGCTTATTTGATCATTTTCTTAACATTTGTCTTTCACAGAGCAGAAGCTTTTCATTTATCGAAGCCGAGCTTATCAATTATTTCTTTCATGGCTCATGTTTTTGGTACTATATCTAAAGAGTCATTGCACAACCCAAGTCATCTAGGTTTAAACAAACAAACAAACAAATAAATAAAAATCTCAGCAGATTAGGCTCTGAAAACAGTCTCTCCTGAAGACAAGCTTTATTAAGAACAGAATGCTCTAGCAATGCAAAAAGGTGACTTTTACCTTTCTTCTGCCAGAAGCATGAGGGGATTGTGCTCTAATACACACTGTGAGCAACTGGAAGGAAAACTCATAAAAGCGCCAGGTCACCCCTCCAATGAGCTGCATCAGAGTTTTTAACTCTCAGACTTGTCCATAGTGAGTCTCCAGCCATTGGCCAATCAGTTCAGGTTTTTCTACCCATGCACCGATTCCCTAGGAGGTTTCTGATTGTGGATCTCTGCTATGATAACTTGCAGTTATCTATACCTGCTTTTCTGTCTCTCCAATACTGGAGGGCGGTATTTTTTCTTATGATCTCATGTCTCTGACAGATCTAACAGAAGCTGTTGATTTTTTAGTGTGTTCAGGTTTTAATCTGCATTTCCCTAACAGCTAACAATGTTGAACATCTTTTCATGTGCTAAGAACAGTTTAAACCACGTTAACTGGGGCACCCTGGTGGCTCAGTCATTAAGCATCTACCTTTGGCTCAGGTCATGATCTCAGGATCCTGGGATAGAGTCCCACATCAGGCTCCATGCTCAGCAATAAGTTTGCTTCTCCTTCTCCCATTCCCCCTGCTTGTGTTCCCTCTCTCGCTGTGTCTCTCTCTGTCAAATAAATAAAATCTTTAAAAAAAATAAAAAAATCGTAATAACTTTCAGTGACAGTTACTTTTTCTAACTAAAAAGAATAACTGCAGTCTCAAAAACTTTTCACCTAAAGAAATGAGGTTACTTGGAGATCAAGAGTCATGTGTGTGCGGGAAAGATGACCAGTGCCATTTCCTTGTTATTGAGAGCTTTTTGAGGGCAGGAATGGTACCTTCTCCAGTGAGAACAATGATGTTCACTGAACTCCATTAATCTATGGACTAGATGACTCAGAGCTTGGCCACAGAACTCTAGATAGGAAAGTATATCTGTATCTAGCTAGGAAAGTACGTTATTTCATGGAAGTAATAGAGAGACATCAAAAGGCAAGCCACTGAAAGGTCCCTAAAATTTCCAAGTAAGCACAGAACTGTGTGCCCCATCATGACACAGTTTATTGTTACATGGATCAGGACATTGCCAATGGAACAAGAGCTCCAACTGCTACAGATTTTAAAAGCTAAAAATTATTGCTTAAGGAGAATGTCTGTCCTATCACAGCCTCAGTGAGCATTACACATAGCTCTCAGTGTACACAACGCCAGTATGGCAAATGCTGCATCTAATTACACTCAGGCAGTTCAGTTTTCCTGCTGCTAAGAATCTAGTTCCCATTTTACCTGGACTTCCCAAAGTTGCATCCTAACAGTGAATTTTTAAGTATGTGATGCTGTTCTTTGACCCTTGGAGATTATTTAAATCTTTTTGTTGTTATTTTGGAATTAGTTTTGGCTTTTTCGTGGATATACACTCATTGGCTTGAATCTAACAACTTGAGAGAGATCCAATCCCTCTACAGAGCTCAGAAATTACAGCCTGCTTTACCAGACACACAAAAGCCAGGCTAAGCCAAAACACAAACAGGGTCAAATCAGAAGCAGAAAGGACAGTAGATGCAAGCATTTAGAACAGTCCACTCCAACCCTAGGAGATTTCTGAGGGCTCTGGTAGAGTAACCTGTTGTGTATCCATATTAATCGCTTATTTCCCACTGCACACATAATATCCAATACAGAGGATGCATTTGGTCCCCCTGCCAATTTATGGTTCATTTGTGACTAAACAACATGTTTGATCCTGCCCCTTTTCCACCAAAGTTTTATTTTTGTTTTGTTTTTGAAGGTTTTGAGGATAACATCACTTATAAACATGGGCAGTAGATTTTAGTAAGAAAACAAACATATAAGAATTATGGGAAATATAGAAATTGTTTTGAGGAAGGGCTCTGGTAGAATTCCAATATCTATCGAAGGTTTAAATAGAAGAATTGCCACCAACTAAGACTGAATGGGATGGTAGAAGCACTATCCAAACTAATACCTATTCTTCCCTTCTTTTTTCTTACAAGTAGTTTATTTTCTTGCCTCCCTTACAGATAAGGTGGCAAATGAGATATAAGCAGAGGTACTGAGTGGCCTTTTGGATAAAACATTTTTGCCAGGAAATGAAAATTATCACAGGATCTCCAACATGCATCTTGGACTCATGATGTGAAAACAAAGAGAATCTCAGAAGTCTGGGCCAAGACATCCTAGAGGTGCTGAACCAAGCCAGCAAATATCTTCCTGGACATTTGAAGCCACTTTTGTTTGAATATTTTCCTCTTGGTAACAGAACCCAATCCTTGCTGAGACTGTTGGTGATACAAAGGGTTCAAACCCCATTGGCAGAAATTGAGAAAATTTAGCTCTTACATCAAGGCAACTGCTAATGATTCTATACTTACCTTCAATGGGGAAGAGTACTTATCATTAATATGTAAAGGTATAATAGAGATGCTATATGTTGACATGTACAAATTTAGAAATAGGAATGAGGGTGAAATCAGAAGTGAAAAAACATAGTGAGAGACTCATGAGAGGTCTTGGGAACAAATGATGGACTGACTTGGTGATTTAGCCAACCGGAAGAGGCCAGTCTCGTTATATATTATACATGGAACTTCTGTTCCAGGAGGCCAAACTAAAATTGCTCATGATGAAGTCAACATAAACCAAAATGAAATTAAAATGCTATGTCATTGATAGTGTTTATGAAATTGATCATTATGACTAACAAATGAGAGTATGATCAATATTTTTAGAAAGGGTAACTCAGAATTGATTCTTTAAACTTTTATGGTAACTGGTAACTATTGGAAATTATCTTTGAAATGACTTTAGTTATATTAGTTATGTCTTGTGTTGTTTTTATCTAGTCTGTTAGACATGAAAACACAAAATCATATATTGAACATTAACCAAAAAAAAAACAAAACAAAACAACATAGAACTTTTATTCAATTTCTGGATATAGTGGGAAGTGAGAAAGAATATAGTCTGAATTATGCAAATATGCACTTCAATAATCCAGGCCAATATTTTCCTTTTTGAACAATTTTCTTGTTAGCCTTTAAAACTTTCAATACAAGATGAAAATAGATTAAACCACAGAATTCATTCCAGAAAAAAACAAAATAAAACAAAACAAAAAGGAAAAAAAATTCCATAGCCACAGGAGGTAAAGGTAATTTCCTCTGGATAACATTTTCAATGGACTCTTTGTTTTTTGATATAATAAAAAAATGTTAAATCTAAATAGGCAACTCTGCCCTGCAACAAATGATTAATAGTTATAATCATACACATATAATCTACACAAGTTATAACTTGTGTAGAAGTATAAAATTCAGATTAAATCTTCAGCAATTAATTCTCTGAGCTAGATACTATATCTGTAATGAAATATAGTTTCTATAACAAGGATTTCACTTTTTTCTTATTAATTGGGAAACAAATAAGAGAAAGGAGAGAAGATTGTACTTATAAATCATTATTCTCACTAATAACAGCTCTCGTATTGCACAGGTACTATTCTCCAGGGATAGTAATGAGGACTATACTTTTAAAAATCTAATTTAAAAAATCTAATATCAACATCCTTAAAAAGTAGGTACTGCTATGATCATCCCCATTTGTCTACTGAGGCAGGCACCTGAGGCTCAGATAGACTTGGTATTTTCTCAAAATCACCTGGTTAGTAGAAATGTCAGAGGGTGCTCAAGTCCAGGCTGTCTGACTCCAAAACCCTGAACTAATCACCATAACTCAGACTTTAAGGGAATATATGTTATAATGGAAAGGAGGTTTAAATTTTCCACAAATGGACAGGAAACCTTAAGTAAATGAAAAGGAAAACTTATGGCTCAGTGTACACACTTCAAACTAAAGGATGACTAGAAAATTAGTTTGTATTTTAAGCCCATATTGAATGTGCCAGGGCTTTCTGGTTTCATGAAGAAACTCAGCATGCTCCATCATAGATGAGTGATGTCTACTTGACAGCGGAGATAATATAATACATGAGATGTAGACTTTTTTTTTTATTTCTTAGGAAGTTCACCTATGTTCCTCCCTATGATTCTTCCTCCTGTCTTCTCTCCCTCTCTTCCTCAACAGAAGGCATCTTAAAATATAGTAAGACTATAAAATTGAGATTTTATCTCCTATCCCAGGTAATTCTGGCATCCAATGATTGATTTAAATAAAGACCAATTCCTTTTTTTTTTTAAGATTTTATTTATTTATTTGACAGAGAGAGAGATCACAAATAGGCAGAGAGGCAGGCAGAGAGTGAAGGGGAAGCAGGCTCCCTGCTGAGCAGAGAGCCCGATGTGGGGCTCAATCCCAGGACCCTGAGATCATGACCTGAGCTGAAGGCAGAGGCTTTAACCCACTGAGCCACCCAGGTGCCCCAATAAAGACCAATCCCTAATTATTTTTCCCTTGATCAGTATAAATTATTTTTACCATTAACTTTGACACATTATTTTGTCCAATCCATAGGCCACAGCAAGATCTTATTGAACAGTGTAGTGAGTACAAGGAGATCTGTAGAGAACTGGAGTTGAAGTTCTAGCCCTACTTCCATGCTTAGTAGTTATTTAGCCTTACGAAAGTAAATTTCTCTGACCTTCAGTTTTCTTATCTATAAAGTGAAATCGCTGGACTACGTGAATTCTACTTCCTCCAGCTAAGATTTTATACTCTCTCTGAGGTGTCACTTAAATTTTAAAGTATCAATGTGGGATAGAAACACATTTTCATCACACACTCACTGTTCTCACCTCGGACAGTGTGTGTCACTATCTCTCCTAATACTATCCTCCTAACACAGGCCCTATCCGTACATCCAACAGTGCCCTTCTTGACCCCTTGAGACGACCACTGTCCAATTGCCTTGTGCATAAGATCAGCTCCTAGAAACATTGGCATATGGTTTGGTGACCTGGGCGGCACTATGAACAGAACTCACTAGAACTGCAGTGGAGTATTTACAATCCATAGCACGTTTTCTTCCACAATTGACACTAATATGCAGAAGCATAAGAAAGTGGGGCTAAGGACACAAAATCACGTGTCTTCATGATTTAGTAGTAAGTTTGCCTCTCAGGGCTCAGAAAAGAACTGTATCCCTGAATTCCCATGGGAAAAGAAAATCCAACTCACATGATAAAAGATACTTTACTAAAAGACCAATCACAAAGATGTAGACAGGACTAAGAAGCCCAAAATGATGTTGGAATCCCCCAGGAACTAGCAACACAGGAAGCCACCCATTATCATGAATAGACCTAAAAGGGCAGGAGAGACAATAGCATTGAGAAGTCTAAGGAGAGAAAGAACCAGGAGGGAGGTCCTTTTAGGTGGACCCCTAGTGGTAGAGGAGTGCACCCGCTGCCAGGGGAAAAAAAAAACAAACCCCACAGTAGGCAGAATACAGGGAAAAATGGCCCTATCCTTCTCATGCTGCTTTCTTATCTCTTATTGGTGTCTGTCATTGGCCAAGGCCATTTATCAAGGAGATCAGCATGCTTGGGCCGAGTGTTTTGTGGCGCAAAGCACAGCAGAAAACAAGGGAAAGTGGATCTGACTTAGGGAGGAAGCTGATATGCAAAAAAATAACCAGCGTAGGTACTCAGATTTTCCAAGACAAGCTTTAGTATAATTTGACTATTTTTCATTCCTAACGGAGAGCTGATGATAAAGAAATGACTATATGCTTTAGCAGATAATCCATATTTCTCTGGTAATTTTTATAGGCAGACAATTTCCTTTTGATTCATTTTCATTTTGATTTTTCATTTTTATTGGCACTTAGCTGTTAATGAGGAATTGCTTCATTTCCTTTTAATTCTTGCTTTGTCTTGATTGATACATCTCCACATTAGGACCCTGTTAACCACTGTGTAGCATTGGCAGTCACTGGCCAAATTAGACACTTCTCTTTACTCTGTTAAAGTTTAGCATGTGAAACTGCAGACTGCCTTCTATCCTCACACTTTGAGTTCTAAAAGTTAGCAATGCTGATTTTAGGTTGAAGTAACAGTGAATTTAACCTAAGAGAAGGACTACTTAGCATTGAGGATGGACACTATTTCTGAATTTCTATCTGCTGTATCTGAAGCATTTGTAATGCCTTGGGGAGAACAATAATTAAAACATGGACATACTCATGTCATTTGGGAGACGCTATTTCCCAGCGAACCACTACAGAGACTGTATTGCTCTTATTAAGCATGATATTTTGGATTATTCTAAAACATGACACTGAAGTGTTAACAGACTAAGAATAAAACTGAACCCAGTGTGTGCCAAGTCTGGGCAGTTTATAAACCCAGTGGAGCTTGCTGTTAACATGTAGCTTGGCAAACTCACTCATAGTCTGAGTCGCAAGTTAGGCTGTTTTCTACCTCACTGTAGCCCTTAAGATTCTGGGATCAGACCAGAGCTGTCAGCTTGGTTTAGTGAAACAGAATCCAGCTCTCTCTTCCATGCCTTCAGTTTCTTAGGAGAAAATTAACTATAATCTAAACTATATATATTTACATATATGTATCCAGAATTGTTAAGTGAAAAGAATTTTCAGAGTACAGTAAGACTTTAAAATCACCTTTGGATCATAAAGTAGAGCTATTTGGTTTTATATTTTGCCATTTTCCCCCCTCTTTTATCTTTTTTCATGTAAACTTACTTCTAGAAATGTATTTCAAATTTCAGATAACAAATCCAACAACAAAAGACAATTTAAAAGTATAGAAAAATATTTACTTTTTTAAATTTATAGTTTTGTCACTTAGCCTTATTTGTATCACTACAGCTAAATAACTCTTGACCTAGTAAGCACAGAAATATATACAAATATATACACAAACATACAAACATATGAAAATTTGTGTTCCCAATTACAGAGGGAACATATAGAATAAATACGAATTCTTGTGTTTACCATCCAAAAGAAGAGAGATAGAAGAGTTAAAATACCATGGAATAAGGGCTATAAAAAACACATTTCTGGATCCCTTGGGTGACTCAGTCAGTTAAGCATCTGACTCTTGGTTTTGGCACAGGTCATGATCTCAGGGTCATGAGATTGAGCTCCACAACAGGCTCTGAGCTCAGAGGGGAGTCTGCTTAGGATCCTCTCTCTCCCTCTGCCCCTCCTCCTGCTCGTGCTCTCAATCTCTCCTTCTCTCAAATAAATAAATAATAAATCTTAAAAACAGCAACAAATAAATAATAAATCTTAAAAACAACAACAACAAAAAATACATTCCCAAGGAATTCTGAGGATAAAGGCCAGGAAATCAGAAGTGGCTTCAGAGAGATAATTTCTTTTGGGATGGGCTTTAAAGGATAAATAGGAGTTCATTTAGTAAACAGGAGAGAAAAAGCATTAGACAGAGAGGGAATAGAATCTTCAAGAAATAGTTCTCATGCCTAAAATGTGGCCTTTGCAGAGAGTTTATTATGACAGATAAGATCACGGTTTGGTGGAAGCTAGATCAAGAAGTGTGTTTCATGTCTGACCGAAGAAGTTGAGATTTATCTGTTAAAAAATATTTAGGCAAATGTGATATTTTTCAGTTATTTCTTTGTTCGAATTACATGAGTAATTCAGAACCTAAAAAAATGTCAAAAGCTTCAAAATCATTAAAGGAAAAGGTAAAAATTCACTTATTACAACCCCCATTATTTACATACTAGTGTATTCACCCAGAGTCTATCAATATTTTAATTTGACTAAGATTACCTTCTATATATTATTTTGTAATGTACTTTCTCTATCAATGTACCTTAGAGATCTTTCTTTGTGAGCATATATAAGTAAAACATACTCAACTTAATGCTCATATACTCGATCTAAAACAATTGCTTAGAAAAGATGCATGGGCATGGTCACATTTGCTTTGGAAAGGTAAAACTGTCCACAGTGTGGGAGATAGACATTCAAGCAAATGCAGATTGCTCAAACATCTGGCCTTATCAATGGTTTTTAAACTCTCTATACTCTATGTACTAATAACTGATATTCTTTCTGGAGAGCCAAATGCCAGCACGAGACTCCTGTTGCTAGAATCATACTAGAGACAATCAGAATTAGCATCCTTATTTCCCCGTAAGTTTTCTTTCAAGAACTGAGGGGCAGCTGGGTGAATCACAAACAATCTCTGACAAGAATAGATCACATATTCAGCCATAAAACCAGCCTCAATAAAATTAAGATTGAAATCATATCATGCATCTTTTCCGATCACAATGATAGAAAACCGGAAATAAATCACAAGAAAAAAACTGGAAAAACCACAAACACATGAAGATTAAACATGACACTAAACAACCAGTGGGCCAATGAAGCAATCAAAAGAAGAAATTTGAAAACACATGGAGACAAATGAAAATGAAAACACAGTAATCGAAAATCTTTGAGACACAGTAAAAGCAGTTCTAAGAGGGAATTATATAGCAATACAGGCCTACCTCAAAATACAAGAAAAAGATCAAATAAAGAATCTAAATTTACCTCTAAAGGAACTAGAAAAAGAAAAACAAAAAAACAAAGCCCAAGGTGAGTAGAAGAAAGGAAATAGTAAAGCTGAGAGCAAAAATAAATGACACAGAGACTAAAAATATAAATAGAAAAAAAATCAACAAAACTAAGAGCTCGTTTTTTGAAAAGATAAAAATGACAAACCTTTAGTCAAGTTCATCAAGAAATAGAGAGAAAGGACCCAAATAAATAAAATCAGAAATGAGAGAGAAGAAATAAAAACAGGCACTGTAGCAATCCAAAAGATTATAAGAGAATATTATAAAAAATCATATGCCAACAAACCAGGCAACCTAGAAGAAATGGATAAATTCCTCATTACAAAACTGAGCCAGGAAAAAGTAGAAAATCTGAACAGACCAATTACAATAAACTTAACCAAAGAAGTGAAAGACCTGTACTTCTAAAGCTATGAAACACCAGTGAAAGAAATTAAAGAGGACACAGGCAAATGGAAAGATATTCCATGCTCATGGACTGTAAAAATTAATATTATTAAAATGTCCATATTACCCAAAGGAATCTACAAAATCAATAACAATAGCATTTACACAAAACCAAAACAAGTAATACTAAAATTTGTATGGAAGGAACCCCAAAATATTCCAAATAGCCAAAGCAATTCTGAACAAGAAAGAAGGACAAAACTAGAGGTATCATAATCCCAGATTTCAAGATATAGAACAAAGCTGTAGAAATCAAAACAATATGGTAGCAGCACAAAAATAAATACACAGATCAATGGAACAAAACAGAGACCCTAGAAATATACCCATAATTATATGGTCAATTAACCTATGACAAAGAAGACAAGAATACACAATGGGGAAAAGGCAGTCTTTTCAATAAATGGTGCTGGGAAAACTGTACACCTACACATAAAAGAATGAAATTGGACCACTATCCTATACCATACACAAAAATAAACTCGAAATGGATTAAAGACCTAGATGTAAGACCTGAAACCATAAAAATTCTAGAACAGAACATAGGCAGTAATTTCTCTGATATTGTCATAACATTTCTTTTAGATCTGTTGCTAAGGCAAGGGAAACAAAAACAAAAGGGGAAAAAAATTGGCGCTACATCAAAATAAAAAGCTTTTGTATAGCAAAGGAAATCATCAACGAAACAAAAAGTAAACTTACTGAATGGGAGATAATTGCAAATTACATATCCAATAAAGGGGATAATAACCAAAATATATAAAAAGTTTATGCAACTCAACATCAAAAAACCAAACAATCCAATTAAAAAATGGACTAAGGAACTGAATAAACATTTTTTAAAAGAAGACATGCAGAAGGCCAACAGACACATGAAAAGATGCTCAACATCACTAATCATCAGGGAAATGCAAATCAAAACCACGAAGAGATATTGTCTTAAACCAGTTAGAATGGCTAAAATCAAAATGACAAGAAATAACTAGTGTTAGCAAGGATGTGGAGAAAAAGGAACCCTTATGCACTATTGGTGGGAATGTAAATTGATACAGCTATTGTGGAAAGGAGTATGGCAGCTCCTCAAAAAATTAAAAATAGAAATGCCACATGATCCAATAACTTCACTGTTGGGTATTTGCCCAAAGAAAATGAAAATACTAATTCAAAAAGATAGATGTATGTGCATTTATGTTTATCCCACTACTTACAATAGCCAAGATATGGAAGCAACCTAAATGTCCATCAATAGATGAATGGATAAAGAAAATGCAGTATATATACACAATGGGATATTATGCAGCCATAAGAAGAATGAGATTGTGTCATTTGAGAGATGGATGAACCTAAAGGTTATTATGATAAAATGCAATAAATCAGACAGAGAAAGACAAATACCATATGATTTCACTCATAAATGTAATTAAAAAAAAACCAGACAAAAAGCAAAATCAGACCTACAAATACAGAGAACAAACTGATGATCGCCAGTGGGGAGCAGGATTGAGGGGTGGACAAAACGGGTGACGGAGCGAGGAAGATACAGGTTCCTAGTTATGGAATGAATAAGTCACGGGAGTAAAAGGCTCAGAATAAGGACTACAGTCAATGATATTGTAATGGCAATGTAATGAGACAGATGGTAGCTACAATTGTGTTGAGCATAGCATTATATACAAACTTGTCAAATCACTAAGTTGTACCCTTGAAACTAATGTAACATTAGTCAACTAAAGTTAAATAAATTAAAAAAAAATCTCTGGCTTGATTTATTACCAACTTCGAAGTGTAAATAAGTGTTAGAAGGAAGTGTAGTGGGAAAAAAAATCCATTATATTTCCAATATAGAAGACAATATTTAGATTAATGGTATAGTATTATTTTTAGAGAGTAAGATAAACTCTCATTTCTACTCAGCATGACTTACAGTAGAAATGTCTTTAACTGAACATCATAATAAAAAAAGAAGAAAATGTCTTTGGACAATTTTTAACAGCAACTGAATGTAAAAAGAGATTAAGAAAGTGGAGATGAAGTGAGGGACTATCTATTCCTATAAGTATGTGTCTTCTGATGCCCCACCATACCATATCATAAACTAGAGACTAGCAGCAGCCTAGAAGGAACAGAATTCTATCAAGTTAAGGAGCTTGGAAGCAGATCTTTCTCAAGTTGAGCTTTTAGATGACTATATCTAAGACTTTGATTGCAGCCTGTAAGAGAAGTAGAGGAGTGAGCTATACCGTACCTGGTTCCTGGCCTACAGACATGGTAATAATAAGTGCCATTGTTTCAAGCCATTAAGTTTTGGGGTAACTTGTTACACAGCAATGTATAACTCTAATACACACTTCTATTCCTGCCTAATATTCTCACACCAATGTCTTGATGCCAGTTGCTGCTATGGTTTTTCACAGTTGTGAGCTGACAGTAGCTTACCTTAGCTGTAGTTTGTGTCTCATTTTGTGCCCTGAACATTCTGACATTACAGGTATAAGGTTCCTGTGAGAAGTTGCTTGGCATTACACATAAGCAAACCTGTGTAAAGGAGGAAAAAATAATTTTCCTCTACCCTTCTAAGTTCTGTGACTAAGACTCCCTTATAATAAAAGATTAACAGAAGAGAAAAATAATTTTTGTTCCAATTTTAGTGTATGTGCTGCTGAAGCAAGCATGAAAAAAAAATAATTATGTTCACCCCACAGATATATGAGATTCCAAATATGGCCAAATGATTGAGGTTTAGGTACCACCTTAAACTAAGGAGAGGGATAAAATCTAGAACTTCAAGAAGGGGAAATGAAAAGAGGAAATGTTTGGTAAACAAAGGTTAGCCCTCTCTGCAGATAAGTCTCTCAGGTGAAAAAGTTATCTCTGGTAATAGCTCTCTTCCAAGTATATGCCCCCTTTCTAATGTAGATTTCTCTTATAAAACAGTAATTGCTACTCCTGTTTCAGAACATCTCTTCCATTTGCAGTTTCTCAAAATAATCAGCCTGCATGACTCAGTCAGTTAAGGGGCTGCCTTCAGCTCAGGTCATGTTCTCAGGGTTCTGGGAGCAAGGCCCACTATCAGGCTCCCTGCTCAGTGGGGAGCCTGTTTCTTCCTCTCCTTCTGCCTGCCACTCCCCCTGCTTGTGTTCATTCTCTCTCTCTCAAATAAGTAAAAATCTTAAAAAAAAATTCAAAAAAATAATCAGCCCCAAATATTACTTATACCAAAGAAGCATATTTTGGGTGGTAAATTCTGCTACCCTTCATGGGGAAGTGCAAGGAAGATAATCCTTGTGGTATGCCTCTTGACCAGTGAAGGACAGGAGCCAGTAGAAACATCTTCCCTCTTCTGTTGCAAAGATGGACAATACTAATAGTCTACACAGACCCTCAGAAGGTCCAGTGTGATGAAGCACCAGTCACTTGCAGCAATGACCAACTCAATTACACATCCTTCTTTGGCTTTCCCTCCCACCTAAAACCTCTTTTTTTTTTTTCCACCTAAAACGTCTGATCAGAGTAAGTTTATTTTGCAAAATAAACTATCTACACTCAAGCCCTTGTCTCAGGCACTGGTTTTGGTTGGGTACTGGGAACCTAAGTTAAGGTACTTTGTCCCCTTTAGCATGGTGTTACCAGGTCAAGGAATTGTCAAGATACTGATGGCTTTCAGTTTCTTATATATTAAAGCAAATTTCTAGCATATTCTAGTAAACACATACTCTTTGGCTTAACATTACACATTGTCTCTTACTTCTTACTTATACCATTTCCCACCTCACAGACACGAAACCTGTTTAGCTCAAAATTCTCTCTGATAGACATCTCCTAACAGCCTGTATACTCAGTCACAACTGAAATACATTGGATACTTCAAGATGTAGCTGTTCAACTTGAAATGCCTGCAGTGCTTCAGCCTGTCATGTACACCAACAAAGAACCCTAGGAAATACATTTGTTTAAGCTGATTTCACAGTGTGGGTTTGGCTCCCAGTTAATTATTTTGTTATTTTTACAGAAATATGAGTAAAAGAGCGCCTCTGATTCCTGCTAGAATCAGATACCTGCACCAACTGCAATTAAACCACAAGGTCTCCAGTTCATCTCAGAGAGGTTCCTACAGACCTTGTACATTGCCCGATAGCTCTGTGCAGAAAGAAGGTCAAATCCCAGATCCTAACCCCATGGTCTTTGTCCCAGAATCCAGATAATATTTTTTGCGAAAGCTGTCTGTGTCTGTGTGTGAAAGAGAGAGCATTTTACAAGTGACCTTTTAAGAAATTCCACAGATCTATTTTTTAAGAAGAAAAATGTAGTGTCTCCCTCAGCATTTCCTAATTTAGAAAGAAAATTCGTTTTCATTTAAAATCATTGGCAAAATTTCTAAGAATGATAAAAGAGACTCTTAAATAAAATGCATTTATTCTTGGATTACATAGCTCTCTCTTTCCCTTCCTGATCTCATGCTGAGATAAAACTTCTAATTCTCTCTCTCAACTCTGGAAGATAACTCTTTTGGGATAACTCTTTTATGCCCAACACTAAGTTGATTGGCTCTCAACTCTACTTGGTCTTTATCCTAAGACTAATGAGGGATGAAAGCAGAAGGGAGAATTGGGGAAATTTTCCAAAGTAGCCTAAAGAGGCTATTGAAATTGCCTCTGAGCCTTTCAGGGCAACTTGGGGCCTTCTAAAGAATTTAAGTATAAATAAGCAATTTTCACATAGCAACAACCTTGCTGTGGAAACTAAATGAGTTACACAACAGCTCGTGGTCATGTACAAATTTGTTCTCTTATCTTTCTTTGTCCCTTGTCTAAAACAGCCAACTCTTTCTTAAAGGCCCAGACACTAAAAATGGTATATGAGCCATATAGTCTCCATCACAAATGCTCAACTCTCTCTTTATAGAGTGAAAATAGCCAGAGACAATACATAAATTAATGAGTGTGGCTGTTTCTAATAAAACTTTACTTATAAAAACAAGGCCAGAGTACAAACTGTAGTTTTCCAAACCACGGTCTAGAAAAAGAAATTTAAAGTACTATGGAGTGAGGTTATACCTTTTTGGTTCTATGACATCCTCTTGTTCCATTTCACCACTATATTTTAGTTGACTAAAATATATGGAAAGAGGAGAGATGTCTTTGTGGTACATATAGAAATAGGAACATAATTTTGATAAACTTCCAGAACAGGAAACACAACTGAAAATAATAAAGGGCTGTCTACACTGATGGATCATCCAAGTTCAGCTTCACAGTATGCCTGCTGTACTTTGAAAGTTCAAGAAAAATGCTAGTCTGTGTAATGGATAGTTGTGTCAAACACAGAAATAAACAAAAATGCAAATAGGTCATTGATTCATGCAGATAATAGCTAAATAAAACTATTTCTAAAATAACTATCTCCTTGACCAAGATAGATATTTCCCCATTTCACAGTAATCAGTGTGCTGTCATACATTCTATAATACAGAGCACAACTCCATATGTCTGACATGACATTAATAAGCTGAGGTAACTTAAAAAATTCCTCCCTCTCTGCCTCATCCAAAATTTTATGTAAGATCTTTACAAGGTATGAGAACTTCAGAAATCATAAGTAAAAAGTGTCATACAAATGTTTCTCAAGTATGTTATGCAAATTTTTCTCAGGAGAATATCCATAACTATCAACAGCTTCTCAGAGAACTTCATAACCCCAAAGTAAGAAAAATCACATTGTTGATGAATAAATGAGAAAAATGAAACCCCATTCACTCAACCTAAATTTTAGTCCAGCTTATAGGGTATGACTGGAGGACAGCAAGTGGTTAAAAAATAAAATAATAAAAAAATAAAAATAAAAAATAAAATAAAATAAAACCCGAGTTAAAAACGTCTTTCCATTGAAACCTCAAATGTCACAAGTCCTTGATCCTTTTGTGTTCATGATTAGATTTTATTTCAGCTCCATTTTTAAAATGTCTTTTGTTTTAAAATGTTCTTCATACATGAAATTTCTTGGGATAGAATGTCACACTCACACACACACACACACACACACACACAATGGAATTTCTACTTCTGTACCATGATTCAGGAAGCTCAAAGTAGGGTTGCTACCTTTAGCAAACAAAAGAATAGAACACCCAGTTAAATTTAAATTTTGTATGAGACATACTAAAAAATTACTCATTGTTATCTGAAATTCCAATTTCACAGGATGTCTTGCATTTTATCTGGCAAGCCTGGAAAGAATAACACTCCCAACCTTACAATGAAAAAAGAGCTAAAGTAGCTCCAAATTCATGACATTTTTTTAACTCTTCGGAGAACTGAAGTTGTAGAACAAATAATTGGCCCAGAATTTGAGAAGAAACAGGCCCCTACTGGGAGAGAGGAGATGGAAGCACTCACTTACCTGGGTTAAAAGCAACAAAAGAGAAGTAAGATTCAGCTAGAATAATTATTGAATTGGTGAAGGCCAACACAGGATAGGGAAGACAGCATGAAAGCACTGAGAACCACAGAAATTGGTAAAGTGCATACCTTCGGCCCTTGTTTCTTTACAAACACCACCGGATGCTCACACACACACAAAAGAAAAAGTTTTAAGAACTATCAAACTTGGTGAGGGGACAGCAGTCATGTGGGGAAGCAGGACACCTTACCTATTTCCCTCATCTCCCCTACTGAACAAAAGTCCTAAACTTTGGGGAAAGGGGAAGAGTAATAATAACACCATCCTTATGGCACAAGTGAAAACTGTTTGCAGCTGGGGGAGGAAAATAGAAAAAGAAAAAAGCTTAATCCTGTGTTAGGGGGACGTGAATACACACTGGGCTCAAAATTATAGCCAAGGAAGTGAGTGAGGAATTGAGAAAGCCATACTCCCAAAACTCTACCTAGGACTGAGATTTAATCATAACAATAGAGAATGTTCCATTCCACTGTCCTTTAACACTAAGAAAAATGTTCAAACAGGTAACATGAATACCATGGAGAGAGGGAGTAAGAATGTACAAAGAGAGGAGCAAGAATGCACAAAGAGAACCTCTTTGAGGCGAAATAGAAAGAGAAGACCAAACAGACATTGCTTTCCAAAAAACCCCCATCCTAAATACAACACAACCCTAAGAAATGTGAAGCCCTTGGAACATCCAGGGTAACCATAGCGACAAAACCCCTATAAACCAGCCCAACTACTCATAGTATTACCTCCAATTCCCACACTAAAGATCTAATGAAAGGAAAGGTGTGTTCATTTCCAGGCATTAAAAACTATTTACCTCAGTCTCTTCTATCATATACAAGACATCCAGCTTTCACAAAATATTATGAGGTATATGAAAAGGAAAGAAAGAGACACAAAGAAGAGCAATCATTAGAACCAGACTTAGTTATGACACAGATATGGAGCTATCTGACAGGGGATTTTAAAATAACAATGAAAACCACTAAACAAAAAAGGCAACATGCAAGACCAGATGAATAGTTTTATTAGAGAGATATGAATCAAAAGAAAATGCTAAAAGTGAAAAGCTCAGTAACAAAGCTAATGGATGGCACTGACAGGCTCAATGAACTCTACCAGTGAAAGTATCAGTTAATCTGGAGATAAGGCAATAGAAATAACCCAAACTGAAACAGGAAAAAAAAAAAAAGTGAAAAACCAATAGCTGTGGGACAATGCCAAACATTTATAACTTACACATAATAGGAATCCCAACAAGAAAAGACAGAACAGTATAGAAGAAATACTTGAAGAAAAAATGTCCAAGAACTCCCCCAAATTAATGGCAGATGCCAAAGTGCTCAGAGAAGAGCAAGCAGGATAAATACCAACACACACACACACACACACACACACACACACACACACACATCTTCAAATGCTCTATTCAAACCACTGAAAGCAAGAGACAAACAAAATTCCAAAAGCAACCAGAAGAAAAAGTAACATTACATACAGATTACATACAGGAGAAGAAAGGTTAAGCATTACAGCAGATTTCTTACCAGAAGCCATATAACCCAGAAGACAGTGAGAGAGATGGTTAAAATGCTTGTGTGCGGGTTGTGGGTAAACCATCAACCCAGACTACTACAACCTATGAAAACAACTTTCAAAACTGTAGGAGGAAAAAAAAAAGACTTTCTCAAACAAATAAAAATGAATGGAATCATTGCCTGCAAATCTATTCTGCAAGGAATCTTAAAGGAATTTCACCAGGCAGAAAGATATCAAACTGAAACTTGGGTATGGGAAAGGAAATAAAAAGCACCAAAGATTGGTAGAAAATATCTGTAAATCATACATCTGATAATTAACTTATATAAAGACTTCTCAAAATCCAACAATAAGAAAACACACACACACACACAAAAGAAAACACACAACCCAATCTAAAAAATGGGACACATTTCTGAACAGATGCTTCACCCAAGAAGACATATGGACAGTAAATAAGTTTTTGAAAAGATGCTCAGCATTGGTAGTCACTAAGGAAATGTAAATTCAAATCAAAATAAGAGAGCAATACACAGCATAGCTAACATTAAGGAAAATGGGGTTAAGGGCAAACAGATTCAATAGCTGTCTTTGCAAATCTTCTGGGTATCATACGATTTCAAACTAAAAATGTTGCAAGAGGCACGTGGGTGGCTCAGCTGGTTGAGCATCCAACTCTAGATCTCAGCTCAGGTCTTGACCTCGTAGTAGTGAGTTTGAGCCCCACGTTGGGCTCCATGCTGGGCATGGGGCCCACTTATTTATTTACTATTTTAATTAAATAAATAAAGTGACAAAAAAGGCATGGGACGATTTTCCATTCTTGAGAGTCTAGTAGCAAAGGATCATGGTTAGTAGCAGAGAGGGCATCAGAAGAAAGAGGACATCTTTAGGAGTACTAAAGACATACTCTGGCCTGGGAAGTTTCTGCCAAAGGACCACCAGTTAATTCTTCTTAAGCGACCCTTGAAGGAAACCAGAATATGTAACCCTAAAATATCCCTCTTTGACATAAAAATTATTTTGAACTAAAGGCAATTAAGAAGTTACAAATGCAGAAAAAGAAAAAAAAAAAAACTATCTCTCTCCTGATTAAAGGCAGGATATAAATTCTTTTGCTGGAGACAGACTTATATCAGCCCAGAGATGATTCCAGATGAATCTGGACACAAACCTTATTCCATTAGTTTCCTCCCATACATCTACCTTCTCACAGTTTGCTGCCCTTGGCAGCCAAAAATTGCTTTCCTTTGTCCTGTCATTTCTCTACTAACGTATTATTCTTTGTTGAAGATGCTGTGCAATACTTAAGCTGGAATTCTAAGTTGCCCCTTTTCGTTACTTTTGGCTTAGGTTTCTCCCACGTGATGTGCACTGCATACATTAATAAACTTTGTTTTCTCTTATTAATCTGGCTTTTTGTTAAAGACTCTCAGCTAAAAACCAAAGGTAGACAGAGGTAAAGCTTTGCCTCTCCTACACCCTTATGGATTCAGAGATATCCTGGTGACTCTAGCTGACAGGCAAGTATATTCAGAGCAATCATAAACCTACAAGTTTTGGTAAACACATAGGATCAAATCTGGAGTGATGAATTTTCCTTCGTTGTTTTCTGCAATGTCCTCGACATTAGGAATGAAGTATGATAGAATGGAGAAGAAGACAAGGAATTTCTCAAGACGTGAACTATCTGGTACATTTAAATGATCTTATTGTTCAGTTCAGGTTTATTATAGTGTCCCGTGATGAAACACATTTAAGTTAAGAAGTGGTCTATTTTGGTGGTGATTGTGCCTGCCTTAATGACTACTTCCCCTTGCAGTTATGGGCAATTTTCCCTATCATTTAAGACAATTCTAAGACCCCACCAGGCAGAAGTTGATTTGGGGGCTTCATGTAGACCTGGCTTCATTGATTGGGCCTTGGTAAGCTCACCTCCCAAACATTTTCATTCTTCAGTCTTAAGAGTCTTTTTAAGAAAAATTAAAAATGTTAATGTTCTGGATTCGGACTTTAGTGTTCAAAATCCTTTTCAGGTGTGCTCACATATAACCATATAACATCTGGTGTACTTCTCAGAAAATGTTGGCCTATATAGCCTTTGAATTTAGTTCATGATTCTATCAATTAAATTTAAAATAACCAAAAATATGACTTATAATTTCCTCCACTCAGCTTCACACATGACCACTTTTAAGGAAGCCAAATACAACCTTATTCTTGGCTGATGAACATACATAGAAAACCACATTTGTGCATATGTGTAAAATAGACCCCTATGTAAAGAACCAGCCAGGGCTCCAAATGATACTTCTCCAGAAATAAATATGTAAAGAATCACCATTTGCTTTGTTGAACTAGTTAGGCTTTTTCTGGAGGCACCACTGGCTGTGTTTTACTCTTCTCTCTCTGTTAGTTATTCTAGCTCCGAAAATGAAAATTAAGAGCATGGTTTCTCTTGTAATTCATTTTTCTCTGCACTCAAGGAATAGAGGAACAATCTCAATCATCAAGTTCCCGGAGGTATTCCTTATCCTTCTCATCCTACTTAATTGGCTTAAAATGGATGTTATAACGCTCCACCTGCATGCCACATCTGACTGCAAGCGCTCCAGACAGGAAAAGACTCTATGCTGGGGAAGACAGCCCTCACTGCAGGCTCCTGCACCCATGCCTTACTGAGATCCTGAAGAACATCTAGTACATCAGGTCAGTTTCCTTTTCTTACCCCCAAACCCTCTTTCAATCCCCTTTCCCATGAGAAGCATGCTTTCCCAGGGAGACTCTGCCTTCGGGTGTATCATTCTTGTGTGAAGCAGACAGTTTCACTGATATGAAAGAGAAGGAGGAGCCGACATCAAGGGCTGGGACCATAATACTTATCTTCCTGTGTGGTGTTTGTTTATGTCCCAGTTTCTCCCTTTGGATTATGAGAATCTTGAGGGCAGGAACTATGTCTTGGTGTCACTATATCTGACCCAGAATAAATGTCCAATACGTTTTAAAAATTAATTAATCATAGTACTCTTTGATCTTGCCACTAACAGCAATAACTATATATAAAGTAGGTAGATGACCCAACAAACAGAAAGTCCAAAGACAAACTAATTGGGGATTATCTACACTGGGGATTAAGAATTATGAACATTTTGGTTCTCCGAGAAAATTTTTATTTAGATATATGAGATAAATTATCTATACACACGGTTCTAAAATCCAGCAATGGAAAGGAAGCAACAAAGACTGAGGAAGTTCTGCTTCTGGTAAGTGAGACAACTTTCTAATGACTATATATCCTATAACAGCTGGTTTGGCCAGTTCCCTTTTTCAGCCTACACTTTGGGCATGATGAACTTTGCTTTTAGCCTAGAAATAGGCAGAATCATTAGTTTTTAAAAAGCAGTTTTCCTCATAAACTTAGGCACCCTGATCTTTGAAAAAGAGAACAGAACTCTCAAGCAGGGTTGAACCACAATTTGGTTTTGTGTTGGGAAGTAAGAAAAACAACCTGAATGCTGAAGTCCCCACTGCCCCATAAATGAATGTCATTGGCTATATCTGGAAACCTACTCTCCACCTACCAAAAACCTAATAAACAACTCAATACCTCTGTGATGTGTGCAGTTCCTTAAACAAGCCGCATATCATCCTAGAGAGTATATTTTCACGTGGTTTCTTTAACAGACAGTCAGAGAAGACAGAATAATACCAAGAGCTCCACAGCTGTTTCTGCATGAGGCAAGGGTTTTCCATCCATACTGTAGTATTTGGCCCCCAAATCACTTTTTACACTCCATAGTGCGTGTCTGCATAGCAAGGAAGGAAAGGGAGTTGGAACTACATGGGGCCGCATGAGAAATAGAATTGCTTCTCTTGGCATTAGGTGGTAGGCAATCTAAGAAACTACTCCCTGGGACAGTTCTTTATTGACTTCAAGTGATGTGACTGCTGCAACAGCCGAAGTTGAGATGGATGTTCCTGACATCTCGACACCTAGGGCCCAGCCCTGGAGCTGCCAACACGCTTACTGAGAGAACTGTTGGGGCACCCTGACTCTCCTTCCCCGTAAAAGCCACTGGAGAGACCTTATAACGTAGTGGTTAAGAGCTTTGACATCACATAGACTTCAGTTTCAATATCAGCTCTAACTTGTATAGAAGTTTCTCTGGGTCCCAGGTTCTTTACCTGTAAAGGGGAAATACTGATACTAATCTTGTAGGCTGGCTCAGAGGGAGGAGGAGATAAAAGTAAAGGAACCAAAGAACAAAGCCACCATATAGGAAGTGCTCAATGATAGTGGCTAATGTGCTAATTCCTCACTCTTTCCTACTGCCCCTCCAGATTCCTTTCCCTTCCCCTCACTTTCCCTTCAAATGGCTCTCTGGTCTCTGCCTTGCCAGAGACACCTAAGAAGACCCACTGTCCCTTTGAAGGCTGCCTCTCTGCCTGGAGACCCCACCGGCTGTCATTCAAGACTAACAGCTTCTCCACTACAGGATGCTTTTGCCAACTTGCAAACATGCCCCAAGTGCTTTTGCTCATTTAAAGGGCCCTCTTTTATACTCTTAATTGAAGTTTGCTTCCCACCTGTATTATTTTCTTAAACAATTTGCTTACAATGAAGTGCACTGTTAGTACCCGCCAAGGTCAAATGATGGAATGCTGAATATCAGAAAACCTTATTTTTTTTGTTGATGTTGAATTTTCAGGTTTGTTTTTTTTTTTTACTTTTTGTTTGGAAATACTTTAATACTTACAGAAAGGATTCAAGAATAAGAACAGTACACAGAACCCTTGTATGCCCTTTAGCCAGATTCACTTATTGATAAAATTTTATACCATTTGCTTTATCATTTATTCTCTCTCTCTTTTTTAAAGATTTATTTTTAAAATTTATTTATGTTCGAGAGAGAATGTGGGGTGAGGGGGGAAAGGGGCAGAGTGAGAGGAAGAGAGAGACAATCTGGAGCAGATTCCCCACTGAGGGGGAGCCCAATGCAGGGCTCTATCTTATTACCCTGAGATCGTGACCTAAGCCAAAATCAAGATCAGACACTAACTGACAGAGCCACCCAGGCACCCCATTCTCTGTCTTTTTATGTATAAATACACTATAGTCTGAATGTTTGTGTCCCCATAACATTCATATGTTGAAATCTGAATCCCAAAAGTGATGGTATATTAGGAGGTGGGACCTTTGAGAGGTCACTGGGATTAGTGACCTTAGAAAAGAGTCTTGAGAGAGCTCTCTTGCCTCTTCCACTGTGTGAAGTGACAATGAGAAGACAGCTCTCACCAGACACCAAATCTGTTGGCGCCATGACCTTGGACTTCTCAGCCTCCAGAACTGTGAAAAATACGTTTCTACTGTTTATAAGTCACTCAGTTTATAGTATTTTTGTTATAGCAACCTGAACGAACTATGACTGTATGTGTGTATGTTTGCATTTATATACATACATATGTGTATATACATATATATATATATATATATATATATATATATATATATACGGTTCATACATATACATACAGACTATTTTATGTATAAAAAATAGGTACAATTTTTTTAACAACATTTGAAAGTAAGTTGCATACACCATGAATCTTTACCTCTAAACACTTCAGTGTGCATTTTCCAAGAACAAAAGTATGCTCTTACATAACTATAGTATAGTTTAAGCTGTACTATAATTATATATCATTGATAGAATCCTTTTTCTAATCTGTTATCCTTTTTCCATGTTTCTCAATTGACCTGATGATGCCCTTTACAGCATTCTTTTCCTTCCATGGCAGGATCCAGTCTAGTATTGCCTTAGCCATTCTATCTCTTTAGACTTCTTTAATCTGGAACATTTCCACAGCCTCCAAGCCTTAATTTTCATAGTAGTGCATTCTTATTCCATGGAAGGTCTCATAAACTTGGACTATGTATTGCAGAACAATGTCTGCCCTCCTCAACCCATCTCCAAACCTAAGACAATTTAATCAGTCATTTCAAATTGTGTTAGACATGTGATTTCAATTATAGATTATACTTTCCTCAATGTTTTCTGTTTGAAAGTGAAAGAAATTAAAACCCAAAACTCCTCAATTATACTCTTTAGTATCCCAGAGATAAGGATAAGGAGCATATTGCATGGAATCTGGGAACTTACTGGACTTCATCAGGAATGGCATCATTTAGCATACCCTTTTAAAAGATTAAGGTTTTAGGAAACACTTTTTCTGATAGTCGTTATTTGCCAGAGTTTTTTCAGGAAATTTTTAAAAGAGTGGTATCCATGTCCCTTTAAATATACTTCATTTGTATTCTAGCTTAAAAAGAAATCAGAGGCATACTTATTAAAAAACTGCTATAATAAATGGCCAAAAAAATCAATTGCCAAAAAAAAATCAAAGATATTGAAAATCAATAGCACCAGTTTTGTTTTCTAGGTACTGATGAGACAGTGTAAATAACTTATGAATAGCTCCCTTGTTGGGTCTTTCACTGAGGAAAGTCTGATGAGAAATGCTAAGCATGCATTCTCTCCTCCAACACCCAGCTCTCTCTCACGCCCTCCTCCCCCCTCTCCTTAGGTATGCAAAGAACGTCTGCTAGCACTGAGGCCTTGAAGTGGCAGCCTGGATACCCATCCACCTTGCAACCCAGAGAATCATGCCCACTCTCCTCTCATGATTGCCCTGGAACGCATGCCCTCTGACTGAGCAACTCTTAATGAAGACCTGCCTAATTATTCTGCATAGTGACTTGGACAAGAGCCTGTGAGAAAGAGCTAATGGCTCATAAATGTGGATATAAACTTAAATAGGCCGGTGAAACTCAGAACACTTTCTCAGTCCACCCAGATTGCAAACATTGATTTAGAGTTTGCTACCAAAAGCAATATTTTGCCATGACCTAAGTTACTTGGCTGTCATGGCCACATACAAATGATCAAGGGAGATGCCATCTCTGGTGTATGGTGTGTAGTGGGGTTAATGTATTCTCTTCCTACAGTCTACGGGTAATAATAGCCATAGCTTATTAAACACTAACCTGTCAGCAATTGTTCTAAGGGACTTGAAGGGATATTATTTTAAATGGATTAAGCCCTTCAGTGTTCACAACAACCCAAAAAGCAGGTAATATCATTATCCCCATTCTAAGGATGAGAAAACTGAGATACAGAGAAGTTGAAGAACTTGCTCAATTTCACAATGCAATTAAACTTAACATCTCTAATATTTTCCAACAGAAGGTGCTATGGATGGAATCCGTGTGTCTTCTGCCATAATTCACATATTGAAGCCCTAACTGCTAACGTGATGGTGTTTGGAGGTGGGGTCTTTGGGAGATAATTAGGTTTGCATAAGTCATGAGCATAGAGACCACATGTTGGGATTGGTGCCTTTATAAGGGGATAAGGAGACCAGGGTCTCTCTGCCATGCAAATACACAGCAAGAAAGCAGCAGTCTATAAACCAGGAAGAGGACTCTCATCAAGAACTCAACCATGCTAGCACCCTGATCCCAGATTTCTAGCTTCCAGAACTGTGTGAAGTGTTTGCTGTTCAAGCCACCCAGTCAATGGTATTCTGGTATAGCAGCCCCAACTGACTAAGAGAGGAGGTAAATCTCAACACTCATATTATTCTTTCCAGTCAGAGATGGGAGCTCAAAGAACTGCAGGCTCCAAGACAGTAGGCTCTTAGTCAGAGTCTTGATAAAGATTAATAATACTTCCCTTTATATATAATTATTCCTGTTATTTTAAGGCCTTCCAGATGTAACTGAAGGAAATATTAAAGAATAGTAAGAGTAGGGCGCCTGGGTGGCTCAGTTGGTTGAGCGACTGCCTTTGGCTCGGGTCATGATCCTGGAGTCCCGGGATCGAGTCCCACATCGGGCTCCCTGCTCTGAGAGGAGCCTGCTTCTCCTTCTGACCTCTCCCCTTTCATTCTCTCTCTATCTCTGTCTCAATTAAATAAAATAAATCTTTAAAAAAAAAAAAGAATAGTAAGAGTAGGTGAGAGCTTCACTTGACAGAAGGGGTGCTGAGGGCCACAGGGGCAAACTGTCATACCTGTGAGCATTGCTGAGTTTTATTTCTAAATTTTTCCCTGAGTGGACCAGGTATCATATGGAATCATGATCACTGAATCTTCTATTCTTTTTTGCTTTTTCCTTTAAAATTAATGTTATTACATTCTTAACTAAAGCTTTAGTGGTACCAAAGAATGTTTGTTCCTAAATGAACCAAAAGAATATGACTGGAGAAGCAGAATAAGAAAACCAAAAACCTTATAATAGAGACTTATATTGTTCTTAAATTAATTTCTTAATTATCAGAATCAGTAGCTTTTATAATTCCCTGTGGCTTTTCTTTAAAATTTTTGAGGTTTGTCATTCATGGGATTGAAGGTTTTTCTAATTATAACAGTAGTAGTTGTTTCTTAACACCTACAAGTGTAAGCCATAAACTAAGCACTTAATGGATTTGAAATGGTGACTTCAAACTAAGAACCCAGAAACACCCAAGGGTATTTTTTTGATGTTGTTTTTTTTGGTTTTCACAACTTTTTTCTCAATTCTTGAATGATTCTTTCCATGTCAGATTTTGCATTAAAACCTAGAATTCTATCCTCTTGTTTAAAAACCCAAACTGTGACAATACTAGAACAACGTTATCCTATGGCAACAATCAAGTTGAGCTGAGTAATGGCTTACCCATTTAAAAACTTTTTTGTTCAGTTAAAATGGCCAGCACTACTGTGGAGCTGTGTGGGAGGTGGGAGAGAAACGGGAAAAAAAGTAGAACAGTAATCAGGCCTCTGCAATGTATTTTACCTGGGCAGTGGACTCTGGAAGTGAATAACCTTACAAAAAGAGGGAATGAGGGGCACCTGGGTGGCTCAGTGGGTTAAAGCCTTTGCCTTTGGCTCTGCTCAGTGGGGAGCTTGCTTCCCCCTCTCCCTCTGCCTGCCTCTCTGCCTACTTGTGATCTCTCTCTCTCTGTCAAATAAATAAATAAATAAAATCTTTAAAAAAATTTTTTTTAAAAAGGAGGGAATGAAAACAGTAAACTAAGGAATATTTCAAACAAAACTCTAAGAAGTGTTCTCATGTATGGGCAGAGAAAATAAAAAGCAAGGGGGGCAAACACTAGAGATTCAGAGAGAGTATGACGATTTTTTTTCTTTGCTATGCAAATTGCAACCAAGTCAGAACTCCTGTCCATGAGGTTAAAAGTAGGTTGGAAAGGAATAAATAAATTGATACTGCACCTAGAGCCCTTGAACAGTACCTGACACATAGTAAGCATTCAATAAATGTAGGCAATCATCATCATCATCCAATGGGAAGAGAAGGAAAAATGAACAAATTGGACATTCTACCATGCAACTATATATCGGTACATATAAATATAACCTGTGTGCTCAGAAATGTTGCCACTTTGTGTTTAGAGTCGACAAGTTTTTAGTTTAATGAATGCAAACTCCCATGAGTATCTGGCAACCCAAACAGTATGTTTTGGCTGTTTACACACAATCTATGCTAGTGAACTTACAGTCTTTCCCTAGCCCACTAATTTTCCCATCCACTATCCAGAAAAAAAAATCACAAAAACCTAATAATCTAGTGAGAAACTTTTCTTCATTTGATATAAAGTATCCCTTGTATTTCTGCTGTACTATATAAAGGTGGTTCCCTTCAGTAAATAGTACTTATTAACTGTGGAAACCATATTTACATGCCTTAGTAAACAATGAATTATTCTGAGGACCTGATTTAGTGAATACTGTGGTTTGTGGGATTTCAGTACAAAATTACAAAATCAAACATAGAAGGAAATCTCTATGGCTTTTATCTTACTTTCAAGGAAGAGAGAGATTTAAAAGTCCTTTTACTGTACAACTAGATCAAGTTTCAGAAAATGGAAAAACATTTTTAAATGATCTTTAAAGAAAGTAAAATTACTTGGCATGACTTAGGGTTTTAAAAACAGAATTAAACAAAGTAAGAGGAAAATTGAGTTAGAGATTCCAGACAGGCAACTGACCACACATTTAACTTCATACCGGTGATTAAAAATAATATAATTATTTATCCAATAGTAGTAACATTTATTTTTTAGGTGAAACTCAATTCAAATGCATCATTAATTCATATACAATAAAATAGAACTGGACAACTATTTAAATGTAAATACTTAAAAAGTTTTCTGACATCAATCTCTTTTTTAAAAAAGCTGAGAAAAAATTTGCACGATGTTCACTTTCAAACAAGTTAAGATTTCAGTTTTGCCTCCTTAAGAGTTACAGATTTTCAGATATGGAGATACTCTTCAATAATTAAACAGGTTCTAATCAAAATGGACAGAAAGAAAACTTGAAAGAAAACTAAGTGTTTTAAATTCACACCTTTATATGCCTTTCTTCTTCTCTAAAGAAATTATGACAGAGAATCGTAAGAAATGCTGGATGCAAGCATGGATTCAGGCATACATGCTTATATGAATTTACAAGAGAAAACACTGTATTCGAGGAGAAGATAGCAGGAATGTACATCTCCCTTGGGTTTATCCATGAAAACTTCCAAGACACTTCAAAGAGGTCTCTTCTCAGATAATTTCCCTAGCTGCTTAAGTTGATAAGGGCCTGTTTTCATCTGACTATGAATTTGAATTTGTTGTTGCTGTGAAAAGTTGTTATATATACTTCTATATATTACTATAAAGAGGGAGGAAAAAACCTATAATCTGCTGAAAGAACACTATCAGGATATGATTGCTAAATGACCCCCTCAGCATTTTCCATTTCCCAACACATCATTATGTTGAGCAGCATTTTAGGGTAATTGTCATATGCATGTAAAGTCTCTCAGAGTCTCCTCGCAGAATTAACAGCAAAACACTACCGGTGGTCAATCCACTCCACCTATCATCTTCCAGCATAATCACGGGGAACTTGTCCCAGAGGCCGCAAGGGCAGCTCCTGGACCACAGGCCACGGGGGATGCGTATTCATTGATGATCCTGGAATGACACGGACTTAGGGAAACCTTTTCTTGCTGATTCCTGTTTGGAAAGTGCTAAATTTTCTGGAGGCAAAGAGGTAAGACAGGAAAGGGAGCATCTCCTAGATTTGAAAGAAAAAGAAACTCAATACTCTGGCCAATTTGTGGAGAGAAAAGTTTGCCTTTATCCAATTTGGACAGTGGACCAGAAAAGGGGCCGCCCTCTGCCACACATAGCACACAGGGCTGTCTCTCCTCTGCTGCACCCACGAGGCCATCAGTCAGGTAAGAGCCAGCTACCCTAGGCCAAATATTTCTGCCCAGACCCCACAGGGACAGGAGCTGTATAAAGCTATACGCCTAAATCATGGTTAGAAAAGAGGAAGGAAATGCCTTCACTAAGTAAACATCCAAGAGAGGTCTTTTTGCACATTTGTGACATCTCACTCTTCCTATGGGAGAGTGGCAAGTGTGGTGAAGTCTTCACCATGTCCTGTAAAGGCATAATAGTGAAACCAAGACAAATTCTTTCACCTGGTTACTAGGTCTGAAGGCTCCAACAGGACACATGGGGATAAATTTCTGTCTTTGTATAATATTAAAAAAAAGAAAGAAGGGAAAAAAACAAATTTAGTGCATGTCCATGACGTTTCTGGTGTTTCCATGACACTTCTTGCACAAGCCTTATCAGACTGATCACTCTCATAAAAGCCATATTCTATTCACATAGGAGTGTATAAAAACACATCACTCTATTTTTAACCTAATGGCCACTATTGAACAATTAGTGATTACCTAATAGCATGATTTCTTGGCTTAACAAATTACTTTAACTGAATTGGAACTCCGCCTTCTTTTATTCACTGACCTTTCATGGTAACCTAAACAAATTCAAAGGCAATTTATCTCAGGGTCCTTTCTAGGATTCAAAACATATTTACAGATCTTTCCTAAAGTCTGAGAACACTCTACCATGCAGACCAAATCTCTCCAGACTGAGACCTTCGAAATCATTTCACAATAATACAAGTGCTAAGCAGAGCCGTATGACCTTAAAATAAGCTACCTCAGCACAGTCTTCAATTAAAATATTACATGACCCTATTGAAAGAATGTTGAACTACTGTTAATAAGATATAATTTCCCACAGCCTCAAAAGCCCTTAAATTGTGGTGATGGTACTTGGGCTTCTCATGGCAAATAAGGAAAAATAAGTTTCCATGAGATTTAGTGACTTCAATAAGTTTCTTTGCCTCTAGCTATTTCAGAAAGAAGAAAAAAAAGTCTTATTCTGACATAATTAAGATACTCTTTTCTGTGAAGATGTTAAACCTTAGACTATCAGAAATATAATTATTACATAGTTAAAGGAAAAAAAATTGTCCAAAAGGCCACAATATTTGTCCTTCACATTTGATCGGGCAAGAAAAACTGTATTTTCTATTTCTGATCCCAGGAGCTTGAACAAAGATCAAATTGCAAATGTTATAAGGAAACAGATCTGATTAAAAAAAGAGTGAGTTGTAAGTGGGAAGTACCTCTCTTGAGTGTGAAAGTGTGTGTGTGTGTTTATGTGTATGTGCTCAGGTACAACTGGAAATACACTTGGGGTCGAGAGAGGGCAGATGTAGTATTATTCATTCATTGAGCATTACTTGAGAACCTGCTATGAGCACACTATTGCCTGGAGGAATGCCTGTGAGCTCCTTCCAGCTCAAGGAGTCCCTCAGAAAATGCAAGCCAAGAATTTCAGTGAATACTTTCTCTTTCTACAGTTTCATGGATTTTGATTCCAAATACCAGTAGATAATTTAATAGTAGAAAGTATTTATTTTAAACCCACAAGGACCCATCAAGGATCAATAGTTTCATTCTGAGTAGAAAGCTGTGTATGTTGAATAAGGGTATTTTGTCTCTCTCTTTCCTCCCTCTGTTTTTACATTGATCAATCAACCACATTATAACAGATGTATAATATTCAAAAAAAATTCCCATGTAATATTTACTCATAATTTTCTTCCATTTTTATGAAATAAGATTTTTTCTTCTAAAATGAGTTATTATTCTTTCAATTGAGAAAAAGCCAAGAACTCAAGTTTTCAGTTAGCCCTAAAGATACTTTTTGAAGGCACATTAACAACCAAAATCATCAAAAAAATTCCAGATTTCCACTTTTTAAATTTTTTACTTAAAACTTATATTCAAAAGTCCATTTTCAGCTTTTAGAGTTCTCGGTAGTCCTGGGTAATATACTGAAGCTTCACATTGTGAAAAACTCTTTCAGCCAATATCCTCACATTGTATATTTTATGAAACAAGAAGACTGCAAAACTAGAAATTGTTCTAGACTGCTTTACCATCTTGTGTCATGATCTATGAGAGCTTACACTTTTTGATTAACATCTCAGATCTTAGATCAGCCCCACAGGATGAAAAACAGGCACTATAAATTTAAAACTTCTAGACAATGAAAATGGTTAATGTACTGACAGGTTGTCCTTGGAAGGATGAAAATAGAGAATAACTTGAGTAACACACCTCTTTTCTCAGTTATGCTGACAAAAGAAAAGATCTGAAATGTTTCTTAAACTCAGTTTCCACATTTGTGAACTCCTCCCCTTTCCACATCAGAGTGTTAAATGACAGTGGATTAAAAAAGAAATCAATGTATCACAAACTCTTGACTGGGATATTTGTGAAGGGAACTCTATTTGTTTTCATCGTTAATTTTATTTATTAAAGAACTGAAAGAACACTGAAGCAAATACATAATGGAATATGAAACTAAAATGATAGAGATGAAAAATAAAATCAATAAAAATCACTCTGACATCAAGTAGCAAATACTAATAAAAAATTTCAAATAAAGTAATGAGTAGGTTCTTAGATGATATAATTAGAGAAGGGTACCATATGAACATACTGGAAAAATATTCAAATTTGGTACTGATTTGACCCAAAATTCTGACATCCATGTATTTAATATAAAGCTCCTAATATGCAGGGACACCAGGGTGTTTAGTCTATTAAACATCTGCTTTCTGCTCAGGTCATGATCCCAAGGTCCTGGGATTGAGCCCCATATTGGACTCCTTGCTCAGTGGAGAGCCTGCTTCTCCCTGTCCCTCTGCCTGCTGCTCCCCCAGCTTGTGCTCTCTCTCTCTCGCTATCTCTCTGTCAAATGAATAAATAAAATCTTTAAAAAAAACCCAAAACTCCTAACAGTTTACTACAGTAAGGACATTATAGAAAACGGGTTAATGTATATTACCAATTTAAAGTATTTAAGATTAGCCACTGGACAAGAAGTCTTATAGCTTATGAAAGAAATTTGATAGCAGTTTCCCAAATTTGATGACAATCCCAAAATTAGTATCTTATGACATTAAGAGTAAATTATGAAGGAAAATTTTTAATCAAATACACTACAGAAAAGGTTGAATTTTATTTCTATTTTCCTTCTAGTTAATGATACTACAAATTTTATCATGATCAAAGAGTGATTAAAAACTACTAAGCCAAAAAATATATAAGAAAATTAAGTAAATGTGTCAGGCATTAAAGTAATGAAAATATATTCTTTTTCTGGATTATGTAATGTTTGTTAAACATCAGCTTTTTAAATAAATCACGTGGTTTGATTTCTGTTCTTATTCTAAAAGCTTATATTTTGTGTCTACTTTGGCATTTGTCAATTTGGATTTTTTTTTTCTTGAAAGGAACCGTTTAGAATAAAAGCTGCAATCCCATGTACCTGGATTTGGTCTTGCTGAGGGTCAGGAAAGATTTTAATGGGGAAATAATTTCTAAACTGAGACTATAAAGTTATGTAGTTATTCACTAAGTGAAGGGGGAAGAATGGAAGCATGCTTTAGGCAGGAGGACAAGCAAGAGGGGATTTTGGAAGAGTGCCCACAGCATATTGGAGAAACTGAATACAGTTCAATATGATAGGGACATGGGGAACATGGGACAGAAGAACATCAAATGTGGTTGGTTACAAATGTGAATATGCTACAACATGGATGAATCTCAACAATGTTATGCCAAGTGAAAAAAGCCAAACATAAAAGACTACCTGTGTTTTATGATTCTTTTTATATGAAATACCCAGAATAGGCAGATATATAGAGTCAGAAAGCAGATTACTGGTTGCTGGGGACTACGGAATGGAAGAATGGGGAGTTACTACTAGTAAGTATGGGATTTCCTTTTGCAATGATGAAAAGTTCTAGAACCAGACAGTAGGGATGGTTGCATGATACATATTTTAAAATAGTTAAGATGAGGCTCTCTGAGGAACACAAACGTCTAAGATCCAAATAGAGGAGGTAATGATGAGAAAAGGAAGAGTAGCCTGACAGGAGAGGAAATCTAAGAAACTAGACACTGTCCCTTGGAAATGGCCACTGAGGTGTTGGAGTCCTTGGCAGGAGTGGATGTGATAAAGTCGTGGAATTAGAAGCCCTATTGGAGCTGACTGAGGAATGAATGGGAGCAAAGGAAATGATGAAGTGAAGACAAGGGTTCCAAGAAGACCAAAGAGAAATGGAGAGACCCGCTGGTGCTCTCTGGTTTCCGAGAACACTAGCCACGCTTTGGAAGAGATAAGAATAGCACGAATGGGGCCATGGAAAATGGGCCAGGTTAGAACATGTATGACTACTTCAGAGATGGGTTAAAAGAATGGAAGTCTGGCTGTGTCATAATGCTTCATACATCTCTGACTGTGCTGATAACCTACTGATTTATTTGAAGGTAACGTTATTGTTAATGATCTGTCTACCAGCTCAGTAATTTATTAACTAGGATTCTGGGCTTTGTTTTATGCACCTATTTGCTTTCTACACCCAGGGAGTGTAGAAAGCACAACTTCTAGGGCTATCTCCGTCCAGAGAGGAAACTGCCTCAGAGCTAACATAGAAACTCACATTAACATGTGAAAAATTCTGTTGGTTTCCATCCAAATAAATAGGAAAATCATAAAACCCCCAAACATTTTGTCACTTATTTATAAAGCCTTCCATTGGCCAAAAAAAAAAAAAAAAAAAAAGCTTCTGGACCTCATTTTTTTTTTCCCCTGCACAATAGCATGATGTTTCTGCTTTCTCTCCCCATCAATATGTGATTTAATGTAACAGGTACCACTGAAAACTCCAACATTCATTTGACTGTAACGGCCAAGAGTTTGCTGATTTGAGCTTCTGAGAAAGGCATTCAGGGGGCTGGCATTCTGCCACCAGTTCTATGGTTTAGAAACACCCCTAAAATTAATCCTTACTCTATTTTTATTCAGTATGTGGCACTGCCAAAATATTGTTCATCTGCTTGAGCTAAGTACCTCGTGAAAGTCAGGGGTAAAATTGCAACCTGGAGAAATAATAAAAGAATCAAAGTGAGATACACATCTGTCTGGATTGCATTTTTCACTTTTCTCAGCTACCCTGCCCAATTCATAATAGGTTCATGGTTCACAACGGCTTAGCAGTGGGGATTTAGCGAGATGACAGTGGCTTTGAAATCAAGGGAGGAAGGATAGCACAGCCTGTTTTGCTATCCCTTCAACAACTTCCATAGGGCGGGGTAGGGGGTGCTTTCATCACATGCAGGATTATTTTCTGGAGTGAGGGAACAGAGCTACTCCCCAAATCACAGGCTCTAAGAGACTAATATTTCCTAGTAAAGGTTAAATCTTTACCTAAAGCTCTTTACTTTTTTACTTCAACTAAAAATGGTTTCCCAGTGCAACTACACTGAACTTGGGCAGTGTCATTTCATACATTAATAGAACATATTTCAGAGCCCAAGATGGTAAAAGAAATAGAGACGGTTTTACCTAAAATAAGAGTTATCTTAGAATTGAAAGGGGAGGGTAAAGAAGAGTTACTATATATATTAGTCTCATTCTGGATGGACTTAAAGAGACGAACTTGCACTAAAGCTATAGAGTCTATTGGAGCACTGGTTTAAGACTGTTTTTTAAAAAGGACACTTAAATGTCAGAATTCTTCAAAAATGATACACCTTCATAAATTAGTAAGTTACCTATCAGAGAAAACTTTCTAAATATTTTTAGTTTATTGAGTACTTTGAATAGGATACAAACAAAATAATTTTATTTTTTTCTCATAAATCTCCCCTTTGACTTGCTTTATCAACAGGTTTTTTTTTTTTTCCCCCCATTCCTGGATAAAGCCTCATGAAAATACCATTGTATTGTTAAGAAGACCCACCCAGTTGATTTCAAAGCTTTAGTCTCTTATCTAATTTAAAACTTCTCCCCCTTGGGATGCCTGTGTGGCTCAGTTAGCTAAGTGTCCAACTCTTGGTTTGGCTTAGGTCACAATTTCCTGGTCCTGAGATCAAGCCCACCGGGGCTCCAGCACACTCAGCAGGGAGTCTACTGGACATCCTTTCCTCCTACCTTTCCCTCCCCCTCTGCTCCTCTTCCCATTAAAGTAAATAAATGAAACCTTTAAAAACAAGAACAACAAAATATCTCTGCCTCCTCCCTTCAGAAGCATATAGTAGAGGGAGGGGAGTGAGGCCGGGGGAATGAGAATGGGTGGCTTCTTCACCATGTGTCCAGTGTCCTACAATTCCTTTTGTGCTCAACAGAATGCTTTGGACCCCCTAGGGTTGTTACTAAGGGAGGAAGTGGAGGTGAAATGCAGAGATCATACTTGATGAGGAAATTCCTTGCCTGGCTTCTTAGCTCTCTGTGTAGCAAACAGCAAAACACCATCTGAAGGGGCACTTTTGTGAGTACCACAAGCATGCTTTTTCTCCTCATCCAGTTAGGAAGCTCAAGAGCAGTGTGAGTAAGGCTTTCTATGTTGGGTCACTTACAACACCCCTTCGGCCCATGATTTTAGAGGCCCACCTAGTCTCTTCCCACTGTCTTCTTAGGTGAAGACCATTACCGGCTCCAGTTCTTAAGGTCTGGCACCTGAGAAACACATGCCTTGTCCCCTTGTTGGGGGCTTACAGCTCACTGTGTAACAGTCATTCCTCTTTCTTCTCCTACCAGGAGAGCTAGAAGTCAGCAGGTCACTTTTAAACTTTTTCAGATATGAATCAGTCTTCATATCCCTTAAACTTGAGAAGACAAATATATTCCCCACATTGTTCTCTGAAGTCCCTCTCATTTGGCTTGTGATTAGGGGGAAGCATATCACTCAATACCTCTTCCACTCCTTGAAAAGGGGTGATCATTGGGAACATAGCATGGGAAGGATATTGGCTGCAACATAGCAACAGCTGCAACAGATGGTCTCCAATGGCCCCAACTGCATCTTTTCTCTTCTACCCTCAAGAGGTAGTCTGAGTCAAGTGAAAAACTGGTTTCACAATCTCAATAGACTCCACATGAATAGACTGACCTGTTATTCTAAGCCATTGAGGTCTCTGAGATGGTAGGAAAAGTTGCATTTAACAGTTGCATTTAACCCCTGCTGTTTGACAAGTACAGAAGGTCAAATACATGGTAGAAAATGTCAAAAGATGTTGATTTCATGGAACTTTTAACCTTAGGATAACAATGAGATGCCTTAGGAAACCATAAAATATCACATTTAAAAACAGCATCTTCTCTAGCCAAACTTACTGATTATTTATTCATTTTTTATGTCAAAAAACTTATGTATATATTAATTGTTTAGGATTACATAATAATAATCTAAAAATTCTATCCTTTATGCCCCTGGTTCTCTAGGGTATCACATTTTGTTTATTTCACTTTTTTAGAATTATAAACAGCAGTGTGATTAAGATCTTCATTTATTTTTTCCTTTAATTTGATTATACACCTAGGACACATTCCTAGAGTGACATTCTATGTAAAAGGCTCTCACGTTTTTAAGGCCTTTTAAAAATAAAACGTGAGATTGCTTTGTAGAAGAGTTAAAAGAGTAAGAACAATGTAGTTCTGATAATTAAATTCCTTTAGATTTTGCTAATCAAGAGGCTTAGATGAAAACGGAAATGTGATTTGGAGAAGAGATTTAGTCCATTAGGAATATGCTAAAAATAACGTATACTGACATTATATTTACTTTGTCTAACTAATAGTCATTATCTAAATTTGGCTGTGATTTGCTAAAATAAAGTTCATGAAATATTTGTCATGAGTACCTGCAACACACAAACATAATTTTTAGAGAGTTGTAGTACGTTGTTAAACTTAAAAAACCTTTTATAAAAATGTTCAGTATGCTGTACATCCAGGAAAAACGTATGTTTTGCTTATAAGATTCCCTTTCTGTGTATTTCAAGAGAATCTTGTTCTGTCTCCTGTGAGAAGCAATTTCAAATGATGGAAAATCAATCCTTCAATCCCCTACAATCCCATCACCAACACACAGAAAGAAGATAATTCCTGAGAATTCCCTCCACCATGGTCCACATGGTTCTAGCTTCCATTTTAAGTATCAGTCTAGGAAAGTCAACACTATAACAGACTGTATGAAATGTTTTGACCAAGAACTTGCTGGTAAAAACATTTGATTCATCTGTTAACAAAGTAAAACGGTCATTGATTCAAGCCCTTAAACAGAAAAAGAGATACTTCGTTTAGAAATTCTTATTTCCTACCTTCCAAATGAAAGAACTGAATTTATTTAACTGGAAGACTACAGCAATCATTTCCACAAAGTCATAGTAATTACCAAGCAGTAACACTGATATACTGAAGATTAGTCACATTTAAGTACTACGTCTCTCAGCTCAGAATCAGATTTGTCCTTCATACCACCACCACACAGAGGGGTCAATTCCCATCTTTCAAATGTCCCAAAATGAAGAGAGAGATCTAATGGTCTGTACATGGAAAGGAAACTCACCAACCTAGAGAATGATGATTCCAGAGACTGAATATGAATCTCATGGGCAGTGAGTCATTTTTTAAAAGATTTATTTATTTATTTATTTTAGAGAGACAGAGACAGAACACAAGCAGGAGAGGTAGGGAGAGGAGGAGAGAATCACAAGCAGACTCTGTGCTGAGCCCAAAGTCCAAGGCAAGGCTCCATCTCATGACCCTGAGATCATGACCTGAGCTAAAACCAAAAGTTAGATGCTTACCCAACTGCACCACCCAGGCACTGCTGGACAGTGATTCTTAACCCCAATTCTGACAAAGATTTGTGGCATGGCATAGGGAAAGGAAAGTTGTTTCAACTCTTTGGATCTCAGAACCTTCATCTACAAAAGGAAGTTGGCCAATCATTCCTAAGGATCCTTGCAACTCTACCAGTAAACAACTCCAGGAGTAAAAATAAATTTTCTGTACTATTAGGAAATCAGGAAAATTCCCTGGAGAGATATACACTGGATAAGAGAGACAGAAAGAAGTTAGCCAGAACTGTATAGATTGGCCCTAGAAATGATGGAAAAACCACCCTCTGTGATTTCTAGACAAATGAGCCAAAACTCCGACATTTATTTGAAAACTTTTAAGCCCCTTCAATACTTTGGTCAGTCTCAAGTTGAAGTTTTTCTTTCAGGTATAATTAAAATTCTTTTATTTCATATTCTTTGAGTAAGTCTTGAATATCTTTTTTACTGGACATTTTTAAGAATATGGACAAAATGTGATTTCAAAGCCCTTTTACTCCAGAAGAGTATACCCAAACAACAACAAAAATCTTGATTTTTAAGACAAAAATGTATACAGAATGCTTTCTTTTGCTTAAAATAATGTCTTTCTACCACAAATGAATACTAACACTGAACTAAGCAATATAAAATATGAACGGAAAAATTTTCTTTTGAAAAAATTATGTAATTTTAACTTTGGTGATCTAGTCATAGTTAATAGAAGTCTCTATGAATATATACCATGTTCTTAAGGGAACACATTATATTCATACATAAATCTTCTCACAATAGGAAGAAATATTCAGTTTTTAAATCTCAAAAAGAATTTAATCTAGAAAGATAGCAACGATTGTTTTCCACAATTGCTGATGTGACACTAAGAGTAAGTATGGACTAGCGAAGCTCTGTAGAATCTGACCAAGAACAGGTTGTTGTGGAGATAAGGCTTTTAATAATTATCATGAAAAAGGGCATGATCTGTTGCTCAGAATAACTTTAAAAATTAGAAAACCATGCCATTTGCAAGGATGTGGATGGAGCTAGAGAACATAATGCTAAGTGAAATTAGTCAGTCAGAGAAAGACAATGACCATATGATTTCACTCATATGTGGAGTTTTAAGAACTAAAACAGATGAACAAAAGAAAAAAGAGAGAGAGAGAGACAAACTGAGAAAAAGACTCTTAACTATAAAGAACAAACTGATGGTTACCAGAGGGCAGGTGGGTGGGGGGTAGGGGAAATAGGTGAAGGGGTTAAAGAGCACATGTATCATGATGAGCACGGAGTAATGTATGGAATTGTTGAATCACCATATTTTACAGCTGAAACTAAGAGAACACTGTATGTTAACTATACTGAAATTAAACTTAAAAAATTTAAAAAATTGGGCCCCTGGGTGGCGCAGTTGGTTGAGCGACTGCCTTCGGCTCAGGTCATGGTCCCGGAGTCCCGGGATCGAGTCCCACATCGGGCTCCCAGCTCCATGGGGAGTCCGCTTCTCACTCTGACCTTCTCCCTTCTCATGCTCTCTCTCACTCTCTCTCTCTTTCCTAATAAATAAATAAATAAAATCTTTAAAAAAAAAAATTTTAAAAAATTCTTTTATCAATTAAAACCAACTAGAAAACTATGAAATAGATCAGGTACAGCATCATCTAGAGATGGAAACATTTAAGCATGAACATATCCATACAGCTAAAGGAGTCTATATGAGATGGAATTCAAATATAAAATAGAGCAACTGGATTTCCTCTGAAAGTACACATTCTAGTCCCTCTTCCAGCAAGTCAGAAGTAAATAAATGGTACATCCTCCAGTTCACCAATTGACTAAAAGATTCATCTTCCTCTAGCTCTACAGTGCTTGTCAGATGTTCAAAGGGGAGTAAAGACTAATGGAGCTAATGAAACAAAAGATGTTTTATTTTAATATTTTTCACCACTAACAGATTCCAAACTGGTATTTCTTTTTCAAGGAATGATTTAAAAGGAAATCAGATAGCATCAAACAACATTTTTAGCACATGATTCTACTCTATATTACCTTTCACCAGCTTGTTCTCTTGCCCCCATTCCCTCAACCCCATCCCAACACACCCCAAATCGAAACCACTGGCGCCTTTGCACAGAGGGGAAATGTGCACGCAGCACAGATGGACTGCTGCCTTTGGGATTTGAATCACCCAAACAATCTGAGTTAAT
Organism: Nasua narica; assembly: GCA_028533885.1. Taxonomy (NCBI): domain Eukaryota; kingdom Metazoa; phylum Chordata; class Mammalia; order Carnivora; family Procyonidae; genus Nasua; species Nasua narica. Next base: position 55,179,245 of record CM052809.1, on the reverse strand, counting down.
TACATCAACTGATGTAACCTAATTCCTTTAAAAGAGATGTCTGGCTGTGAAGAATTTTGAAGGGATATTTAAAGCTTTCCTTAGCTCCCTGGAGAGGATTTGAAATTTGGAAGATATTTTTACCTTAAAAAATCAGTGTATCTGCAAATTCAACATGTCCATGCTTTTTACTCACTCATATTTTTCTGTATTCTTTTAACAATTTGGACCTCTTACAGAACCTCCTAATAATATAGTTATGAAGCTTTCATTAATAAGAGAAAGAGGATAGTACTTTGCCAGTAAAGTGACAGTAAGCCATGTTATGTAAACAACAACAACAACAAAAATAACTGTTATCCCCAAAAACTTAAGATATCCTCTGCCAGGCAACTGTCAGTTCTATAAAGCCATTTTTCCCCCCAATTATTTTCTCACAAAGGGTAGGTGATCTCAATGGTTTCCTGAGCTCTTTTCTGCTGGCTCTGTCCAAGGGTTGCTATCAGCTCCATGAATCTGTTTTCTGGTGCACAGATGGTAGGAGCGATTGTTTTGAAAACAATTTCTTGCATGGCCACCCCTCCAAAACCACCCAAAGCAAAATCTATCCCACACTTCTGTATTTACACTTTGAGAAAAATCTCCAAAGTTACAAGGATTTATGATACTACCAGCATGTTTTTTGCATGGTGGAGTCAAGCCATCCTAAATATTGCTTAAAACATTTTAATTTGCCTAGCCATGACTGGCTTGGAAAATCAGAGCAATGGCCTGGACACTGAACAAAGGAAACAGCATCATTAAAATACAGTAATTCTTTAATTCTGTCCGCTAAAACAAATGCATTTTTATGGTACTCAAAATGAAAACCTGCCATGCTGGCAGAGAGATCGGTGAGAGTGAACATGAGCATAAACACATATCCAGTAAAGATAAGCATGAGACTCATCTTTTTAAAATTCCAATTGTCGAATAGGGTTAAATCATAACCACAGCTCAGGAAATTCAATTAAAGCCAACAGCACATACTTAACTGTAATAAAAAGGGCATGGCTCGGGGAGCTGAGGAGAAGAATGTCAGGTTTAACTCAGTATTCCACGTTTATAATATTCTAACAAAACAGAAAAGTCAAAGAACATCTTTCCCTAAGAAATCCTAATTAATGGGTGGGAGGAGACTGGTGAAAAGTTTTACAGAAAAGCACAATGCATTCAGGAAACACTCACCAATACATAAAATATAATATCTGATCATACATAGGAGCCACAAAACAATATGTCAAGAAAAAGTAAATGAACTTCCTACTCAAGTTAGAGGTGAACAGGAACCCTCATTAGCATATGATGTGCATGTGTTCATTTTGAGGAGCTATCAAGGGCAGCATCTTTGAGAACAGATGGGGCTCTGGTGTTTCAGAGTCTGGTGAGTCAGTCATCATCTGCTGTGAACAATGCAAAGATGAGGTTTCTCGGAAACGCTAAGTGAGAGTTTAGTGGGCCCAATTTTAAAGCTCTAGATAAATACAATTTCTGGTCATCACAAGCATTCACATGAAATAGTTACCTCAGTTTCTATCTTACTCTGAATCATGCAGCTCATGGGCAGTGAGCATTTTAGCTGAAAGTGACAAAACGCAAGTAAAACTAGGTTGAAGCAAAATACATACATTAATCAGCTCCTATAATTGGAATCTCAAGAGGGTAGAACTGGATTTCTGCAAAACCATATGCGGAAATTTCCTGCTATCACAACTCCAACTCTCTTTGCCTGACTTTGTCCTGCATGTGGGTTCTCTTCTCCTGGAAGGCAAAGTGACTGCGATAGAGTCTCAAAATTCTCTGATTTAGCATTAGCTTTCCCTGGCCACTTGAATACAGTGAGAGGTGTAATTCAGCTTTAACTTCTCTTAATTTAGCATAGCTTCCTCTCCACAACTGCATAAAGCAAAAATGGTATACCTCTCCCAAGAAAGGAGTGCAGGCAGATGAAAACAACAGGTCCCCTACAGTAAATCTAATGAGCTACATATTTAAACCTAAGCCACTTTCAGGACACTCCTTTAGGGAACTACTATCAAACACAGGCGGAGCATGATTACATCAATGTTTCTTCAGAAGAGAGTGGCAAAGCAATGCCCCGCCCCCCAACACACACACACACACACACACACACACACACACACACACACACACACGACTAGGAAAGCCCTTTTATAATCAGGCAAGCCAAAGGGGATCGTGACTCTTAATTAGATTATCCTCCCCTCCTACCTCACTTCCCCACTTCAACGGGTGAGAAAAGGCGACGAGCAGCCCTGCTGCCATCCCTATTTTAGCACAATTAAGATCTATGTTTACAGGAAAAAGTAGAGTTCTAAAATTCAACAATAAAAGCAATTGTTGCCTTTTGGTAATTGGAGAGAAGAGTGAAAACTATATACTACACCTAGAAGTTAACTGTAGAAATTGAAATTCAACCTCTATGAAAGTGAAGGGCAGAGTATACATGCACTCCACAGCAAGTAAGAACTTTAGATGACAAGGTCCCAATAGTGCTACTCCCTATTTTCACTGTTTCCTTTGGGGTCAGACTCTTCCATGCCTTATCCTAGCCCAGAGACAGCTACCAGTAGCTTTAGCAGAACTTACACACTCAAACAGAGACATTTTTCACCAAAGACCTATGAGCCCAACAGGTTTACCAGCCAGGTCAGGGAAGGATTTAGATTCAGAATGTTTACTTTGAGTTCATCTAATCCAACCAAATGCCATCAAATCTGGCTGGTCAGACAATTTCCTTCCAGGATAGATATGCCTGGCTCAAGTATCTTTGGAAAACACCCTGGAAATAGTATGTCTTTAATCAGGATAACAGAGCGTCTCCTTTCTTTTTACCCCAATTCAGGACCATAATGGATATTTTCAATATTTAGAGTTACTAGAGTTTTAGGTTAGTGCAAATTCAGTTTGGGGATATGCTCAATTTTTATTCTTTTTTGTTTAAAACAATTTCTATCCATTTATCTTCTACCTAATTTCCCTCTTAAATGCCACTACATAACAACTTATTGTTTGAAAGGAATCTTCCAAATTAAGCTTCTGTTCATTCAGTAGTAGTGTAGCTGTGCTATGCTTCTTCTATTAGTAGAAAAGCCAAAATTAAAATTTATAGCAGAATCAGTACAAGAATACCCAACACCACCAGACCTCATTAAAAATCCCTGAAGGAGTTAAAAACAAAAAAGATTACCAAAAAAGCAACTGTATATAGGTAAAGTGCAAATGAAAAGCAATTATATGAAAACTAACAAAGGTTTATTTCATGTGTTGGGGAAAATCAATTTTAAAAACAAAAGCACCCTCAAAATTCACCGTGACAAATGTATTTTTGTGTGGATGAAGAAGGCTTTCTTTTGTAACTCATGATACATTGGTTTTCAGAAAGGAAGAAGAACACGTCAATGCCTGTATGAGGAATTTAGCCTGTGTTTGTATCTGTAGGAATGTGTGTGTTCACGTGTTCATGTGTGTGTGCGTGTGTCTGTCTGCTTTTGCCAATTCTGACTTATGATATTCTACACAAATATGGTGAGGCAGAGGGAGCTTTTTTGTGAGAATGTGGCAAGATTAAAGATAAACTGGTGCTCCTAATCCTGGGATTCAGTGAGGCACAATCTGAAGTTTTCCTCTTTCCAGTAAGGCTGTTCTGGAGTGAAATCTCAGTTGTACTTCATACAAGACACACATCCTCATCAAGTTACTTAAACTGTCTAAACTTTGGCACCTTCGCCTGCAAAACAGAGGTAACAAATAATAGTGGTGTGGCAAAAATTGAGCACATTAATGCCTTGATGGTGATTAGCTCATTTTAAATAAATTACTACTATTATTCTCGAAGTTGGCAGAGAGCTCATTTAGTTCTTTTAGTCCAACTTTGGACCCAAGGCAGGAATTACCCTTACAAAAATTTCATGACAGATGATCCTATAGCCTCCAGTGAAGGAGAACACAGTATTTAAAATGTAGCCATTCCATTTATGTAAATATATCTGGTATAGTAAGCCCCCAAACTCCCACGCTGTAACCCATATCCATAGCCCTACTTCAATCCTCTAACATTAAATAAATAGCACACTTAAACCCCTTCTTTATGATAAATCTTAAAATATTTGAAGACTATAAAATTGAAGAAATTAGAACAATAACTGCGCCAAAGAGAAAGTCTTTTCTTACCAAAACTAAATATTTCTATGCATTGTTTCAAGACCTTTGGATATTCTGGTTGCTCTTCCTTGGATGTATTCTAGTTGACAAAGTATTTTATTTTTGTAATTCTATAATGTTCTCTCTAATGTTTTTCTTTCTTTTAGTGACTGCACTTAAAATTTTTATTTTCATAATTCAAATGGGATCTGTTATCCACCTTAAAAAATCCACATATCTTAGAATATTTTCACTCTAATTATGTCCCTCCAAATTACCTGCTTTTGATGATCAGTATTTTAGCTTTACATTTTCTTAAATATAAATAATATAAATATAAATGCCACATATTAGGCATTATTTTTCTTTATGTATTATATTTTCTTAAATATAAATAATAAAAATATAAATGTCGCATATTAGGCATTATCATTATTGCTGTTTTAGGCAGTCAATGTTTGATGGAGTTTTCTGTTCTCCTCATTAATTTTGCATGTGAGACACCCCTTCTACGACATTTCCTCTTTCCTGAAGTATATCGTTTAGAGATGCCTTTAGTGGGGTTCTATTGATAGTATAATTTCTCTATTTTTTATTTTTTCTGAATATGTTCTTTAAATATAATTTTTAATAGATAATTCAAGTGACAAGCATTTTCTGTCACTACTTTGAAGATGGAATTCCACCATCTTTTGCCTTCCACTGTTGCACATAAAATGACTGTTGTCAGTCTATTTAGAATATTTTTAAAAATCTTCTCTGGTCTCTGGTATTCTGTAGTTTGACTTTGATATGCAGGGGCATAAATTTCCCAGTACTTATCCCGTTTGGGATTTTTGGGGATTCCTAAAGCTAATGATTGATGCCTTTCTCAATTCTGGAAAATTCTCATCCATCATATCTTCACATATTTAATACGCCTCACCTTATCTAATAGGTCTTTCCTTATACTCCAATTAGATATATGTTAAACATTTTGATTTTCCCCTTTTATTTTAACCTTTTTATATCTTCTATCATTTTGCCTTTCTGTCACATTCTGAGAAATTACTTCACCTCTGTCTTACAGTTTACTAAACCCTCCAATTATACCTAATCTGCCATTTAGACCTCCCATGAGCATTTTTTCTTTCTTTCTTTTTTTTTTTTTCAGTTTCTAGAGGTTCCATTTCCTTCCTTTTTTTTATTCTTTGCATTTTAAATTCTATCTTTAATTTGTTTAAACAAACATGTGAAATACGTGTCCAGAATACCAAAAAATAAAACATAATGGTTGGGAGTTGGGTTTTGACCTTAGACTTTCAGGTTCAAATACCAACGCTCCCACTAAAGCATTATGAGTCTGGTTCTGCTGTTTGTTATTTCTGCTGATTCTTCCTTATACTGTACTGTTTGTTATTTCTGATTGTTATTACTTATTCAATGGGAGTTTATCTATGGAAATTCTATGTTTAGTTTAGTAAAGAGTAGGTTCCTCCAGAGAAAATGTTCATTTCCTTCTGATGGTACCATGAGGTTCTACCAGTTTGTGGTTGTTAAAGGAGCTCCTCAGAATGGAGTTTTTCTGACAGTTTGGACTATCTGGCTTTGAACCTTAAACCCAGGGGAGGTAAGCCATGAAATATGAATCATTAGAGATCATATTTTCCCTACCACTCAGGTTGTCTTGACATCGCCCTCTGTTAAGTAAAATTTTAAGTTTATTCTTTCACTGAAGTTACAGTATCTTTCATTTCTGGCATATGAAAGATACTTTATATTTTAATTTTATTATCTACCATATCAATTATCTGCATAAAATTTGTATTATTTATTGATATCATGCCCCAAAGCATGGGCAAAAACACTGACACTTCTTTTTAGTCATGGCCAATATCACTAGCTATCCATTAGACACCCAAATTAGCCTTTGTATAAATCACATCAATATTTTTTTTCTTTCTACAGAATCATTCCGGCGATGTATCAACAGGCTATTACTTGGCACATCATTTAAAAAAAAAAAACTCTCTTAGAACTTCATACCCCATTTCTCTCCTTTATAGCAAAAGTCTGTGAACACATTGTTTATAGCTGTTGTTCTCAGCTTATTTGCTCACATTCCATCTTAAATCTATTGCAATAAGCTTTTCCCCTCACTGTTTCATTGAAGCTGCTTTTGTGAAAATTATCAATAACCTCCACCTTACTAATGCTTTCTTTTCACTGACCTGTCAACTGACTGACAGAGTTTATCACTCGGTCTGGGATACTACTACGGCCTAGTTTTCTCTACCTCTCTTGCTGTTCCTGTTCAGTCTCCTTCACTGGTTCTTCTGCATCTCCCTGACCTCTGGTGATAGGCATTGTAAACCAGGGATCTGGGTGTCATTCCTTAATCTAATTATAAAACAGATTAATATCATTACTTCTACCATAAGCCAAAGACAATATTTAGATTTCAAAGTTTTTCACGACTTTATCTTATGTACTTTACATAGGAACCCAGCAAACTAAGTTTTATCAACCCAATTAATAATTCTTAACAGATGATTTTGAGTCCTTTTGCAAGCATATGGCTATCAATTTATCAAGAACAAGTCTTTTTCCAGGCAAATCTGATCTCCTTTATTGCCAGGTGTGTTTGATGTGTATATCAGAGGAACATTATAGACATAATTAATTGTGTTTTCATCAAGTTTTCAGATACTCACTCCCGACATTTTTTGGAGAAGAAACAATTAAATGGCTAGGAAGTTGAAAAATCAACTTTTTTATTGTTGATTAATAAAACAGAAGGTGGTTTAAAATAAAAAACAGAAGGTGGTCTTTAGTGCCATTCTGTAGCTGTGCTCCTTGCTTCATTCATTAATTGGTTGATTACTGAAATATGTATTAAATGTCTATTTTTAGGCACTATGTTAAGTGCTGGTATATAAAGCTATGAACACATAAAAAAGAAATTCCTGGCTTCGTGGCTTCCCACATTTTACTGGGAGAAAGAGGCAAAAAATAGATAAAATATATAGATATATATAGTATAAGGGCTAAGGACAATAAAAGCAGAGAAGGGTGATAAGAAGTATGTGTGTGAAGGACTAATTATAGATACAGTGGCTTGCATAGGACTTCATGTTATATAAAAATAAAGAATTGAAGGGAGGGAGGGTGGAAGGGAACCTCCTATCGCTTCATTCACCATTGCACCACTTAACATAATGGCTAGCACAAACTGGTGCTTGGTAACATTTTTTAATAAATGAACAAATAAATAAAGTTTGATTATCTGCAAAGGCCTTCATCCTGTTAACCATATCAGAAACTTACAAATCATTTCCTATAGAAAAGAGTCATCTGACTTTTATTTTTCACAGGTACCTTCTGATGACTCCACAGAGCCACAAAACGAAGGAAGGAGTAATTCTTTGGCCATCACAACTGCTCTTGGAATGTCACCCGTTGTTATTTCCCCTTTTCCCAAAGATGGCTTGAGAAAGGATCCTGCATGCTTTGTTAAGAGCATGGATTAGCTGGGGGTGAAGGGTGTTATATATCTGACAGCATGATTCAATATTAGTGCTTTTATTCCTTTTGAGATTCGGTAGCTATGATATGTAGTATTTTGATGTGTGGTGAGTCCTGAGGGTTTTTTGGAAGAGGCAGGGGAGGGGAGGGGAGGATGAAAGAGGTCCTACTGACTCCACACATAAAATATAACTAAGCTAATAAAGTCTTTTGAAAAAGGGTGAAATAAATATCTCCAACGACTTTCAAAATGTCCTTTAATATTGATAAGCTTTTTCCTCAAGAATTTCACCAAGGTTTCTCAAGCTCATGGTTTTTTTAAACCAGCCTGGATTTCCCCAGGAAAACTTATATGTCACCAATGTTCTTTGTCTCAATGTCTAGCACACTGGCAATACACTCAGCAGGCGCTCTCACTCTTTCTTCTTTGGACAGCTTGAAATGGTAAAAAATGGAAAATATGAAAAAAGCTGTTATGACTACCTCTATAACAGCAGCAGCCTTCAGGGAATTATCTTCCATTTCTTGTAATTAAACTGCTTGTGATTTTTTTTTTTTTAAATACACTTACATCATGCTAACCTGCCAAAACAAATTCAACAAAGTTAAATTTTCCTAAAACTGACTAAAGATGAAAAGTCAGCAATCTCCAACCAGGACAAAAGTGACCATGTTGGCCATGTTGTTTTCCAGAGCTTTACCCTAACCAGCAGAGACTAAGATGATTGTAAACTGGAGAGGAGATGAATCATAGAAGTCCTAAATGTCTATCTATAGGGTACCGTTCTTTCTTCTTTTTAACAAATGTCATATGGTCAAAGAACATAAAGGGCTCTTTTTCCTTTATACCTACAACCTAGTGACAAATGGCCTTTACCATATTTTATAATCCACGTTTCTATAACAAACTCCTAAAGAATAAATGTAACATAAATGGGAACAGCAGAATGTAGCCTCTTGCCTAAGACAGTCATTAGTTTAAGAATCAGATTTTAGTGAACACCAACCTATCCATTCCCCATTAGTCCTGAGATTCAGACTCCCATCAGCAAAATATAGTCCACAGATAATATTTGTGCTCACCTAACTGTGGTAAAGCAAGTTGAGATCTCTGAGAGAAATACATGACTTTAAAGTCAAAATATTCGGGATGCCTGGGTGGCTCAGTCAGTTAAGCGTCTGCCTTCAGCTCAGGCCATGTTCCCAGGGTCCCGAGATCCAGTCCCACAAGCAGGTAACCTGCTTCTCCCTCTGTCTGCCTCTCCCTCTGACTGCTGCTCCCCCTTCTTGTGCTCTCTCTCTGACAAATAAAATTGTTAAAAAAATGATTTTAAAAAAGTGAAATATTCAAATCTATATAAACCTTTAAGTTCAGCTATAGTAAATAAGAATTGGTATTCATTAGAAGAGGGTCTGGAATGAAGTTTAGTTTTGTAATACCACCATCTGGATAATTCACACGCTCCAGAAGCACAATTTGTAAACACAAAAAGTTAATATGCTAAGTAGTCATCATAGAATGTCTCCTTAGGAACACTAATAAATATATTGTTGCCCTGGTTATATTTGTTTTAGGTACGTGAAGTCAGTAAATGTTCTTCTTTGTTCTACAGATTGTTTCCTTTTACCAACGTGGGTTTCTCTACCAATAAAAAGGAGTTTGGGGGTAAATACTAATATTAATATTTTCTACACATTTATGCACTATTTCCATTGATGTAGTCAGAGGTATATTATCAATTTCCATAAAGAGAAGTCAAAGAGCCTAAACAATGTCAGTAAAAGTACCGAAATTCGGGTAAGGTTATTTTCATTTCATAAGCTAGATGAGGTAAACACCTTAAAACCTACCAATAATCTATTTACTGCCTTCTTATTTGGTTTTCTAATATTGATTTTGATATATTTGTTTGGATATTAAACTCTGTTCTTCATCAAGGAAAATTAAGAGAGGGGAGGATGTGGGGGGACTATTAGAGATAATCTGCCAGAACCACTACCAAAATTCTCCATTCTGCCTTTAACTACCTTTGTGATCTTGGTCAGGGCATTTGTTCATCAGATTCTGATCTGTAACATGAGGGTTTTGTTTTTTTTTCAAAGATTTTATTTATTTTTTTGACAGAGAGAGAGATCACAAGTAGGCAGAGAGGCAGGCAGAGAGAGAGAGGGAAGCAGGCTCCCCGCTGAGCAGAGAGTCCGATGCAGGGCTCGATCCCAGGACCCTGAGATCATGACCTGAGCCAAAGGCAGAGGCTTACCCCACTGAGCCACCCAGGTGCCCCAACATGAGGGGTTTAATCAACATATTATCCAAAGTTGCTTTCAACTTCAAGGGAAGTTAAATTCTTCAATGCTTTTCTTTAATGAATTGACATTCCAAGAATGGACAGAACTAAGGAAGCCATGTTTCTGATCCTACTCTATTCCAAACATGCCGAGGTTTTTAATCACTGCCACATACATGTCTCCTTCTGAGGGAAAATTCCCTGTTTAGAGCTCTCCAGGTGCAGCCTCATGGAAGCCAATGTGGACAGAAACCGAAGGGTCACTTGGTCCACAGGTAGGAATCCAGACACTGGCCATGACATGTTACAACTAACTGAGCATGACCAATAAAATTCTCTGAATACTTGCAAAATTTGAATTAGATGAAGAAAATAAATCAAGTACTCATTTGATTTAGAGATGGATACTCATTATAAACAGAAAAGCTAGAGAGGCCATAGTAGCTCATGTGGAAGCTCAAGAAATTTGAAACGATTTTATCCAAAGATTAGGGAAGTTTGTTTCTCTATACTACATTAATTAGACTTCTTGATATTAGCTAGTAAATAAAGGTTTGGAACTCTGAGATGACATCTTTAGAAGACTATTCCAAAGGCCCCTTGTTTTCAACTCAAGATAGTATTAAAAAGTAAGGAGTTATTAGTCACAAGGCTTGTGATTAGTCATAGCCCTCTGTGGTGATATTTCCCTCCCTGACCATTTCAGAAGTGTGAGCCAACTGGAGACATCCCCGTCTTAGTAGAGCCAAGCCTAGACATTTCCTGATATGGGTTCTCTTATTGAGAATGACCTGCCTCCCTCTTTCAGACCCAAGATGACCAACAGAAATTATTTCAATTACAACTTCTCAGGTCTCAGCTGAAGCATGAAGAGGTGACCTTCAACACTGTCTAGAAGAGAAATTTCAAAGTAACAGTATAAAAATTCTCATGACAAGATGTAAAATATGTCTTTACTATAAACCCGCATTTTCTGAGGTAATTAGTGATTTTCTGATGAGACTCTTAGAACCAAAAGAGACATGTTAAGATAACTCTCAAATCAATAATGTAGGGGCACTTTAATGAGGGAAAATTGAAGAATCACAGACTTAGATGGTTATTAAAGAACTAATTGAGCCCTTTGCCTGCAAACTTACGCCATACAAAATGGACGATTATTGTTCCCATTCTGAGAACTCTTTGGTAAGGGTGTTCCCAGTGAATGTAAAAGCTTCTCAAATCATGGTAATTGAAAGTAGTCTGGGAAGTGGTCCAGAAGGTCATCTACCTTCTCATTTCCACAACTCCTTCCTGCCTCATTCCAAAATGTAGGTCAAGTTGACCTCAGAGGGGCAAGATTGATCTATTACCACTCTGGAACTTTGGTCCCCACACAGAGTCACCTCAGTTAAGAACTCTAAGACAGTTAAGGGTCCAAGGCAGCATCCAAAACTACCCTTTATGGGCAGTGAGTTTCCTCCATTGCTTCCTTGATTGACTCAGTCAACAGTTGACTGTGATGTGCTTATAATTTTCCAAACACTGCCCTGGACACAAGGAATATAAGATAGTAAAACAAGATCTCTGCTATTAGAGCTCTTACACTCAATATGGGGAGAAAATAAGAAAAAAAAAACAAATGAATAAATGAGAATATGCAGAACATAGCATTTATGAGGGCTGGGTGTCTTCTTCGGATTATGATGCTGACCTTCTAAGAGGTCAGGAGCTGAAATAATGAGAGTGTCAAGAAAGTTTTAAAATACAGGTTTGTTTTGTTTTGTTTTATGATCTGTATCCCAGTGCCTATTTCTGGAGTGACACTTGAGAGCTCTAGGACAGGTAAGACCAGCAGACCAACCTCTCTCTCTTAGACACAAATCTGTGTAGGTCCCTAAGATGTCCCTAAGATGTCCCTGCCCGCTGTAGGTCCCAGAGGACTAGGGCCATGTGGATGAACGGCTCTTGGCTGGCTGCAAACTTTGTGACCTAAAAGCCTGAATCTCGACTCTTAGGAAGAGGGAGTAAAACAGCACCTTTGTCCACTGCAGATAGAGAGGATACAGAATATTTCTGCACTTTCTGTTTGGTGCCAAACCACCTTGGAAAAAGTGAAAGACCTAGGGGATGAAAAGTTGTCCCTTCATTTTCTAGGGTAATCATTTATAATCCCCCATATTAAGAGGCCTACTTTATTATTCCACAACTAAGTTAATTTCAAAACCTTTTCTCCACAGTGCTCCTAATATGAAGCAGATGTGGGAACCACCTCGGAACCAGGAGAACCCCTCTCTCCTATCTCTCCCAACCTCTGTCTGTTGCAAATAAGCCAAATTTAAACCAGCAATCATGCATGTTTCCAATCAGCACTCCAACTTTCTCCCCATGGAAGTAACTCCTTGGCTTGCACAAGGGAAGGAAATGTTTCCTTCAAAAAGCAATGCCAGGATAGGGAGCAGCTTATTCTCACGATATTTAGCAGGCTAACCATTCAGTGCAGTGGAAAAAAAAATCGATATAGGAGGAGCCAGAGAAAGACAGGAGAGGCCCCATGCCAGCAGAAACAATGAGAAAGACAGAAGGGGACTGGGGAAAACATTTATAAATTTGAAGAACATAAAGCTTATCTTCCTAGTAGACCATGCCATTGTGGATCCTTAAGGAAGTATGGTTCATGGTGAGAGGTGCTCTCTTTCCTTCTCACACACCCTGATTATAATAAAGAGAACAGAAACGGATTGAAATCCACAGAAGAGGCAGGGTCCAGTTTTTGTGGTATGTAGAAGAGAGAGCATCATACTAGGGCAGCTGAAAGACAAAAATGTCTTTCTTGTGTTTTATAACAACTCTCCCTCCTCTGCAGTAAGAAAAGGCAAATATTTTGTTATGCAATGAAAAATAAGAAAATGCCATGATTGCCCAAAGAAGAGGACCCCATGAACCAAACCTATTTTGGGGGAAAGGAAAATAAAAATGTAAGAAATTGCCATTCTCCCTCCCAGCATCACCCATACTTTTCTAGATCTGCCCCCTTAAATGCTTGTCAGCATTCATAGGGAATGTATGGACTCACTTGTGAAAAACGTTGAGCTATTTGAGGCTTCTGGACAGTCTGTAGAAGAAATAGCCTGCATGAGAGGATTATTGTTGGCATTGGCTTTTGTTTGGCATTTTTAAATATACATGCAAGAAAGAGTCACTTGTGAGACTGTCCAAGGCAGTTTCACTGTGGCCATAATCTTCATCAACAGTAATCAGCACGAAGCCAGCCTTCCATTTAAATAGGCTTTTTACTGGAAAAAACCACCAGTTCAGTTGTGTGTGCTCGTCTCTTTCTGACAGCATTTCTCAAAGCAGAGCAAAGTAACAGCATCCATAGTAACACTCTCAAAACACCAAGAGGTTGGTAGTTAACTCAATAAAACTCTTGAACACACAAATAGCAAATAGTCTCTAATGGACTGAACAGAGAGTGAGTAGCTGACAGTCCTGGGAATCAAACTAAATGTTTATTTTAATCTATTTAATTTAAAATTGGTACAACATTTTACTGTACAGTGAGTTTATATAAATTTTTTAATGGTTGGTTAAGTTATATGTTTGTTTTTAGATGGAAATTTTAAAACATTTATCACATGTAGCTTTTTAAGATATTTTCACTTTTCCCAAAGCACTGGAGAAAACAGCTTAATGTAATAAACATAAAAAGTCAACAGACCATCACACTATGTTTAGAAGAGCCTTCCCAGCAACAAGCAACCTGCATTCAAATCCTCCCTCAGCCACCTTCTTGCTCTGTGAGCTTGGGCAAGTTATTCTCTATCCCCCAGGGGGTTTCTGGGTGGCTCAGTTGGTTAAACATCTGCCTTGGGCTTAGGTCACGATTCCAGGATCCTGTGTCAGGCTCAGGGCTTCCCTCCGGGGAAGGGGGGTGCAGGGAAGGTCTGCTTCTCCCTCTCCCTCTGCCATCCCCACACCCCCTCTGGTTGTGCTCTCTCTCTCAAATAAATAAATAAAATCTTAAAAAACAAAGAAGTTACTCTCTAACCCTCAGCCACAGTCATCTATGAAATGAGATCAAAATAATCCTGAACTCTTAAGATGATTGTGAACATTAATAAAACAAGGCAGGTAGAGCCGTAAGTAGAATGACTGGCCACGCCATCAGTACTCAGTTATTATAACTCACTCTCTTTTACAACTTGGCATCAGCTAACTAATCTACACATTTGCCCTGAGCTGTTCACAAAATCTGGCTCTGGAGCCACACTGCTCATCAGCAACCTACTAGCATAGGGATTATTAAGTAGTATAGGGGATCTTTTCATTTACTGAAGTCCAAAATACAAAACCACTGTTATCAACAGAAAAACGTTCTGGCGAGAGCCATTGGGGAGCCAACATGTTTCAGAACACATTTCATCTCTAGTCTATGCAAAGCGAGCTGCTCATCACAGACCCATAGAATGCCTGCCCCAGTAACAGATCTCCGGCTAGCCAAAACTCACCACCCACCACCACACCCCCACCACCTAGTTTATAACAGAAAAAAACCTCAGCAAATTGGTATGGTTCTCCCTTCTCCATTCATCTAAGTTTAGAAGCGATCCAGAACCAAATCTGGGGTCTCTCAACACATGAGTAAACTTTTTTTTTTGTTTCCCTCATTTAAATTGATGATGTTTGATTTAATATAAATGAGAACATGGGATTATTACACACAAACTTGCTGACTAGCATTACAAGGTGAATGTAAGCCAGAGGCCACATTGCAACTATGCCACTGATATGTCAAACAATCAAGAGTCACTAACTATTACATTGTCTTAGTTTTCCTTCTCAGGCAAATAGCAATTGCTCCCGGTTGGCATTTGTCCCAACATGGCCGGTGAGGCAGCTTCACAGGTGTGCCTTCTAGGGGATGAAGTCTGGAGGACACAACCCCCTGGACATCGTGCTCCCCCTGCCCGGAATTATAGCAGACATATCCCTGGACCAGAGAATCAGACTTCTTTCATCCAAGTTCTATCTAGAAACCCATAGAAATGTCTCTTCTTAGCAGCTCAGTGCTGCCACTTGCAACTAGTCTAGCCAGGAAAAGCATTAATAAAGAGATTCTACTGGCTATGAGGGAAATCATCCAAGTTACTTACAGTAACAAAATAAGGCTCTTTCAATGAAGCTCTGCCAATCCACTTTTAAAATTCCAAGAAAGAGAATTTTCCAAGCCCTGCCATTGCTGCTTTTCTATACAGTCTGCTCCGAACTCTGACATCAGAGGGATCAAAAGTCTTAGTCTTTCAAGGCACCCACAGCCCTACCTGAGCTCTCCAGATTTCAGGAGACTGTTCCTAGAGTTTGTCTCCTGAATTGGCAATTATTAATAGCTCATCCACTTAGACTTTCAGCTCCACTATCATTAACTAGATATTTTCTCCACAGAAGCCTCATTCCCCCTGCACATCTCAGTAGCCTCTGTACAAAGGCTCATTCGAAGGATGGGGATTTTGACTCCTCACTGAGGATACATTTAATAATCCTTTCTTCACAACACTTCTGCTGTCCTCAATACCGCCATCCAGGAGGACAGACTCCAGACTTCTTCCTATCTTTCAAAATCGGGGACTGGCCATATTTCTTCTAGGAACTCTCTTGAAGCCACACCATATGGACATCAAAATTACATAAATTTAAGAATACAAACATGGGGATTGAGTTTGCAACTGAGATTGCAATTAGAAATCTCAGTTGCCTTCCTTTCAATAAGAAAATGCCCCAGAGATGGGAGAGGCAAATCTGCTTTCCCTTTAAGTATGATTGGAATATTTAAAAATACATATTTTTGGAATAGCATGACCCCCCCAAAGTAAGCCAACCTCTTCATCTGGTGCTCATTTGCTTAAAAATCAGAAGGAAAACTGGCTCTATCTCAGTTTCCAATGGAGCATCTTCCTTAAAGCTTTCCAAAAATTACTCTGCCCCTCTGTGATTCTCAATGATTCATGATCTTTGGAATGTAATCCTCCCTCTAAAGTGTGATTTCACTGTAGTCCATTCTTGACCAGGGTTTGATATAACACTGTGGTTCATGACCTGTCATGACATTCATGACACACTTTGCTGTCATGAAGCAATACATAAAAATAGTCACATTGGAGAAGCCACCACTTCTTTCCCAGAATCACCCTGTAAACTCCTAGTGAGTCTGGGATCTAAACCACCCCACAGAGTTTCAGATGTGTGGGTAAAGGACAGTGAGTAAGTGTTTAGAGGTGACACAGTCTACTCTCAATAAAAGAAATGCACCAAGTCTACTCAGATCTCTGTGTAGCTTCATAACATTTCATAAGAATTGTGAATTCCCAGCTTTCGAAGACTACATCAGTGCCATTCTTGAATAGCCTTCAAAAGAGGCAGCGTTTAGGTGATTCCGAAAGACTGTAATACTTATTGGCTACTCTCCTGAACTTGGATCCTGAAGTAGCCCTACTATCTTTGCTTAGGATTTGCTTTTGTTGTCTCCCTCCAAAAATACAACAGGTGGAACCCGAGAGCTCACTTAGTTTAACAGAATGTGGGCAAGATGGATTCTGTAACTAAGCCAGGACAGTTGAATATGAGGGAGCTTTACCTGGATCATGGCAGAGATAACCAAAATGTCAGGAAATTTAAAAACAGAAGAGACAGTAAATACTGTTGATACAATAAGCCTCAACACAGACAAGGCAGTGAATTGAAAAGCTTATCCTAGTGAGACTGCATCGACCAGTATCATGGCAAAAAAGACATCGCTTGGGAGATGAGACTAAAACTATTACAGAGAAAACCCCTAAATGTGGAAAGGAAAAGATTCTAGAGGTAAAAACTTCCAATCTGCAAGGATGAGAAAGCCTTAACTAACAGAAACAATTCAGGAGGAACTTCAGGGAGAGAAAGAAAAAAAATATATTTTTATATTTATTTACTTATATATTTATAAAATAAATATTATTTGCGATTTATCCAAGGTCTTCAGCCCAGAAAAAATGTGGTTGGTTCATCTGGCATCCTTGCCATCTACATATTCCTTGGAGCACGGCATGTAATCTGGAGGCTGAGAGGCAGACAGCCCTTCGTCAGACACACAGGAATTTTGTGGTCACATGGCCCAGGGAGAGTTGGGGGCAAAGGTATAAGTTTCCTTTATAGTGATCTAATTTTTTTGTTATCCTTGCTTTTGTAGCAATACCAAGAATAGCATCTCCTTTAACCCCGGAAATTCCTGAGAGAGAAGAGAAGCCAGTGCCAAAGCCAGAACTACCCAACAGAGACCGTAGTAGCATCTCTTGTTAAATAGCAGCTTTGTCAACCAAACCATTTCAACATGGGGAAGTGTTTGCAATTCTGGCTTCTGTGTAAGACATCAGCCAGCCTTAACTGGTTAATCTTCAGAGATGTGGAGAATCACAGCATTTATAACGGAGTCACACTTACTACTTATAAGCTACAACTAACTTTGTTCCTCCACACATAACATCCTCAATACTCAATCATCTAAGTATTCATAGACACTTGACTGCTATATGAAGGCTCTCAAAGACTGCCATTATAAAGCTGAAACAAATTCCAAAGGTGTGGGAAGGACTCACCTTCAGATAACAAGTCTGTTTCTAAAAGTTCCATTCATAGAGCATATATCCTGACAATGAGGAGGGCATTTTGCACAAAATCTCCCTGTGTTCTTCAGAACATAGTAGGCTATGTTGCATAACAAATAAACCCCCAAATTTCGGTGGCTTAACAAAACCAAGATTCTTTTCTCCTTCGGGCAAAGTCTGATGTAAATGGGACAAATCTTCCAAGGCAGCATCCCTTCATTTGGTAATTCAGGGGTCCAGTCTCCCCTACCTTTCCTTAAGCAGGGAATAAGAGAGAGAGGAAGTACACTGACTTTTAACTCCTACTCACAGTTCATTAGCTTAAACTGGTCACATTGCCTTAGCTTCAGGGAGGAGAGGAGATTTAGAAAAACACAGAAATTATTTAGCTTGTACTCTTTGTGTTTGCTACATTCACATTCCCAGTTATTTATCTGATGCTGAGTGACATTAGGCTTGCTGGAGCTTCCAGGGCTCCAGGGCAATGGAGCAAGGGCTGGCTCCCTACTGGAGGTGGCACACGAGGTCACCTCTATGGGAGGAGACGAGGGAGGAGGGACAGGAGAAGAAGGCCTAACAAAAGTGCTCCTTCTCTCTTGCCCTATGCCAAAAATGTCTACGTCACTCTATCCTTTGGGTTATGACATTATGGCTGCTTTCTTTTTTAAAACCACTCTATTAAAGTATGACTGACATGCAAAAAGCTATACATGCTTAGTGTCTACAATCTTTGCAATTCATCTTTTCTCATTTCTGTGTTCTACTAACGTTACAACTTCTAATCCAGATTCCAGAGCTCTCTAAATGTATTTTTGTCCAAGGATCATTGTTAAACCAGTGTTTCTATGAAGGGACAAGGGCTGGGACCTCCTATTTTGCCACCTCACTGACGTCACTCGAGGCCGCTTTTACTTAATTTTTTAAGATATTATTTATTTGACAGCAAGAGAGAGAGAAAGAAGGAGGAAGCAGGGAGAGCAGCAGGCAGAGGGAGAGGGAGAAGAAGACTCCGCACTGAGTAGGGAGCCCGATGACGGGATCAATCCCAGGACCCTGGAATCATGACCTGAACTGAAGGCAGAAGCTTTACTCACTGAGCCACCCAAGTGCCCCAACTCAAAGCTGCTTTTTTTTTTTAAATATATTTTTTAAAGATTTTACTCATTTGACAGAGAGAGAAAGAGAGATCACAAGTAGGCAGAGAGGCAGGCAGAGAGAGAGGAGGAAGCAGGCTCCCCACTGAGCAGAGAGCCCGATGCGGGGCTCGATCCCAGGACCCTGAGACCACGACCTGAGCCGAAGGCAGAGGCTCTAACCCACTGAGCCACACAGGTGCCCCACTCAAGGCTGCTTTTAAACACAAATATTATCTAAGAGGAACATATGTTCAGGTAGGATGCTTACCAAAGGAAGACTCTTAAAGTTAGGAATGAAATTTATCCCTGGGTGACACGTCACGGGCTCCTCTTCTGAGATCAAGGCTAATGCTATGAACACTGGCCTTGAATACCCAAAAGTACAGACAGGAGCTCACGGAAGAAAGAAACACTTGCAGATAAATGGTGGCCCTTCTCCATGTTCTCACTGACATGGCATGAGCCACTCACACCTTATTTGGAGCTGGTTCATTTGTTGATCTTACCCAGACACTTTGCTGGGCTCTGAAGAAGTAGAGAGAATGAAGTAGTAAGTTAGATCGGGAAACAGCATGTCACGGTAGTAAGCGCATGAGCTGTCAGTCAAACAGACCTGGGTTCCTATCACTGGTTCCACTAATTACCAGTGATGTGAGTCAGGCAATTTGCCCAATACACTGACTCTCATGTGCAAATTAAAAATAATGTCCTCAGGATGTCTGCATAGCTTAGTCAGTTAAGCAGCTAACTCCTGATTTCAGCTCAGGTCACCATCCCAAGGTTGTGACTGTGAGATCAAGACCTGAGTGGGGCTCCCCACTCAGCAGGGAGTCTGCTTGAGATTCTCTCCCTCATCTTATCCCTCTGTCCCTCCCCTTGCTTGTGTACTCTTTCTTTCTCTCTCTCTAAAATAAATAACTACATCTTAAAAATAATAATAATAGATTTTTAAAAATTAAAAAATTTAAAATAGTAGCCTCTAATATTGCTTGGAGTCTGATGAGACAATAAAATCATGTCAAGCTTCTGGTTCAGAGAAGATACTCAATGGACATAAGTTCCCTCCTCTTGGACAGAAGGAGACAGGGAAGAGTTGAGCTGTAATCCTAGTTAACAAGGGCAAGACAGGAATACTGGGTCAACACTGAGTGAGTAGGGAACTACTCACAGTGTTGTAGGGAATGCAGAAAAGAGAAGGGAGAGGAACTCGGGACAAACTTGGGTAAATTCACAATTTGGGGCAGGCCAGTCCTACACTTCAGCCTGACTCTCATCCTCATCCATCATACTCTCATGTTTGGTGAGAACTGGTAGAAATGATGATAAATTAGCCTGCAGAAGGACTCTGAAGTTTGCTGAAACACTGACAGGGGCTTTTGACTCTATCTTCATGTACATCTGACCCTTACTGTCTCACACAGAGTGGTGACACGGGGGCGTACCTCTTAATATCAATCACTAGGAAAATGAGGACAGCACTTTGAACAATGGCTCAAGAGAAAAGAATTTATTCCCCAGATTTAAAGATTCCATTTTTCTTGCAGTGTCTCAAATTATGGTAACAAAGGGAAAGACCCTTAACTAAACAGTGTATTGGCTTAGTTTTCAAATCAAAATTTTATTAACTATTCCAGGAAATGCCTCCAGAGCCTCCTAATTTTTTAAAAAAAAAATAATCCCATACTACGATGCTACTTCTGCTAAACATTGTATAAATCAGAGTTGTTAAAGAAAATAATCCCACTTTTGAAGTAAATCCTTCATTATATAATAGCAAACTTGCTCCAGAAATCACCTAGCCAAAACAGCTGCTCAAAATATTTTTTAAAAAAATTACAAAGGGGGGCACCTGCGTGGCTCAGTCCTTAAGCATCTGCCTTTGGCTCAGGTCGCGATCTCAAGGGTCGGGCTCCCTGCTCAGTGGGAAGCCTGCTTCTCCCTCTCCCACTCCCCCTGCTTGTGTTTCCTCTCTTACTGTCTCTCTCTGTCAAATAATAAAATAAATAAAATCTTTTAAGAAAATTACAAAGGTTCAAGCTACCTATATATAGGCACACCTACATATTTTACCTACAATTAAATCATGATAGCCTTTCAGCCTGAAGATAGATCTTTTTTTTTAACTGATGAGTTCAAAAAATAATCTGTTTGCTTTTCTTATAGGAATCCGTTTTGTAGCAGAATTATGCAGGAATCTGTGGAAGCAAATAGAAAAAAAAATGGTCCCCTAAAATATAGATTAAAAGTAGCCACAAGTTCATGTTACACTGAAAAAAAATATGGTAGTGTAAATAGTTTTGTATATGCCTTTCACTAGTCACAGTGTCCTGGAACAATATAAGTCCCTCAAGCACAGCTTAAACACCAGGGTAGAATTTTTTAGGTGCTTCCTGAAAACCAAGATAAAAGCAAAAAACTGTTCTCTCTACAAATAGTAGATGCATGATCAGATTTAATAGTTTGGCTGCAGCTATGTGACACTGGACAAATTACTTAACATCTTTAATCTTCATATTTCTTATCAATAAAACAAAAACAATAATAGGTCCCTTACAGGATTGTTACGGATGAAATTCAAGAGTATGAAATTCTCCACCGCGGCCTTGGGACACACAGCAGACATTCAGTTACCCTTTGCACATATTAATCCATCACGTCATTTTTATTTGAACTGAACTTTCAGATATACTCTTTAATCACTGTTATCTGGGGTCTTCTTACTTATGAAATCTGCATAAATAAAAATGGAGTCATTACCTCATGTGAAAACTACTGAGTGAATAGAATGTCTGGATGGTCTGACTTATAAGTTACAAAGTATTGAAGAAATTAACTTTGAAGGGCCTGAGGATGGGAGCTTAGAGAATGACTCCCTGTTTTCCAGAACAGCTGAAATGGGAGCCCTAGAGTCCAGTAGGTCTATTAATTGGAAGACATCTTAAAACTCTGTGGTTTCAAATATAAGCCATAGCTCAAAGTCAAAAGAGCAATCTCTCAGAAACCGTAATCAAGAACCTTCTCACTTGGGCAAAGTGTATGTTTAACAATGGATAATAATTTCCCTTAGCAACATGGCTAAAGGCAAACATAACATTTGCTCATCTCTTGGATCTCAGTGTAAATTACTTTTGTTCATGAGTTTCATATAGGAACATTATATATTCTTTCTTATTTTGTCTACAAGAGACTCACTTTATTTTTTTAACATAAAATATATTATTTGTTTCAGGGGTACAGGTCTGTGATTCATAAGTCTTACACAACACACAGCACTGACCATAGCACATACCTTCCCCAATGTCCATCACCCAGGCTCCCTATCCCCCAGCCTCTCTCCCCTCCAGCAACACTCAGACACTCTGACAAAATATCACTCTGAAGAACCTGTCAACTTTGGGATTGAGGTTTCCTCAAATTAAGACCCTGTTAGAATCATAAGGGGTGGTAATAAGAAAAAATAACCTGTCCTTCCCTAGTCTTTGAAGGAATATGCAACAGTTCCTCAATAAGCACTGTTGGTTCCTTTTGGGTGTCCGGTGTGAGGGCATCAGACATACGTGCTGTCAAAGTCACAGGCTGTGGCTGTCCATAATTGAAGGCTTTTGACGTAGGCATCAGAGAGATCTTTTTAATTCTGTGCCATCCAGAGAGCTGCAACTTAAAACTACTTGTGATTTGTTTTGGCTCTTATTGTGATAAGTAGAGCAATTGTTGATGGTTGGGTTGATTCTTGGTGATTGGCTGTTTTTTCCATTGTTTGTTTACTTTGGTTTGAGTGGGGGAGGCAGGTTGTCACCGAAATGGATAATAAATACATAACACTTACCATTATGGCACAAACTCACCCCAGCAAGAGGTATCTTACGTCTTTCATTATTATCGTCTATCCATTATTGTCTGCCCTTCCTGGTGGATCCTGAAAATGTTCCCTGATAATCCCAACTGATCATTTTCCCCTTCATTGGATACTCTTTGGGAAAAAAATAAAAATAAAAATAACTTATATGGAAAAGCCTCAATGGATGAAGTGATGGACTAGAAATGCTTATTTAACAGCTGCTCTTTTGTATTTCTCACAGTAAGTCTCTCTCCCTAGCTCACCGCTTTTGAAACCTGGCTGTTCGAGTCACCATGCTGTGAATCTTTCTATCTAGTTTGGGGCGTAAGGAATATTCATGAATAACCACAGCACAGTATTAATAATGCTTTGTGTTTTATAATACATTTCAGGACTCTGGTGTTTCATGACCTCCTTGATCCTCGCAAAAATCCTGGGAGGGAATTATGGTATTATTCCCATTTTATAAGTGAGAAATGGAGACTCCCAAGAGTTAAGGAACTTGATCAAAGCCAGCCAACAAAGAAATGGGAAGGTCTGGAATAGAACTCAATCTCCCATTCCTAGTGCTGTGCCTACAACAGTCCTGTGCGGGCTCTCCAGCAATCCATTCTGATGACAAAAAACTGGAACAGGGATATGGAGAAGAGAAAAATGACTTCCATTTGAGAAAGTGGAAATGAAGCCCAGCTTATGCACTATTTCATAAATAAATATCCTATTTCCCATCCAGACTCTAAGTCTGTAGGGCAACACTGGGTCTCCAGTAATAATAGTGTGATAATTATTTGTTGAGAAATAATTAACAGCAGATACACTGTAAGGTAAAATGTATAAACACACTCACAATCTTATTTCTCCTAATAATTCTACAAGGTAAGGATCATCACACCGATCTTTCAAATGATGAAGCTGAGTTTCAAGTAAATAATTTGCTTGGGGTTCTATAACCTGCAAGCAACTGGCCCCAAATGTTATCACCATGGCTCTCACAAGCTACACTTACCACCGCACAATGATACCCTAGCGCCAGGAGCTGAACACATGGTAAACTGCACACACACTTGACCGAGGCACAAAAACTGTGCCTACTCACTCTAACGTGCGAAGCTTCTTGCAGAATGCTGTGTTTCACTCACACGCACAAAGGTCATTTATTTGCAAAGAGATGCTCTAGAAAGCATTGTCCATTTCCACCTTGCAGGATCAAGAGGAGTAGTATATAACTTAGGGTTAACAAAATGTGTTTAAGCCACACAAGCTAGAAGAATGGCCTTGTTGTTCCTCCAGTGGCACAGCACAGGCCCAAAGGCTCCTCCATTTCCCTCTCTCTCCTCCCCACTGCGTAGCTCTTATTTACCCCGGGGGTCTCCCCAACCTCTCAGTGCTCCAAGGACTGACAGAATATGGAGGACGAGGAAGCAGATTTGGGCTATAAGAGTTTTAAGAACTCAGTTTCTAAGAAATGTTATGGAATCACATTCCCTCATTTCAAGTAAGACATATCCCTATCTCTAGGGTCACATTGGTTCGATTTGATAAATTGCTCTGTGGGCCCCAAACCGTACTATGGTTCCCTTTACATTTAAGTGTTAATTGCTGTTATTTCAGTACTACTGGCTCTTATGTTTTGCCAAGGGGTGCAGGCCTATACATTTGTGGTTTAATTCACCCTCCTGTTTATTTCCATTGTTTGGCACTATTTAAATGGCTACAGTAGCATTCAGATTTAGAGGGAAAGCAAATTAACCTCATTTTTATTGCTAATTACTACCATTGTGTCTTGTTTCAGGGAATCTGAATTTAAACTTTGCTTAAATCTGGGAATAAAGGGAGTGTGATTCTTTTTGAGTCTTCCTCCAGAAAGCTGATACTGTAATTGAGAGCCTAATAGTCACTGTTGGTGTTGAAAGTCTATATATTTGTCTATATATTTATAGACAACCTCCTGTTCAGCAGAGACCCAAGTCTAGAAGCTAGAAGATTTTGTGGCCCTATGCTGGCCATGGAGAGGGTGCTGAGTTTTCAAAGAATAGCTTCCTAAAATATACGAAAAGAAACTAAATTTGAGTAGCTTTGTAAGACATACAGCTGAAAATCGATATCCATTCATTGCCATATATAGTACTCAGGATACTTCCATAGACAACTAAATTTAAGAGTACTTTCATTACCTCTTTTTGACACCAAGTCCCTTAAAAATAATGTCTGAGGGCTTTCTGCCAGTACGCCAAGGTTCTTCTCAAGCTTAGTGGGCAAGTTTCAGAAAATTACAAGCCTGGAGAAGCCACCGTCCTCAACGAAAAATGGCCTGAAGTCACTCCCCAAGAACTAAGAGAACCTGGAGTTACTCTGCAGAGAGGTAATAAGCACTCAAGAAATTTGGGAGGGGGAAGGACGGAAGGACTCATGTCAAAGGATTATTTGGAGTATTTAATAACACATGAGGTGTGCTTAAAATGCTGCATGGGAGAACACACAATGAGTGTTAGCTAATATTACTATGATGATTTCACAAGGAGTCACTTGACCAGGGAGGAAACTCAGACATTAAGAAGATAAGCAACTGAAATTTTAGTTCTTAGATTCTGTCTCCTTCATGAACTTTTTGAGAACTCAGACCCTCAGCTCTGAATCCTGATGTCCAGTCTAGCATAACTCTTCTGTCTTAGAGTAGCTATTCAGAGAATAAATAATCATACCTGCTCTCAGCACTTCCACTTTTATTGACTAATATACACCTGTAGGTCCGTGGTCATTTAGGATTTACGGAATTTTTTTCCTAACATCCATTGGACAGATTATAAAAGGAAACTCTAAATGGTAAATTAGAGATCTGTTGCTCTACTGAAGACTTGAGCCTTGTTTTGGTATTTGGAACCATACTGCAGGTTGAAAATTAACTAGAAGAGGGGATATATGGGATATATAGAAAAACTCTACAGCTATATAAATATTTCTTATAAAAATCCAGTTGCAAGAGGTCATTGGAAAAATTTGTCAAGTATTTAAATGGTGTTTTCTTTCTTTTTTAAAATAAAAGATGGGAGTACAATACTAAAATTTGATTTCTATGAAGTTCCTTACTAATCAGCATTCACAAAACCGGAACAACCCTGGGTTGATGGGCAATGACTGTGATTTTTCCCAAATTTGAACCAACAGTCCCACTCTGATACAATGTGAAAGTCTGCAGGTCCCAGGCTTCCTTTGGGGAATCCTGAGGAAATGTTGCCAAATACCGCAAAGGCTGCCTTCGGCAGAATATTTACATCACAAAGGCCCACAGTTAATCACAATCCAATAAGCAAACTACTCCCAACTCCAGGAAAGCCAGAAAACAAAAGCATTTGAAAAAGCCAGTATCTAGGCAGCATTTCCTAGGAAAACTGCAAAGATTAAATGCTGTCAATCTGGGGCGCCTGGGTGGCTCAGTGGTTTAAGCATCTGCCTGCAGCACAGGTCAAGATGCCAGGGTCCTGGGACAGAGACTCACATAGGGCTCCTCACTCATCCAGGAGGCTACTTCTCCCTCTGCCTGCTGCTCCCCCTGCTTGTGCTCTCTCTCTCTGTCTCTGTCTCTCTGACAAATAAATAAATAATATCTTTGAAATAAAAATAAATAAATAAATAAATAAATAAATAAATAAATAAATAAATAAATGTTATTGCTCCTTTGAAAGCCAGCCTGCTCCAAGAGTTCATCTCTGGCTACGTTTTTAGAATCACTATGTATATATTCTTCTTCAGGTCAGAAGTTTGCTTTAACTTTCTGCAGCCTTGGGTTAGAGAAAGGGATTAATTGGGATTTTTTTTTTAATGAGAATATTTTTTTCTTTCCTCCAGAAATATGGTCCTTAGGGTCCTAGGGATACTCTCACCTTTCTAGTTCAAGGAACATGAGCCTATAGTTCCATTAAAAAAAAAAAAATACTAGCACTCAGACTGACCACACCAGGGAAATTAGAGAGTTTCAAGACCATTTCTGGATGAAGGATGTTTTCTAGGTGGGAAATGAATCCAATGGTGATTTATACACAAATAAGGCAAAGCGGTGCTAATGTAGAAATTCTGTTTTGTCACCAGTAATTGTCCACAGTTATTTGCTCTGCTGCTTTGCCCACCTAGTAAAGGTAGAAACTGTCCCATGTGTCAAAGACCCTTTGGTGACACCAAGTTAAAACAGAGACTCATCCAAGTAGCAACTCGCTCCCCTTTTTACTACGTATGTACTTATGTATGGTTCGTTTCCTTCCATTGGCCAAAGTGCCAAAGTCAATTTTCCCATCTCATCTCCATCAGATCACAAGCTGTCCTTTGTCTCCTTTCTGGCTCCACTGGGCTCAGTCAGAGCGATCAATTCTCAAATTACTCCAATGATAAAATCTTTTTGCTGCTAGTAATTCTGGTGAAGTCTCACATTTGTTTGCAGTGTTTTTGCACGTGTGGTTTTTAGTGACCTTTTCCCATATTTCTTTTTTAGAGAGAATATTCATTTTTCTGTTTTTCATCTCTCCTTCAAACTCCACCCTCTCCTTTCTTTATATCTTTATTTCTGTGACTGTCCTTCTGTTATATATTTCAGGCAAGGAGAATGGAATAAAAGAAACTGGGTTACTGAGTGATGGAATAATTTAAAAGCCAAATAGGGATGGGTGCGGCAACCCAGAGATTAGTAACAGAGAAAACCACTACCACCGCAAGTGGATACAGAAACACTTAGAAACCAGGAAAGCTGGAACCACAGTGGCCTGTCCAGCAAGATAGGCAGCCATGCAGAAGACAGAGCCACTGCAAGGAACTTCAGCCCAGGCAGAGCAAAGGCAAAATAGCCTGGTTCCTTTCTCCCATCTTCCAATCCCTCATTTGCCTGTCTTGGCTGAGTTCAGCTGTAAGCCTGGGAAATGCAGTCTACATAAGTCAGCGTCCTTGATGTTTCAGAGAAGGACAAGGAACAAATGTGAGAGCAGAGGCCAGTGACTGACTGTTAGTTCCTGAGCTAGCACCTAATTACTCCACATAGCGTAGAACGCCACAAATCCCTGCTCACGTGTTCACTCTGAACATTTAACTAAAATCAGAAATGGGCACTGAAGTTTGACCAAGTTCCTTCCAACTCCAAAATTCCATAGTTGTTTGTTTTTAAGACAAAGAAATGCTCCTTGTTTGGCATGTTTATTGCCCTTTGCTAACAAAATAGTCCTTCCAAAATATTTCCTTAAGAATTTACTAACCACAATACTAGGTACTGTGGGAAATACATAAAATGACAAGGCCCTTAAAATGTCACTGGGGGGATCAGATAATGCAAATAAATTACTAGTATAGGATCATGGTTCACAAGGTACAAAAGGCAGTAGATTTAGAAAGCCAAATGAGGGGGCACCAGGGTGCCTCAGTAAGTGTCTGCCTACGGCTCAGGCCATGATTTCAGGGTGCTGGGATCGAGTCACCAGTTAGGCTCTCTGCTCAGCTGGTAGTCTGCTTCTCCCTCACGCTCTCTCTGTTGTCTCTTTCTCTCTCTCAAATAAATAAATAAAATCTTAAAAAAAAAAAAAAAGCCAAATGAGCAGTGGGCAAACGTGAAGGAGCAACTTGGGGAGAAGTAGGGTTTCTACTGGTTATGAAGGAAGGGTAGGATTTCCTACAGAGCAGAAACTCAGGAAGAACTATGGGGGTAGATGACACTGACTGACATGACATTTTAGAAAATTTTACCTACACAAATTTATTTTGTCTTGATGCTATTTTATTTTCTCCTTTCTTTAGAAATCATTAAGCTTCCAAATATTAATATCTCTACCATACTTAGAGTTGTGCTAGCTGTTTGCTGGCAATCAATACCTGACAATATAACCATGATCTCAATTCAAGTTGACTGAAGAGCATGGCTGGATTAACATCCTATGAGTTTTGTGTCCCTTCTTTCTTTACACATTTTCTTTATCCATGCTGTTCAACACATAGTCATTCAAGAATATTTACTGACCAGCTTAAACTAACATGGAATACTGCCAAATCCAATGGACACCATCCCATATGTATTTCATTTGACAGTTCTATAGCATTTGACACTGTTGATCCTTCTTCTCTAAAGATACTTTCCTCTTGGTCCTTGATACCATATCCTCAGGATTTCTCTCCTACTCTCTAGCATTCATTCTCAACCTCCTTCAGAGGTTCTTGTCTCTACCTGCATTTGAAATGCTGCTCTGTAGGGATTTGGTGCCAGGACTCTTCCCACTTTACGCTACTTACCTCTCAAGTGACCTCACTCCCTCTCATGATTTAAATTACCCCTATACATGGGGCACCTGGGTGGCTCAGTGGGTTAAAGCCTCTGCTTTCGGCTCAGGTCATGATCTCAGGGTCCTGGGATCGAGCCCCACATCAGGCTGTTTGCTCAGCGGGGAGCCTGCTTCTCCCTCTCTCTGCCTGCTTGTGATCTCTCTCTCTCTCCCTCTCTCTCTGTCAAATAAATAAATAAAATCTTTAAAATAAATAAATAAATTACCCCTATACATACTATAACCCCCAAATTCAGAGACTGGCCCAAAGATGCAATTGGTTAATGGTGTATCTAACTGAATGTGACTGAATGTCACAAATAAGCCCTGTGGACTGTACATTTTATATATTTCTCTAACTTACCCTTTCTTTTTTATCCCACTGTCATCCAATCAATGAATAACCATTTCTTTTCTGGCTTTCTTTCCCGCTGTTGCTTCCCTTCCTACAACACTACCCTTTGATAATCTTACTGCTGCCTGATCTTCCTGAAATGCAAAGCACCATTTCATCATGGTTTGCAGGTTTCACCACATTTGCAGGACCAGGGGTAGGAGTAGAAAACTATATGCCTAACTATTTGAAATCTATAAATCAAGCTGACAAACTCTTCATAAAGTATTTAAATGCATACTTTTCGTGTTCTGCAGCATACCCTGCCAGCACTTAACCTGCATAGGAAGATCCTTCCCTTGGCCCAGGTTCCTCCTTTCTCCTCTCATCCCTGGCTCTATCTAGCACGGCAGGTGTTCCATAGACACTCTGGCCCACAATCTCAACTTCTGCCCACGTTCCTCCAACATAGGTATCCCTTACCAACCTCGCAGGCCTAGGAGATACACACAAATGTTCTCGGGATAACGGGCCCTGGGTAGAGGTTGTGCTGACCTGGATTTCTGAATCACAGGAATCATGAAAGGTTGGTTACCTGGTCTAATAGGAGAGGGCCAGCTGCTGTGGATGAGTATATCCCTTTGGTGTTTCGAACTTCTCACCCTACATCACAGGAAACTCACTAGGCTCTATAACATGATTTACACTATATTCTAGTTTTCTTTCTTACCTATCTCACTATACTGTTAGTCATTTAAAGGGACTAGTGTCTTTATTCTGTTTAATACTGCATCTTTTCATTGGTGCTCTTCAAATTAGATTATACATACATAGCCCCGAGAGTAACAAAGATTGTCCAAGAAAAATACAGGCACCTGGACCACAATTTCATGGGAATCAGTTTCCAGGTCTTCAGCTTTCATTTATATGTTTTCCCTAAAACTGATTTGCCTGAGGGCCCACCTGTGTTTTTCTTTTCCACTTTTCCCTTCCACAAATACCTTTCTCCCTCTTTACCATAAAAAGCACCTCTCTCTCCATCCCAAACTTTATTATCATACATTACCTCCAAGGAAAGGTGGTACATTACTTCAGAAAGCCAATGTTTGGCAATTCCTGTAGTATAAATACTCTCACAATTTCAAGCCAATACTTAGTCAATACAACAGATTATCTTGTAACATTTTGTCACGACTAGCTTGTTTTATCATTTAAGGGAAGTCCAATGACTGATCTCAAGTTGGCTGATTTCAAGCTACCAACATGACATCACTGAGCTCAGAAATGGGAAGAGATGAGCACAATTAACTCTTGCAAATTAGGACACTACTGTGCTATGACTATGAACAATTTTAATAGTCATCCCAAGTATTCCATAATAAAATGAGGAGGGCAGAGATTCTTTGCAACCCTAGCTCCAATACTTGGGACCCATTAGCAACTTATTTGAACTTTTGAGATTTCCACAATAGTGTATTCAGTTTAATAGTATTTATGTTGCAATATTTTCTTTTCTGGCCTTGTTAATTTTGCTGCATGAGAGGAAAGTACAAGAAAGATCAGTCATTGGACTTCCCTTAAATGATAAAACAAGCTAGTCATAACAAAATCTTACAAAATAATCTGTTGTATTGACTAAGTATTGAGCCACAGATTGGCAAAATTAGAGAGCTTTGTGTAAAGAGCTGATAATAAATTTGGATATGGGTCACACATTTCAAATCATAAAGGTTTAAATTATAAGGGTACTTCAGTGTCCCAACTTTTTTTAACTTTTCTTCCAAATTAGGTAACATTTGGCCCTCTCAAGTTGAAGATAAAATTTTTCCCCAGAGTACTGTAACTGGAGAAAGACAAATCCTTTTATTACTGCTTACTAGCCTTATACACTCAGGCAAGTTGTTTTAATATCTCAAAAGCTTCAGTTCTATTACAAATAGTAATATGTAAAATAAAGATAGTAATAGCAGTTACAAAGAAGCAAATATTTATGGGGTATCAGGCACTGGTCAAAGGACTTTACATGAATTAAGTAGTTTATCCTTGTAATAATTCAGCGAAGTAGATGACTATTATTGGCCCATTTTTATAGATGAAGAAGCTGAAGCACTGGGAGTTTAAGCAACTTTGTAAAGATTACACTATTGGTTAAATAACAGAGCCAAGATTTTCACACAAGCTTTTTATCTCCAAAAATAACTTTATTATTAATCCATACTGCATCTCCTAAACCTACTAAAGGTCTTCTAAAGGATTAAATGAGACAATCCACACAAAGTATTTAGCAATGCCTGCAACCTTAGTCCCCAGGGCCTCAAAGGGACATCATTCCTATTCTGTTCTCAGGAGGGCCATGTACATAAAGTGGAAATTCAGAACAGTATTGTGTAAAGCGGCTACCAGCTGCACTCCCAGAGATGATTCTAAGTCATGATGACTTAGTCAGATAATGAACTACTGTCATTGTGTTTGCTCAAGTGTCATCTTCCCCAGCAAGTCCTGTTATATGTGTAAATCACCTAGCAGAGCTTTTAAGGACACAGGCAACCATGGTAGGAAAGCTATCAAATGGTGTCCTGCCTCTGCACTACAGCATATTCAGAGGAACTGAGGTGGAGGAGGGGAGGGGTACAGTTTGCATTAGGAAGGAAACCATGGTACTCTCCATGTACAGAATATCACATGACTTATTGACTTGAAGTAGTTCACACTTTCAACAAGAAATCACAATATGTTCCTTTCAATGGCATGAAGTCTGCAAAGCTGGGTGTTCTATAAGCACTGTAAAAGCAAGTACCACAGTGGGACACTGTCCATTAAGGGTCTTTTGATTTGGGCTCAGGTTGTGATCTCATGTTTCTGATCTCAGGGTCTTGAGACCCAGCCCCGCATCAGGCTCTGCATTCAGAGTGGAGTCTGCTTAAGATTCTCTCTCTCCCTCTCCTTTTGCTCTCCCTCACAACCCTGTGCACTCTTTAAAATAAATAAATAAATCTTAAAAAAAAAATAAGCAAATATCACAGGAAAAACAAAGTAGAACAGAAAATGAAAGTGGCAATGTCCAATCTGATTTCAAAGCCTGAAAAGTTTAGCCATACCCAATAAGAACATACATCACATCACACTGGTGAGAAATTGTGGTTAAGAATGCAACTTTTTTTTCTTTCAATGTATGTATATTATCTTTTCAAGCAGTCATTAAGTTGTTGAGACATAAACATGCATTAAGTTCTATAGACCTAACCCCTTAAGAAATGGAAAGTTCTGCTCATGTATATCCACAGTGAGACATTCCTGAGGTACACTTGTGCATCCTTACTGTGCCACTGGGTATTTCTTTTGGCTTCAGAGTAGCATGAAAAATTACTAAGACTCTGAGAGCCCCATAAACTGAAAAAGTTTGGGAATATCTAGTATTATCCCTTGACATATTTTATTTTTTAATAATCCTTACAGTAACCTAAGCAGTCAAGTGCTATTAATGTTCCCAATTTACAAATATGAGAACTGAGGACCTGAGCAATAACAGGATAAGGCTGAGATCATAAACTGTCTAAGTGGTAGACCCTGGGCGCAAACCCAGTTTTCTGACTCTGAAGCCACCACACTTAATCACTATACCACACCTAAGGCCAAATACACAGATAATTTTGTTCAGACAGACCTTTGGGCAAAGATGGTTACTTCCTTAGAGCGCTGAACCCCAACAAAGACCAACCAGCACTTTTTCCTCACATCCTGTCACAGGACATTAGTTCAGATTCTCAAAGCTACTTGCTGAAATAATCATTTTGCTGAAATTGGAGGCTCCTAAAAACTGTATGTGTGCTCTAGATGAAAGCGACTGTGTATCCGAACAAAGAAAGAAAATCAAAGACTATCTGAAGTGGCAGCTTGAGTTCATCAGCTTTATCAATTTGCTCAACAAACACTACCAAGTATACAGGCCCCTCTCTGAAGCAATCTCTATGGAAATCCCAGATAACATAGCAGAACTTAGTAAACCATTCCAAAAGAAACATGACCCATACATTTTTTATAAGCTTTTAAAATCTGAAATATAGTCAAGTCATTGCAAGCTAATCTAGAATGGGAGCTATAGCCATAAAAAAATCTCTAGGAAGCTAACAGCTGAAGCAGGGGTCAGCAACCTGCAGGGCATATGATTTAGAATTCAGTCTCTGCCAATCTGGAGAGCCCTAGAGGGACAGACCCAGATTTGAGGTCCTCTAGTGGTCTTGGGACAGAAGGGGTCCTTGTTATGTTCCCTATGTGAGTCCCTGCAATTATAAGTTGTAATTTACTCTATAGGGGAGCAAAAGTAGCCAAAACTCTAAGGAACTGACCATTGATGCACCAGTGCCTCTCCATTTCTCTCTACTTTCATGAACCCTGTTTAACAGCAGTTTTGATCTCAACCCATCATGCCAAAGGCCTTCGTGGACTGTCTTTAACTGCTGATGTGTGTGACAGTCAACAGTACAGTGCAAGTATGGCAAACTATTCTCCAAGTAAAACTGCAAGGCTTTCAAAAGACAAGTTGAATGAAGCCATTGAACACGATACTGGGGAAACATTCAAATACTATGTAAGACATTGAAAAATGAGGATCTGGAAATTAAACTGGTTAGCAACTGAGGCACAGAAAATCAGTAAGGGTTAAAGCGAGATAAGCTTCCAAAAGAAAACAGTTTGAGTGTCAAAAAACTGAAAGGCTCTTTGAGGAAATTGATGACAATGTCAAAGTTTCTGTGTTGTTTTTGTTGTTGTTTTTGCCAAAATGTCTGTGCTAGTCTTTATGCTGCCAAAGTCAACAAAAAGTATGTCATATTTCTGTCACAAGTTCAGTCAGATGCATTATGTGAAAAATTCAACACAATATGCCCTTTGTCCTAATAGAGTATAGTTGCAATTACATCTCAATTTTTCTTGATATAATTAAAGTTGATTAATTTTTCATAATTTTAGATGAGTTCTCTTCAAGGAAATCCCAAACTTTTTTTTTTTTTTTTTTTTACCTTTTCTATGAAACTTTGGTTCTGTATAACATGGATGAGTTTAAGTGGCATTTTGCCACCAATAATTATCAGGTACTAACAAAGACCTCTAGGCAATGGGCCACCCAGTCACTTGGAGTTCCCCACCCATTAGGCATTGTAAAGCTTTCTCATTTTCTCTGAAGCTGTATACTGTATTCATTAAGGTTCTCCAGAGACACAGAACCAATAGTATGTGTATATATAGAGAAAGAAATTTATTTTAAGAAATTGGCTCATTCAGCTGTGGAGGGTTGGCAAGTCCAAAATCTGATGGGGGAGGCTGGCATGCTGGAAACTTAGAAAAGAATTATAGTCTGAGTCCAAAAGCAGTCTGCCGTAGAACCAGGAAGGGCAGATGTTGCAGATGAAGTCTGTAAACAATCTGCTAGAAAATTCCCTCTGGCTCAGGAAAGAGGTGAGGCTTTTGTTCTATTCAGACATTCAAATGATTGGATGAAGGCCACCCACATCGCCACATCGTGGAGGGCAATCTGCTTTGCTCAAAGTCTACAGATTTAAATGTAAATTTCATCCAAATACATCCTCACAGAAACAATTGAGAATAATATTTGACCAAATATCTGGGTACTGTGGCCCCGACAAGTTAATACATAAAATTAACCACCACAGCTACTATGGACTAAGAGAGACAAGACCAAATTAATAAGCCTAAGTAGATTCTAGGAATCCCAGGGAGAGGTCTGCAAAGAAGTTCTAAGGTTCTGTGCCTGGAACCACATCCAGGCATAACCCCTCTCTAAGACTATGCTTCCTGGCAAATACACCAATTGTAAATGAAAGAGTAAGGGAGACTGTTAACAAGGTCAGGAAGCAGGTGATTGCCTTTACATTAAATCATTAGTAAAATGTACAGTACCAGAAGCCAGCACATGACACACTTCTTGAGCACTACTTCAAAGTCTTTCCAGATCCACCTTACTTCTTCCTCTAGCTGCTACTATGGAGACCAGGGTGGCACGGCCCTTGAGCAGTTTCGACCAGGACAAACCAACAGAGCCTCTTCTTGGGCCTATACAGTACACCTCTCCTTCCTGACTGCAGTTCCCAAGAGTGGGCATCTAAGATTGGGCTACTCAATAAGACCTACCGAAAACTCAGACATGTGCACATCAAAAGTGAGAAAAAATTAATGCCTCTGGGGCCAGTCTTGGTCAATGGGAACTGGGCTCCCAGACAAATTTCATAAAGGTCCCTAGAAGGGAGAGCTACATGAAGCCATAGCCGACTTCATCAAAAAATTGCCTCCTTTGCTAATTCATTTCCCCTTCCCTACACTTCTGCTTCCTTGAATTGCATTCCCAAGTAAACCACCTGCTCTGCAATTCTTAATCTCAGGCTCTGTTCTTGTATCTAAATCAGGGTGAAAATCTTCTGTCTGCATTTGTAAGGAAGGAATTCAGTGAAGCATTATAGTCCATTGATTACCCAATAATAGCTTGAACATTACTTTATCCCATGCCACAAAAAATTATAATTGAATAAGGAATACATAGAGAAGCTGATGGAACTGAAATACCAACAAGTTCAAAAGTCCATAAAAAACAATAAATGCATTCCATTTTATAAGTCTCTCAGTTCTCCTAGTCTGAGCAGCTGCTTTAATAGTCTTCACTTAATTACTAATGCTTATACTGCTACACTCTTTCCATTATTCCTAAACTATATTGGCCTCTCCTGGCTTTTTATCTGGTCAAATTGCTCCCTCGATTTAAGAGATTTCCAGGAACTCTGTGATGCTCCTAATTATTAATTGCTTGTTACAAGCTGTATCAGGAACAGCTTATTCTTTCTCTCTATAAATGTCCCCAAAAATGTAATTATGATTATTTATTAAGGTCCCAGAAAAATAGATTTTAAAACACATTTTAAAAGCTAGGAAGATAGAGAACAAATAGCCTAAAATATCAAAACTACTGAGAGAGTAAGAGATGGCCCTATTCATTCATTCATTCATTCATTCATTCATTCATTCACTATTGTGACAATGGCTATGCAAGCAAATAGGAGAGAATCCGTGATGCTCCCAGGAATCCAGGAACAGTGGAGGGACCTTCCACTCTAATGTGATTCTTTTGGAACTGCCTATTAAAAAGCCTTATTGCCTAACCAAAGGGGACAGTAAGTGACCCAGGCTGACCATTCCCCTGGGAAAGGAACTGGTTGGGAGGTAGGCATGTAACAAGTTGACCAACCAGAGTATCTCCCCATGGTTTTTAGCTGAAAGGTCAAATAGAGGGGGCTGGGACATCGCAGTGTGGAGCAAGCCCTGGTTGTGGCCTTCTTTGCCACGTGGAGAAAATTTGTGGGCAGTAAGAGAACATGAACCAGAACAGAGTCAATCAGGGACGACAGACAAAGGCAGAGAGTTGTTGTTTTAAAAACATCTGCACCTTTCCTGCCTGAGAACTGCTCCACTCAACTCATTTCAGTTATGGGAGTTCGAGATTCCATTTTATACTTATGCTAAAATAGGATGTCACTGTCAACTGGACAGACGCTCACAGTGTCCTATGAGAAAGTCAGCTGTGAGGAACATCTCTATACTCCTTGTTTTCTATGAGGGAATGTTTTTCCTAAACACTCCCAGATCCTCTGTGCCTTTTATTCACTTCATCTCAGGATGTAAATCAACTCATCTGATTTGTAAATTGGAGAAGAGTGAATAGGGCAAGCTGAGCTTAACTGCCTTCTTTGTTCTTCTTGGGGGCAAGCTACCTGCAGTGAGGGAAATTCTCCTCCAAGCCTCTCTGCTGCCTGTGTTACTTGAGTAGGACTCTAGGGGTGAGGCCCACCTGACCCAGGCCCACTGTGACTCACAGGGGAGGGGGGAAAATTTCTTTAGAATTTAGTAACAGTAGGCCCATTTCTCTACCAAGGGACACAGTGTCCTGCTATGCTTTGAAATAACAATGCCAATAGCTAATACTTACACACAGATTACCATCTGTCAGGTACTTTTTTCCCCTCAGTACTTTCTTAAATTATATACATTTAAGAATACGAGATACGGATAGTATTAACAACCTTCCCTAGATTCCACCACCAGGAAGTGGCAGACCTGGGACTCAAATGCAGTCCATGTGTCTGGAGGCCTTGATTTAACCACTATCCCATATATCACATGTAGGAAAGAAGACACTTTGCCACTCTTTTGTCTTCTATTTGCCTTCCTTTTTTGTCTTAATTCTCAGTTTGTTCAAAGGATACTTTTTATAGGGTCCCTATAAAATTTCCAACACTGATTTAATCATAAGGTTTGGACGGTCCCTACACTGAGGATATATATAAAAAAAAACAATGCCCAAGACTAAAATACTAAATACTTCCATTTAATATATGCCTTAATTATAGTATAATAAACCGATGCTAGCCAGGAAAATTCAACTTCACAGGCCACAAATTCTTTTCTTCTGATCAACAAAAAAGCAAACTCTGCAGTTTTCTTTAGTGGGCTTTAAAATTTTCACTACTGATTTTTATGGTACCTGCCATGAAGTGTCAAATATTTGAACATAAGCAGTATGATACCATGCATGTACCAGTTAGTTGAGCTTCATTCAGAAAGAGTCAGTTGCTCTAAAGGAGAATGTAGAATCTAGAAGTGATAAGCTTCTAGACTTTGGCCTTTGGAAAGGCCAAACCTCAAAGATAGCTACTACAAGGGCCTCAACTAGTTCAACCTCTAGCAACACCTCTGGTATTGTTAATTAACAAAGTGAATATCAGAAACAAATTTCACCTGATGGAAAAAGCAGCGCTTTTTTGCGGTATCATAATAAATGTTGAAAATGGTCTTTCTTTGGTGAAATTAAAGTTAAACAAGACATATCAATTGACTAAAATAGTTTAAAGCAAGAAATATGAACCTAGCACCAGCCTATGGTCTTCACCCTTAGAATGAACCCAGGGGCTTAATATTTTAACAGGCTTATATCCAGCCATTGTCACAGGAGGATTTCTGGCTGACAGATGGTAAGGATAAGAATGTTCCCTCTGGAATGCTCTTGTGGTCACCTTAAATGAACAGTCCTCATACTGTGTGATTTTGGTCAGGACACTTAAAAGAACATGGGCCTGGAATTTTATCAAGCCTTCAGAACAGGTTTATAAAATGGTTCATGTTAGCTTGTTAATGGATGTTGATATAATAAACATCTGTTATATGTGGCAAATCTTGGAGTCTTGCTTTGATTATAACCTGATGGAAAGGTTTTGGAGAAACTGTACTCATCACTTGCTACCGTCACCTACCCAAAAAAGCTTAAGAACCCAATATAAACAGATCAATTTAGGTCAGCTGTAATACAGATAATGGGAGAAAAAGGACATTTTCTTTGGTCCTCAAATGAATGTGTAATTTGTAAAGGAGATATAAATCCCTGAAAGTACAAACACTAATACGATCCCCTCCCTCACTGAGAAACAGATACATGACCCAATATATAGGTTGGTTTTCTCTTTACTGAAACACCTGTTGAAAAGAATGGTCTTATCATGTGATTTTTTTTTCTCAAGGTCAGAACCTGGGACATATTGAAACATCACAAGGAGTTCCAATGAGGGAAAAGTTGATAAATTCGAACTCAAAACTGTGTTCATATGGAATCCTTGTAGATCTGTGACATATACACCCTACTAGTGACATCTTCATGCTTCATTCAGTAGCAAACACCAAAAGAGGAAATGCATGGGAATCCTAAAAATTTAGTTAGTTGGACTTTTGGTCATTACTTTATCTGCTGTACCATAAGGCAAAAGGAGAGTCATAATACTCTTAAGAAATATCTTTGAACTAACAATTTGTGATAGATAGAATAATGGTATGTGAATAATAATGGTATAGAATAATAATGTGATAGACAGAATGTGATAGATAGATAGAATAATGTCCCCCAAAGATGCCCATGACTTAATCCCAGGAATCTGCGAATATACTAGATTACATGGCAAATGGGAATTAAGGTCATGAATCCAATGACTTTCCAATGGGAAAATCATCCTGGACTATCCAGGAGGATCTAATGCAATCTCAAGAGTTCTTATAAGTAGAAAAAGGAGGCAGCAGAGGGAGAACCAGAGATACGGTCATGTAAAAAGAACTCAGCCTGATATTGGTGGCTTTGAAGATGGAGGAAGAGGTCACCATCGAGGGAATACAGGCAGCATCGAGAAGGTAGGAAAGATGTGGAAATGGCTTCTTCCCTAGAGCCTACAGAAGGAAAGCAGACTCACCATGAATTTAGCCCTGTGAAACTCATTTCAGAATTTTAACCTCAAGAACTGTAAGATGATAAATTTATGTTGCTCTAAGCCACAAGGTTTGTAATAGTTTGCTACAGCAGCAAGAGTAAACTAATACACAGGGTGAAAAGAAATAAGCCAATAAGCCCACCCACGCCCCCATCAGCCATGTGCCGTTCTCTACACTGTTATGTACTATCACCCTGACTACATGACTCAGGTTCCCTTACCTTCTGGCAGTGAGTGGAGAAAGGTGTTAGGATATTTCTTCCCCCACTCTCTTTCTACTTCAATGCT
Source organism: Nasua narica (assembly GCA_028533885.1). NCBI lineage: Eukaryota > Metazoa > Chordata > Mammalia > Carnivora > Procyonidae > Nasua > Nasua narica. Next base: position 55,139,459 of record CM052809.1, on the reverse strand, counting down.
ATGATCTTTGCAGTGGCTGCACCCCACTAAGACAATCGTTCTTAAGGGCAGTCCTCATCCAAAGTGAAATGTGAATGAATTAATAATATGACTGTAAGTCAAGTAAAACATTTGAGCGATAAACTGGAAAAACTTTAGACACAGGGCTATTTGTTTTCTAAGAAGGTAGAACATTCAGAGCAATAGCCTTGTACATAAATGGCCTAACTCTATGAAGAATCAAGTACCACAAAAGAATGAGTAATGTAAGTAGCAAAAGGCATCGGTCGCAGCCATTTTCTCTTTACCAGTGTCTGCAATGTGCAGGAGTATGAATAATACTAAAGATAATTCTATGATGAAAGGACCTTTCATTTGCATGACCTGTTACAGAGCTCTGACAGGAACCTACAAATTTGTTCATGTGGTTGCATGTGTCCTGAATTCATGAAAGTAAGATATCTTAACTGTACCTAGTTAAGACCATTGTCTTACTTTAACTGTAGCCCATTGTGCAGTACCGGAGCCCAAGCAAAGTTTTTTTTTTTTTTTTTTAAATATTTTATTTATTTATTTGACAGAGAGATCACAAGTAGGCAGAGAAGCAGGCAGAGAGAGAGAGGGGGAAGCAGGCTCCCCGCTGGGCAGAGAGCCCGATGTGGGGCTCGATACCAGGACCCTGAGATCATGACCTGAGCTGAAGGCAGAGGCTTTAACCCACTGAGCCACCCAGGTGCCCCCCAAGCAAAGTTTTAAAGAGGGCTCCCCAGAGCAGGAATAGCAGTAAGGGTGTCAGAGCACAAGGGGCAGAAGGGCATCTATGTAGAGAATCAGAGCCTGAGCAAGATGCAGAGAAGTCCATAGAGGAGGGCTGCCAGTTTGGAGGGGTTGGGGCCCCAGGAAGGTGAGGAGGGTGACAGGGAGGGCAGGGGGCAGCAACTGCAATGGTTGATAGGTTGCATACAGAGAAACAAACTACTTACCAAAAAATGCATTATATTCAGGATAAGGAGAGCCCGTTTCCTATCGTCAGAGACTTGTATAAGAATGTCAGGGCATCTTCACTCATCATAGACACAAGACAGTATGTATTCCGTAAATGGCCACAGCAAGATTTCGGGGTCACATGTTTGCCAGAACCTTGCTGTTCCCATCAAAGAGTAAAACATATTTCCCCTTTTATGATCCTAGGCTGCATTTTGTGACCGAAATGTTCTGGAAGTGCTCTGACTTCCAAGGATAGATCACAAAAGGCAAAGTGGCTTGTCCCTGGCTTTCTTTACCTCTTCGGACACTAGCACTTGAAATCCAGTCACCAGGTTGTAAGGAACCTAAGCCACCTGAGGCTCTATTGATTGTCCGGTTGACAACTATAGTTAAGGTCTCAACCGACAGACGGCACCAGCTGCCGGACGTGAGTCTATAAGCCTTCAGATGACTTCAGGCCCCAGACTGTGAGTCATTCCAGATCAAGCTGAGTGGAACGAGACAGGGCACCCCTACTGAGTCTTGCCCAAATTGCAGTTTTATGAGCAAAACAAATGTGCCTGTTATTGTAAACCATTAATTGACACACCCAGCCACACATAGTACCTATAACAACACCCAAAACTAGAAACAACCCAAATGTCTGTCAGTAGGAAAACAGATGAATGGTGGCCTATTGATGCAGTAGCATGATAAACACAATAAAAAGAAATGAATTACTGATACACACAGTAATATAGACAAACCCCAAAAATATTCTGCTGTGTAAAAGAAGCTAGATACATGAGAATATATACCCTAGGATTCCATTTGCAGGAAATTCTAGAACAGGTAAAAATAACCCGTCATGAAAGAAATCAAGTAATTGTCACCCTTACTTTTGGTGGGAGCCGTTGGGAGGATCTTGGGATTGACTGAAAAAGAGCACAGGGATCTTTCTGGAATGTTGGAAATATTCCATATCTTGATAAGGATACGGACTATACTGGCTTATGCATTTCTCAACATTAATATAAGTGTATACATAATACATATCACTGTACATAAACTATATTCTATTTTAAGCATATTCACATGACATATTATCAATGACAATTTACAAGGCAAAAAAAACTTTTCTAAACTATAAATAGTAAAAACAAATTTCATTTAACTATGCTAGAGTGTGAAAAATCTCTCTTTCTTGTATATAAAATTTTGTCATATGAAAATGTGATCAAGTATATACAATTAAAAATGTAAATTAAAAAATTCTTACAGAAATAGAACAGGCAGTTAACATAAATATGTTCTTTTTCTAGATTTGGTAATGTTTGTGGTATTTGTCAGCTTTTGAAAATTTGCATTTCATTATTTCTCATTGTAAATAAATATTAATTTTCTTACCTAATTTGTAATTTTAAATTGTTTTTCTTAAGGAGGTGTTCCAACATTATAGTCTTTAGCTCCAAAAAATCAGAATCTATTCCTGCTTTAGTTAAATATGACTCTTGTCAACATCGTCCTTAGATTTGACCATAAAATTGCTTGTGGGAACTATTTTCCATCTCAAAGAAGGCTGCTGTTCCAGGAATCTCAGATTCAGGTCATGAAGTTGCAGGCAATTGCAGAAGATCAAACTTTATTAAAGACAAGGTTTACTTTCTAATTTCACTGTCATTCTCCAAGCAGAATACTTATATTTTATTCTTCTTTCTTTTCTACAGTCATGTTTTAAAGACCAAGAGACTTGGCAGAGGAAATGACTTCATGGGACAGAATGTCTTAAAGTTTGCATCAGATATGAGAAATCACACTCTGAAAAAATGAAAACGTACAGAAGGAGGTTAAAGAAGGGAGGGAGGAGTAGAGGAGGAGAGACAAAAAATATTGAGAGAGAGAAAGGAGGAGAGAGGTAGGAAAGAAGGGAGAAAGAGGACAGGAAGGAAGAAAGGAAGGAAAGAAGGAAGAAAGGAAGGAAAGGAAGAAAGGGAAGGAAGGGAGGAAGGAAGGGGATAAATTTTACCTTTTAATAATTGAAACTTATTTCAGTGACAAATCTGATCATGCAACTGATTTGAAACCCTGAACTCCTATCTTATTTCTATCATCGCATGAGATCCTCTCTCAAATAAAAAGATGAAGGCTTTCCTGGAAAATGCTATGGCCCTCTACAAATTTGAGGCCATCCCCAGCTGGCTGATTAACCTTGAGGCACAGTATTAGTTAATACTATATCTTTTCTCTTGTTTCTGTCTTTTTAAAAATTAGCTTAACACTCCCACTAGTAAAACTCCGCATGCTACAGAAATAAAAATAGAGAGGGATTATGCCTTCTTTATAGCTAGCACAATGCCAGGCCCGGTTCTATTTAAGGGCAGCTAATGTGATTGTGAGTATTATTATCAAAAAAAGCCCTACTGCTTTAAAATTTTTCTCTTCTTTTAAGTATTTTCTAGCTGCTCTGTTTTGGTTAGTTAAACTTCACTACATAAATGTTCACAATGGAACTAATAGAGAAGGGCACCCAGATTGTTGTGTATTTTAGTAAACCAATTAAAGAATTTATGGAGAGAAGAAATCAAGTTAACTACCACAGGAAAGAAAAAAAGAAAATAAAGTCTTTTGTACTCGAGCCAACTTCTGCATAGTTTCACAGGTGCCCCACAAATGTGATGTCATTTTGATTGGGGCAACCTCTCTCCTACAGACAAATGAAAGAGCTCCTTTTAAAATAACCCTTACACCTCACACAGGTGGTCACATCTAAAATAAACCTACAGACTGCACCTCAGAAACAGTTTTCTAAAGAAACATTCTTTTAGAGGAAAAAAAAAAGCAATGTCGAATGTGCTGACTGCTCTACTGAAGAAAAATGGAGAACACAGTTTTTCTGCTCTGATTAGAATGAAAGGCACGTTCCTCAACTAGTAGTTTTATAGTTGACCAAACATGAAGAAATCTTTTCTTGCCTTTTTCAAAACTAATTTTCAATGGGTTTTGAGTCGAAAAACTGGCTTATGCCCAGAACCGGGGCATGAGATCGTGACTTTTTTTTGGATGACTGAACTTCAGACTCTTGATTGTCCGTCCTTAATTTCCCTTGATGGTACAAATTCAGTAATGTCCTTTTGGTTGCCCTTTGATTTTTAGCTTTTAGGAACATCATGTTCTATTAACCATCTCCAAAACTCTCTGTGGGTCTTTTGTGGGTCTCCTGTAGCTACCTCTCTACTCTTATAATAAAAGTTCACAAAAATATATACCAGCACCCCACCTCCGGCTTTGAGGTCCTATCACAGCAAATTGGCTTCCGCTGTGCACCTCATGGACTTTGGAGCTCTACAAACTTCTTGGCTGTGTCAGGCTTTATTGCCCCTCCACTCTAAGGGGTGAGCTTTGTTTCACAACCTACTAAGGATATCCTCTGGCTTTCACATTTAGCTTTTCATTCTCAATTAAATGTTTTTAGCTTTTTGTCATCTTTTTCCACAGCATCAATTGAGGTTAACAATGGCTGCCCCTATTCAATTCCATTGTCCTTCTGGTTAATATTTTTCCATATTTTTCAAGTGCTGGAAACACCACACAAACCAGAACATTTCCTTCCAATGGTATACTATTCCAGTTCGACTCCAAGGAAGGTTCTAGCAAATGCACTTCTTGCTATCTTATGCCAGGGACTATCTGTGCTTCACTTACAATCAAGTTTAGAATCTCTAGGACAAACTGAGTGAGGGTAGGTGGAACTGCTCCAAAATCCCATCCCCACACTCGCTTTTCTTGTATCATTCTGGTACCATCTGTTGTAGGCTGGGTTTCCCAGGAAGTCAATTCTGAGGCAGAAGTCAGTATGTAGGAGATTTATTAGGAAGTGCTTTTGCACTCAACATGAAGGGAAGGGAAGGGAAGGAAGGGAAGGGAAGGGAAGGAGAGGGGAGGGGAGGGGAGAGGAGGGGAGGGGAGGGGAGGGGAGGGGAGGGGAGGGGAAGAAGTCAAGATGCGATATGGTCTCAATGGAATGCCTGAGCAGACCATGTGATGAGTCCTGAAGATGGACTGATCTTTCAGAGTGTCACTTAGTGGGCTGTCATTCATTTCTTTTGAGCTGCCCTGAGAAGAAGGTGTGAACTTGGTTGAAGAGGCACCAATCTCCCTCAGGGAATGACAGCTGAGGGCTGTGTGTAGGTGACATTCTAGGCAGCTGAAGTGATAAATCTTTTAATCCTGAAGAGGGCCGTGAGTAACATTATAATCCTCCTCCCAGTGATTTAAAATCAGTATGTAATCATTATGTAATGACCCTATAGCTCTAATATATCATCATTATGTAATTACCCTATAGCTTTAATAATGCATTTCCCTTAAATGTAAATCTATTTTATCTACTATAAATATACCAACTTTCTTTTGGTTTGTATTTGATTGGTGCATCATCTCATTGTTTTACATAAAACAATTCTGGTACTTATGTTTTATTTTATTATTTTTTATTTGTTTACTTTTTTATTTCTATTTTGGGGGGTAGTGAGGGGCAGATGGAGAGCTATAGAAAGAACCTTAAGCAGACTCCATGCTGGGAGCCCAATGCAGGGCTCGATCTCACACCCTAAGATCATGACCTGAACTGAAATCAAGAGTCAGACACATAACTGACAGCCATGTAGGCACTCCTGGTCTTTATATTTTGGATGTGATCTATCAACATCACATGGTTGGATTTTTTTTAAATCCAGTCTTAGTGATATATGCTTTTTAAAAAAAAAAAAAAAAGATTTTATTTATTTATTTGTCAGAGAGAAAGAGAAAGAAAGAGAAAGCATAGCAGGCAGAGGGAGGCTCCCCACTGAGCAAGGAGCCTGATCCTAGGACCATGGGACCATGAACTGAGCCAAAGGCAGATGCTTAACCAACTGAACCACTGAGCCACCCTGGTGTCCCTAATGATATATACTTTTTACTGGAGAACTCAATACATTCACTATTTTTATTGATATATTCAGATTGATTCCTACCAGTTTAGTTGCTTTTTTTCTCACTGTCTTGATATTTCTGCATCTATTTTTCTCTTCTCTCTTGGCTTTCTGCCTTGCTTTCTTGCCTTTTTTTTTTTAAATTACATTTTCCTTTTATTGTTTACAAGATATATATCTTATTAATACTCATTTAGTTGATACCCATGTACACTTTAATATACACACTTAACACAATCTAAATGCAATAAATTATTTCTCCTTTTTCCTAAATAATACAAGGAATTTAGTATTTTTAAAGCCTACTCCTTCCTCCCAGTTTACATGATTTATTTCCTTTAGTATTTTCTCTCTCTTGTTTTTTGTAGGAGTGCTGACAATATTGTCTCTACCTTTGGCCTTCTACTTTATTCATTTTCTCTCTATGACCCCTCTTGGGGCTATGTCTTCTGGGCCCCTTGAAGATTAATATACATACCTTAAAAATGCCTACCAAGGCTGGGATGTGGAGAGACGTGTTTTGGCCTCCCATGAATCTGCTAGGGATATCATAGTCCTGCCCCTTCCTGATGCACAGGTGGTGCCACAAGATCTAATAAAAGGTTAGCTGTCAACTAGGTGCATGCAAACACTTTGCCTCACTATAGTGCACTCTTGCCTGTTCCCTTCTCCATGTCCCATCACACTGTAAAATCTGGACTAAGGTCTGGACTTTGCAGAGAATAACTATGTAGCTAGATCATCATCTGCCTGATCCCCTTTCTCGGTAAGTTACCCTGAATAAAGCTCTGTGTAAACTATACAGAGGGATCTGCTTCATTTTCTGGTCTCAAAATGCCTTCCCATTTTGAGGGATATTGTACTGTGCCTCCCCCAGCTTCTAATATTTTTTAACTCCACAAATTAAATCTTAAAATTATTGGTTTATACAATATAGGATGTAGGTCATTTATCTTTTATATCTTTTGAGATCTTTATTTCAGGTATTATTGAGTCTTATGGAAGAAAGTCAAGATGAATATGATATTTTATATTTCTTGAATTTGTAGATTCACATCTTTCATCAATTTAAAGAAATATCAGGTATATTTCTTTCATTTTTTTTCTCTTAATAGTTTTCTCTATTTTCTTTTTGGAGTGTCAATTAGGTATATTGCAGACCGTCTCTTTTCATCTTCTATGTCATTTATTCTCTCTACATTTGTACATGTTGGAAATTCTCCATAATAATTTTTTTAAAGATGATATTTGATACTGTAAGATACTCCAGAGAGAGAAAAGAACCAAAAAAACAGCCATCAAATTCAGCAACAAGGAGGTCACTGGTGACCTTGGAGAAAAGAGGGGAATAGGAGAATGAAAGCTTTATTGCAAAGGAATCAACAGGAGGGAGGTAAAAAGGCAATGAGTATAGACTTCTCTTTTTAAAGATATTTAGTAGGGAGAATTAAGAGAAGAAAGGAAGAGTAAAAGGAGAGATTCTTTTCGGGTAGGAAAAATCTAGTCATATATGCACTGGCCAGGAAAAATGAGCCTAATGAATGATAAATTAAAGCTGTATCGAGAGGAAAGATAATTGAGGGCCAACATCCCAGATGATCTGTGAGAAGATGGGATTCAGGACTTAACTCCAATCTTTTTTCCACAAAACAACCAGAGTAATCTTCTTGGTTTTGTTTTGGTCTAGTTTAGAATTATTATTGCAAATACAATCCATAGTCAATGAACAACATTTTTAAATATAGATAAGCAAAAAATTTTGTAAAGCATGGATAATCTCATTTTCTATATATCTGCCTAGGCCATTTGCTATATGTTTGCTATATATATTAATATACATAAACAAACAAATGTGATCTATGGGACACAGTGATAGACAGACTTGGAAAAGTTTTATGTTTTTATATGCTTTCATTTTTAAAGAGATTAAAAAAAAAACCATAATGTACACCATAACAAATTAGAAAAGGAATAGATTTCCAGGAGCAATGCTTTGTTTCCTCTTACTCTTTCCAATTTCATCTGTTTGTATTTTTGTGTCATGCTTTAAAATCTATTTTCCATATGCTCTACCAGATCACTAATATGGATCTTAAAAGTGACTAACTTCTCTTTTAGTTCATCCACTGAGAAATTTCCAGGATAATTTTCTTTATATCCGGAAAATGTTCGTGCTGTATTTAAACTTGCGTAAGTCTCCATAAAGAGCTCTTTTAATTTCCTTTTTTCCTTTGCTGCACTTCAGCCACTTCCCTGAATGAAGTTCCATCTATTCTGGCTGGCTCTTTCTGTCTGTGAAGCTACCAACAGTCTTCTGACTCAGAGGAGATAGACAGATCAGACCGGATAGTGAGAGTAAGGGAGCTGTGTTCAGGATGCCATTTTTTAAGAATCCTCTAATCTCATTTGACTTAAATTCATGTCATGTTTAGGCATTTCAATTTGTGATAACTATGGTAAAAGTTACCAGCTAATTTTTACCTATGGTGGAGGCCACAATGTCAAGGATATGTTAGAAAGTCACTACAGATGCTGAAGAATGAAGATTGTGGTACATATGAAAAGCATTTGGAAAAGATGGAAGATCAGTGCATGTTTGGTAACTGGTGAAGCATCAGGGAAAATATGGAACTCGAGATGGCAGTTTATGAACAAAGAAAGGAATAAAATTCATGGATAGAGACAAATAGCATTATGCAGAGTCTTTTATTCTAGGCTGTAGGTATCTTCTCGATCCTGGAGGCCAAAAATATTTTTTTAAGTTTTGGTTAGGCCTTTGGTTAGACACGAAATTGATAAATAATAGTAGCAGTAAGATGGATGGAAGTGAGACTAAGATCATCACTTCTTAGGAGATGCAGGGGAGAAACTGCAAGCTGACTCTAAGGATTAAAAGCCTAAAGTCTCATGGATTGTTATTTATATCTATTTTTTTTCTCTTGAGAAATATCATATTTAACTTACTTAAATATTTAATTCTATGAAAGATACTTTTAGAAACCAAGATGGCACAGGGGAGGAGATCATAGCAAGCCACTGTTAACTATTAATAGTGGTAGCTAGAACTGGAAGCCAGTGAATGGGGCTGGATCTTATCTGGTGTGGATAAGGAAACAGGCACTTCTGAAGAGGGATCAAAAAGAGGAAAAGGGTGGGAAGGCATGAGGAGCCAGCACAAATTCTAGGGATTCAGGAAAAGCACTTATTTTCCCAGCCTTAGGCCTGGTGTTGAACTGATTCTTTGGCTGCAAGCTCCTTTCTGAGTTTAGAAGATTTTTATGAAATGAGATGATCTCTTTTAAAAATAAATGCCCTTTAACATGTTCACTTCACAGAAAGAAGAGTAAAGTATCCAGGTCACAAGGCATCAAAGAATCATCCTACTATTTTTTTTACTCTATATCTTTCTTCATTTGAGAGGAAATATTGATGGTCTCCTAATATACCTATCACAAAAATATGATGGATCTAAAAAAATTGAATATGAAAACTGTATAATGTTTAAATTAAATGATTTATGAGAACTCCCACAAACCACCATAATAGCGCTTGCTTGAGTAATTTTATGATAGGTAAAAAATGTGTTGGATATTTTATTTTAACTGGGTAATTCTGCAGGCTTACGTACTGATTCAGACAAATTTATAACACATTTTTTCCTGAATTGTTTCTGCTTTTTGGAATTAAGAAGTCATTTTCAATTCTAAGGTCAAAAAGATATTTTAAACCACTGTTGGTTTAAACTCAGTCGGTTAAGTGTCCAACTCTTGATTTCAGCTCAGGTCATGATCTCAAGGTTATGAGATCAAACCCAGCCCTGGGCTCCATGTTGGGCACAGACTCTGCTTAAGGTACTCTCTCCCTGGGGCGCCTGGGTGGCTCAGTGGGTTAACGCTTCTGCCTTCGGCTAGGGTCATGATCTCAGGGTCCTGGGATTGAGAGCCACATCGGGCTCTCTGCTCGGCAGGGAGCCTGCTTCCCCCTCGTTCTCTGCCTGCCTCTCTGCCTACTTGTGATCTCTCTCTCTCTGTGTCAAATAAATAAATAAAATCTCTAAAAAAAAAAAGATACTCCCCTCTCCCTCTGTCCACCACCACTTGCATGTGCACAGATTCTCTCTTTTCCCCAAAAAGATATTTTACACATATTTTTATAGTATTGTTTTTCACATTTAGATCTTCAGTCCACTTGAAATTTATTTTTATATTTTGCACGTAGTATGAAGTAAAAGTTTAATTTCATTTTTCCCCTGACACCATTTATTATAGGATCCATCCTTTTCCCCAGTGATTCAGATATGTCAACATACAAAACATTCTTCCATATGCATGGGCCCATTTTCTGAGCTCTATATTCTGTTCCCCTGGCTCATTTTCTATCTCTGTGCCAACACCACCTCATCCGAATTACTGTAGCTTTATACTCTCTTATTACCTGGAAGGATAAGAACCTCATTTTGTTCTTCATCTTCAAAATTGTGTTGTCTGTTTCATTTATAAATTATCACCATATCTTCTACTTTTCATGGAAATTAAAGATTAATCATTCTGTCATTATTCAAGCAAGTTGGCTTCGATTGTTTGAATCTGTTACTTATCATTGACATGATCTCTCTGATATGAAGAATTTGAGAGGCAGGGCAGGGGATCATGGGGGATTGGGGGGAGGGAAATGAAACAAGATGGGATCAGGAAGGACACAAACCATAAGAGACTCCTAAACTCACGAAACAAACTAAGGGTGGCGGGGAGGTAGGGGGGCTAGGGTTACGGACATTGGGGAGGGTATGTGCTATGGCAAATGCTGTGAAATGTGTAAGCCTGATGATTCACAGATATGTATCCTGGGGCAAATAATACATTATATGTTAATTTTTTTAATTTCTTTTTTTTTTTTACAAACCTCTTTGAAATTTCTTACCTGTAAATAGGAAAAAATAAAAAAATAAAAGCATCCTTCTCATATGATGGAGACTAACGCATTTAAAATTAAAGTTTCTCAACCTTTTCAAACTGTGTCCTCATCTACAATAATATGTTATTTATTACTATTAAATGAGCTAATATATCAGCTTTACTCAGTACTAGCACATAAATAAATGTTGTCTTTTTTTTTTCAGGTCATGAACCAAGGCATGAAAATGGGAAAACAAAAGGCATGTGCAGAGGTTGTGTGTAGGTGACATAATATGGCAAAGAGTGTTGGTGCAGAAAAGAGAAAAGAGATAATTAGAGAGGAAGATGGGGTCCCATAGCAAAAGACGTCCAAAGCCAGCTAATTTAGGGAAGAGAACAAACCTGTGGTAAGCATTTGAGACTTGCTTAGGGCTCTGCATAACCTATTCATTTATTACTTTTCTCACCCTGGTGAGCTAATCATGATCATATCCATTCTACACATGACATTAAGCAAAGTACTCAACTCATTCACATAAGTATCCAAACGAAGGTGTGAGCCTGAGTCTGGTCCTAAAACCAGTGCTTCTCCCTCTGTGTAAGGCTAAGAATTTCAGAGTTTAGCTTAAGCAGTTTTAGGAAAAAGAAAAAGTAATGAAAACTATTTCAGGAAGATGGATTTGGCAGTATGTGCAGATTGCCCCTTGGGGTATAGCTGGAAGGTGACAGTGGGGGCTGGGTGTAGGAAGGACCAGACTATTTCAGTCCTGCAGAGGCAAAGGGATGAGGACTTGGACACGGGCAGTGGCAGTGCAGACCCCCAGAGAAGGAATGCATTCCTGCCAGACATCTGTCCTTCTGTGCCTGGTATCGCTTAGCGCTGGACTAATGCCATGTTGCCTACTTAGTAAATAAATGCCTCTTTATTGATTAGGTCTTTTATTTCAAACTGGATTTTATTTAAAGTGTCTTTAAAAAAAACTTTTAACAAACTCGCCTATAGCTGAGTATTCCAAAAAAGGAAAACTAACTAAACTATACTAAATATGAAGACATTACTACATATTACTAAATATTGGCAGTATTAAATTCCAAAAAAGTGTTTATTTCACGGGGTATGAATCACAAGAAATGAAAATTTGATTACTAAACTATCTTTAAAATATTTTTAGATCCCTAGTATTTAGGGCCTTTTGTTGGTTCAGATGCTCTAACGTTCATTATCTGAATGAAAGAATAATAGATTTTTATGGGGAAATGAATACTTCTGTGGTCTATAGCTCATTTTGATGCATATGGACTTGCATAAATTTTGCTCATGAGAAAAGAAAAAGAAGTTGTTGTGACTAGTATTATATTCCTTAATATCACACACCAAAGGAAGGAAAATCTCACTGAGCTAATTTTGGTTTTAAATAATAAACCTCACAGTTAATTGCAGATAATCAAAACTAAACCAAATCAAAACCCAACACCTAAATTAAATTAAATTGAAACAAAGATGCTAATAAAAGCACTTAGGCTTTCAAGGACTTGTTTAGTAGATTTTACACCACTTTTATTATTAGCCGATGGGTTGAATTGCTTTCTGAAATATTTATAATATTCAAATTTACTGATGATTTTCATAGAGGCTAAAAAACCCCTCACATTCAAAGGAGAGAAAGGATATAGGGATGAGGAGGCAGAGTAAGAACATTTCACTTTTTGTAAAAGAATATTAATATTAAAGAAAGATTTAAAGAGTAGAGAACAAAGTCGGAGCTCTGAATGGGGAAATTCTCTCAGATGGGGAGCTTGATGCAGCAGCCTAGTTAAAGTTTGGCCCCAGGAGGCTGTTGGAGTAAGGAAATGGCAGCAGGCCTTTTAAAGCCAAAAGACCAGCCTTTCTATCCCACAGTCAGAAAGCAAGGCGTTTTGCTGATTGACTGGAGCTCCCTGGATTTAGAGCCTGGGCAGCCCTGAGCCAGTTGGAGGTGGGCCGGTGTGCGTGCGGGAAGTTTGTCGGGAATAAGGATTCTAGGGAATCTGCCAAGGACTTTAGGTGTTCGAGTCGGGATAATGACACCCAGTCTGATCTATTCAGTTGTCAGCAGGCTAGGTGGGTGGAAATTTGTCATTATCTTGAGGTCTCGTTGTAGACTTCTTCTTTGTGAAGGACTATTGAACTCTGGGTCGTTGCCAAATTTCAGTTTGTATGTGAGCACTACATATTCTTTCTGCCTTCGTTTTTTTTTTTTTTTTAAATCAGGTAAATGATATCCTCATTAACAATATAAAAATCTATTGCTTCTACTATCTCTGCAATGCCTAAAAATTATCACTTTCCTCAGACCCTGTCAGCCAGGCTTCTATCCCCTGCACTCCCCCCTCTGCCCTTCAGCCCCTTCGTGTATCGTACTGAGGCTGACCTGGTTAACATCCACCTTTCTATGGCAACAGTTCTTGTACCTTCTTCTTTTGTTTTTCCAAACTCAACATCTCTTACAGTCTTCTCTCCTCCTTGTTCATCTAACCAAAAGTATGTACGGTGAGGGTCAAAATCTAAGGACTAGATGTGTATAGTGAAGAACAAACTTTTTTCCACTTTCACTGAGATTCTGGGCTAACACACAGCAAACAGGTAAAGAGAGATGAAGCCATAATTATAAACTATGGTCACTGTTCTATATAGTTCCTATATACAGTTTTCTATATATTTAAAAATTTTTAAATAAAAGTTATTTATGTCCTTATTCATTTTTAATATCCATTTATGTCCTTATTTGTATTTGCCCAATATGCCTTCTCCTACTACATAGATATATATATGTAGTATCTCTCTCTCTCTCTCGTGCGTGTGTGTGTATATATATATATACACACATATACTTGATACAGTATTAACAAGTAGAATTCAGCAATATAGTAAAAGATTAATACACAGTGATCAAGAAATTCTTATTTTGGGAAAGCAAGTCATTTTATCAACATACAAATTTTATCAACATAATCTATTATACCAACAAAACAAAAAAATGTCAAATCAATAAATGCTGAAACTGCATTTGATAAAATTCAACAACCATCCCTGATAAAAAATCCTCCTTAGTAAAATAAAATTTATTAGAATCAAGACATTTACTGAAAATCAAGAATATTCTCCTTAATGATAAGCCACTAAAACAATTTTTATTAAAATCATCTAATTATTATTTAAAATTATTTTATAAGCTCTAGAAATATATGAAAATTAAATAACTCTACAAGCATTAAAATAAGAAATAAAATTGCCTCTCTTGTTCGTATAACTGAACAACTAGAAAATCTAAGATATTCTGGAAAAATATAATAGCAGTAATAAGAGAATTTGGTAGGATGTGGAATACAATATAAATACAAATAAAGCACTAGTTTTTCTCTACTTTAGTTATAAATTACCTAACAAAAGAAAATGTTATTCAGAAAAACACTTAAAATAGCACCAAACAATAAAAGTACTTAGCAATAAATTTAACAAGAAAAGCTCAAGACCTGTATGAAGAAAATTATAAAATTTTATGAACATACAGAAAGGTACACCATGTTCATGAATGAGAAGAAAACATATTAAAATGATTAAATTTTCCAAAATTAATTTAAAAAAACCTCAGTATCATTCTAACTAGATTTTCAGTGGAAGTTGTCATTTTATGTTGTTGGTGGGTGGGGTAAGAAGTAGTTGTATAGAATGACCTCAAAGTTTATAGGAAGAATAAAACATCTGGCAATAGCTAATAAATTTAAATTATTTTTAAAAGCCAAAGTATTGGTAAGGAACAATTTTAAAAATAAAAGTTGAAGATTTTTAAGAATGTTAAACTTCAGGGCAGGATTTGGAGAGCACCTTCTCTAAAAACAAACCATCAAAAAACATAAATCTTAATTTCAACTTCTTTCCTCCTCTTTCCCTAAACCTACCCACTTGGATTTCTCCAGCCTAAAAAGTCACCTTCCACCCAAACAAAACCCAATATAATCCAAATCTGTGGTCTTTCAATCCTCAGTGGCACTGCCCTCATCTAATATGTTCTCATCTTCCCACTGGACAATTGCAATAACCTTCTGTATGTCCTCTAGTTTCTGCTTTTGCTCCCTGCAAACCATTCTCACAGCAGACAAAGTGGTATTTTAAAATCCTCGAGTGCTTTCCCGCAGCACTGACATCAGAGCTGAACTCTCCACTTTTCTGAAGTCCTATAAAGTCTGGTTTCAGCTATATCGCTGAACTTCTCATTTTATACCATTCTCTCTTCTCACACTCTGTGCTCCAGCTATCAGGGCCTTCTTTTAGTCCTGACACCACACCAAACCTGTTCCTGCTCTAGAAACTTCTGACCTGCTGGCCCCTTTGTTTGCCATGCTTTTGCCCTGGTGGAGGCAGGGCTGGAACCTCAAGCATTTCCTCCTCAAAGAGTCATCCCTTGGCCACCTTTCACATTATCCTATTTTAATTATCTGCATAACACTGTTGTTGGATCTTTCTTTTGTGTATTTATTTGTTTGCTCGGTGTTTATTCCTACATAAGAATGTAAGCTACAAGTATGAGCATTTATCTATCTTATCTCATCCTCACTAAGCACAGTGCTTGACAAATAGCAGGCACTTAATAACTTAATAAATATTTATCAAATGAAAGGATGAATGCTTGGCCAACGTTTTCTGAGAGTTTCTTCCTAAAAAAAAATTGTTGAACCTCCAGAATTAGGTTTACTTCAGAATGCCATTGACGGAATGTGCTGTACGTATCATACATACAGGGCTTTATTATTTCAGAAGGAGGCACTTTTACAAATTAATTTCCAGAATATCTTAAAAATCTAAATGAAAACCCAAAAGCTTTGCCTTAAATCTGAAGTAATCATCATCAAATATAAAGGGACTGCCTTCGTCTCTCAAATGTTCAAAGACTGATTAGCAGCATCTAACATCTTGACTGTAGGAGACCTTGACGTATATGCTCGGTGGGCTATAATGATTCAAATAAATTAGCTGCCACAGATTTTAAAGAACACATTAATTTCCCACCACCTATTTCTAAAATGAACTACTGAATCCTAAATTCAGCCTCAATGAGGTGATCAGTCACCCACAAAACGTGGTGTCAATGAAGGACCTCATTTGATATTAACATATGTCCTGACTAAGGACAAATAGGAGAAACCAACAACATGATGAACTGGATGAATGGTTTATCACACTCTGAGTAATTATTCTAGAATGCTCACCTCCACCAAGATGGCCACTTGGAAAGGTTCCCTCTCTTCTTCCTGACTTATAGGTGTCAGGAAATGAGTAAGGATTTCTAATTCAAATTTCTCTAGCCCTGAAGATTTTCCTGAACCTTCCAGTGGCTACCTGGCTTCAGTCTCCCAGATAGGTAAGATCATACCCCAAAGCTGGGTTTTTTAACACAATAAGAAAGTCTACGTGTTACTCCTGAGCCAGGTTACAACCGATTGACAAAGCCATGGTAACTGTGAGGGAATGTTGGCTGTGTGGATCCCTGTTATGGACTGAACTATCTCCTACCCTCAAATCCATATGGTGGAAACTCTAACCCCCAATATGACTCTATTTGGAGATAGACCTCTAATGGAGATGATTAAAGTTAAAAGAGATCATAAGGGTGGAGCTCCAATCCAATATGATTAAGGCCCTTATAGGAAGAGAGAGGTATCAGGAGTGTTCGTGCACGGAGAAAAGGCCACTTGAGGACACAGCAAGAAGGCATCTGTCTGCAAGCCAGAAAGTAGGGCCTCACAAGAAACCACTATGCCAACACCTTGATCTTGGACTTCCAGCCTGCAGAACTAAGAAAAATAAATACTCATACACTCTGAACCTGGGACACCCACATTGGCCCCATTATCTCCCCATATCTCTCTTGCCTCATACCCAAGGCATAGCTGACCTTATTTGGACTGCCATTGCTAGGAAGAATATGCCAGCTTCAGGCAGGAAGGCACAAGTAGCTCAAATGGAATCCTTTTTAATGCAGCGCTGGAGGTGAAACCTAAATGACAGAATATATTCAATATTTGGACAAAGCTGTTTTCTTCCAATAACATCTGCTTTAGAGCATTGTGGTAGTTTCTTCATACATAACTTCAAATCAAAATTGTAGAATAATTTTCCACTGCCTTTCTTAGACTAAAAACAAAACCTCTTCCAATTAACTGCTAATAATATGCCTGAAAACATTCTCCTTTCTCCAGCTATCAGTGATAGTTGTTCAAGTTCTAACAATATGAAGTTCGGATAAAAGAGGGTGGGGTACAATACCAAGTTTGTCTTTGTCTGATAAATGAAACCTGGAGAAAGGAAGAAGCTAAAACAGTGGGAGACATTAGCTATGGAAAAACAATGAAAGAAAAATGCAAAAGCACAATTAAAAAAGAAAGAACTTGCTCTTCCCTTAAATACAGCTTTAAAATTTGCTTTTGAGGATAATGTAAAATACTAATCATAACTCTGGGGAACAGGAAAACATGTTCAACTTCTATATCTACCTCCATCATGTAACTCAAGGATGAAACTAAAAAAGAAAATGTATTTACTTTTTTGGGATATAAGGATAAAAAGACAAAGACAGCCTCTAGTATTTGGCATCTCGAGGACCAAGAAATTGAGATAGCAGAGAAAGTCATTCTCTAAAGAACCAATGGAACCAGAATATCCTTCCTCCCTAAGGCCCAGGAAATGAGGAGGCCAGCTACTCACAGGATTCAGAGTTAGAGCCTCCAGACGTTTGGGGTCTAGACCCTGCCTACCTCCCACCTGGAGTGAATTGGGTCTTCCAACAGGTCAGAGAACTCTGGGAGGTCAGCATTGGTGCCCTACAATTGCTGAGAAAACGAGTACAAGTTTAGACAGGAAGCAGAATGAAGGACTGTGCCCAAGTCTACCACTCTCTCCTTCCAAGTATATCACACCACCTCAATCACTAACTAATACCCAGAAAGAGGGGCAAAAGCATTAGCAAATCTATTAAAAAGTTCTAGTGGGCACCTGGGTGGCCCAGTCAGTTAACCATCTGACTCTTGATTTCAGCTCAGGTCATAATCTCAGGGTCATGAGACAGAGCCCTGTGTCAGGGCTCCGTGCAGGGTGTGGAACCTGTTTGAGATTCTCTCTCTCCTTCTCCCCCCACCAATTCCTGCTTTCCTCTCTCTCTCTCTCTCATTCTCTCTCTCCCTCTCTCTTTCTGTCTGTCTGTCTTTAAAAAAAAAAAGTAGTTCTTTTATTCTTCATGAATTCAAATTTCAAAAAATAAAACCCCCAACATTGATATGGGATAGCAAATAGAGAAAATAATGTATGTACAGCTACTATATCTGACTGAAAACTCTCTCAAAAAGCCAAACACCCTCTCATACTTTTTGTTTCTTCTGCTTGGTTCATCCAGAATCTACCTGATTAATCTATATTGTGAAACATATCTTGAAAGCTGAGAGGAAGCCGATTCCATAAAAAGACAAAAAGGCCTGTCATCAAGCTCTGAAAAAGAAATCTCAGCAGCTCGGGCTAAGTGATAATCATTTGCTTCAACTTCCACAGTCCCATGGAATAAAATGACTGTTCTCTAAATGCTCCCCCAGTTGTACCTGAGTGCTCTCTCCAACTTGTAAAAAGCTGGCAAACTATTATTCACAATTAAAGTTTATTGAAGATTACTTTCCAATTAAGGTTCTAAATTATTAAACAAGAGAGCATGGCTGCCTGTGTTTACAAGCCATTAGTATCAGCTTTATCTGCCCCAGGAGATACAATGATGAAAGTCAAGTGACCCTAGTGATCCTCGGCACACATTAATAACTTGGTCTGATAAATGGCCTTGAGGTCTTCCTGGCATTCACTGCTGGAACATTTTTAACAAAGAGATATTCATGAATTTTAAATCATTTTATGTTAACTATCATTCTTTATTGTAAAATAAGAATTTGTTTAAAAAACGGAAAATAGTACAACGTACCATTAAAAATAAAAACACAGGGAAGTCAGCACCCTTTTATCCTATGTCATTTCTGCCCTTCTGACTAATTACGTGATCTACGTTAAGTCATTTTACTTCTCTGGGTCTCAGACTTCTCAACTGTTAAATGAGAGGGCTAGACCAGGTGACCTCAGGTTTCACTAACCTAAAAATCTTCCATTTGTTTCCCATAATTTGACTTTTTCCCTTTGCTGACACTCTCCAGGGGAGATCTTTGTAGGTTTATCTCTGCTATGCGCTTTGTAGGAGAGCTATAAATGGCATGCTATACTATAAATGACAGGATGTAGTGGGAGAAAGGAAGCTTTTACACAAATAAAGCTGATGTTGGTTACTTTCAGGAAATTTTATTTTTTAAGATATGCTGGACCTTTTTACAGATTTTTTTTTAATTCAGAAGTCAAAAGCTATATTTAAAATGGTTTGTTTTCATTCACTGACTTACTCCTCTATTCCCTTCTATAGTCTCCTTTTCTTGTCCTACTCTTAGGAAAACAAGGACCATGCTTCTTTGGGTGACCATATCTGTTGGGGGAGTGATGTGCCATCTCAGGTCAGTCCTTTCAGAACAATTTCTTAAAAATCTCCCAACAGCTTCAAAGGAAATAGCAAGTGATCAGGAAGTATTTACCAAGCCCTTATACATGCTCAGCCTTATGGACAATAGGAAAGAGGATGAGAGAAACACTGTCACTGTTTTAATATCATCAAAGTGTCTGCGATCCAATGTGTGAGGTACAAGGAACACATGAGACTCGACCAAACAAGAGTCGAGCATGAAGACAGAGCAAGTGCTCAATAAATGCTTGTCAAGTTGTTCTGAGGTACGTAACTTTTAGGAGGAAGAGTGACGTCAGGGTCTGTTCTGTTCCAGTTGTGACTAGAACAGTTTTCTCAGCTTCGGGATTACCGCTCTTTAAAGAGGTCCTTTAAGTTGCGGGGGAGAGGGCAGAGTGCAGCATGGAACATCCAAAAGAAGGTAAGGAAAGTGAAGACTCTGGAAATCAAGACCTTCACAGAGTACTTGAAGGAACTGGAACTGTGAAGTCACGACAAAAGAGTATAATGCCGCATGTCAACACTGGCTCTCATAAGATTGCAGAGGAGAAAAAATGTGTTTTACCTATTGGAAATACATTGTCACTACATTAAATGAATTATACAATTTTGAAACACACATCACAAATCTATTTGTTCTGTGATAGTGGGTATATAACACTTATCATAAAGACAACAATTTAAAAACAACAAAACCTAAGTACATCAATGCACAGGTCACATTTGACCTGTCACCCCCTCCACACACTCTTACCCCATTTTAGTTACCCCAAGGCTCTGGGAGAGATGTTATGAGTGAGGCAACATCAGAGTGTTCAAACAGAAAGTGGGAATGTTACAAATTAAGATTATACATCTCTTTTTTAGAGATCTTCTCTGAGTCCCAAATCTAACATTTGATCACTGTAAGTGCTGTCTTGCTCTAGGTAATTGCAAGAGAAGTCAAGAGAATTAAGTCAGCTAAGTACTCATTATCTGAGACTTTATGAGTACAAAAGGACTTAGAAAAGAGGGAGGGAACTTACTTGACTTAAATCAAATGAAATAAGATTGCAAAAGGCACAGAAGTAAGAATAAACATCAACCTGTGCATCATATCATGGGACAGAAGTGAGTCAACAACAAAGCTGATCTGCTGAGTGATTGTAGGGCCGTTGTCAGTGGGGCTAGAGGTGAGGTGGGGCCACAGTTGGGAAAAGACAGAAGCAGACAACTACAGCTGAAGTTGAGTTCAAGAAAGGGTTAATATACATATAAAACATCAAGACATTTATTAATAAATAGCCAATGGGTGTGAACAGTGGATTCACACAAGGGAAAATACAAATATGAAGCAAATATATGGAAACACATTAAATCTTATAATTTGCAATAAGAAATAAAACTGCAAATGAAAACAATAATAAAAGTTAAATTAACCAAATTTTACAAACGAAGAAACCTAATCCAGGCAAATTTCAGGAAAAATAATAGTATCTATACATGATTTATAGCATTAAAAATTTGTATAAGCATTTTAGAGGGGGATATAGGATTTAGTAACACACAAACACATTATACACACACACACACACACACACACACACACACACAAAGTTGATCACAACCTTTGGCCCTTTAATTCTATGACTTGGAATTTCTCCAAGAGAAATAACTGAAAAGAAAAAGTCATTTGTACAACAACATTCATAGCTGTTGCATTAACAAAAAACTGGAAATAGTCCAACCACTCTTCTGTTATTGGACATTTAATTATAGCACATAATCAATGGGTCATTATGTGATCATTACAAACAAAATAGGAAAACTACGGAATAACATGAAACTATTTATTTGGGGTACCTGGGTGGCTTAGTCGATTAAGCATTTGGCTCTTGGTTTCAGCTCAGGTCATAATCTCAGGGTCTTGGGATTGAGCCCCACTTTGGGCTACGAATTCAGCAGAGTCTGCCTGTCCTTCTCCCTCTGCTCCTTCCTTGCTCTCGCCCTCACATTCTCTCTCTCTCTCAAATAAATAAATATATAAATGAAATCATAAAATCAGTTGGCGAATGTTAAAGATTTTTTACATAGGGAGCACATATGATGAAAGTAGGACTGACTGAAGGATTAAGAGCCTAACATCGTATAGTCCAAGGAGGCTGGTGATGTATCCTAGACCGGAAGTGACAGGGGTTGGAACAGAGTAGAGTAAAACAGAAAATAAAGGACGATAATAGAGTTTGTTTGTTGCTTTTTTGGTTTTGGGGTTTTTTGTTTGTTTGTTTTGTTTTTTAAGCAACAACAGGGTTATGTGGTTCTGGTGGAAAAATGGGGAAACTTATCTTTTCTAACCTTGATGACTAATAACTAGCCTAGATGCCACAAGTTTATTAATTTATTTAACAAACATTTATTGAGCACATACCATGTGCCAAGCTCATAGTTCTAGGCACTAAGGCTTAAAGACAGATTCATGATGTCATGGAGCTTACAATCCATTCCAGTGGAAAAAGAAAGACAGTAAGTAGATTCATGATTGATGAGAGAGAGAGAGAGAGTATCATATGGTATCAACTGCTATACAAAGGATTAAGACAGAATGATTTGAGAGTGACCTGATGGTTACTTTAGATCGGATGGTCAGAGGAAGACATTTGGGGATGTATCAATTGACACAGATCTGAAGACCAAGAAGGGTCTAACTATGCAATATCTGGTGGGGAGTGGTGTGGAAGTAGAGGAATAAATCCTGGCACAGAGAAAGCCAAGTACACAGGTCTAAATTTAAGTCTAGTGTTTCAGGGGTGTCAAAAAAAAAGAGAGAGAGAGAAAGAGAAAGAAAGACCAGAGCACCTAGAGCACAGAGGTCGAGGAGGAAAGGGGCACACGTTGACATAGGATACAAATCACATAGGGTTAAGAAATCTGAATTTTAAGCTTAGTGCAATGGGAAGCAAAAGAGAGCCATAATTTAATGTACATTGTTTAAAAAGTTGACTACTGTCAAATGAAGAATAGATTGCAAAGGATAAGACTTTCCAGTATTGGTTAAAGGAAGCCACGGCAATGATCTAGGAGTGGAAAAATGGTGACCTCAACAGGGTTGAAGACAATGGAAACAGAGATAACTGACCAGTGAGAATCCATACCAGAGACAGTCTGTAGAACGTCAGCTGGATTGGAAGGTAGGGCCACTGGAGGAGGATGAATCCTTGAGAGTGGGAGAAGTGGAGAAAATAGACTCAAGGAGGATGCTAACTGGATGGAACACTGCCACAAAGAAATGTTGCTAGAAGTGATACTATGAGCAAGCACCGGTAGCAGCACAGAAAAGACAGAGAAAATGGGGGAGAGTTAGTGTTCAGTGTATCTACCCAAGTTAATAATTCCTGAATGTTTTCTCACTGAAAGAAGGAAGAGTTCAATTTTCCAACAGAAAGAGTGTTGGGTCATGAGTTAATTACAGTGACCCTGAAATGTAACCAGACTACAGCTTCTGGGAAAGAATATGGCCTAGTTTACATAGTGTTTAAAGCAACAAGGTCTAGATATCCATCAGCCTTTTACACATGACCTCATTGATCCCCACAAAAATCAATCAAGCTTCAGATATCCATATTGACAAGCCATAGAAAATAAGTCTTCCTGTGTTTGTTTGTTCTTTATTCCTATGGGAAATGTTCAGACCAAAGGGTAAATACTTAAAGACCACCATCACACTAGTTTTCTCTTATTTCCATTTTTAGAGGACATTGAGATTTCACAGTAGCCTGAAATTCTCAGTAAATTTTATTGTTTAGAGTTACTCCATGCTGCATTTGGAAATCTTAGTTCTCTGCACAATAAACTTTTGATTGTTTATGAAGAACAGCACTTGGATAAAATATCTAGACCAAAAGAATCTATCCCTCCTACAAAGTAAAAAGCTCTTTACATAACATTTAGAAAAACATACTTGCCAACTTCTTGATTCCTACCCTAAAACTCGCTTTTTAAAAATGTTCTAAAACATTAGGGGTAAAAAGACACTTTTCAGCAGAGTCGCTTTATAGATTAATTTTATATTTGGACATACCAATTTGATGATCAAGACAACCCACAGAAGTATTTTTAAGACATTTTTTTGTAACTTTGAGATTGTAACTAGGCAAATGGATACATCAAGAGACTGAAAAAAGAGCTTTAACCACATAGGTCATTGGTTCAAACTCAACCCAACTCGCCTGGAAAGCAATTACCATCTGCAGATTTTTATGAAATGTACTGGAGGCCTAAATTCAATTTCTAACAGGGAAAATAAACAACTACAATTGTTGGGAGGCTTACATGGGGCCAGGGATTAATTTAGTTGTTTCATGTGAGGACTGATACACATCAGAAATTACAGGACTGACTGAGAATTTTTATCAACAATACACAAGAGTACAAAAAATAAATCAAGGAAATCCACATGCATTTATTTATGTATATATGTTCATCTATGTGTGTATATACAAGAATATACATGTATATAACATATACATGGATATATATACATTTCTTTTCAAATATCATAGATCTTATTATTTTGTAAACAACCTTAAAGATTCATGACATACAGTTCTGTAGGCCTTTACCATTCATAGAGAATACATCCCTAGACATTCAAGAATCCCATATTCACCAATGTACTTCTTGCATATAATTTTTCTCCTAAAAGCACTATGATACAAGGAGAAAAAAACTGAATCAATTCCATTAGTCCTTTACAGAAATATCTGTATGTGCTCCTGCATTTTCCATATCCCATTTCCTTAAGACTCATATGTTTCCTATGCATATCTTCTCACCATAAGTTAACTGTCTTTTCCACTTTCACTGAAATTTAATCCCTCCCTCACTGAACAATTCTCGTGCTGACTAGAGTGCTGGCTGGAGTCATCTCATGAAATATTTTTGTCTTGCTGGCAGAATGAAATTAATCTACTTCATGGACCTTCAGTGCCATAGCACATAGCCAAGCCCAGGAAGTTAAATCTGCAAGGGTTCCCTGCAATGTACAAATTTGCTACACTGGTAACAGGCAATTTTGTTGGAAGGAGCAATTTAGCCAGTGAGCGAGACCAGCTGATTGCTCCATGTTTTCCCCTCAGTGCAGCTTTTTATTTTCTTTAGTAGCATAAAGTTACATTTTGTTGCATTTTATGGAACAATAATAGTTGTAGTTGAACAATATTTGAAGACTTACAGGTCCTAGAAGTCTAAAGACTCTATCTCTAACACATGTCAAGGATCTACAGATCCAAGTACATCCTACTCTCCTAACAACTGGCTGGCAGGTGGCTAAGAAGGAGATGGCTGGGCCAATGCCTACATCTCCAAACTGAGATATTGGAATATTTAAGATACTATTACCAAGAAGAGGAAAATGTGTAGGTGGAAGTAAAAATTTCAGTTTTAGATAGCTTCATCTTTTTTTTTTTTTTTTGAAGATTTTTATTTATTTATTTGACAGAGAGAGAGAGAGAGATCACAGGTACGCAGAGAGGCAGGCCGGGTGGGGGGAAGCAGGCTCCCTGCTCAGCAGGGAGCCCGATGCGGGGCTCGATCCCAGGACCCTGAGATCATGACCTGAGCCAAAGGCAGAGACTTTAACCCACTGAGCCACCCAGGCGCCCCTAGATATCTTCATCTTAAAGGCTATCAGGACGACTAGAGAAAGGACACACACCAGGAAGATAAATGTTAAGGAAAAGACTAAAAAACCAACCATAAATCTGGATATCTTCGGGACAGGGGCAAAAGATGAAATCAGGGTGAAAAGTATTGAAAATGGCTTTTCTGAAGTCAGCGCATGCGATCTCAGCTCTTCGTGTGCAGCAAAGGTCAGAATTCACAGGCTCAGTCACAGTTCACCATGTCAGTTTGCATTCACTGTTTTTGTTGGGTATTTTTTCCCTGAAGACACTTGAACTGCATTTTCACACACTAAAGTGACCAATTAATACCTTTTTTTAAAAAGGAAAAAAAAAAGAAAAACCACTGTTAGCTGACCACATAGTCATGTAAAAACTGTTTGAAAGAGGACCCTCTGTGAAGGTCCCACAGTCAGTGTCTCCCATAAGTGAAGTGTCCACACCTCCATTTAGCCATCATTAAAGGGACCTTCGTTTTGTTCCAAAGTCGAGCAGAATTTGATTTAACTGCCAAAATACACAAACCAGTTTCTGAAAGCAAAATGTTAATTCATCAAGTCATGTCCTGTTTCCTTTTCTTTATGGGAAGGTTTTTCATTACAAATTCAATTTCTTTAATAGACATAGGGCTATTTAGATTTTCTATTCTGTTTTCTTTTTATTAAGGGTGGTAGTGCAATGATACCAACTCAAGGAAAAGCTTATATTTTTATAATATTTAACAATAAAGGAGAAAAAAGCTCTCCTTACAAGAAATCTTTTGTTTAAATCTTCCCTTTCTGTTGAAAATTAAGCCACCATGAACGTGAAGCCAAAATATGTCGGTCTTTCCTTCTAATACAACCCAGATGGACAGTGTGCCACTCCGAGTCCATGCTGGGCAGCAGCATTTCAGTCCTGGAAAGGTCACAGCAGAATTCAGTTGGTTTCAGTAAAATAAAACCAAATGAAAACTTTGTGTCCACCCCCAAAACTCTATTTTTTAAGTTCTTCCATAAAGACACAGGGCTGCATAGAGTTGCTACAATGTTACCTACCACAGGCTCCTTACTCATAATCTGGAAAGACGTACTGGCTCAGTGCCCAGAAAATTTCATCACTAAGCACCTTTAGTCCTTTCATTAGACACTCTGTTCCTCATCCTCCAGAAAGTGGTCTGTAAATGTTGATGAAACAAATGAATGAATTAAATTAAATTACTATTATGCTTTTCCTTCTTGCTGATTCTCCCAAAAAGATGTAAAGAAGCTTAGTTTCAAAGTTTTAGTAATGAATATGAACTCTTTGGTCTGTATCTAATTTTGCAAAAAACACATCAAGTGTGAAAGACCCGTCACACCTATGTAAGGGCTAGGCGCCCCAACTTTTGCTGTAAGAAATAAGCATGGATCTGACCTCACATTACAGCTGTCACACAAAAGATTTAGAGACAATTCTGCTCTTGAAGTATTTTGATGTTATTTATGGAATTTCCTCCAGAATTTGTCCTTTGAGGAATTTATTTATACAGTCAGCATCTTCCACTTTTACAGGTAAGCAGATAGTAAAACTTCCTATTATTTATCCTAAAATTACCTCTTTCTTTTATTTAATTATTCCAGAATTTGTATAAATCCATTCATATTCAGTTTATCTAAACCCTGGTTCTGTATTATAATCAACTGTTATGATAATAAGAGGAAGTCTTAAAGCCAAGACCTGGTTCCTCAACTCACTAACTATGGGCTTCTGTTCAGTCACTTCCTAACTCTAAGCCTCAGTTTCCTTATATGTTGAAGAGAACTAATATGACCTACACCTCACAGACATAACGTGTGGTGGGTGGGGGTGGGGTTAGAACCAATATCAAAAGACTATAAACTGTAAAACCCTCCAGAAACACAATATATGACTCTGTCTCCATCAACCAGCTAATCTATCCCCTATCTTATTTGAAAAGTTTCCCTCTGTACCTTTTATGGCTCTAATATTCCTTCCTTGGATGTATCTACCAGTACCAGGCACTCTGAGAAATTCACAACTTGTTTATAGTTTCCTTTTGATATTATTAATAACAGTAATGGCTAATATTTATATGGTATTTACTATGTGCCAGATGACATTCTAAGCACTTTATAGAAATTAGCTTATTTAAACCTCCATAACAACTTTACAAGAGTTTTACAGATAAGGAAACTGAGGGACATATAAGTTAGTAACTGACTCTAAGTCAGTTACTAACTGAGGGGTGGAGCCAGGATGTGGACACAGGCACCCTGGCTTCAGCACTGCTCAACACATTTTAACATGGGCTCATGTTGAACAAACTTAAAGGAATGAATCACCCTCTATTTTCCAAGTTTCATTTCTTGGATCATAATGTTCTATGCTTTAGCCAGTAACACACATCTCAGAAGCCACACTAAAGACATAATCCAAAACACAAAAACTTCTTTATAAGCAAAGATGTTCTTTATAATATTAATAATATTGGCAGATACTGCATAAAAACTATTTAATAAAAAGGGGTAGTTTAAAAAAAAGTAAGTACCACTCGCTTATACCTTCACTTAAAATTACATTTAAAATAATGCATGAGAACATATAAACAATTCTGTTGTCATGTTAAGTGAAAAAAGAAATATACAAAGTTTATTATCATAATGACATAAAATACACATACATACACAAAACCATAAAAAAGAATGAGAAGTAAAACATTTGTTGTTTCTAAGTGATTTTTAAAAATTCTTCTACGTTTCCTATCTCCTGCCTAAAATATATATATATATATATTTACTTTCATACTGGAAATGTGATAAACTTTATTTTTTAATTTTCTGTTGATTTTTTTTTTGTGCTAAAACTGTTAGTTTTTTTCTGTTCTACTTGAGAATGTATCTGCTATTGTCCACCCACCCCATCAGTGATTAGGCAGCACCAACCAAGCTATACTTGGTCCTCTAGTCAGAGCTGACACATGGGAGTCAGGTAAGAGGCCTCAAAATTCTTTATTCTAAATAAGACATACAAGCATATGAGACAAAACAATGACACAAGTATTAGGAACATATGTAGAGGAGGAAGGAAGCAAGCAAGGAAGGGAGGGAGGAGAGAAGAGAGAAAAAAAAAAAAGAAAAGATAAAGCAACATAAAAGAACTCTTAGCCAAATGACATACCAGAGGTCTCTCCAAGCTGGGCCCCATAAGCAACTACAGTTACCACTAACAGCAATGTAGTGAGGACACAGTTCAAGAATAGATAAGGAAAGGGCACCTGGGTGACTCAGTTGGTTAAGCAGCTGCCTCCAGCTCAGGTCATGGCCTCAGGGTTCTGGGATGGAGCCCCAGTAGTGTTGGGTTCCCTGCTCAGTGGGGAGTCTGCTCCTTTTTCTCCCTCTACCCCCTAATTGCTGGTGCTCTCTCTCTCTCTCTCTCACAAATAAATAAAATATTAAAAAAAAAGAAGAAGACAACCAAACCACTTTAGACAACCAAACCACTTTAAGACATGAGAAATCCCAATAAGTGAGAACAAAACAGGGAGGGGGAGTGTAAACCTCATTATTGCGGGTCTGTGGGTCTGTTTTTGCTCAGAGTCCAGTCAGAAAAATGGAACCACTACAGATTTCAAGATGAGGGGATTTAACGCAGGAATTAAACTGTGAGTTGGCTGCATGCTTTGTTTTGTTTATTAAACAATAAATGGAAGGAGCAGCTTAGATTGATCTCAACATTTCTAATGTCTACCACAGTGATACATGTTTTAAGTAAAGAATGCTATCAGGGTGCAATTACGGACATATAAATAAATGACTTAGTTTTAAAATGAGTTTTCAGGTTGAAATAATGAGAATTTGAGGCAAATAATTACTGAGCCAATTTTACAGGTGAAAAAGCTATGGCGTACATACAATCATAACAAAAATAACCATCTAGGGTGAATTTCAACTTTCCTGGAGACCAATGTGACCACAAATTAGAGTCCAATTCTGCCTCCCCAGAGGATCTACTTCCTTCGAGGCACCTGGAGAGGCATTTCCCCCAGCGTCTTGAGAACAACCTTAGTAGAGAGTCACTATACCTGGAGACAAGGAGCTATTTTACTATGTTTTCATACACTGGTCAGGCTGCAAGTGCCCTCTGGAGATCAAGTTCCTTAGTACCAGTTGTTTTCTTTATGGGACATGCTGGAGAACTCTCCTGGATATATTTATGGAAGACACACTCTATCCCCCAACCCCCACTCAATCCAGACCTGGAGCCACCAGCCACTGTCCTTCTGGGTCTTCAACGTGCCTCCAACTCATGAGGAAACATGAGCTAGTATAGAAAAACATACTAATAGTCAGGGAATCTGCTCAAAATCAGCTCCAGTCTGTAGTACCTCAAATTTTCTCAACCTATAAATTGGAACCATTGAGAAAAACCCAATACTCTGTATTTCCCTAGTCTTCAAGGGCTTCTTTAACCATCTGCATCTCTCCCCCTCACACACACACACATAAAAACACTAAGCCGTGAGCTCTCAGAGGGTCACATGAGTGTCCTGAGTACTTTGCACAGTCCCTGGTTCATGGCCACCTCTCAGTAGATTTTGGTTGAATAAATTAATGAGAGAAAGCTAAACATGTTAGGCATGGGAGAGCACTTAAAGAAGTATAATTCCTTAAATGGGACTTTAAGTTTCTAAAGTAGGTAGACAGGTGGATAGATATGTAATGGCCACATATCTATATCTCTTTATAGATGAAAATTACTATATACTATCTACTTATATCTAAAGTAATATATATCTATATATAGATATAAAATAATATATATTATGCAATATTACTTTATTTCACAAAAAGTAAACTGGGAAGATATTATTATTCTCATTTTATGAAGGATGAAGTTCAAAGGGATTAAGTAATTTCCCTAAGCCTCCAGTGAGTAAACTATGCTTCACAAATGTAAGGTGTTTTCATTTTCTACACATGAACATTTTCCTCTCCGGACATTTCCATTATTTTCCAAAGCAAATTGAGGAAATGAGATGACCCCCTCCCTCACAATTTAAAAAAATGCACTTTACCCAGTGTAATTTACTACATCGACTCCTTTGCACTTCAGATTTTCTTTCTGAAGGACTAGAATTTCTAGAGTCTGTCTGGACGGTGTAGGTTATCACCCCTCCTTGGTAAAATGGTTCTTTATACTTCTGGGTGGTTTTGACTCCAGGAAGAAAGGCTCCATTGCCTCTCACTAACTTCCTAAATAGTTCTTAATACACTAAAGGTAATATGGCCAAGGAAACAAGAGTGTTCGAGGAAGTGACAGTTTAAAGTACTGAAATGCACGGTTGGCACTCAGGGACCACTAATCAGTCACAATCAACAAGGGGAAGATTTTATTTGCCAGCTCTAATTGTGCTGTGGGAAATAATCTGTGTCTTTTACCTACAAAATAGATTGGGAAATGCTGGTAAGGCTGCCTCCTGAACCCATTTATTAGGCTAAGGCATGTAAAAATGATGATACAAACAGGGAGGTGAGGAGGGAAGGGCAGGATGGGGAGGGATACATCTCAACAATGTGTGGCTCCATAGGTGAATGGAGTTTATTGCCTACAAGCTTAGAGGTGGGACATGGTA
The DNA here is from genome assembly GCA_028533885.1 of Nasua narica. Taxonomy (NCBI): domain Eukaryota; kingdom Metazoa; phylum Chordata; class Mammalia; order Carnivora; family Procyonidae; genus Nasua; species Nasua narica. The sequence continues at coordinate 55,108,802 of CM052809.1, read as the reverse complement.
AGGACAATTGCTCTATGGTCCTGGAAAGGAAGGCAGAGGCCACTGCCAATCATCTGCAGGAGGGAATGAAGTCATTTAAATGCAAGATGCAGTGCTCTGGATCAAAGGATGGGGAAAATCCATGACTGAGCTCGTGGAAATTCTGAGCAAAAGGAGGTCTTTGGGAAATGGCCATTGTGACCCAAATGGGCAAAAGAGTTACCCCACCTCTCTCCTTAATAATAATTCTAACAGCTACCCTGTATTGAACACTCCTATGTGAAAAATCATTTTAGCAACAGTTCCAGTCTTACTATGAGTCAGTTTTCTGAGTATTCTGCATCTATTATCTCATTTTTTCCTAATAAGTCTATGGAGTAGTTACTACTGTCAGCTGAAAAGGGGAGGCAGGAAAGGAGTAGGTGATTTGGCCAAGGCTCCCCAGGTTACAGGTAATAGGGGCAGGACGGAGTCCATGTCCCTAACCCTTCACGACCCAGTCTTTTTCTTGCTCTCATTATCTGATTTAATTCTCACAATGACACAGCTAAGAAGGCACTGTAACCCTTATTTTACAGATGAGAAAGCTGAGGCTGAGAGGGACTTGTGTGTGTTCATCAGACGATTCAGACCAGGCCTATAATCTGCAGCCCACAAACTTACTTTCCAGCACATCACCTGCCGGGGTAGAAGCATCCTTCCCAGAACTCGAGATTTCATAAAGGAAATGGGATCATTTTTAAGTTTTTACATCTCCGACGCCTCAGAGCCAGGTTTGATGTGATCCTTTGGCTGAAAAGGGTGTCTACGTTCCCAAGTCCCCACTCAGAAATCACACATTTTCCATGTGGGACGTCCATCAGGATTTCCAGACTAATCAGGAATCAAAGACAACCTGACAACCTCCCCCCACTTAAAAGGACTAAGAAAGGGGAAGTTAAAAGCCTTTAAGCAGCTGGGGGGGGGAAGATCCGTTGAAGAAAATATCCCGTTTTCAGTAAAGGCAAACTAGGTTGGATTTCTTTCAACAGAACAACAGTCCCAGAAGTCTCCTTTTTAACATGTTGCAAAACTACTGTTGCCCAAGCTCACTCTTGGACGTTTCCTACTTCATCTACCCTTGTATGTCAACTCAGAAGAATTTAGTTGGAGGATTACAAGAGTAATATCCAAAAATGAATAAAGGCCCACTTGGGAAAAAATGTCTTTAACAATACAGGCTTATGTGCCTCAAGACTACTTTCTCATCCAGGAAGCTCTGACCCCTAATGGTCAGGGCTAGCCCAGAAAAAACTATAGAGCAGAAAACTCTTTCAGTCCTTATATTGTACCCCTCCCTTTCCTACCTCTCACCCCCAATACACACAGAGTTCTTCCAGCATCCTCAGATTTATTGGGTATCCTCATGCTGCTTGGAACGTGTATAGGATCTATACGGACTGGTAGCTCAAAGATTCCTACACACACACACACACACACACACACACACACACACACATAGACACACACACATCATTATTATTAAACAATAATAAAGCAGCACCAGACACATGAGTGGGGAATATACTTTTAATTCTATGAGATCATATGGTATACACTGCCTAGGTGATGGGGCTCCTGATGACCTAGTTACCCATTTACACCAAGATCAGTCCTGCAGAGCCCACAGCTCCCAGGAGGTCAATGACTACCTCAGCCTCCAGCCAACCTATATATCAAAGAGGCAGCAAATCTATAGTCTAAATATACAAGGAATCTGACAGTGACTGTGACCCAATCTACCCCTGTCCCATCCTCCCAAAGGCCTTTTCTTCCTCCATGCCCACTTCCTCCTGTATCCTCTGGTCTTCAGGCAGTTTTGTCTGAGAACATGATCCTCTGGACTTTGGAGATGAATGAGCAGCAAGCTCTCCTCTTGTACTGTAATCATGCCCAGAATACTATCCGTAGTAGCCTTTGTTCTGTCTCAAAAGAGGGCCCCATGTTCTGCTCTTCTTCTCCTGCCTGTCTTTCCGTTCAGAGAGGCCCATTAGATCCTTTGTGTGTATGACCCAACCAGTGGACAGTTAGGGAGCTCCTGGAGTGATGAATGTTTCCCGACACTCTGCATGGATTCATTCACATACAGTAAATCTCCCTGTCCCAAGTGCTCAGATGTCATCTTGGAAAGCTTAGACTATTACAGGCACAGGAAGCCAAGGGGACGTTCATGAGAAGCAAATGCTTTATATGACATGGAAACTCTTCGAACACTGTTCCAGAGCCCCAAATTTACTGGGTTTAAAGCCAAAACTATCCCAATTAACTCTGTCTCCTATAAAACCACTGGCTACAAGGAAGATATTTTTCACCTATTTAATTCAAGGGGCTCTGCCTTCATGGGGGAGAAAGATTATTTTAATGCTTTGGGTTTTTATGGATGTAAATTCAAGAAAATTGTCATTCTCCAGTCCCTAGTCTGTGTTTAATCTATATCAAACTATGGCCTCAAGGAACATCAGTAAAATCTTAATTGAGGACGCCCCTGGTTTAAGTCCCTATGTCAGTGACCAGGAAGATGGGAAGGTGTTTATTTAATGTAAGTAGTCAAGGAAAGTATTTAGACAAGTGTTGATAATTCTGATCTAAAACTAAAACTTCCAGACAATTGAAGGAAGAGTGGGGAACTGCTTAATGTTAAAAAAAAAAAAAAATTCAGATAAAAATGCCAGTTCTGTATCTACAAAGCCAAAAGTAAAGTGTTAGTTATTCAATTGTTTTGGCCCATGCAGATAATAAATCCCGGCTCCAGGAAACCATACAAGTAGAATGGACCAAAATAAGTAGAAGTGAATGGAAAAGCTGAAAAAATCAGCTCCACCCTACCCACACCCTACCTCCCAAGTACACACACATTTATCAGTCTATTCTTCTCCCTAGAAAACCTCTCCCCTCTCCCCAATAGTAATATCTTAGTGTAATTTATCTAAATAATTATTTATTTAAGTCATTTTTATATTGGCTATGTCCACACACACTACATGAAGGGGAAAAATAATTAAACTTCAAAGCCCTTTGGCCAGGGTGTCACATGAAGGTGGCATTCTGTGCCTGCCTGCATTTGCTATGAAGACCTTATTTTTATACGGCACCCCATCATGGAAGGTCCCCTATCATACCAGGGGGACCTGCCATCGCCCCTGGAACAGATCTCCTGAAAGCATGTGACAGAGAGAATCAAGACGTCAACATGCCAACTCCATAACTCCCCAAGGACTTTTAGTGTGGGCTCCTTTTCTAGCTATATTCGCTCCCAGATGATCTCATCTAGTTCCATGACTTTTAATAACAAACTATTTCCAAATTTGCGTCTCCAGCCAGGGCCACCCCTAGAACACAGGGGACCTGGGCAAATGTTTTTTGCCAGTCTCTGGCTGTGTAAACAATGTGAGTCACCCAAAGTCATGCTGTCAGCACCGTTCTGGTAGCCCAATTACCTACAATCTGGAAAAGGAAAGATCCTGCTGGACAAAAGAGTGATCCTCTTGGGATGATCACATCCTTGGTGCACTGACATTTCCAGCTATTCCAAGCACCAGAGGGCCACTCAGAAAAGCTAGAGAAACTCAGTCCAAACTCCAGGGCTCCTGAGGCACAGGTTTGGCTAGTGGCCTGCCTGCCCTAATCTAAGGGAATACCGTCCTCAGTCCCAACCTTGTTCCAAATTTCAAACTTGTCAGAAGTTACTCACTTTCCGGTATACAGCCATCTACCAGTTCAACCGCTGGCACATGTTTTCATTCCTCAGTGACATATATCCATACATATGTTGATATCGTCTATCCATCTCTAACCTACGTCTCCATCTCCATCCTATCTCCAGTTGATCACCACTACAAAATTCTATGACAGGGGCGCCTGAGTGGCTCAGTGGGTTAAAGCCTCTGCCTTCAGCTCAGGTGATGATCCCAGGGTCCTGGAATCGAGCCCCGCATCGGGCTCTCTGCTCAGTGGGGAGTCTGCTTCCCCCTCTCTCTGCCTGCCTTTCTGCCTACTTGTGATCTCTCTCTGTCAAACAAACAAACAAACAAACAAACAAATAAATAAAATCTCTAAAAAATAAAAAAAAAATTTTTTTAAACGCTATGACAAAGCCCTCATGATGGCAAGACGAACACTATCATGATGGAGAGAAGGGGAGTGGTGGTGATGGGGTGGCTACGAACTACCATTTGATCAATAATTTCACCCAAAAATACAAATTTCACTAATCTTGTTTTACTCAAAATTGTTGCTGGGAGGAGGGAGGTTAGCCACGAGCTCAAAAAAAGATTCTAGGTGGTAGGAGAAAAATTTCCTTTCTTCCGTGCCTAGAATGAGGACACAGCTAATGTTCTCCTAAAACCAAATGAGCAAATCAAACTTCTCATTCAAGATAGTCATGGAGAAGTAACAAAAAGAACAAAAACCTGAAGAAAAGCTGTCTTATTTCTCCACCCCTCCCGCTCTCCCAACTCTACACTATTTACCAGGAAGCTACTGATAGCAAGGACTCACAGCTGAAAGCTGTACTTAGTATACCTGGAGGGCACAAATACTGGGGCCCTCCAGGTGAAGAGGGTCACCCCAGTACTAAATGGGACATCTTGGGTGGTATTTCCCCAGAAAATAGCATGGAGCTCTTCCAGGAACATTTGATGACTTGGAAGCCCCAAAAGGGGAACACAGGGGCCCTGGGATGGAGCCCTCCATTGGGCTCCCTGCTCAGTGGGGAATCTGCTTCTCCCTCTCCCTCTGTACCTCCAACCCACCCTGCTCGTGCTCTCACTCTCTCTCAAAGAAATAAGTAAAATCTTAAAAGAAAAAAAAGGACCCCTAATGTTTTCCTCTCTTGAACCAATATTGTGACCCCTCTGTAATCTTCAATTTTGCACACCCCTCTTCTGTGCTGGACACCAAGCAGACTCCTTTTGTTCTACTAGATAAATACTGTGACCTTTTCCAAATATTCATTATCACTTTCCCCTTTCTAACGGTTTCTAAAACTTGCCAACTTGGGGGCGCCTGGATGGCTCAGTGGGTTAAAGCCTCTGCCTTCAGCCTCTGCCTTCATGATCTCAGGGTTCTGGGATCGAGCCCCACATCAGGCTCTTCTGTTCAGCAGGGAGCCTGCTTCCCCCTCTCTCTCTGCCTGCCTCTCTGCCTCCTTGTGACCTCTCTCCCTCTGTCTGTCAAATAAATAAATAAAATCTTATTTAAAAAAAAAAACTTGCCAACTTGTGATTCTAGGCTTAGCTTATACACCCTTGTTGAATGTCCTAAGTCTGTCCGACCTAAATCCCCCAGTTGCAAGGTCCCTCCTCATCTGCTGAACACAAAACAATATTAGGGTGGGAGAGCATTCTTAGGTTGTCCACGTGTATAAAAACAGACTATGATTTGATTTTCTCCTGAGTGCAGATATTCGGAAAACAACCAAAGCCATGTTAAAAATTCTGAGTCTAGGGACTTCTTTTTCTGGGGAAAAAAAAAAAATCCAATTTATTTTCTTACTAATGCCAGCAAACATACACCAAAAATGTTGTTGACTCACCTTGTACTTCTACCACAGACATATCACAAGCAGGCTTTTCCCTAAATATACTTGCAACAGACTTGCATGACCAGTGACCAAAATGGAACACATTCTGTTGCTTATGCTGTACATCCTATTTCCTTTTTCACGGATTTTCATATTAACTACAGAGAGCAATTTGGCAATAGGCCCAGGTTATATCTGCCTAACAGACTTCTCTGCTCCCTTATAAAATTCTGACATTCAATAAGTAAGAGTAATATCACTGCTTATGAAACACCAAGTGATATTCTAGAAAACATCTACCTTTCATACCCTCTAAGTCTTTCATGTTAAAGGAAACACAATCAGCAAATTATCACACTATGTGCAGAATTGTGATCTCATTTATTTCCAAACAAAAGTAAGATAATAGATCTATTCTTGGAGGAATAAGGGATAAGCTTGGAATTAAATGTTTAACTGTTAGTTTGGAATATGGGCTTACAAGCTAGCATTGATGGTGAACAGTCAGTTAAGATAGGCAGAAAAGATCTTCCCAATTCCCCTCCAAACACCCTTAAGAGAGACATGCAAGGTCACAATAAAGTCCTTACATTTTAAAGGATAAAGATATTGAGAAATTCCATTCCAGTTTATCAAGAAGTCCAGGACACAGAATGAAAAAGTTTTGGCCTTTGGGGAAAATTCTCAAAGAGATGGAACAAACTTGTAGATTTTGATTATACAGCAGAAAGAAATCAACAGCTCTACTTGTCTTGGAGAAAACACTGAAGATTGATGTATCAATATGGCCATCTCATTCTCTGTGTTGTGACTCTAATCAATGAAGTCTTTTCTTTCAAAAAGGCATCTTGCAACTTTATGTAGTCTCTGGACTCCCTTCAATACATTTTCCACACTGCTAGCAGAGTGGTCATTCTAAAATGCAAATCTGATCACAACACAAAATCCTTCCATAGACTTCACATAAAACACAAACACCTTAGCATGGCCATAAAAAGCTCCCCTCCCCACCCCCGTCCTACACCATCTCTTTCCACTCCCCAATTCTTACTCTATGCTGTTATCAGAATGATTGCAATTCCCAGAATTCCCCATGTTCTCTCACATCACTGTGGCTTTTTCCCTGATGTTCCTTCTTCCTGGACTATTTCCTCTGCTAATTGCTTGGATAAACCTCCTGGATAAGCTTATTTAATCCTCCAGGCCAAGTTCATTCTTCTCCAAAAAGCCTTTCTTAGATTTGCAAATCTGCACTAGGCTGCCCTCCCCCCTGTTCTTGAGCATTGGTTCATACTTGTATTAAAACCTTTATCACACCATACAGTAATCATCTACTTATGGAAAATGAAATTACACAGAACTTCTTTCGTGATGAATGATATAAAAGGAAATGCTATTGAAAAATATATAGAAATATCAAAAAGTATAAAATATGAAGCAAAAGACTGTAAAGCCCTTTTCTTCCTCCCATAACACATGAGTCTTTCTTCTTTTTCCCTACAGTCTACTGCAAAACCTTTGGGGATATCCTTTGGTTCATCAGATTCACAAAACAGAGAGCAAGATGGCTGTCTGGCACCCCATTCCCACCCCAAGATCATGAACTAAAAGATACTTGCATCACCATTACTCACATCCCATTGGCCACACCTAGCTGCAGAAGAAGGGAGAAATAAAGTCTCCAGTTGTATGGCTACAGGCCGAACTAAACTTGGGGTTCTCATTCTGAAAAATGAAAATGAAGACAAAAAAGATGAAGATAAAGAACAAAAAGAAGGAGAGGAGGAGGAGAAAGGAGGGGGTGGACAAAAAAATAGATACTGAAGGACATCTTGTGCATGACTTAAATAGTGAGAAAAACCAATGGAGAAAACACAGAAGTTTACCAGCATAGAATTCCAGAAATATTTTGAAAAAAGTTTCCCATCACCTACTACAGGAAGAAGTGACTGGAGAATTCACGGAGAAATGAAGGAAGAAAATAGAATTAGAACTTGACTATGTTGAATATACTCCTATTTTATAGGAACCGATAACTTATCTCTCAAATTTAAAACATGAGCTTTAGACATAACAGTCTCTGAACTTTTTAACCTCTGGGCTATAATTTAGTAGATATGTATCTACTCTGCTTGTGAAACTTTTCTCTTGGCAGACAGAAGAAGAGCTCAGCATATACAAAGTAGTTTCCTGAGGTTTAACGTAGTAAAAGTAAAGATTGCAACAAAACTACAGAGCTGCCAAAACTTAGGGAATTCACTAATTTCCCCAATGGCTTCTGTACTTGCTCAGTTTCTGAACAGCATGATCCTGTAAGAAACAACTCATTACTTAAAAATAAACCGTGAGTATCACGTAAAAATACATTTTGAAACAACTAACCTAAACTTTGATTTCTAAGGCATTTGTTTTTTCTCTTGCTGTTGAATATCATATTCATGTCAAAAAGCATTTCCTCTACTTTCTCTGCAGTGTTCACTGACATGGCTCCAAATTGGGCACAGTCCTCTAGGAATTGGAGGCAGATCATGACTAGGGACTATACTCAACTCACTTTCAGGAATCATAGAAAAGACAAAGAACAGGAGAAAGGTTCCTATAGCAGAAATCAACTTATGATCTACTAGGAGACTCTGATCTCCTAGTTGGAAGCCCTGTGTTAACTTCTTGAGGTAAAAAAAAAAAAAAAAAAAAAAAGAAAGAAAGAAAGAAAAAAAAGAAAAGAAAAGAAAAATACATAAATAAAAGTTAAAAAATAAATGGCCCTAACAAGATGAGAAAGAAAGTCAGCCATTTCTTGGGGAACACAAGGACTTACTGAAAAAATAAAAAAAACAAGAGAGACAGAGGCAGAGAGAAAAAGGCATAGGCATCTTTGTGGGAAGCTTAGATATGGGAAAAAATAGCTAAGCCTCGAGAGCAGTGGCATAATCTTGCTCTGCTGACCCATAAAAAATCTTGGTGGTAGCTTTACAAAATAATTTATAATTTTGTTTCCAGCAATAGGATATAACTTAATACCCACAGAAACTTTCTGCTTGAGAAAACACGCACGCACACACACACACACACCCCTTTTAAATGCATATCTGATTTCACAGACTTGCAGGGGAACTCTCTAGGGGACAAAAGTGAAGGCGAGAGTAAAAGCCAGAGTGGTAATCCCTGGAATGATATGCCAGCCTCAGGAAGCCAAAGGGCTTAAATTCTGACAACTATGTGGGGACAGCCGGGAGACCTTCACATAAAGTTAGAACTCTAAAAAGATCTACACCTACACTGCAAGAATACTTTAGAAAAAATTCTTCTGGGGTGCCTGGGTGGCTCACACGGTTGAGAGTCTGCCTTTGGCTCAGGTCATGATTTTGGGGTCCTGGGATTAAGCCCCACATCAGTCTCTCTGCTCAGTGGGGGGCCTGCTTCTCCTTCTCCCTAGCCCCTCTCCCTGCTTGTTCTCTCTCTCTCTCTCTCTCTCTCTCACACACACGCATACACACACACACAAATAAATAAAAATCTTTGAAAGGAAAGAAAAGAAAAATTCTTCTACTAGCTAGGGAAATGACAAGTAAGCTTGTCTATTGGGGCCTAGGATCTGGGTGAGTGAAACTGAAAATGCACAACCATAGTAGGCACGCCACACTTGGATTTGGTGTTCAAATTTATGCTTCCTGCTGGGTCCAGAATCCCCCAGCTAAGAAACTACATAGACCCAAGGATAATGATACCCTTGAGGTAATTGGCTAAAACAGACACAGAACCACTCCCGAGAGACATACTTTCAACACAGATGAGAAAAAAGTCTTTAAGTGAAGCCCTGCTTAAAATTTATTATAATCCAAAATTACAACACACTCAAGAAATAATTCAGAATGAACTAGAGAAGTAGGTATAAGAAATAATACTATCAAACATTAAGAACTCTAGATCAGGGGCGGCTGGGTGGCTCAGTCGGTTGAGCCTCTGCCTTTGGCTTGGGTCATGATCTCAGGGTCCTGGGATTGAGTCCGGCGTCGTAGCATCATCAGGCTCTCTGCTCAGTGGGGAGCCTGCTTCCCCTTCTCTCTCTGCCTGCCTTTCTGCCCACTTGTGATCTCTCTCTCTCTCTGTGTCAAGTAAATAAATAAAATCTTTAAAAAAAAAAAAGAACTCTAGATCATAGAACTACAGAAACAATGTGCTTTTAGAAGAATAAAGATATAAAAGAAAAATTAAAATAAAATGTACACAACAATATCTAAAAGGAATAGATTTGAAAAAAAAATTAAAACTTACATAATTTAAAAATAAAGGCATTGAAATCAAAAGCCCATATTTGGTTCAAACTATATCCAGAAAAAGAAATAGTGAACTAAAATTAGATGTAAGGGCTTAATCCCAAATGCAACACAGAGGGATAAAGAGATACGAAATATGAAAGAGAGGTTAAGAATCATGAAGGGAAGAGTGAGAAGTCACATCAGAAGAGAATCAGTGGAAAGTGGGCAATTTAAATAACACCTGAAAATTTTCAGAATTCCTCAAAGATACAATCCTTATATATAGCAAGTATAACGAGTTTAAAACACTGATAAATAAAATGTCCTTATGTAGATTTATTATAGGGAAAATGTAGAACACCAAAGACATAGAGATTAAAGCAGAGAGAAAAATGGATTATGTGCCAGAAAGAAAGAAATAAACTAACGGCATTCTTAATTGATTAACAGCCTTAAGACATGGAATAATTTTCAAAGCAATTCAGTTTGTAGTGAACCTTTAGTTGCTCTAATAGGGGTAAACTTCTGAAATTTCTGGAAAAATATGTTCACATTGTTTCTAACTCTCAAATAATGGATTATCTGGGCATAAAATCGTGGGGTTGATAATTGTTTTCTTTTAGGACTCTGAGTCTACAAAAAAAAAAAACTGAATTAGACACAGGAAAAAAAATAGTAAACATCTAGTGAATTTAAATAAATCCCCAACAATGCAAAATAACAATAACTAAGAACTAATGTGGGTAACTGTGATGCTTAAATTTATGTGTCAGCTTGGCTGAGCCATTGTGAAGGTCAAACTTCACAGATATATTTTGGTACTTTGGGATACTTTTTGGATGGGATTAATATTTGAATCAATAGACTCTGGGTAAAGTAAATTACCCTCCATAATGTGAGTGGGACTTACTCAGTCAGCTGAAGGCCTTAAAGAAAAAAACTGACCTCTTCCAAAGAAAAGAGAATTCTGCCAAAAGACCACCTTAGGATTCAATATGCCTATGCAAGGATATATTCACTAATATATGTATGTATACACTCATACACACACACACACCCTGTCAATTCCATTTCTCTGGAGAACCCTAATACCATAATAAGTCGTATAAAAACTAGATACTACACTACTAAAAAATAACTCAGAATAATGAGGGGCTAGGTTGGAGGTAAATTGTTATATGGTTGGTGTAACATTCATGAAGAGCACAGATATAGTGAGCAAATTTTGATTTTATGGCATGAATACATGTTAGATTTTTTTAATGTAACCATTAAAAAGAAGAGGACTAGAATGTGTTAACTTCTAAACTAGCAGAGGTAGTTTAGAAGTCTAGAGGTTATCAAGAACAGTGGATCAATATAAAGGATGGCAGGAAGAAGAACAAAAATGGCAAAAATAAATAAATCTATCAGCAATAAGCGTACTAAACTCACCAATTATAGAGGATTCCTAGGTTGGATAAAAAGAGCAAAATTGTTCTATATACTCTTTAGAATAGATACATGTAAAACATCAAACAAAGAACTGTTACAATTAAGGAATAAAGAAAAATATACTGGGCAAACACATATCAAATGAAAACTTGTATAGCTATAATAATATTGAACTAATTGGAATTTGAGCCAAAAACAATTTTTCAAGATAAAGATGGTTCTTACATTATGACAAAAGGAACAGTACACCAGGAATATGTAACAATTTTAAGCACATATGCACAATGAAATAGTCTCAGATTATATAAAGCAGTGAGACTCCTACAGATGCCATATCCACACAGCTAATAATAGGGTTTGAAACATTCTAGCATTGAGACTCTTCAGAGAAAGCAGGTAGACCAGCCACAAGAAGACTGAATAAAAATGTGTAGAACCAAAAAGTTTAACATTGGAACCAGGCAGCTCCATCTGTATTGGCCCAAGAACCACAGTGAGGCAAGCTTCCACTGGCTCTGTGCAAAAGCAAACTTTCCTTTGTATTAGTGTTCTGAGGCAGGAGTAAGAAACTTGGAACACAAACGTCTCCCATCCCCCCAGTCTCACGCTTCCTCCCTGGCAACAAGTCAGACACAAAAGTGGGTCCTACGTTCTTTCAGCAGCAGTTTTGAGATAGTCCCGTGGGGCACCTAAGTCATTTATGGGATATGGTCTCCACTCAGGGAGATGCTTCAGTAATTTTTTTATTCTACTTAGTTAACAGATAATGTTATATTAGTTTCAGGTGTATGATACAGTGATTCAACAATTCCACACATCACCCTGGGCTCATTATGACAAGTGCCCTCCTTAAACATTATCACCTATTTACCTATTCAAGCCCCCACCAACCTCCCCTCTGGCAACCATCAGTTTGTTCTCTATAGTTAAGAGTCTGTTTCTTGGTTTGTCTCTCTCTTTCTCTTTTTCTTCCCCCTTTGTGATGAAAGAAATTGAAAATGACACAAAGGAATGGAAAGACATTCCATGCTCATGGATTGGTAGAACAAATACTGTTAAAAAGTCTACACTACCTAAAGCAATTTACATATTCGATGCAATCCCTATCAAAATAGCAACATCATTCTCCACATAAATAGAAAAAACAATCCTAAAATTTGTATGTAACCACAAAAGACCCCAAATAGCCAAAGCAATCTCAAAAAAGCAAAGCAAAGCTGGAGGCATCACAATCCCGGACTTCTAGTTATGTTACAAAGCTGTAGTGATCAAGACAGTATGGTACTGGCACCGAAACAGACACGTAGATCAATGAACACAATCGAAAACCCAGATATACACCCACAATTATATGGTGAATTAATCTTCAGCAAAGCAGGAAAGACTATCCAATGGAAAAAGAAAGTCTCTTCAACAAATGGTGTTTGGAAAATTGGACGGCAACATGCAAAACGATGAAACTGGACCATTTTCTTACACCAGACACAAAAATAAATTTTAAATGGATTAAAAACCTAAATGTGATACCTGAAATCATCAAAATCCTAGAGGAGAGCGCAGGCAGTACTTCCCTGACATCAGCCTTTGCAACTTTTTTCTGTTAGCTCCCCTGAGGCAAGAGAAACAAAAACAAAGTATTAGGACTGCGTCAAAATAAAAAGCTTGTGCACAGTGAAGGAAAAAATCAACAAAACTGTGCCCCTGGGGCAAATAATACATTATGTGTTAATTTGAAAAATAAATAACAAAAAAATAATAAATAAAAGCAACTTACAGAATGGGGGAAAGTGTTTGCAAATGACATATGTGATAAAGGGTTACTATCCGAAAAATACAAAGAATTTAATAAAGCACTTCAGTACTTCTTAAGATAAAATAGAAGCCAAATGATTTGAGAAAGGCCCAGATTCATTCCAAAGGAAGCTTCTTTGTTCCTTCCTTCAGCTAAGATTACACAACCTGATTTCAGAGGCAGAATATCATGGTGGCTAAAAGCCCAGGCCTGGCCACCAAGTGGTCATGGGTTCAAAATCTAACAGCAACAAATAAACTGTACAGTAGTAACTTTGGACTGGAACTTTATATGCCTCAGCTTCTGCATTTATCAAAAGTGAGGTACTATTTATAAAACACTAAGGACAGTGTTTGGTTTTGTTTTGCTTTTTTCACAGAACCACCACAGAAAGCTATTTATGCAAAGATCGATCATGATGACGGTGACAATGACGATGACGATAATTTGACGAGTAGTGTCGTCCTCACTAACATACTCCTTTGCAGTTATTCAGATCCAACTGGAATTCTGCAGTCCTTCACAGGCTGCGGAATACCCCCTCTATCAACATTGCCCTCCATTACAACTAGGGTGAGCATTTTATACCAAGTGCGTTCCTTCTCCTGCTCCCATGCTTTCTCTGTTCACCACTTGGCACTGCCCTCTGCCCCTGACTGAAGAGAAGGAAGGCCATATTACCGTAGCGCAAGTGGCCACTGTGCCCCTTTGCTGGCCAACAGCTTCTGCCCTGCAGAAACCAAGGAGTCCTGAGTCCTTTGCTGTCCCTTTGCCAGTAGCAGTGCCTGACACTTCACTGCCTTCATCACCACACTGAGGTCACCAAATAATAAGAAGAAAATGATCTTCCATTTTTCTCTCTTTTGCAGGAAGAACTAGGAAGAACAAGCTGTCCTTGGGGAACGCTCCTGGTTCTGGTCAGCTTTTCTTGGTTCTATCTCTTGCCAGCAGAGCAAAGTGGGCTCTTTGAGTCACAACTGTGCGCGTACCAACTCTTGCTCTGATTCACAGCCTTCTGTGAGGGAAACATGATCAATACAAGAAGACAGGGACATGCCCTACAACCTGAAGATACCTCTCAGGATCTCAATGTCTGGCCACCCCCACTCCCTGCTCCAAGAACAGCCCTCTAGTCAGGATGGAGGGAATCCGATTTCCTCTACAGTACCCCTGGTATGTGCCCTCTGTCGCCAGGGGCAATATGTCAAGCTTCTCCACGCCTCGAGTAGCCTTGAACCTACATTCCCTCTGAAGAGACTCTGGTTCAGGGAATCAGAGGAGAACAAGGACCAGCTCTACTGCTAAGAGAAAAGAGCAAATAAATTTCTTTTGTAGAATCACAAAAAAATGCATTGAGAAAAACCCTTCACGACATAAGGAAGAAGAAGGTTCTATCTTGGTGTGACTGCCTCAAGTCTCTCTGTGAATTCGCAATAAACCTGAAAATTTTGTAGCTCCTTGTTTACTGCCTTTCTTCCCATTACTTTTTGTTTGTGTGTTTGTCTTCTTCATTTATTATTCAAGATATTTACTTTGTTGACTGGAGAGCAAATCATACCAGAGACAGAATCAACTACAGGCAATTGATCGGCTTCCCCTAAACACTCCTCACTCTGGCTGCACGATTTATAGTATGGTCTGTGAGCACAAAAGCCAATTCCGTCTCAGTCATTCTGATATTTTTTATTCCAGCCTTCGGTAAGATATGAGGGCAAGAGAACCTGCTTTCAATTTTCTCCTGCTTGAAGTCCTATAAATCTATTTTGAAGTCCTGCTTGAAGGACTTCAAGTCCTAAAAACACTATTCCCATTTGTCTTGGGAAGATGTCCACTTCCACCCGTGCATTTCTTCCTTTTACTTGGGCGTGGCCTGCGAATCCATCACCATACCCTCGGGTTTCTGGATGTTGTTCTGACACCCTGCAGTGAGAATGTCTTCCCTGAAACTTCTGTGGTTTCTCTGATTTTCACATGTGGACAAACAATGGTTTGATTTCTTGCCTGACCGGCTGCAGCTGCCCTCTGTGGGGATAACATGGGGCTAAGCAAATGGAAGGATGGAACAGGCAGTTTTCATGTAGCACTTTGCCTCTCAGACCAGAAAAAGCAAGGTTACCCCTTTGCAGCCCAAACAAGCTGGAACTGCTATTCAGCAGCCTTCAAATCTCAAACTGGCCAAGCCAGGTGAAAGCAAAAAACAGCAAGAGGAGCCATCTTGAGCTTTCTGCCCTGCTCATTGCTGATATCAATAGCAAAATCTTTGATGATCCTCAGAAGAAAGGGCAAGAAACCAAGGACCAGGAAGAGCCTGTTCGACGATTCACGGCTCAAGCAGCAGTATTTTCTCAGAGCACACACACAACTCCCGAGGTAGGCGTTCCACAAAGTTGATAGAAAAACACGGCCCCGCCCCACCTTCCCACGTGTCTCCAGCTTTCTGAGGTTTCTCCAGACCTTTTGAATCTGATTCTCTATTTTGTGACCAGCCAGACAGCAGACAAGGCCCAGGGGGCTTTGGCCAATTACTCTGGCAGAAGAGCCTTGATTCAAACAGCTGATGCCAAATACTGCATCCCTTCTGAGTATCAGCTGGGCAATCCCCTCAGAACCCACCTCCAAAGCTCCGGTTGTACAACGGGCTGAAATGCAGCGGTGCTGGAATGTGTGGGCCTACCCAGGGAGTAGTACAGAGTGCTGAGGAGCAGAAAGGACTCGACACGGTGTCCCGCCTGCTTCCTCCTCTGCCCAACATGGATGGAAAATGGAGAGGGGAGCCTTGAGAGTCTGATGTCCGATATATATGAGATTTATCCGGGTGATAATAACCATACTTTTTAATTAAAGAAAAATAAGCCAGCTAATCCGCCTGAGGATAGCAAGGCACTGGACGAATCTCTGTTTTGATTACCATTTGTAGAGCACTGTGTAGTTGATAGCCTCATGCGGTATCTCATCTAACCCGAGCAACATTTCTGATGTTGTAACTATTATGATACACTCCTGAGGCACCAGAGCCCCAGCTAGACTAAAAGCTCCAGATTAAACCGTTAGTAAATGGCAAAGCTCGGACTAGAGCCCCAGTTATGAAGCTCTTCTCTCATTATTTTCCTACTTGACTTCAGCTCCCTCATCCAGGAAGTTGTTGAATTTATTTCCAATGTTCTTCAAACATTTTAACATTTTACCCCATTTTATTCTCACACAACTCTGTAAGATATGCACTATTATTATGCTCACTTTTATAGATGGGAAATTTATGCACAGAAGGATTAAGGGATTTTCCTGAAATCCTTCAACTAATTAATGGCCATGATCCAAGTCTCCTGAGGTCCCAATCCAATGTTCTTTGGGCATTCTGTCAACAGCCATCAAACCATTACCCTTCTCCCCCAGAGGGATGGGCAATAAAATCGAGCCCTGGCTGGAGCCAGTACATCCAGAGAGACCGCAATGCCATCTTTGGCATGAATATACTTGACTGGGAGCAATGGTATTAATACAGTGCTGGATGCATTTTTCAATTTCCAATGGTTCTTGTGGTTCAGATTAAGCGTATTGGCCTTCAAGCTCCACTGCTGGAAAATGCCACCCTGCCAGGCCTGGCCCACAGTTCATACTTCACACCTTATGTCCTCCAGCCTATAGATTCAATTACTCAGAATTGAATTACTCAGCTATGGTGATAGGAAGAGGGGGCTTTGAGATTCTACTTCTTGAAGCTGGGAGCTTCATTAGACACATTGACTGAGTACAGATTGCAGAAGTACTGACTGAGAAGAAGTACAGATTTCCAGGCTCTGTCTATTTCATGTATTATATACATCTAAAACAGTGACCATCAGTCTGAAGAATAATAAAGGTTATTGCTAACTGGGAAACTCCTTCTCCAGTGACATATTTAGCATTAGTCCCTCCATGATCAGGAAAAGCAAAGCCTTACCTTCTTGGCATCGGGTAAGATCCAACCTTCAAGGACCCAAAAAAATAGCAACCAGTTGCTCCAAATCCCAGGCAACCCCCAGCTCTGGATGGATGGAAGGTGCAGGTGCAGACTTAAAAAAGAGCCTGTTCACTGGGGACTGGCTCAGAAGAGATCAGCCATGTAGCATCTCAATCCTCTCTCCAGCCTGAGTTATTTCCTTTTCAACAGAACACCTGTGTCACCGCAAGCCAGATGGCAAGTTCTCCAAGTCAGCATCTTGTAGCACCAGGGACCTTGGCCTTGGGAACGAAATGCATTTCTTTCTTCATTGGGCTTTTACTGTATTTTTTTCCTGCTGGATGATATCCCAGGTATTAACTCTAGCTAAAGAAATCTGGGTAGGTGACAGGCTAATATGAAAAAGATTTGAGGCAGAGGATAGTTAAGAGTAGACCATGAAAACTAGCTTGTATTTTATGACCCTCATGAGCCCCAGGAACTTTCAACTTTGGAAGCCACACCCAACCTACATGACAATAAATGTTTTAGAATGCAGCCACATTTCACATTAACAGTAATTTGTATGTAACTAGGAAAGAGGCCTTAGTCAAGATTTCTTCAAGAATTTATTATGCAATTCAAGATTTATTAATTTTAATTTTTTAAAAATATTTTATTTATTTATTTATTTGAGAGAGAGAGAGAGAGAGAATGAGAGAGAGGAAGCATGAGAGGGAGAGGTCAGATGGAGAAGCAGACTCCCCGCTGAGGAGGGAGCCCGATGCGGGACTTGATCCAGAGACTCCAGGATCATGACCTGAGCCAAAGGCAGTTGCTTAACAACTGAGCCACCCAGACACCCTAATTTTAATTTTGAAGGTATTTACTTATATGTTGTATTTTGTGGGCAATAAAATTCTTTCAAGACTTAATTTCCTTGTAAGCCTATGAAAGTCCCCAAGTCCTTGATATTGTCCCCAAGGTGCCTGATGGGTGCACAGCCCTGGCTGGGAGAAAGCATGAGACAGACCATAGAGACAGACATGGGTGAACGCCTGGAGGGGTAGAGAGCAGCTGCAATGGAGACCAAGGGGCAGGGGTGTAACCAAGAAGTCTGACAGTAGCCAACTTATGACATCCATGGAGAAAGCTCTGAAGTGGGTCTAAGATTCAGTGGAATCCTCAGTATATCACAGCCCAGCAGAGATAGAAGACAGACTCTTAAGTGGAAGGATAATAAGACATTAAGTCCTCTCTCCTCCTCTGTGCATTCCCTCCCTTTGGAAATCTCTTCTCTTTCCTCCTTTTTATGCAGGCTGAACCAGAAGAAGTGCCAGGCTTCCTCCCACAGAGGACAGCCCCTCATCCCTTGAAAGACGTAAGAAGTTCAGGAGGTAACTCTAAATCGAGAGGTAGATGGAACCTCAATAATCACTTATCAGCCCTCAACTGGGAAATGAGCTTGCACTGCCTATTTATTCCCAAATCACCACAACATAAGTTCCCATGATTCAGGTTCCTGGAACCTAGGCCTAGATCTACTTAATGGTTTCCAAAAATGCTCACTAATTTCTGACCTAGCAAACATCCCCAGCTTCCCGCCCTGAAGCCTCCCTGGCACCATGCCATGGTGCTGCCTTTCCTAACCATACACTCAGAGGCTCCCCTAATGGATTCAGCTGTCTTTTGTTGGTGTCCTCAGCTGCAGGTCCCATTCTGCCTTATGGAGGAAATAATGTCCTACCTACTTTTTGCTAGTCTTTTGAAAAGTGGGCCGGGACTCCTTGGTTCCAGAGATCACCTTGTAAGTTTTAATAATACTTTACTGATGATTGGGGGATACAGAAGAATAACAGAGAATAACTCACAATCCTTGCAAGAATTAGTTTTTCCAAGAGCCCACAGGCACAAATGGACCTCAGACACCCTTCCTGAGCCAGCCTCCTGTCTGGCTCCTTCCCTGTCTCTACACACATCAATCTCCATGTCTCAGAGTTAGAGCCCAACCTATCACTGGTCTTACAAAGAAAACAGCATCCTTTCCCTCCCAATCTAAGACTGTCTCATTTTTTTAATCCCAGGAGTGACTTTTTCCTAGGGTGTTTGGCTTTGGGAGTCGACATTCCCTTGGGGTTGTATATCCATCCAAGTGTTTGGTCTGACACCAAAAACTAGGCCAAAAACTCAACAAGAATCTTTAAGTTAAAGAACACAGTTTTAAAAGTATGGCTTAAGCAGGGCGCCTGGGTGGCTCAGTTGGTTGAGCAACTGCCTTCGGCTCAGGTCATGATCCTTGAGTTCCGGGATCGAGTCCCACATCGGGCTCCCAGCTCCACAGGGAGTCTGCTTCTTCCTCTAACCTTCTCTCCTCTCATGCTCCCTCTCACTTTCTCTGTCTCTCTAATAAATAAATAAAATCTTTAAAAAAAAAAAAGTATGGCTTAATCAAACTGAGATAAGACCATATGCGGGACACCAGCAATCTAGCCCAGTACATCTTATAGCACTTTGTCAAGCTCTTGACAGTCTCTGCTCAGGGCGGCTCCATCACAGCAGGATTCAAGCTTCCTCTGGTGCGGAGGGCCCACACAGGACTGAGAGGAGGACAGATACTGCCCTCATCCAACACCAGAACAAGGCACTTTGACCAGTTTATAAATTCTGACCTGCATGTCATTTCAGGTTTAAAGACAAGGTCTTTAAAAACAAAAGGAAGCTAAAATGAGGTCACGGGTGGGGGGAGCTAATCCAATATAACTGGTGCCTTAAGAAGAAGAGGAGATTAGGACACAGATATGCATGCATTAGGACACAGGGAACGCCATGTGAAGACTCCGGGAAAAGATGGCCATCTATAAACCCAAGAGCAAGGCTTCCATGGGAACAACCCTCCTGATGGCGGAATTTTGAACTTCTGGCTTTCAGAACTGTGAGAAAACAACTATCTGTTTAACCCATCCAAGCTGTGGTACTTTGTTGTGGCAGTCCTAGCAAACGAATACAAACACTAAACCTGGGGAATCCACTACTTTTATGGCAAACCTACTATTTGTCCCAGAGGCAGACTTTGCCTCATCCCTTAGAGTTGTTCTCTGCCAACACAACCCAGGTAGAGAGCACTGAGGGCCCTGCAGCATACAGGAAAGAGCGTAGAAGCTCATAGAGCACTCTCTATCCCAACGAGGTAGTGAGTGTGCATCTCGAAACATCTCACCTGAGAAGTCTCAAGACTATATTGTTGAGCTAGAAAATTCAATTATACAAATATCCTCATTAGTCTGTGGAACCCAGCTATAAAATTTAGATCTCTCACTTACAAAGAACTGGCATGGGGGAGTAGTATGTCTTCAAATACGTTACATCAAAAGTCTTGGTCCTTGGGGAAATAGCAGCCGAGAAACGTGGCTGGCAGTGCCGTAGTGAGGTACGTGCTTGCATATGGCAGACTGTCAGAAAAATAACAAGGCTATGTTTACAACCTTCTATTTGATTTGCTTCAATATGTCATGATAGCCCTTTGAAAAAAGTGCAGGAAGTAAGCAGAGTGGACGGTGTGGCGGCCTCATAATGTGTCAACTGGCTAGGCCAAACTCCCCAGAATCCCTTCCCTGTAAGCAGGACAAGCTTGATGCACATGCAGACAGTGCAACTGCACAGAGACATGTTCTCCGAAGGAGAACCTATGCTGGGGTTTAAGGCTCTGTGTTGAAATTCTCACTAGCTTCATCTTTGAATTTGTATTTATAAGTGAAGGCCAGTGGGATAGTAGAAGATGTCCTAGAGCTTTGTTGCCTTGGCTCCCACATGTTCTCACCCCTGACTGCCTGCCTGGCTCCTTGGGATTCCCCTTCTCTGTCATATAGGCTGTTGCCCCCCTTGCTGGGGTCCAGGACACAAGACAGGGAGGGTTGGAGGCATGCATACATTCCCTGAGTGCCAAGTCATGGGACAGGGCCCAGGGTGCCTGTGAAGTCTGCATACACCCTATGAGTATCCCATGAGTTAGGGAATGCAGCATTAAGTACAAATAATGAACACCATGACGTATGCAGAAAAAGACTGAAAGAAAGGAAAGAAGTTTTTCTTCTCTTTTGACCAAGGAGCTCTACATTTTCCATTTGCACTGCCCCACACATGTTGTAGCTGACCCTGCCTTTTTAGTTCATGGACATCATGAAAAGGATGTACCATAAGAGACATATCTGCACAAGATTTAGAGCATGGGAATGAAATTTAGAGGACCTATATTATTCTCCACCTTTGAAAGGGAGAGGCAGATGCTTTTGTAGCTCTTGTATGTTCTCATTGATCAGCCGACTCAACACACTGGCATGGGGGAGCAGCTGCTCCATCTTTCCCTAGATTCTTCTTCAGCTTACCCAGTTGCTAGACTCCATGATGAAAGACACCAGCTTCTCCCAAGTGACATATACATTATAGCTGGGGACACGAAGAACTGACCTGAGTTCCAGTTTGTGCTTATGGCTTCCTGCTTGTCCTTGATCTTCTCCACTCTACATCCATATTCCTTCCCAGACTTCCCACCCAGTAGAGCTTGGGCTCCACCATCCACCACAAAGACTCCTGCTTAACCAGTATGGAAAGTTAAGTGCCTGTAATGACAATTCTCACATACTCTATCTCCTAGTGGTCCTACTTTCCCCACTGAACTATGACTAATAAGTAGGGCAAATTTCTTAAACCTTAGAATAGATTGGGGGAATAGGACTACATATGTAAAAATAAAAACAGAAAATAATATAATATATAGTGAAATAATATCTTATATTTTCACAGTCTTTTGCAATCAGCCTACATTGTCTCATTTGGTCATCCACACAAGCCATATGTGATAGGTTAGGACAGCTATTACAATTTCTACTTTACAGAAGGAAATGAGATGTCAGGGAATAATTCCTTGGCTAATGTCACATAATTAGAAAATGGCAGTGTTGGAACTGGTCTTCTAGTGCCTTTCCCAGTGCACTCTCATTGACCTAGAGGGCCTCTTCTAAATATGAAGTAGGATGATTGACTATGAAGTTCACATCTTCAGTGGGATGAGATCCATTTCAGCCGGGAGATAAGGTCTCTGGTTCTCAGTTATGTAATTATATTTTAGCTCCCTGCACATGAAGTAGACTGTAAATTATTTAGTTCACACCTTTACACCCATCTCTATTGCCAATGCCCTCACCTTAAATCACAAAGCACCAGAAACTCTCACTCAACAGTCTAGCTTCTAATCTCAGGAAATACAAAGGCATTCCAAATAAACTGCAAGTGTTTTCAAAACGCCCTGATATTTTTTAATGCTCCTAGACAGAAGTTTTGTATATAACAGAGATGTAAGCCATCCTCATCATTATAATTCACGCATTTGATACATCAAAGTGAGGTTTGGCAGTTGTTTCATGGTTGTGGAAAAAAAAAAAAAAGAGCTTCATTTCAAACAAATCATCAAAATTCCACAATAGACTACAAAAGTAAGTGAGACTTTGTTTTTCTATTTTTACTAACCACAGAAATGAGAAATAAGTCATTCTATTAAAGGCTTTGAGCTGTATCCGTATAATGAATACATTTAGCACTGTGCAAAACCCAGAGAAAATGCAAATTTGTACCATTTGTCAACAACTGCAAAATCAGCCCAAATACGGTTTTTGGTTATTACAATCTTCCCTCATGGGAGAAAGCAACAGTTGAAATTACAGGGGAAAGAACCAAATTGCCTCTAATGAATTCTGTTCCTCTGGAAGGATCTTATAAATGCAGAAATCATGATTGTGCTCTCCATAGTGAGAGCACAAGAGTGAGCAACAGTGAGCACTTCCTATAGAGAACCAACCCCACTGTACCCCACCACCCATGCTATACCCATCCATATCAAATGTTCCCAAGATCTGTGGGCAAAGGAGGCACCTGGTCCAGAGCTTTGAAGCTGCCTAGTCTGAATTACTCCAGTTCATGTTCACTTACTGGACTCTTTAGAAGATAAAGTTAGCTTCACTCTTTAGCCACCAAGCAGAGGAAGCAAAGGTAAGCTCCAAGGGGCCCTCATTTGTTCATTAGTTTACTCTTCATATTTATCAAGAGTTTACTTCATGCCAGACATCATCCTTGGTCTGAGGACACAGTGGTAAAAAAGACAAATGCAAAGACCCTCATGGAGTTTACAGTGCAGTATAGCATGTAGATGTTAATCATGACTCCTTCAAATAAATGGACCACTGCAAACTGAGGTAGGCACTGGGAGGTATAGGTTTAATATTGCTGGAAGATATGTATTGCAGAAGCCTAACGTCATTCTGGGGCTCAGACAAGACCTCCCTAGGAAGAGACATTTGTGTTGATTGTGAAGGAGCGAGCAATAGATGAGAGGGTGAGGATATGCTGAGCATTTCTAGAGGAGGGAACACAAGTCTGATGTGGGGTCCCAGTGGAAACCCCAACCCTGCCAGGTAAGAAGCAGTAGGTTCTGGCCTAAGGAGATAATAGTCCTGGGCAAGAAGTGGGGATGGGGGATAAAATATGAGCCTTGCAGAGGGTAACTTTCGTCTACCTCACTGCTATGACTCAAGCTAGCCCTGCACCCACAACTAAGTAATGTGTGTTGGGAGGGAGTGGGGAGGCAGGGAAGAGGACTAATGGAGAAACTCTATCCCCAGTTAGGCAACAAGGGCCCAGAATAAACTTCAAGCAGCATAAGCTTATCCTGGTGCCCTCCTTGAATATTCTCTTCAGTTCCCAATGCTCTTTCTCTTTCCCCAGAGACTCACTCTCCAGCGTCTTCCGGCTGCTCAGGCCTGCCCTTCCTATCCATTCCGTGTTCACACACCACATACCTCCAGCTTGGTATCAGGAGGAGAAATGTGATTATCCGATTTAAGTAATAAACTTGGAGGTGTCAATGGCTATGAGCGCTCAGAGCTTACTATCTCTAATGGATTTCCTGAAGCAGGGCTAATTTTCTGAATAGAAGAAACTTCCATGTATGTTTGAAGAACTAGAACCAGCAAGTTTTTACTGACCTTGGAAAATGACCTCCTTCAAATTCTGGAGACTTCAGGAAACAAAGGGCAAGAGAAAGAAAATAAAAGGGACCAAATGTCAGTCCCCAGGAGTAGTCCCTGCCTCTCCCTGCAGTGATGGAGTCCAGATGGAGAGCAGTAGAAAGGCCTGTGTGTCTTTATGAAGGGTCAGAAGCTCCCTCTTGAAGGCAAACAATTCAGAATGTTAAAAAAGAATGAAAAATAGACCACTACTTCTCAGAGTAGGTACTCATGTCCTGAAAATTTCTTTCTGATCTGGTATTAAATCAACACAAGTATATTAAGAAAAAAAATGTGTGTATGCATGCATATGGGGGTGTGTGTATGTGTGTGTGTGTGTAGATATCTCATGAGTTGTTAAATCTTTAGAAAATCACTAATATTCCAAAGAATTTTATCTTATAAACCTGTATCAACATTATTATAAGTAAAAAAATCTTATTTGATGCTCAAAAAATTCTGTCAGGAGGAACTATCATTATCCCCCCCATTTTAGAAGGGAAATTTGGAGCACAGAAATATTTAGTAATTCCCCCAAGAATAAAAAAAATATGGTTAAACATCTAAAGGAAAACTTTTTTCCCTCACTCTAGAAGTTTAAAAATATATTTACTTAATACATTTCATACGACTACCTATTTTGTAGAAAATCAGGCAGAATTCAGGAGACACATATTAATCCCAAATTTACATAATATTTTTAAACCATTGAATTAACTACAATTATTTTATTTAAAAAAATACTGAATAAGGTAAAAAAGGGAAGTGATTGATGTAATTGTTCTGAGCCTTTGAGTAAAATATGTGCTGCTGTTTAGCTCAGTCTCTGCCCCGACCTAGTAAACTTAATATTTACGGTGTTGGAGTGATGGTTCATTAGAGGCCTGATTTGTTTGCTAGGGCTGCCATAACAAAGAACCATAGGTTGAGTGGCTTGAACAACAGAAATTTATTTCCTCATGGTCCTGGTGGCTAGGAGTTCAAGATCAAGGTGCTGACGGGGTTGGTCTCTTCTCAGGCCTCTCTCTTGGGCTTATATGAGACCATTTTCTCCGTATGTTTTCACATGGTCTTTTCTCTGCATTTAGCTGCATTCCAAGTTCCTCTTCTAATAAAGAGACCCAGTTATATTGGATCAGGGCTCACCCTATTTGTCTCATTTTAACTTAATTACTCCTTGAAAAACCCTATCCCAAGGGCAGTCATAGTCTGAAGTACTAGGGGTTAGGACTTCAACATATGATTTCTGAGGGGATACAATCCAGCCCAGAACAGAAGCAATGACACATGAATTAAGAAGTCACTCACACAGGAATACAGCTAAGGAGCTAGGAGAGCAACCTGGGCAGAAACCCGCTACTAGATGCGCTAGACATGCCCTGTCCCTGAAGAGACCAAGCCCAAAGGATGGGAGAAAAAGCCCAGAACGGTCATCCAACTTTACTACTTTCTGAATGGGGAAAAATTGCTTTATGGTCAGAGCTAGTTTATACTTGAGAGGATAAACCTGGCTATAACTCAGGCTTCCTTCCTCTAATTGTGGTCTCAACTTCTTATTTGATCCTCTTGGATTAGGTGAGAGTTCAAACATGGAGGCACACACAGAAGAGCTGATGTTGGAAATTAACAGTTCTACCTCTTAGCCTTTTAAAGGCTATTGCTCAGTAATATAGGCAGGAGACAATTCTAGTGTTATCTCTTGAACTGTTAACACATTTCTCCTCAGAAACAAATATAGCATGGCTTGTCTAACAAAAGTAAAAGAGGAATTAATCCTAAAAGTCAGAAATCTGTGGGTTGTTTTATTTGCTTTTTAAATTAACTATCCATTTTAACTTTCAGTGTTCTTTAAAATATTTGCCAACTTACTCTGCATGAAATATGTTTTTCTTTTATAATTAAAAAGAAAACTTTTAAACAATTACAACATCTTTATGAAAGTTCCTTTTTTGGAAAAAAAAAAAACAGTCTTCAGTTTTTGTTGCTTTAATTTGCTCAGTAATTTTTACTTCCCCTAATTAAATAAGTATGATCCTAAACAGGGTAAAATAAATTTTTGGTGAGTGAATCACATGTTTCCATTATAACTTCAGAGGAGTGTCTATAAGGGGAATAACTTGGGGGCCACAAGCAATGTGCACTGCATTCTGCAAATGTCCCTTCTCATGTCAACTGCAAACATTGTCATTATTTGAAAGAGGAAGACATTACAACAAATATGGCAGTCAGAATGAGGCAGACACCAGAACCCCTCTTCTGAAGAAATTCTTTTAATGAACTGATTTTGTAATTTTCCACACAAAGAGG
The DNA here is from genome assembly GCA_028533885.1 of Nasua narica. NCBI lineage: Eukaryota > Metazoa > Chordata > Mammalia > Carnivora > Procyonidae > Nasua > Nasua narica. The sequence goes on along the minus strand of CM052809.1, from coordinate 55,082,497 downwards.
AAAAAGAAAATTTCTATACATGCATTTATCTGAGAAAGAAGAACCTCGTATCTCAGAACCTCGTATCACAGTCCCCAATTTATGATGGGTTGACTTAAGACTTTTTGACCTCACTATGAGCAAAGGCAATATCCATTCAGTAGAAACCATACTTTGAATTTTGACCTTTTCCTGGGCTAGCCATACATGGTATGATACTTCCTCATGATGCTGGACAGCGGCAAGAAGCCACAGTTTCGGTCAGCCGCTCCTCACAAGGGTAAACAACCCATTCCCTTACCACCATTCTGTACCCATATAACCATTCTATTTTTCACTTTCAGTACAATATTCAATAAATTACATGAGATAGTCAACACTCTATCATAAAATAGGCTTGTGTTAGATGATTTTGCCCAACTGTAGGCCAAGTAAGTGTTCTGAGCACATTTAAGGCAGGCTAGGCTAGTACATTTTCAATTTAGATATTTTCAATTTAAAATGTCTTGTTGGAATATAACCCCACTGCAAGGTGAGGAAGATCTGCATATGAAGAACTTCTAAAGTCAATAACAAAAAGACGATCCAATTTTAAAAAATGAAAAAAGCCTTCAACAGGAAGCTCACAAAGGAAATATACAAATGGCCAACAAGGATGTAATAATATTCCCAACATCAGTAATCATCAAATCAATACAAATTAAAACCACAGTGACCTACCATTTCACACCCACTGTAAGAGCTTGAGAAAACACCTGATGGCAAGGATGTGGAACAACTACAACTCTCAGACATTCACAGTGTGAAATGGGTACGACAACCTTGGAAAACTGTTTGGCAATTTCGCATTAAACTAAATATAACTCATGACTTAGCAATTCCAATCCTAGAAATCTTGGGAGAGATGAAAAATTTTGTCTACAAAAGACTTGTACAATAATGTTTATAGCGGCTTTATTCAGTAACTCCAAACTGGAACCCCTCCCCCAATGTCTAACAATCGAAGAGTGGAAAAATAAATTGTGGTGTATTCAGATAATACAATACTACACAGAATAATAAGGAATGGACCACTGATAAACACAATCATGTGGGTATAGCTTAAAAACAGAGCACTGTACAAAAAAGCCAGACAAAGAATAGTGCATCTTTTTTATTCCATTTATATGAAGCTCAAGAACCAGCCAAACTAAACTATGGAGAGAGAACTCAGAACAATGGTGTCTATGGGGTGAGCTTTGACTGCAAGAAGACAAGGTAGTCGGGGTGGTAAGTAAGCAGACGCATAATTCTTACCCAAAACCACTGAAGTGGACACTTACAATCTTTGATTTTTTTTTTTTGTATATAGATTTTATTTCCATTAAAATGTTACAAAGAGTTCTTAAGTAGAAGTCTTAAGAGTTCTTAAATAAAACGTTGTAGTTTTCTTATATTTCATACATGCCCCATTGCACAATTTTCATTTTCAGATTATAGGCTTTGCCCCCGGGCTGCTCATGTGCCTCCTGCACATGGCCACCCCGCCCTCCCCGGGAGGTAAAGGGGAATGGCACCCAGTGATCCCACCCCAGGGCAGGACCTTTCCTGTGTGCAAGGCCATACACAACATGGCACGTGACAAAGAGGTTCAAGTCTCAAGACCCTCGTCAAGAGCCACTAGGCCCCTGCACTCTTAGAAGAGGTAACACAGTGAGCTGGAAAGAATGGAAGCTATGGAGCCACTCAGACCTGAGTGAAAGTCCGAGCTCAGGCAGTCACCAGATTTGAGCAGGTGACTTAGCATCTCTGAATCTCTGTTCCTTCATCTGTAAGAACTGACTATTCTGCAAAATTAAGAACCATGTTAATAATGTGCCTAGCCTGGGGCTTTGTACAGAGGAGGTCCTTGATAAAGTCCAGCTACGACTGGGCGATCAGGCCCTGAAAGTAAGGGATCATGACTGTCTGATGCACAGTAGGTTTTCAATACATATTTAATAAATGAGTGAACAGCCTGAGAGATTTCTATTTTCTTTTATTCCTATAAGAAAATATCAGGAGATGAAACCAAGAAGCAGCAGGATGGATGATCAAACAGCAAATATTTTTGCCAATATACTGTCTTATCTCAGCACACATCCAGCCATTTCTCTGAAACCCTTGAGATCACATGTGTTTCAGAATTCAGAATTTTTCTGATGTTGTAAATGTAATATGGTACATGCACCATACACGTGTGACCTAGCTGGGAGATTGGGAAGCACCCCACATCAAATGCGTTAGTATTTCCAAAACAGTTTACAAATGTTCACATTAAATAGCATAAATGAAGACAAAAATCATCTCATATCAGTTTTGACACCAAATAAGTTTGTTTAAAAATAACAAAATGACCACTGTTTGATGTTAAAGCTGTAAGGATTGCAGAACTGCTGGAAACTTGTAACCGTTAACATTCAGCTAACACCTACAAAATACCAGGCACTCTGGCCTAACTACTTTTTATATGGACCCATGTGCTCCTCACAACAACCCTAAAAAGTAAGTCCTGTTATTATTTCCATCTTACAGGCAAAAAACTGAGGCACAGACAGGGTAAGTAATTTGCCCAAAGTCATATACTTCACCCTGGAGTCTTTATTCTTGATCACTCTCCTAGAGCACCTCAGTCTCCCCCTTTCTCAGTATGTGCAGTGTGGGCTTTGAGGAAGTATCTGTCCTCGCTCTCCACACTCCTGCTCCCAAATCAGAAGTTACTAAGGAAAACTGGTACTGAGGTTTCTATCCTTTCTATCCTCTACTTGGAAAACTGAAGGTTATGGAAAGAAGAAACTTTGAAAGATCTGCTTTCCTGAACAGACTCAGAAAAAAGGTATTTTCACTTGCCTGTGACAACCAAACTCAACCATAAGCAAGAATCCAGCTTTAATTTTTTTTTCAAGGAGATTACCCACAGTAGGACACGTTCATAAAAGGTTTAGCCAGCAGTGTAAGTTGTAGAAGAAAAGCCAAGAGCCTACAAAGCAGAATAACACTCTTTCAGCAGCCACCAGGTTATTAAAAAATACAAATTTATGGGTAGCCCAGCCACCTTATCAAGGGAAAACAATATAAAAAGCTCATAGCTCTGAGGGGGAAAGAGTAGAACTTATTCCACAGAAGAGAGGAAAGCTCCCGCATCAATCATGTAGCCCGCCCAGTGTTAACAACTTCTAAACAGTGAAGGTGAAAGAACATTTGTTTGCCAAAAGGTCACTTTCCCAATTCAAGGGGGAAGGTTTAGGAGCATATGTTGGAAATTTTGCCTCAGTACTGTGTTATTTCACCCTGGGGCACAGTTTGCCTAGGAAACAAGGTTGGTGGCGGAGAGCAATTAGTCTGGCAGCTAATCAGTGTCATTTTGCCGAAACTTTTCAGGAAACCATCCCAACCTAAAGGAACTGTGCTTCGACACTAGGTTTGCTTCTTGCAGAAAAATACCAAGCACTGAGGACGCACCTTTGGGAATATACACATTCCCTCAGTCAGTCAGTATTTACCATGTCAATACACTACAATATATGCTTGGGAACACTTGTTAAGCCCAGGTGCCTCCCTACAAATGGCTTAAAATCTTATTTGGGGGAAATAAAAAGTATAATCATCTAAGGTACAGAAAATATAATATGGATAAAAGAATCAGCAAAGTGTTCTGTGTTATATTTTCTCTGTTTCTCTATTTTATATACAACTCAAGTTACAAATTTCATTCCAACCCCACTGAACTCTCAGAAAATAACTGAACTTACTTAGGTCAAGTAGGTTCAATTTCCAAACAGTAACGCTTGTCAGAAACAATTTCTCTATACTTCACACTACCTCACCATATAATCGAGAGCAATTCTTATATATGCGGCAGAGCAGACAGAAATGCAGGTCTTATTCAACAAGTGGTTGTTGAATTAAATTGAAATCCTGTCCAACCACACTCAACGTAGAGAGTTTTGTTCATGAGTCTTAATTGGGAATGATTCCCTAATCACCAGGGACTTGTGATTTTGTTTTAGAGAAACATTCCCCTCAATACAACCTATATTCATTCCTGAGGGAAAGCTTCTGACTTCACAACCATGACGTCTAAGTTAACCTTCAATGCCCACAAAATGCAAAGTTACAGTGGTTAAAGGTAACATGTTTTTAGTATTGGCCTGGCCCTAAATAAAATGCTACCCAAAGACTTTCTGTTGTCTCAGACATGTTTTGAAATGGAGCATGGAAAGGCTATTAGACACAAAGAGAAGAAAACTGGTTAAGAGACTGAGTTAGGCAGAGGACGAGGAAGCTGCCAGTCCCCCACTCCCAACCCTGTCTCATGAGGGGTGGGAAACAAGTTTCACCCTAAGAAGTTGAGGCTCCTTACTAGCTCAGGCTAACTGAATCACAATTATCTTATCCTACTCCTGCTCTTGCCTTTATCTTACTCTAAGTGACTCGACCTTCCTTAACTGTTTCACATGCAAAGCCAACTAGGTATGAATTCATACTAATACAAGATGTCAGGCCATGAACTTCATGTTCTCACAACCTACCTTCAAAAATTAATTAATTAAGAAAAGTTTTTAAGTAGCAAAGTAACTTTTTAATTTTCATTAACTATAAACAAATTCTTATCACATCAAACTTCTGTCTAACCCAGATATGAGCTAAAGTCAACTAAACCTTTAAGGGGGTAAGTAAAAAGGGCCAAGATCCATCCAATGTCTGGTAAAAATAAATAAATAAGCAAACAAAAAACAAACAAATAAATAAATAAATAAATATAAAAATCTAATTTCTCTCATCTCCCTGCTTCCTCTTTAAGGAGTCTTTTCCCCTTGGGTTCCTCCACTTTCCCAAATCAATTACTCTCTTAACAAATATTTACAAGGAACCTAGCATATCCCTGAGTATATCCCTATGAACAACACAGGTGCCTTGCTCCCACCTTACCGTCTGGTGAGGATGACAGGCTTCAAACAGGGACATTCACACCCTGTGGGGCTCATAAAGGAACGAAATGAACTGGTAGAGGCTTAGAATCAGCCCCGTTGGGGAAAAAGGAAAGCTATAGTGGATGATTTTTCCACTAAAAGGAATGCTGCATTCAATTGGAATGAGGGAGTAGTTTCCAAAAACAAAGAGCAATGGGCCACCTGAAAGGCAGTTTGCTAAAAGCACTGCTAATGGCAATAACAGTGAGCAACCAAATCGTCATCAACATGGACAGGACTTGGAATATGAATAACCAGATTTGAGAAGAGCTGCTCAATTATGGTCCTGAATTGCAAACCTTTTACAAATAAAAGAGACCACTCATTCATGATCAACTTGTACTCCTTTTTTATAGTATTTTAACAAGTTTGGTTAAGCATTGTTCTCTAACTTTTTCCACAACATGGACCCTAGTGATAATAACCATAATAATAATAACTCTCTCCGGTCAGCTGACAGTGCTCCCAATAAAAGCAATGCCTGAAGGCTCTGGCTACCAAGGCCCCTCCTTTGTGCCCTGAGGATCATCAGCTCCAACCTGTAACGTACTCCTTTTTGCCATGTCCATGCTGTCCGTTTCCTTCTGTTTCCCTCACTATAAACAGAAAGATGTGCAAAGGTGGCTGTTTTCCGATTTGAGGACAACAACAAGAAGTTGTTTTGTTGTGTTAAAATTTGTAATACCCTTGGCATTTCCACTGGCATCTCCTCGGTAGAGATCAAGGATGCTGCTAAAAGAAACACCCTGCAATGCACAGGACAGTCCCTGCTCCTTGTCATGACCTCTAGTTTAACTCCCTCCCACTAATTAAAGGAATTTTTTGGCAGGTTATTACTACACATTTGTTTTAATTGTAATTAACCCAACCATGCTCAGTTTAATATGAGAAGATCACCAACTCGATGAGGAGGAGACTGCTACAGAGAAGTTTACCTGGACATTCGGTATCTGAGTTCAAAATGACCTGGCATAAGGTGACTGACCTGGCTTAGGTGACAAAGAGACTAATGGCTTCTATAAAAACCTGGGGGGAAGAAGGAATACAAGAGTAGGAAAGAAGAGAAAGAAGATGAGGACAGGGACGAAGTATGAGGTGTACCAAGTAGGAGATGAGTAGGTCAGAGATGACTGCATTATGGTAGACCACAAACCATTCTAACATTATGAGTATCTCCCCAATAATTCACCACCATTCTTTCAGTTCTTCCAGAATGCTTCCTTTCCTCTTTCCCATTTTGGGCTTTGTATATACCGTTCCTTCTCCATGGAACACTGACATTTCTTTTTCACCTCTACCAGTGACTCTCACTCAGGGGAATTTGCCCCCAGTGAACATTTAGCAATGCCTGGAGACAGTGATGGCTGTCACAGCTAGAGAGGATGCTCTGGCAACCAGTTGGTAGAGACCAGGGATGCTACTAAATATCTTCTAATGCATAGGGCAGCCCCACAACAAAGAATTATCTAGTTCAAAAATCAGTAGTGTAGAGGTTGAAAAACCATGCCTCATGCTCTCTTCACCTACTACTTAGTAATTTACTCAGGAAAGACTTCCTGACTCCCCTGAAGACAGGGCACTCATCCCAGCCTGGATTCTTTCTACACACTAGTGCATGTGTCACAAATGTAATAAAAATCCAGTTTTTATATCTGTGCTCACTGCAAGGCTGTGAGTTCCATAAGAACTAGACTCATGTCTGTCTTGTGGGTCACTGTATATATTCAGTGATTGACAACACGTCTCAACATTTGTTGGATGAAACAAAAGAGTTTAGGGATCCCGCCTGGAGAGCAGTCTTCAGAACAGTTAAAAAGCCACAACTGTACCAATCTCGATACTTACACTCTTATCTCATTTTTCACTAAAAATGGCCCCTCTCAACATGATTATCCATCTTTTTAACCGGATTGCCCTACAAATGCCTTTGGCTATTTTAAAGATCAAATCCTTTCTCAAAGAAAAAAGAGTTGCTGCATTAAGGACATTCAAGAGAATGGGACTCGGACATACAGACAAAATGCTGAGTAACACAAAGGACAGCTTTCCAGGATCAACACTTTGAAAGGGACAACACTCATGCATACTTGCAAGCTTGAACATACTTGTTTAGATGTCAATTTCATTACTTGATAATCATAACATTATTCCTAGTATTACAAAGGAAACGCACAAAATCAGGATGCCAGACAACTGTGGGAAGAGCAGGAAATGAAAGAGCAGGAAATGAAAGAACATGAAATAAAGAAGATATTTTAGAGGTTTCCATAGTCTACTGAAAAATACAACCTCTGGAAATCAGGTAAAGCCAACCCTGTCAAACCCTGGCTCTGTCACTTACCAAGCATGCGACCTTAGGCAATTTTCTTAACTTATCTGACAGTTTACTAACCTAAAATGGAAATAAAAAACACCCACCTCTTGAAATCACTGTTAGGATTAGTGGAACAATACTCTTAAAGTACTAGCATAATACTTAATTCTATACTCAGAAGAAGCTGTATATAATAAAGGTCTACTTCCCATAAATGAATTAAAACACCATTGTGACCCCACAATGATGTAAACAGGCTGAGAACATTCCTCCATTAATTCAGCAAAAGTTTACAGAGCCTGGGGTCCTCTAATAGGGTACAATAGTGAAGACAAGTGAGGATCTTACCACAAGGGAAGTCCTCTAAATAACTGTTGCTCACTGATCCCTAGAATAGGCAGAATAATATAATAGAAGATCCAAAAAATAATGTATTTCAGACCTCAGCACAGTTTTCTAGCCTTGAAAAATTGGCCCTAATCATATTTATGTAATTCATATTATTTTGCATTCTTTGGTTGTAAAAAACAAAACATTACTCTGAGTAACTTTAACAAATGATAATTTGTTGCAAAGATGTGGTGTGGCTCAGAGAATCAAAGGCCTGAAGAACCAGGCTCATGCTGGGTAGAGCCAAGAGCCCCTCCTGAGCTTTCCCATCCCATTGGAGCTGCCACAAGGATGAGCCGGCCCCAGGCACTGATTAGGTCAGCCTCTGTTCCTGCATCTTCCCCCTCAGGCAGCAAGGTTCCAAAGAGAAAGTCTAAACTATTTTAGGACAGACACAGACCCCACAGCTAGGCAATGTCAAATCACCTTAAATTATGATGCCAACGAGATTGCCCACAATAGCAGGAAAGTGTTTGGCCAAAATAAAATTGGGATAGAGCTACCAAAAGAGAAAGAATGGATGCTGGTGGCTAAAACACATCAAGGTCATCATTAACAACAACAGGAGTTAGCTTTTTATGAGTGCTTACAACATAGCAGGTGCTATGTGAAGCACCTTACATCTTCTATCTTATTGAATTATTACCCCAATTCCATGAAATAGCAAGTATTACCTCCACTTTAAAGATTAACAAATTGGGCTAATATATGTTAAATCATATGCCTTGTGTTACACGGCTAGAAACTGAAATATAATCTGAACAAAAATGTGCTTAACCACACTGCTTTCTACTTCTCATTAACTTTGGGCAGTAAATAAGTGCTCAGCACTAAAAATTTCAATATTAAAAAGAAAACCCTAAAAAATTCTATGCTCAGATAAGTATATTTGGTGTTGGCCACAATAAAAAGTAATCTAGTTATAGAATAGCAGGGAGCAGCACCCATGGAGCTAATAAATGAAATGTAGAAACCTAGAATGATGTTTTTCAAAAAGGGGAGAATGGTAATTTATTGACTACAAACGCTTTCCTCATCTCTCTGTAGCTTAGAAACTGTTAACCTTGGCAATGAACAAGTGACTTACTGCAAATTGGATTCCAACCACCAGCATGAGCAAGTTTTCAATCACATGTCTGTGAAGTATTCAAGCTCAATAAAAAACTAAGAATATACAAATATCATCTATCATCATGTTAGTTTTACCTTTAAATTGAATTCTCTGATGCTGAATTGATGGAGACAAGTTGAGATCTCTATCCATCTGCAAAATTTGGAATAAAATAATAAATATTTCTAATTGTGTTATGCTTTTCAAAAGTTTAAATAATACCATACATAACTTCACTAGTACTAATGAATAATAACCAACATGAAGACTTGGGCACCAGCCACCCTCCCTAAGTGCCCATTCATGATGAACATGCCCGCTGCCCTGTCAGCCAGACTCAGACCGGACCCCAGATCCAGTGTGTGTGGTAGGGCAGACCCTTAACAGGGATCAGACTACCTCCACGGAAATCTCAGCACATGCCCAGTTCTGCGGGTGCCACAAGCCCCGCCTCTGAAACTACCCTGCCCAATCCAACCAGCCCCACCCCCAATCCCTTGTCCTTGCATTCTAGGCCTGTGATGGGAGTGGCAGTTCTGACTATCTCTGAATGACTTTGGGGTCATTTATTGTTCCACTGCCTCAGAGCTTACCTCTTAGTTTCCATAGCTGGGCTGATCCACACTAATCTCCTCATCAAAGGGTCATATGGTCACACCCTTACTGTTTTTGTTTACTGCAATATGGATAGGCCATAATTTTTCAAGTCTTTATGCTCTGTTTTCTTTTTGCTTAATTTGTCCATCTTTAAGTCATTTCTCTCTTCTAGAATTTTACTAGAAGCCGTCAGGAGAAGCCAAGCCACCCTTTCAACACTTTGCTTAAAGATGTCTTCCGCTAAAGATGCAACTTCCTCGTTTGCAAGTTCTACCTTCCACAAAACACCAGAAGATGAATACAATTCAGCCAAATTCTTTGCCACCCGCTAATAAGGATGGCCTTTCCTCCGCTGCCTAACTACATGTTCCTCGCTTCCATCTGAGACCTCAGCAGAAGAGCCTTTAGTATCCATATTCCCACCTCCATGCTCCTCAGGGATTCTCTAAGAAAATTGAGGCTTTCTCTACAGCTCTCCCTTTTCTTTTGGAATCCTCTGCAGAATCACTTTTAAAGGTCCATCCGTGTCCATTTGAGCTTTTCAGCATGTGCCTCAAACTCCACCCAGTACCCAGCTCCAAAGCGGCTTCCACATTTTTAGGTATTTATTACAGCAGGACCCCAACTTTTCTCAGTACCAATTTCTGTCTTTTTTATAAGCCACCCAGCCTATGATATTCTGTTTTAGCAACCTAAATGAAGACAATACCTAAGGAACAAAAGGAAGAAGATAATTTGGGGTGGTCTAAAGGATAACAATGCTCGGGTGTTATAGGAAAGTCTCGGATGTGAGTAATTTTTACTTAGCACTGTAATTCTTTTTAATCACTTTTACTGAAGAATGTGCATACAGTAAAATTCACGACTTTTCAAGTGTACAATCTGATGAGTTTTGACAAATGCATATGGTTCAGTAACCATCAACACAAGCAACATAAAGTACATGTTCATCACATCAAAAATTTCTAAGTGCCCCCGTTATGTGCCATTATGTTTTAAAGCAAGCAACTGGGGTTGATAAATTTAGTCACTGGTATTAAAATCAAGTAAACAAAAGGCAAACCCTGTTACCTGGAATTGTGATCTCTTAATCTCTCAGCAATTGTATCAAGATGAATGATAAAAAAAAAAAAACAAACAAAAATCAAGAGGAGATGCTTACAAACAAAAGCATGGGTGCAAAAAAGAGAACCTCTCTCCAGAAAAGTAATCTAACAGTTAACTTAAATCACGCATCTTACTTTTATCTGTATCACTTTGAACAGAGTGCCTACACAATGATATTCTCTTTGGAGATTTTGTTGAGGAGATTTTTTTTTTCTGATGACAAACTCTCTGTTCCCCCAAGTAACTTCTTCTTTGCACAGGTACAAAGCAGAAAGACCCAAGAAGAAAATGACCTGAACATTCTTGCAGCATCTAAAGAGTTACATAAACTCATAGTTGATTTCTTCTGTGTTCTATATAAGGAGTTATGTCACTGACTCCAGTTCCACATAAGAACAGAAGCATTATTCTAAAAAACCAACTGGTCATGAGGATGACTATATATGTTTCAGACAGAACTTTTAAAAAAGAGAGAGACAGAAAGAAGCCAGATGGGAGTATTAAAGGCAGGAACCAAATTAAGCCCAAGATTACCCAGGAAGATAAAAAGATGACTAGGAGAATAACAGCTAGGGCTGACCGGAGTCGGAGCGCAGCCGGCCAGGCCATGCAGACGGACGTGGCTCAGACTTGGCTCCAGCCCAAAACAAGCACAAAGTACCCAGATCCAGAGCGGCCAGGGAATGAACTGTGTGCTAAGCAACTGAATCATCAGATGTTACAATAATGTCTACAGTACAGTCTGAGGAAGAATGCTTTAAGAATAAGGAGAAATCTCATATTGTTGGGAAGGATGAACCCCATATACTCTTGCCCAGGGGCAAGAGACAAGAGTGAGTAAAATACAACTTTGACACACACACCCCAGACTGTTTTCAATAAAATTTCAAAGGAAGTAAAATATGTAAAGAAAACACAATTTTAAATTTTCAATGCCCCCCCCCCCCAATAAACTAGATCAAAGAGTTTCTATTAAAGAGTTTAAAAAATGTGAGTCCCACTTAAACATTTTCTGGCCTGAATGAACCTACCCCATAATAATCGGTGTGTCCTAGAGGTCAAGTCTCTGATGTCTTAGGGTACATCAGCTACCAAAAATCTCTCAGCTGTGAACTTGAATGGTGTTTGTTTCCAGCTTGTTTTCTCATTGGGCTGAGACTTAAGAATAAATGCTAATTTACCTAATTGGTTTGCTTGCTGCATGCAACACAGAAATACCACAAAAAGCCACAGATCTTGCTGACTCTGATCAGTATCTAATATATTCCTCAGCAGTGAACAAGGGAGGACTCAGCTGGAAAAGATCCCTCAGGTCCCTGCCGGCTGCTCTCTCTGGGAAGATCCATCTTCACTTGTCCCAGCTTACCCACCGTCCTGCAAGACTTCTTTCCTTTGATTCTGACGCAAATTAAACGCGAACAAATGGTGAGCACCCTCCTGAATGTCAGTGAAAAGATTAAAGCCCCAATGAGGAAGAAAAAAAGGGAAAAGAGATGGTGGTGGGAAGCTACTGCCACTGGCTCTGAGTGGATTGTTTTTAATTAAGAGTAGCTAGATGGTGATTTACCACCCCCCCCAAAAAATCATCCCCCAGAACAATGATAAGATCAGCTAGCCCAGTGCTTCCTGAATCACCTACAGATCTTATTTCTATGTATATTCAGACTCGGGAGGTCTGAGGTGAACCCAAGAGTCTTCATTTCTAATAAGCCCCCAGGTGCTGTCTGTGTTGCTGCTGGACTGTGAGCAACACTCAAGTATCAAGTATAAAGTTCTTAGAGTCCTTGTTCAAAAATTCAGATATCTAGTCTCCACTCTGACCAACTGAAGCTATGGAAATCAGCACTTTTTGAACACCACTGATGATTCTTACACACACTAAATTTTGAAGTGCATTTCATTCTCACTCCCTGCCTGCTCTCTTCCACCACTGGGAGAGGAGCACCTAAGTCTACAGCCAGAGTAGCAAAAGTGGGAAGGGAGGAGGTGTTTTCCACATCCAGGAAGTTTGGATAGTCGCTGGGAATATAATCAGCAAGCTAAGCTAAACTACTTTTCCCCTCTTGACTACTGATCTTTATCCTGCTGCTAGTAAGTGATTTTTACCTGGTGGTGGTGGAGATGGGAGTTTTATTTGATACCTCTAGGAATGAAGTGAAAATACTGGCGGGGGGAGGCACCTGGGTGGCTCAGTCGGTTCAGTGTCTGACTCTTGGTTTCAGCTCAGGTCATGATCTCAGGGTTGTGGGATTGGGCCCAAGTCAGGCTCTATGCTCAGGATCAAGTCTGCTTGCGATTCTCTCCCTCTCCCTCTGCAATTCCCCTCCCCGAGCATGTGCCTGCTCTCTCTAAAATAAATAAAATCTTTAAAGAAAAAAAAATTGTGGAGTGATAAGTTGCCACATACTAATTAGGTTGGAGTTTCTCTGTATTTTTCAATATTTTCTAATTTTCTGTAAGAACATCTATTACTTTTATAATCAGGAAAATAAAAAAAAATTAAAGTCTTTAAACCAGGAGTTACCACATACTAATGCAGGAAACTACCTGAAAATGTCCTTCCCTTGAAATTTAGCTTTTATACACACTCTAACTCAATTTTCTGATTCTTGAACTTTACCTCTGGATTTTATTTACTAAACTTTTTGTCTACTTCCTGTTTCTTTTTTTTGCAACTAACAGGCTGATTTCAGTCATGTAAATAAATGTACCTATTTTTTTTTAATAAGAAATTTTTCAGAGCTAGCTACCTTTGGATATGACTGGTATTTTCTTTCTTTAGGTTTTTCAGTGTTTACTTTTACTAAACTGCATATATTTTAAATAAAATAAATTTCCCACACCATCTGTCCCTCAGAGATAAGCACTCCTTACCATTCTGATTTCCTCTGTTGTTTACCTTTTTTTTTTAACTTATCAAAGATAAACTTATGAAAAATAAGCAGTTAGCTCACTTCTTTCATCCCTCTCACATCCTCCCTACATGCTACTGCTATTGCTATTATCATTATTAATTACTCTCCTGGTCACATTTGAAATTTTAAAGATTTTAAAACTTGTTTCTCAATCTTCCAACTTCTGACATGGTCTAGTTATTTCTCACTGGGTCAGATAATGAAGAAGATATTAGCCCCTTACTCTTTCCTTCACTTCTCCCTCTTCTTTTTTTAAAATTTTTTATAAAGTTTTTTTTGTTTTGTTTTTAAGATTTTATTTATTTATTTGATGAGAGAGAGATCACAAGCAGGCAGAGGGAGGCGGAGAGAGACTTCTTCCTCTTCTTTCTCTCTTCTAAATCCTTTACCTAAACCTTTACTTTTACGATTTATATTTTGTACAACCATACATGTCTTTAATGTTTTGGGTATAGATTCTAAAAATTAAAAACAAACAGCATTTATGTCACTGTAACTATCTAAGTATTATTACTGCAAAGCCAAGAAATACATTAGCTTATCTTTAGTTCTCAGCAAGTCCTATGTCACTGTGTTGGGTGAATCCAAACACAAGCACTTCTGCCTCACCCTCAAATGGATTCCTTTATCCCATGGCCTTCATTGATCCAAATCCTGTTACATTTCATTTTGCTTCATATTTGTAACACGACTTTCTTGTACTTTTTGTGTTTGATTTGGAGGATAGAAAAGAGTAGATGTTTGTCTTATTTTCTCTTGTAAATAGAAGATATATATGCTTCTACCAAATCCTGAAATTTACCCTCAACCCACATAACAAAATCTACTTTTCCCAAGAGATACTTCTTCTATAGACCTGGTCAACTGATGGCCTGGAGGCCTCATCCTGGGCTCTCCTACACTGAACGTCTGGCTGAGGTAACATGTCTTCCTTCTCTGCTCTCTCCCTCATTTTGCTATCACAGACATGTCTTCAAAAGCATATACACGGTATACAAATTTTCTGAATTCTTCCATGTCTGAAGATGTCTTTCTTCTACCCTAAAACTTGATTCATAGATTGACTATGAAATTGTTCTGTCAAAATAACCTTTCCTCAGAATTTCGAAACCATTACTCTAGTGTATTCAAACATCCCTGCATGACTGAGCAGATGCCTGATACCAGTCTAATTCTCCATCCTTTTGAGGTGAGCTTTTTTCTTTTGTAAAACTTCATAAGATCTTATCCATATCCCAAATGTTCTAAAATATCATAAGAACATGCCAATTGTGGGTATTTTTAGTCATCTTTTGAAGCCCTTGATGAATTCTCTTAATGTGATGTTCGGCTCTGGGAATTTTTCTTTTATTCTTTTGTTCATGTCTTCTTCTCTCCTGCTTTCCATTTCTGGGATTCCTACTAATCTGATTTTAGATCTTCTAGATTTATCATATCTTGTCTTTCATATTTTGGTGACTCTATTTTTGCTTGATGTTCTCGGAGTTTTACTTTTCAGCAATCATTTGGAATTTGTAAGATTTATTTCGGGTTTTTCTGCTTTTTTCAAGGAATCCTGTTTTTGTTTTATGGATGTAATATTTTCTCAAAGTTTGCCAATATTGATAGAATAAAATATTTGCAAGTTCTCTTCTAGGGGTGGGGGATGGGCAAATAGGGGAAGGAGATGTATTTTTTTTTTTTGCCTTTTTTTCCCAAATACTTTTATTTTTTTCAGTGTTATAAGACTCATTGTTCATGTACCACACCCAGTGCTCCATGCAATACATGCCCTCCTCAATACCCACCACCAGGCTTGCCCAACTCCCCACCCCTCCGCTCCAAAACCCTCAGTCTGTTGCTCAGAGTCCACAGTCTCTCGTGGTTCATCTCCCCCTCTGATTTCCCCCAATTCACCCCTCCCTTCCCTCTCACAATGTCCTCCATTTTTTCCCTTATGCTCCACACATAAATGAGACCACATGATAATTGACTCTCTCTGCTTGACTTATTTCACTCAGCATAATCTCTTCCAGTTCCGTCCATGTTGATGCAAAAGTTGGGTATTCATCCTTCTGATGGGGATATAATATCCCATTGTGTATATGGACCATATCTGCTTTATCCATGCATTTGTTGAAGGGCATCTTGGCTCTTTCCACAGTTTGGCGATTTGGCCATTGCTATGAACATTGGGGTACATGTGGCCCTTCTTTGTACCCCATCTGCTTCTTTGGGGTAAATACCCAGCAGTGCAATTGCAGGGTCATAGGGTAGCTCTATTTTTAATTTCTTGAGGAATCTCCACACTGTTTTCCAAAGTAGCTGCACCAACTTGCATTCCCACCAACAGTGTAAGAGGGTGGGGAAAGAGATTTAAAGGTATAAAGTTTCAGTTATAGAATAAATAAGACATAGGAATGCAATGTACAGCATAGGGAATGTAGTTAAAACTGTAATAACTATGTCTGCAATATATGGTGACAGACGGTAGCTAAATCTATTATGGTGATCACTTTGTAATGTACATAAATGTTGAATCACTATGTTGTACACCTAAAACTAATACAATATTGTTTGTCGACTAGACTTTGATTTAAAAAAAAAGTTCTCTTTTGTTTCCTAAATTACCTTTACTTCCTCCAGGGCCAATATATATTGTTATGTGTTTTATATATACTTAACATATACTTTTATAAATATCTGCTTATCTTATCTTGATTTTTTTTTTTCAAAACCACTACTTTTCCTCTACTATCTGGTATCTTGGATGTCCATTCATATTTATGAACAAAGGTCTGGGATATCATTCTCGAGAACCAATTGATGTTGCTCCTGTACTATTTTTAGGTATGTCTTCCCCTGAGTGGGAAGAATGACCACAAACTCTGTGATCATGGGCTGGGAGGTTTTTAAATGTCGAGTGGACAGGAAGGAACTAGAGTGAGGACAGTAGTAGAAGCCTCAGTTTTCTCCAGAACTTCTGCAGAGCACTGCTTGCCAAACTCTTTTACATCATCAAATATGTGGGGGGAAAATTTATTGGGGTACTTGGACTGCTTTCAGCCAGAAAAATACACCAGTAGGTCTAGCTGCACCACAGCCCTCAGGCCTCAGACCTCCGAGTGGCTGTACATATAGAGGTAGGAGAAGCTGCACCTTCTGCATTACACTGACTAACCTTTAAATCATTACTTTAGTTTTCTACAGTCCATGATTGCCGGCTGGAGCCCAAACATCTTTTTCATTTCCCATATGTCCACCAGTCAGCTACTTCCTCCACACTGTCTCCTTCAGCTCTCTGTGTTCTATCTTCCAGAAATTTGTTAAACTCTCATCTTCTTGTGACCTCTGCCTCCCTTTCTCCTAGTGGTTATGAATTTCCAGTCCAACCACTTTGCTGTGATCTCAATGGAATTAGAGAAGGAGGGCAGTTAAATAAATACGCTTGATTTGCCCTCTTGAAATCCTGGACCCAGACACACTAGATTGCAGACAACCAGAATAACTCTTCCAATTCTGCTTTCTCCATGTTTTGCATCTTTTTAAGAAAGATATTATCCTTTAGTTAACAAAGACTTAAATCATGAAATTATCCTTATTTCCTCCTTAACTTTGATCCCCACATCTAGTCACCTGTTGAATACTATCATTATACTCTGGCAAGAAGTCTAAAACCTGTCTCTCATTTAACATTCCCATCACTCATACAGAAAGTGTAGATTGGTAAGAGGCTAATTATGAACTTAGTACTAACTATACGAAGTGTGGATATGGTAATCTTACTGTAATAATCATTTTGTAATATATACATATATCAAATCACCTTACACAATGCTATATGTCAATTATATGTCAATAAAGCTGGGGGAGAAAAGAACTTAGTAGATCTGACCCTCACAGACCCACCTGCAATACAGCGACAGCTCCCAAGTGTTCTTCCCTCTTGTAACTTCCTCTTTCTGATTCAACCCACCCACTGTTCACCTTTCCTAGTAATATCCCCAGGGTATGGCTCTTAAAATTTACCGTATGTATCAACCACCAGGACATGAACCCCTGGAAGTACTTCTGAGAACTTCAGGGGAGATCTTTTTTAAGTTCCACTCTCTCCCCAAGCATTCCTGGTTGAGAACTAAAAGAGGCTATTAATGAAGTTGCTGCTTCATACTATCTACTAAGTAAATAGTATGAAAGTATTAGAAACAAACAAAAAACAAGCAACATAGGGAATCTCTGGAAAGAATAAAGTACAAGCTTCTCAGCTTGGCATTAAAACTTTCCCACGTCCAGGTCTCATTCTACATTTCTGTCCTTAACTCTCACTCCTCCTTATGCTCTTTGGATTATATCCGAGCTAAACTACTTTCTAGGCCTTAATTCGTTCTGCAATTTCCTACTCCTGTGCCCTTGGTTTTCCTATTTAAAAAACATGTTCCCCTCATAGAGGAAAGATGTTGTCAAAATATCCTCCATTTGGCAAGGATCAACTGAAATGCCTGCCCTCTCCCGAAATATTCCTTAATGCTCCCAGCTAGAAGTAATTTCTCTTCCCCTATTTTATCTTCATACTTGGTACACACTTCTCTTACTTATAACCCCGGTCATATTCTGACTTAGGCAATAGCCATTTGTGTACATGTTTTTTCTCCTATATAATAGACTATAAAATGCTTGAGGGCAGAAGTCATAATTGTTAATTTTTTTACTTTCTTAAGAAAAACACTTGGCACAGTACCTCTTATGAAGAGCCAATGCTTAATAAATGTACTTTGAGTGGAGGTAGATAAACCTGGTGAGAAATGACCACTGTAACCCTCAACAACTTTTCACTACTCAAATTTATTACCTTTACATTCCAAGTTCTCCACAATGTATCTCCAACTTACCCTCTCCTCCTCCTACAGGAATCTTGATTCCCAACTTAAAAGATTCTATTAACTGACTAGCAAGCTAGTCAGCATGCTGTGTCCATCCCATCTACCACATTTATGATCTCTACAAATAGGTTCAAATGTTTCCCTATAAACGCATTTGGTACCATTCAACCCACAATGCTCTTTCCTTCTGCTGATCTAATTTGGCTATGTTCCCATCAACTGTAATTTTTTTTCCTGTTACTTAAATTTAATAATTATTAAATAGCTTCTTTAGCTAAATAATGTTTCTTTTTATCTGCCACAGTACTTTGCACATAACTGGACTTAGAAAATATCTGATTTATTGAAGTTTTTAATTATTCACTTAAGTTAATCAGCAGTAATATTCTAATCTATCCAACAATGTTAGTTACATTATTTTAAATTATGATTTAGTATTTTCAACTATAATTGTTAGTATAAACTATATTAATGAAGAACATTACACAAATATATTTGCTAATTGATTATTTTAATATATTTAAAATAAGTTTTTTAGGGTTGCCTGGGTGGCTCAGTCAGTTAAGTGTCTGCCCTTGGCTCAGGTCATGATCCTCGGGTCCTGGGATCAAGATCCTGTCTGGGTTCCCTGCCTGCTTTTCCCTCTCCCTCTATGCCTCCCCCACCCACTACTCTCCTCACCCCCAGCCCCCACTCGTGCTCTCACTCTCGCTCAAAAAAATAAAATCTTAAAAAAAGATTAATCTTAAAAAAAACATAAGTCTTGGGGTGCCTGGGTGGCTCAGTTGTTATGCATCTGCCTTCAGCTCGGGTCACAGTCCCAGAGTCCTGGGATCAAGTCCCAAGTCAGGCTCCCTCTCCCATTCCCCCTGCTTGTGTTCCGTCTCTTGCTGTCTCTTTGTCAAATAAATAAACAAACAAACAAATAAATAAATAAATAAAAATAAGTCTTTTTAAAAGGTTAAATAATAAATCATCATGTTTATACTATACATGTGCTTTGCATATATGCCATAATTCATTCCAGTTATATATAAATTATTATCAACTTCAAATAAGCAGGCTACTATACAATTAAAGCTTGTTTGTAAAATAAATAATAGAGAAATCTTTTCTCAGTATATTTCTAGAAATTTTTATGGAAATAATTTTAAAGCTAATCTGAATTCATTCCAGCAGAAAGATCTCACACAGAGGAACAAAACTTCACTACAAAATGAAGATACAAGTATGTTGCTACATACTTTCAGTATACTCAGGAGTCTTATCACCTCATCAAAAACAAGCTACTTATTCTTATTTATTTATTTTCCAGAAATGTGCTTCTCTCTTACAAATGTATTTTTACTTTGTCTTAATTATCTTTCTTTTATAACATCCTATCATATTGTGTAAGTCAGAAATCCTTTTAAAAATTACTTGAACTATGTTATAATAAAATATAAATATGCAAATGGGTTATTAATACAAAGACAGAAAAAGAAGTCACATAGTAGGGAGACAGTTTGGTAGAGAACTAATGTACTAGAAAAACTACCCTAAGGATAGGTTACCAAGTTACCCAAAATAAACTTCAAATGGTGGCCAGAAAGGACAACTGTGGGTTATGTAGTTTTCATCATGTGATACGTTTTTTTTTTAATAGAAGTATGATTTTCATCGACGTATCCTTTTCATAGAAGTATTAAGTTCCTCAGTGAATCGTAGAAAAATGAGGGCATGATATAAGAAAAAAATCTGAAAAAAAAATTTGATTTGGAAGGTTACCAGCAGGGTCATTTCAAACAAGTCAAGTATAAATGAAGGGCAAGCAGAAGCATACAGTATGGGAAATCTCTGGACTCAATGAGATTTACAATATCTTATTTTCACTTCTTTTTTTTTCCAGAGTATATGTGACTCACTGACTTATCTCCACAGGGAGAATGTGAGAGACCAGACCCTGAAGATAGGATCCTTGATGCTTCTGATCCTTGATACAAACACAGGTAGCCCAATTATACTATAGAAATGCAGGCTTTCTGAAATACAGTCCATATTCACTACTGCATCAAGCAGCTCAGAAACAAGACAGAGAAAGCCCATGTATTTGAAGTTGGCCACTGACCTGGCAACACAGAGAGGTGAACAGCTACCCACAACCCCTGTGGGCAGCAGGGGGGCACTGCTTCCAACTGAAATCTACCCCTCCCCTCCTATGCCAGACAGCTTTCTTCAGCTGATCATAAACCCAAAATCTAATCCATAGATGACAGAGTTTGGCCAAAATTTCCCTTTAGAAAGAAAAAAAAAATAATAAGAACAAGGGAGGCAGAAGGAAAAATAATTAGCTCTGTTACTGCCCCAGACAATGTTCTCGGGCAAAGAAACTGACTCACAACTTCCTGCAACAACTTCCTGCAAGAAATTTTTCCACAAGATAGCAGTGATGCCACAGAATCCAAAAGAGAAAGAAAGAAAGAAAGAAAGAAAGAAAGAAAGAAAGAAAGAAAGAAAGAAAGAAAGAAAGAAAGAAAGAAAGAAGGGTGGATATGGAGGAAGGAAGAAAAGGGAGGGAGGGAGGGAGGAAGAAAGAAAAGGAAAATCTATGCCTTGGAGTTCCATAACTCCATCTCTTCTACCTAACATGTTTGTGAACCTGACAGCTCATCATTTTACTGACAGATCTAGTGTTTTAATCACTTTGTTGAAAGAGGATATGGAGGGCAGAGTCTTGCCTGAAATGATGATTTCCCAAATAGCTTCACCAGAACATAATCAATATTCTCAATGCAAAGAGGCAGGCTCATCCACACTGCCCTGGGTGAGGACAACCTACAGAAGGAAAGTTACTGTGTCGGGTCCTCAGATCTGGTGCAGGCAGCATCTCACAAATATGTTAGTGCTGAAGTCACCATGTAGGCTGAGAAAAAGCAAGAAGAAATAGCCACGATGACCCCAAAACGTCATGACTGATAAACGGAGGAGATAATAAGAAAACACCCAATAGGCTTGCAAGCACATTTAGACGGCATCAGTTAGGTTGAAAGGCTCCAGCTGGAAAAGGTCAGAGGTTAAGAGCCCTCAATTTAGTAACACTGGGTGTGTGGGAGCCAAGGGATCGTCCGAGAGAGGCGGTTGGTGCTTAGCTTGGCAGACCACAGGAGCTTTGAGGAAACCATCACAAGACTGAGAAGGAGTTCAGGGAAGGAGGCTGGCTTGGGGGTGACCACACACTCAGTACCCAGGAGGACGGGAATGAGACCTGGCACAGAAGTCCGAGATGAAGCCAAAGTGAGTCAAAGTCTGGAGCATAGGGTGGATGAGGTGAAGAGAGAGCTACCATTGAATGAGAAAAGAATCTGAAAGATAAATGTGGTCTGAGAGGCAGATAACTTTTATAAGAGCATTCCAGAATGAGCAGATGAGAAAAGCAGTTTGAATAAGGAGGGAAATATCTGTTTATTTTCACGGGCAATTGTAAGCTTAAAAGGCAATGTTGGAGATTTTTTAGCCTTAGACACACGGTATGCTATTTTCTAATCAACCACCAAATATAACCTGGTATCTGGAATACAATTCAGCATGCAAGTCCCAGAATAAATTATGTCGACCTGCCTATATTTTTCCAGCCTTAAGAAAGGCTGTGTGTATTTGTCCCTCCAGAAGGGCATCAAAAGTTTACCAACTCTCAGCTTCCTGCCTTTCCCTCACTGCCCAGTGTTAGATGACATCGCTGGTGGTCTCCAACATGGATCCCAAAGCTCCAGCACTGGGGTTCATCACTCTGGCCCTGACCACAAGTCGGCCTTCCCACAGACAAGATCCTCTCAGGTCTGCCTCCCTTCCTGAGAAGCCAGTGGTGCATGACTAGTTTTCTTAGCATCTTATGGAAACTAAACCATCCCAAAAGACAAATGCAAATGGGTTGGAATCACATATACAGGCTTTACACACTTGACACCATATCAAACACAGAAAATATCTCCCAGTTTCATCGTTTTCCTTGACTTTCATGCTATTATATACCTCAAATCTATTTAAAGAAAACATTAATAAAAAATGTCCTACTTCAAAAACCAACAAATTACTTTGATGCTACTTCAAATTCTGTGTTTTTAGTTCTCCCACATTTTTGCCTTGATCCCCAGATAAGAAACCAATATATCAGAGTGAATACCTTGTTTGTGTTTATCATTGTTATCTTTATGAGAAGACGTTAACCTTTGCCCTTTGAGATAGCAGAAATCAGTCCTCCTCAGATCAAACAAAATGAACTAAGAAACATCTGAGACACAGAAGGTTCGTCACTGTGATGCTGGTTTTCAGTGGCCCTATCCAGCTTTGCAAAATTACCCACCCCACCCCCCAATGCATTCAAAATTATTTTATTTGCTCTTATTCATCAGCAAAGGAAAAGTAGCAAACCCCAGAGCCAATGATTATTCATCCCACTCTGTGATAACCCTGACCCTAGAAAAGCCAACATCTGTCTTATGTTTGGGGTGGATGAAGGCCAACTGGGGATCAGAAAACAACAATTTCCCTGGTCAGATGTAAAACTTGCCCAGCATGTTGACTTTATAAACCACCCTGTAAGCTCAGTAAATTTAATTGGTAGATAGGGTTGTCTTTCCTTGGCTCATTGCCCACTGATTCATATTACCGCCATGAGCACACGTATGATCAGACATATACTAACAAGGCTCTGTCTAGACAGGCAGGGAAGGTTTTTCCTCCCTACCCTACCCCACCCCCAAAATTAGGCATGAAAATATGTGCTTGTAAATAGCACAAATGTTTACATAAATCGTACTGGGAAAATAAATGCTGTTCTCAAATACTTCTAGTGGAGACGCTCTAGACAGAATGAGTTGGGCATGAGAGCTACCATATTAGTTTGTTCCCTATGTACTTCAAAGTTGTTTGAGCCAATAAGAGGGAAGGCAGCAGTGTATTAAGAAATATGAGTAGCAGGACTATAAATCAGTGCTTCTGACAGGTTGATTCCATCTAGCTTTGCTTCAACCAATATTCAACCTCAATTTATGGTTGTGAGGAGAGATCAAGCATGGTTAATAGTGTTGAAAATGACACTGGCCATTCCTCCACTGTGATATGAAAAATTATGAAAAAAGGCACTTTTAAACAAATTCCTTTAAAAATCTCAAGTGAGGTATATCATATAGAAAAATCTGTTATTCCAAATCTAAGATTCTTAATGTTTTCTTAAGAGAATTTTTTAAAAGCACCACCTCAAATAAACAAAAAAACAAACAAAACTTTAAATAAATCCTAACACAGAAATAAAACTACAACCTCTTTCTCCTAACCACACAGCCCACTCACAGCCTTACCTAATGCCTTTTTAATATTTTCTTACACCGAGCAAATTTATGAACCTAAATTGGCTAGAGAAGACCAAACTCATAGTTTCCTATAAGTAACTCCAATATCATCCTTAATTTTTATATTATGAATCCATCCATTATCACAAGTAATCAAACCAAATCAATAGCATATTTTCAAAACTCTCCTAAGCAAGAAGAGAGGATACAAAAGTCTTATAAAATGTAATCCCTACCCTTAAGGAACTTCTAATCAGATTATCTATTCCAATTTAATTCTCAAAATTACTATTGTAGAAAACCAAAGTCCAACAGGTAACTAAAAAGGAAGATTTTCACCAGCTGAATGGACAGTAACAACATAATTCCTCTTTTGAAGAGAGGAGCTTCTGCCTAACTCTAACATAAGGTTCTACTGGGGCTGCCAATCACAATATCCATTCCTTCCAGATTCAAACACATGTGACCCAAACAGGGTCGATCATAGCTCTGCCCTTGGATGTCTTTTATATGGAACTAGAAGAACCAACCATACTCCTGCCTTTCCCACAGTTTTGTTACATTTGCCAATAAATCGCCTCCTTGGTAAGCTAGTTGGAGCTGGGCTTCCTTCACTTGAAACAAAAACAATTCTCAGCTATACCCTCAGTCGTTCTCTATGTCCAGAGCACCTAACAACAGAAGTGGTCTTGGACTTCAGCAAGAGTTACCTGATGAACAGGACTACTATTTTATGCATAAATTTTGACTGTAAAGGAGCTCAAACACCTGCTATCAAGTATGTATGTGGAAACTATCCTGATCTTAAATTATTGGACAACGGTCTTAAATAACTTAACATCCAGACACAGGTTGTAACTTGTGTCACCTACACTGGGTGAGTAATTCTCAAACTATTTGTTCTACAAAGTTTGGACCTGTTGTGATGATACAAAGACCACCTACCCCCTTCAGCAATGCAAATTCCTCCTTCTGTCTTCTCATTTCAAATGCCTTCCACTTATTGTTGTCATCCTGCTACTTCTACACCTACATACATAAAATGCATTCCAGTGTTACCCATACATACTCTGCCTTTTCACAGCAACCTAGTTAAATAGCTTTTCCCTCCTGGCCCATCTGGGCATCTACACGAGCTGGACTTCCATCCATTCCTTCTTAGGTTCTTCCCAACTGAGAATAACTGGTGCCACCACAGGACCACATTTTGAGAACCATTAGACAATAGGACTTCTAATATTCCTAGCAACACTATTATCTCTACAATATAGCACAATTTTTTTTTTTTTCTTTCTCTGCATGTTCCGTCTTTTTTGGCAATTAAAGGGACAGATTTGGGAAGTTCTCTCCCCTTCCCATCCTGCAGTTACATAAAACAAAAAATGTTCAGTACATGAATATCAACCAAGAATACTGTTTTTTCAGCTGCTTTTCCTTAACCTTGGGATTCCTGGATTGAAATGGGGGGAGGGAGAATAATTAGATATGATGCTTGAGAAATTGATTCCTAATAGTTTGTGAGGTTGAGGGTATTCGTCATTTCACCCACTAGTCAAGTGTTTCTTCATGGTTTGTTCCACAAAGAAAAGGGTTCTTGGGAGGCAAATCTGTTTGAAATTATTCAGCACAAACACTGACACTGTGAAATTAGAAAGAAAGAGGTCAAATAACCTTATGGCAAAAGTATCGGTGGATTTCGAGAGTAAAGTGTGCTCTAGAATCGTGTAGAGGTTTAAGATGGCTACAGACTCTAAAGAGACAAAAAGAACTTTAAAAAATAATAAACAGGACTTTCCTTACAGTAGAAAATATCCAAGACCCATCCACATCATTCCCTCTCTCTCTCTCTCTTTTTTTTTTGCCTTGACCTTCAGCTGCTAACAAAGTATTGAAATTACTACAGACACAGAGGAGTTTGGAATCTTCATTAATATTTACATAGCTTGCCACCCAAGCTATGACCCACCCTGCTGCTACAGAATGATAAATTCATCTGTCTCCATTGAGGCCTGAGAAGTCTTATTTCATTGGGGAATAAGCATAATTTCTGCTACACACGTGATATGATTATCATGTCTAGTTTATTAGTCTGCCTATCTCTTGAGGCTATTTCATGGTAAAAAATGTATTCAATAAAACTTTGGAATGACCAATTATGTAGCTTTCTCCAAAAGTTTTGTTTCCTTAGTAACTGCTAATATCACCAGCATTCAAGTAGGCACAACACTAAAAGGGAACAAGAAGTAACCATTCCACAAGTGTGCCATGAAACATAGGGCCCCCTCTAAATGAGGAACGCACTCAACAGTTAGATGCAGAAATGCATTTCCTTCCAATAGCTCTCCACTCCAACAAGTTATACTGCCCTTCATTGAAAAAAAAATAAGTTGAGAACAGTTGTTTTGATCATTTTGTTTAAAAATAAACAAATTGGAGTTCACCTTTGTTTTAAGAACCAAAGTCTGCAAGGAAGTTAAAGCAAGGAAAACATGATTTCTAAGGTCTCTTCCAGATCTAAAATTCAAAATAACATGCAGTGAAATGATAAATCTCTATGTGGTATAGATGGATGCAATGAGAATTCAGGAAAGGGAAGAAAAGTATGGCAAGGTGTTGCCAAATGGGTAGACATTGGAGCTGCTTACAAATATTTTGTTTTTTATTCTGGCATAAGGGAGGCTTGCATATACCCTCTCCATGAAGTTAGGTGTAGCCAGGTGGCCAGTTTTGACCAAAATGTCCTAAGCAAACGTGACATAGGACAAATGTTACTTCTGGGCTAGAGCATTGTCAGTGTTTGCTATCCTTGACCCTCTTCTTCTAACACCACAACCAACCACATTCCATAGAGATGAACGGCTGCCAATCTGGATGCTGGAGGGCAGATGCCAGGGACTGGAGCCCCTGCACTAATGAGGGATGACATGCAGTACCAGAAATCAACCTTCGTTCTTTTAAACCACTGAGACTTGGGAGTTGGTCCTGCCACATAAGCCCAGCTCTCCTAACTGAGAAATCAGGGAGAGCTTTGTAGGGAAGGTGAGAAATCATTAGAGAGTAAAAGCAAGAGAGAAGAAAGGGATTGAGAGATTTCAGAAATGGGATCTATTTCAGAGATTCTAACACAGACCCAATAAATAAGAATATCCAGTGGTGGGGCTCAGGTATCAAAAATTTTCTTTTTTTAGAATTTTTATTATTTTACTTATTATTCTTTTACTTTTTTAATTGAAGTACAATTGACATACATTGCATTAGTTCCAGGTATATACCTTAATGATCCAATATCTGTATATATTGGGAAAATGTTTTCCACAAGTCTGGTTAACATCTGTCACCATACAAAGTTACACATTTTTTTCTTATAACAACTTTTAAGATTTACTCTTAGCAACTTTAAAATATGCAAGACAGCATTATTTTCTAAAAGATTTAAGTATTTATTTACTTATTTATGAGAGAGAGAGCAGGGGGAGGAGCTCAGGGAGAGGGAGAGAGAGAGAATCTCAAGCACACTTCCTGCTGAGCACAGAGACTGATGCAGGGCTCGATCCCAGGGCCCTGAGATCACGACCTAAACCATAATCAAGAGTTGGATGCCCAACTGACTGAGCCACCCAGGCAGCCCTGCAATACAGCTTTAGTAACTATAATCACCACACTGTACATAATATCCCACAACTTATTTATTTTATAACTGGAAGTTCATATGCTTTAACTCTCTTTACCCATTTCATCCCCTCTCCCACTTCTGGCAATCATCAATCTGTTCTGTTATCTATGAGCACATTTTCTTATTGTTGAGGGGGTTTTTCAGATTCCACATATAAATGAGATCTTATGGTATTGGTCTTTCTCTGACTTATTTCATTTAGCATAATGCCCCCAAAGTCCATTCAAGTTGTCACAAATGGTAAAGTTTCATCCTTTTTATGGCTGAATAATATCCCATTATATATATACCACATCCTCTTTATCCATTCACCCACTGATGGATACTTAGGTTGTTTTCGTATTTTGGCTGTGGTAAATAATGTTACTATGAACACAGAGGTGATACATCTTTTCAAGTTACAGTTTTTTGTTTTCTTCAGATATATACCCAAATGTGGAATTGCTGGATCCTCTGGTAGTTCTATTTTTACTTCTTTGAGGATCCTCCATACTGTTTTCTATAGTGGCTGCACCAATTCACTTTCCCACCAACAGCACACAGCATTCCCTTTTCTCTACAACACTTGTTATTTATTGTCTTTTTGATAAAAGCATTCTAAAAGGTGTGAAATGTTATCTCATTGTGGGTTTTTTTCCTAAATATATATATATTTTTAAAGATTTTATTTATTTATTTATTAGGAAAGAGAGAGAGTGAGAGAGAGCATGAGAAGGGAGAAGGTCAGAGTGAGATGCGGACTCCCCATGGAGCTGGGAGCCCGATGTGGGACTCGATCCCAGGACTCCGGGATCATGACCTGAGCCGAAGGCAGTTGCTTAACCAACTGCGCCACCCAGGCGCCCTCCTAAATATATTTTTAAGTAAACTACACACCCAACCTAGAACCCGAATTCTAGAGCACTGAGACGAAGAGTTGCATGCTCCACCAACTGAGCCAGCCAGGTGCCCCTCTTTGTGGTTTTGACTTGCATTTCCCTGATAATGAGTGATGATGAGCATTTTTTCATGTACCTGTTAGCCAACTATCAGTCTTCTTTGGAAAAATGTCTAGTTAGATCTTCTGCCCATTTTTAATCAGATTTTTTTTTTGCTATTGGGTTTATGAATTCTTTACATAGTTTGGATATTAACCCCTTATCACATATATGATTTGCAAATATTTTCTCCCAGGTGATAATAAAGTACATCCAGGGTTGAAAACTATAGGTCTAAATGGTAGGGATAAGAGTAGACTAAGAGTGAAAGGATAGCAATAAGGCTCAAAGACCTTTTGCAATTTCTGTATATTTCTTAAGTCCCAGACCGGGTTTCCAAATAACTTCAACAAAGACAGAACATACTTGTTAAAATTTTGTACAACCAAAAGAAAAAAAATGGCATGATGTTCAGTTAATAGGTTATAATTGTCATTTCTCTTTTACCACTTGTATGTTATAGATCAAGTGTCAGTTTTTCAAAAACCTGAATCTTTTTTTTTTCCCCAAGGAAAAATGAAGATTTAAAACCCGACAGAAAATTCCCCCCAAGTGACTCAAATGTCAGTCTATCAGGTTCATATGTCCATTCATTATCCATAGCACTAATAACACTATTACTAATTATATTACTAGCTAATATTTATTATTTTCTATGAGCAAGGCATTGTGTTGAGTAACTTGTGATTATAACCTCACTTAATCCTCACAATAGCCCCATCAGAGAGTTTCTATTATTCCACATGCAGAGGAGGAAACTGAAATTCACAGAGATTAAGTACATTCACCAAGAATACACAATATCAAAGAAGTAGATCATGAAGAGGAACACAGGTTTTTTGGAGTTCCATACCTGCTATATTGACTAAACCAAATTGAGTCACCAAAATTTCTTTCCACTCCATCATTTTACTAAATAACTATAACAGAATTTAAAAAAACTTTTAATTTAAAGTGGAAAGTATCTTAAGGAGAAAAACAAATCTACTTATCAAGAAATGTTATTTCTTCGTGGGAAATAAGTATGTCCAAGGCACTGCCATTGTTATAAAAAGAATTTGCAGAGATGGAAAGAGATTATTCAACCACACCCCATACCCCCAACCTTGCACCCCTATTCAGTGACAACACAGTCATTTATATCACTTCGCAATTAGCCCAACTCAGAGTCAACTGTTGTTCACAACTTAGTAAAGCAGAAGCCAATTATACAGGCAATATTAACTAGTTCTTCTGCAGTGCAGAAGCAACTTCCAAATTGAAAATTTTGTAGTCAGGGGCTCCTGAGTGGCTAGGTCAGTTAAACATCTGCCTTTGACTCAGGTCACGATCCCAGGATCCTGGGATCAAGTCCTGTGTAGTCATCTTTGTCATTGTCATCGTCGTCATCACTGACATCATCATTATCGTCATCATCATTGTTGTCATCATCATTGTCATTATTGTGTCCTCGTCATCGGGCTCCCTGCTCAGTGGGGAGTCTGCTTCTCCCTCTCCTCCTGCCCTTTCCCCCACTCGTGCTCTCTCTCCCTCTCTCTCAAGTAAATAAATCTTTTTTTAAAAAAGAGAGAAAGAAAATTTTGTAGTCAGGTAATAGTTACATTTTTTGAATATCTAGAATTAAATAAAATTTGGAAAATCTTGATTAAAAGTGGTTATTCTCTTTGGGATTAAACTATTAAACATTTCTTATATTAAAAGAGCCTTTGAGCCTTTGACAAAAATATAGCACATATCTCCACTATGCCTATGGAGTTGTTACAAGATATTACAAAATACATAGTAAGATAAATATCTTATTACAAGATAAATCTTGTAAGAAGTCAGAATGTTGCCACTGGTCTTGCCATACAGAACTCCATAGAGGTATCAGAATTGACATGCCATTAAAAATCATATTACTTTTTCCAAGGAGTGAATAGGCACAGTAGTAAATAACATAGGCCTAGAGGATAAGTGAGAACATTCACAAACAAGTCAGTGATAATACTGACTCACTTCAAACCCTTTACAGGTCTGGCACCAAATTTTAATGAATATCTTATATCCATAACATATCCTATCCATAACATCTAGGAAACTTAAGTGGTCCAAGCTTAGAGTAACATTACATGCAAGAAAATAAATTCTAAATACCAAAAGAAATTTTAAAAGTAATTCAAATAATTTATTTGCATTTCTAGAGGACTCTATTCATAATATGCAATGATAAATTTTAAATCTTCTTTCTTCCCTTTCCCAATTCTCTAGGGTCCTGAACTATTCCTAGAGTAAGCATCACGAAATTTTCCAAAACTCTCTACTGAAACACAGCCATGAATGCTAGGTTGCATTATTTATCCACTTTCTCCTTTCTGACTCTGACTCCATGGGAAGAGTATACTTCCCCATCCCATTCATATTGGTTGTGGCCATATGACTTGCTTTCACCAATGGAATGAGAGTAGACATAATGTACCCCACATGTCACAACCAAGCAGAGGCTTTAAAAGTACTTGTATGGTTTAAAAAAAAAAAAAAGTACTTGTATGGTCTGACTTGGTCTCTTGTGCTCACTTCTGCTTGCCTTCTGCCATGAGAAGAGAAAGCCCCAAGTAGCCCTGAAATGAGAGACACATGGAAAACACAGGAACTTGATCCTAAGGCTAGAACACAGCATCAAAGCTGACCACAAACCTGAATGTGAGAAATTGTTTGGTTTTGTAGGACGCTGAGATTTGGTATTGTTTATTACACAACATATTGCAGTGAAAGCTACCAGATAATGTGACTTTTCCCCTTTCCTTGTTTCCTTTCTACCCCCTGGTCTTTTTAGGAGGGAATAGGAGAGAGAAATTTGAATGATCAATATAAGGTTAACTTGGGAAAAGGAAAAAGTATTACCGAGGTAATGGCTGGAAAATGACACCATACAACATCAAAGAGGACAGCCTCTAAGGCTGAAACATAAAATCACACAGCCATCAGTGAGCCCTGCAGTCAGCAAAGACAGAAGCACAGCCATTATCACCTAATGTCCAATTGGAGGACTATAATCATCTCAAATAAAAATATAACACATCTTGAGGTGCCTGGGTGGCTCAGTCAGTTAAACGTCTGACTTCGGCTCAGGTTATGATCTCAGGGTCCTGGGACTGATCAGGCTCCACTCTCAGTGGGAAGCCTGCCTGTCCCTCTCCCTCTCCCTTTGCTCCTCCCTCCATCCCTGCTCGTGTTCCCTCTCTCTCCTTCAAAAAAATAAATAAAATCTTAAAAAATAATAATAAACCCACCTTGGTTTATTTTCTTACAAGGAAGAAGGGACATTTGGGGCCTGGTACAAGGCATTACACTGGTAGGAACATAAGCCAGAGGTGTCTCTCACTAATGTCCATACCTACTTGATTGTAGTCTAGTCTGTATTAGCCTGAGAACCCTCTGTGCCCATGGTCATTGGCCTTCAAAAGAAATATTGATATTATCTCTCATCTGAAACTAAATACATAATTTCAAGATTGTTGTCGATCAATTAGGCCAATACATTTGTCACACCAATTGTCTTTGTGCTTCTATTTGGCCAGGTGGCAGACCGAGAACAAACAGAGGCTTTGTCCTGTGAGGGGTCTAGTTCTCAACACATTCTCAACACTATTATCCTTTGGTAAATAGTATGTGATGTTGGTAATTATGTCTTAAACTGAATTACGAATTAGAATGTTCTTAGAAATGACTGGAAGCTGGGAGCATCTCTACCTCTAGACAGAGGGAGGATCATAAAACTTGATGAGCAAAGTACCCTCTTAAATAAAGATCCATGGCAGCCCCACTGATCAGGAGTCGAGAGGAGTTCGGACAACAGACTGTCCCATTGATCAGATTCAACATTGCTAAGATTGAATTTCTCTCAAGTTCCTAGAGGTCAGAATCAATGTAAGCTCAGAGTAAAGAACTTTCATTGTTGTTGCTTAAATTGCCCTGTCTTAGGAAAGTGTAAAATCTTTTTGAGGCTTCTCTTTAATAGTGTTCACCATGCTAATGCCACCAAAGAACTCAAGGCAATACAAAAAAATTGAACCATGTGTCATTTTTCAAGTTCCATGTCCCCCTGCTGCTATCTCAAGGAGCCCGCTATAAATGCTTCTGCTTTTTTTCTTAGCCCTTTCTTATTCAAAATACCACAGTTTTCTAACAAATTCATATAATAAGTCATTTTTTACCCATTTAAAATTAACAATATAGGATAACCCTTTGTAAATAGCTGATGAGGCAATTGTAAGGAATGAGGGATGAATTCTAACATTCATGCTCTGCCTGGATGATTAAGATTTATAACTGTAACCCTGCAAGTCTCTGGCTTATGTATGCAAATGTGGGGCCAATTAGTGATTCACCTGCAACTACTAATTAAAGGGCCCAGGGTGATGGATCGCCACCAAGCCTGCAGACTGGGGCCTGGCCGTCCAGCAACATCTATTCCCACACAAAGGACGGCCCAAGGAGAGAATATCTGAAGATTAGCTCCCTAAAGAGCCATCAGAATTTTATATTCTACTAATTTGGAAGGAAAAAAAATAAGTTGTGTGGGGAAATGTAATTATAATGCAGCTAGAAAATAAAAACAGGCAAAGCAAACCAGGCATTGTTGCATCATTAAAGAAGAAAATAACCCTTCTGGGTAATTTTCCCATGGAATTCAGAACAGAAAAAAAAAATTGGAAAAAGGCTTGGAAGAAACCACATGTGATTCTTTCCCCTCCAATTACAACAAATTTCCACAGTTTTCAACTCAGCAAAATGCCTGAACCAAAGCTTGGCAAACAGCAGAGAAAAAAGTTGTTAATAAAATAAAAAATTTGAGACCAAGCCTTCCAGACAGCTAGACTGAGTAGGTTCTCATATTACTTAAAATAAGTTTGCAGATATTTATTCAATTTCTGACTTCCAGTTGCAGCTGCAACAATCTAATTAAAATTCATATTCAAATGGACAAACAAAAATGCCCTGCTTCTCAGAGTCCACAAGCAGCAAGGATCAATGTACCTCCAGTTCCCTCTGATTATCAAGTGCTGGGACATCCCTTCCTTTTGTCATCCCTTTGGCTCAGTCACAGACATATATTAGCAAATCATCGCTGTGGCCACTGTGCTTTATGATCTACCATCCTTTAAACCCACATCTCTTCATGATTCTCATGTCTCAACCCAAGGCACAACCATGGTATCGGCTATTTGGACCAAGGGCCAGGCCTGTGGCCACACAGACCTCACCTTCAAAGGGCTGTTAAATGCAGGGTCTTATTTGGTGAGAAGCATTTATTCCAGGCAGCCCTAGTATGTTTGGGAAGTTCCTGCTGAATGGTTTCCTGCATATGGCATCCCAGAGGTATCAAGAGCTTAATGAAGTGTCATATAAAAAATACTCCTTAATGAAGTGACCTCAGAGGAGAAAGACCAGGTGAACAACGTTAGCACACTACTGGCAGAAAAGTCTGCCAGTATGCTTGTTAGGTTTCCTCATCAGTAAATATCACTGTCTTGGAGAAAGAATAACCCTCAGCCAAGGTTTGTTGAAATTCTGGACTTTCAGCCTCACAGCTACACCACTCTGAGTCTCCTGTTTGCTCAGCTTTATTTACAGTCCTTTATGTTCAACTTGTATTCTATTTAGTTTTACTCATTAAGTACCTGTATTTACAGTAAAAATATATCTTTACAGCAAAAATATATCTTCCTAGATTAAATGTATTTAAATATTTGCCGAGTGCCTACTGTGTGTCAGGTTTTTCTTGCTGCATTATTCTCCATGAATCTTTCCACCAACTCAATGCGACTGCGCCATGCTCTCATTCATTAAATTTTCAAGTAGTAGAACAGGGATTCAAGCCCCAAATCCAGCTCTTTCCATTCTAGTGCAGCTCCATGCACTATTTGGAGACCTATTTTCTCCCCTTGCTTTGTCTTCTGTTACCTTTTATTTGAATATGTTCCCTATGCTTTTCGAAATTTTCTTTTTGTGGCTTTTATCCATTTATCCGTGCTTTCCTCATGCCTCTGTTGTTAATATTTTCCCCAGTTTTCTACACTTCTTTCTTTATACTCTTGATTCTTTGCCCATCCCCTTCCAATCACTTTCCCCTGGACACTGGGAACCCCAAATCCTTACATTATCAACAATATCAAGTAAAGATACACAGGCTGCCCATACTGTCTATCATCCCTAGTTACTTTAAAGAAACCAGACAGGGGAGAAGTTAGGCAACAAATCTAAGGACCTACTGGTAGTAGAAAGTTGGACTCAGTTGTCTAATCTGAATTCTTACCTTGGTGTTATTTTTTATCTCTGAATTTTTCTCTCATGTTCCTTTTTTTTAATATTTTATTTATTTATTTGACAGAGAGAGAGATCACAAGTAGGCAGAGAGAGAGAGAGGGAAGCAGGCTCCCTGCTGAGCAGAGAGCCCGATGTGGGGCTCGATCCGAGGACCCTGAGATCACGACCTGAGCTGAAGGCAGAGGCTTTAACCCACTGAGCCACCCAGGCGCCCCTTCTCTCATGCTCCTTAACCATAATCACTTAATTCAAGTCCACTTTTCATCCCTGAATAGTCTTCCTGCATATCTCCAACCTGACCTGTGCTGTCCTGTCCAACACTTTTCAACACAGATGTTCTAGACTTGAATCCTTGAGGCCAGAGCCCTTGGTTTATTGTCCCTGTTATCTCTAGCACTTAACTCTGAGTTAGCGCTCCCTACATGATAATTAAACAAAGGAATGGATACTGCTTGTTCTAAATTTCTTCACAGGTCCCAACATACTTACCTATCCCTATCTACTTTAAGTCCTCCCTGACTGGAATGCTTCCCCTCAAACCCACCATTCTCATGGTTTATTTTACCTTCCTTTAAAGGACATTCTTATTCTCTTCCATGGAGTATTGAGTAAACACTTCATTTCACCTGGATTTTTCTCATCCCTGGGCTCCTAAAGGAATGACATCTACATAACCCAATTTAGAATTCAATTACATGCCATTCTGCTTCATTCATGTTAGTTTTGTCATAAGATCTTTTGGGATAAGTGCCAATTATTACATTAAAATAATATCTGCATTTACCTAGAGTTTTGTAGCTTGCAAGGTAATTTTCTCACACAGTATTATCTCTTTAATCTCAGCAACCCCAGGAGACAGGTAGGTCTGCACCTACCTAGTTTTGTGTGCCTCAGAGCCGGGCCTCTTCCTTCATCTGCCATTTGGCCATCAGCACTAATACTCCTGTCAACAGACTGAAGAACTGATATATACGTACAGAAGCAGTTCACGTTTTCTCTTTAACCACATGCTTTTTGAAGGGTAGCAGAATATGCCACTCCAAAATCTCCCTCTTTGGCATAAGGATTATTGTGAATTACAGACAGAAGCTCTGAAACAGAGTAAAAATTACCCTTTTATAAGGGAAATTTACCTTAGAAAGGGGACCTGTACCGGAAAGAAAGCTACTACCAGAGGTCACTTTTTCACTGGAGAGATTTATCTGTTTGGCAGGGCAAAATTTGTTTTTGCCTTTTGTTTGTTTATACTGAGATACAACTGACATATAACATTATATTAGTGTCAGGCATACCATGTAATGATTCAGTATTTGTATATATGGAGAAATGATCGCAGCAATACATCTAGTTAACATCTATCACTTCACATAGTTACAATTTTTTTTTTTCCCATGTGATGAGAACTTTTAAAATCTACTCAGGGAAACCTTTGTTTACCAAAAATTTCCTGGTCTCACTACAAATTGCCTTGTCTTTCCATAAATTGCCTTTCCCCTTTTGAAGCCCCAAGCCCCTATCCCCTTCCTTAGCTCGGGACAGTATATAAGCTCAATCTTCTGGCCACCTTTGAAGTGTCATATCATTTGGGAGTTCCTATATGTATGTAATGAAAATTAGTTTTTATCCTGCTAATCTTTTTTGTTTTTTTAAATAGGGGGTAGAGGAGTCTCAGGCAAGAACAGTTAAGAGTAGAGAGAAAATTATTTTTCCTCCCCTACACTTTTGATATTTATGTTCTACTCTTTTTCTATTCTATATTTTCTATCCCTCATTTAATCTTAATCCTCTATTTATTTCCCCTTTATCCCTGTCACAACAAATTAAGTTGCATAAGGGGTCCCGATTTCTTACACTCAGCTTTTAGGTCATAAATTGATTACGCAGTTAGAATCTCAGGGTGACTAAGGCCACTAATATGTGTTCACCATCAGGTGGACTTAGCATCTTGTCATTTAGGTTGCCTGAGATTA
Organism: Nasua narica; assembly: GCA_028533885.1. NCBI lineage: Eukaryota > Metazoa > Chordata > Mammalia > Carnivora > Procyonidae > Nasua > Nasua narica. The sequence goes on along the minus strand of CM052809.1, from coordinate 55,045,978 downwards.
TCCTAGCACCACTTGAGGAAATTAAAGCTACTGGCACTTGTTCCACTATAAACTAATATGAATCAGTTTGATTAGAACTCATTTCAAGGGGCGCCTGGGTGGCTCAGTGGGTTAAAGCCTCTGCCTTCGGCTCAGGTCATGATCTCAGGGTCCTGGGATCGAGCCCCGCATCGGGCTCTCTGCTCAGCAGGGAGCCTGCTTCCCCCTCTCTCTCTGCCTGCCTCTCTGCCTACTTGTGATCTCTCTCTTTCTGTCAAATAAATAAAATCTTAAAAAAAAAAAAGAACTTATTTCCAAATGAGTATATGTTTTGAAGGACCCTGGGTGACAGAAGTTCAAAAGGAGTTCAAAACAGGTTCTTGTAAAAGCATTTCTGAAGTTGTTGTCTCGTGGCCTCTATTCAGAATCAATGACCAACAATGGTCTTGAATTTAAGGAGCCCTCTACTTGAACTGACTGAATACACACCAACATCCTCATGCTGTCAGTGGGTTTTACTGTTTGGGACAATGGCTCTACATTTCAAACTTCTCTCCCTCCTTATTTGCTAAGCATATGTTCTGATAAGAAATTTTGGCCTAATTACACTTTTTATAATACACATTTCTACGCATACAGTAACATACAATCACCATAAATACTGCTTGGTTTGATGATAAACTGAAGTGGCCTAAGAGAATAAAACTTATGCAAGAATTTAGATTTTTAAAAATGAAATCCTGAAACTATTTTGTATGATACTATAATAGTGAATACATGCCATTATACGTTTGTCAAAACCCATAGAATATACAATGCCAAAATTTAATTATAATGTAAAATATAGACTTTGGATGATAATGATCTATCAGTGTAGGTTCATCAATTATAACAAATGTACCACTTTGATAAAGGATGTTGATAGTGGGGGAGTCTGTACCTATGTGGGGATAAGGGCTATATGAGAAATCTCTGTATCTTCCATTCAATTTTGCTGTGAACCTAAAACTTCTCTAAAAAGTAAACTATTAACGGGGCGCCTGGGTGGCTCAGTGGGTTAAAGCTTCTGCTTTTGGCTCAGGTCATGATCTCAGAGTCCTGGGATGGAGCCCTGCATTGGGCTCTCTGCTTAGCAGGGAGCCTGATTCTCCCCTCTCTCTGCCTGTCTCTGCCTACTTGTGATCTCTGTCAAATAAATAAAATAAAATAAATCTTAAAAAAAAAAACTACTAAAAAATGAAATCAAACTTCTCTTACTATACATACACATACACACATGTTCCCAAAAACTTGTTTTTGATAACATATCAGAAATACTTATGCACCTTGATTGCAAATTGTTCTTACTTTGACATCATGACATTTCAAAGAAAAGAAAACAATGAAAAGTATGCTTCAATAAAAAAACACCAAGAAATCCACTGAGAGAATTAAATCTGATTCGCAATAACAGGGGGAAAACCTCAACAGAAATCTAGCCAGCATATGGTCAATTTTAAACTTAACAAATACATCTTCAAGATTTACTAGCTTGAAGAGATGAGTTGTAGGAATTGATACTTGCACAGCCTTTTCCAATCTTTGGCTGTAACCATCCTTTAGGAAAGAATGCTTTCTTTTCTTTTCTGCCTTTGATCCATATGGGCCCAGGCTTACAACCTGTCAACAACCTCTTCATGCAACCAGCAAGTGAGAACCCTCCGCTGATAAACAGCTCATGCCCTTGTCCACAGCAACAGAGCAGCTGCTTTCTTGGGTTCTCCACACGCAGAAAGGACCAGGCTTTATTGTGGGCAGTTCTAATAAAGTAGCTGCAACCAATTTGTGAGAAAACAGCTAGACAACAACCTAGACAGAGTTGTTTCTCTGCTGCAATTATAGCTACGCCTCCCCCGGCACTGACTTTCTGAAGCTCCCAATGGTCTAATTTTTCAAGTCATTTGTCCACTTCCAACTGACCTTGGGAGAAGTTTCAAGTGATAAATATACAATGACTGAATGGAGTCTTTTCTAGCTTATTCATTCATACTGAATTAATTATTAATTTTTCAAACATGCTCTTCCTAGGGTCCCATTACTTATTCTTTCAGCTCCAGGTGGTCAAGAGCTCACATCTGTATTATCTTTGGAATTACAACAGTAAGAGGGAAAGCAGAATGGCCAGAAAGTTGAAGGAAACCTGCTATTCTCAGAAAAAGGGCAGAGGCCATCTTTTATCCCAAATATCCAAAGACAATGAAAGGAAAAAAAGGGGAAAGGGAAGAAAAATACATAAGCCATTAATCCATCACTGTAAACACAGTAAAACTATCATAAGAAGACCTAAGCTTGTTTGTTTTCTAAGGAAATTTCTTTACCCATCAAACAAGAGTTGAGATTGTTATTTTATTAGAGGGGTGACAAGCTTTGCTCTTAGGTTGGAAGATCATTTAGAATCTGTACTTATAATTATCCTGATATTTGGCTCCTGGACATCTGAACAGAAAGAAAAAGCCCAGGGGAATGGAAGTATTTAGTCAGCAAAGAATATTAAGCTCCTGCGATAGGAGTCCTATAAAACCTCTTTTCTTTCCATCACCAGCTCTTCATTTCAAGAGGAGTTGGAGAGAAAAAGAGCTTGGGATTAATCAGAACACATGTCCTATATAATGCATTTCATACACTTCAAATGATTCCTACTAGATACTAACATGTTACGGAAAGTGGTCATAGATGCTGTGACTTCAGTCTGTCAAAAACCTATCCCCCAGTCCCTGGTGATTTGTGTGTGTGTGTGTGTGTTTGTTTTTTCCTAGGCCACATTTTACCCAATTAACTAAGTCTTTAAAGCTTCCCCTATGCCCAAGGGAAAAGGAATGGGGATATAAATGAAATAAAATTGACCATAATCTAATAATTATTGAATGTGAGTGATGAACACAAAAGTTTATACTATTCTCTCAATATGTACATATATTTGAAATTTTCCCTAATAAATTTTCCGTAATAAAAGTTTAATCCTCCATCATCTCAGTGAAGTGCAATATTTTAAACAAGTTCTAAAAAATATCTCCCAGAGGGCAACTGGGTGGCTGAGTCGCTTAAGTAACTGACTCTTGGTTTCAGCTCAGGTTACGATCTCAGGGTCCATGGAGCCCCACCTCCAGCTCCATGCTCAAAGGTGAGTGAGAGTCTCTCCTTTCCCTCTGCCCTCCCCCCACCCTCTGTGTGGGCACACAGGCCCTCTATCTCAAATAAATATATCTTTTAAAAATATCTCTTAGAAAACACTATAGTATCATTGTTATTCATAATTCTGTCCCTGAGCAGTACAGCAGAGTCCTTCCTTGTCTCTTATTGCAGGTAATTCAGTTTACCTGATCTTTTCTCACTCTGCTCTGCCCTTCATTTGCACATAAAAAAATAAAATCAGCTATTTTGACTGGTGTCTTGTGAGTTATTAGTCCTATGACTTCCAATATTGTGTGCATTTAGAAAGAGGCTAGGAAAAGCAACCCTAAAAGAATGGCTTGCCAAGTGACAAATTAGGGACATCATTTGTGGGCTGGTCTTCTATGGCCCCAAAGTAGTAGATGCTGTTGGTGCTCTGCCCAGATCCCCTTCACCAGCCAGGGTACTACCCCTTAGCTGCCAAGAGTGCTGCCCAGAGGTATGCTGGTAAATGTTGAACAAATGGCTTTTGGTGGGGTTATAAAAGCCCCCCATGTGTGGCTTTGGATTTTCCTGATGTAAATGCTCCAATTATGCTATCAGGATGAGGTCACTGACCGGGGAGTTAGGAAGCAATGCACACAGTCAGCTCTGGTGAACTATATGAGCAGACTCCAGCATACTATTGGCTGCACACGACTCCCAGCTGTTTTTCCTCTTGGGAACTGCCCCCCTCTTTCCTTCCTATTCCCACTAAGAAGAGTCACCTCCAGACTTTGTGTGGGAATTGGCCACAGACAATGACTAACTGAATGGAGGTATAAAATCCAGCCCCCTTACCTCAAGCAAAGTCAACTCTATGATGTAATTTATTCATTACGCCCATTAACCACCTTGAGACCACATCATTGTTAAGCTCTTTCTCCTTTCCTATCCTGTTTCCCTCACTTATTAGCAAGTTGTTTATTTTCTTTTTTTTCCCCTTAAGGAGCATGCCCTCAGTAAATTGTATGCACCTTAATGTTTGCCTCCAATTCTGCTTCTAGGGAACTGAACCAAAGACACATTCAAAATATACCCCAGGGTTAAGCTTCCCCAATCTTTCTTTCCATTGCACCCCTAATGCAATGAAGAAATAATTAGAATACCAGGAAATCTAGAAGTATAATCCAAAGCATACAAGTATAAACCCTACATTTTTAAAAATCTTTAATTTCACAAAAAAATGCATGCAAAAATTTTAACTATGTTCCATAATATCTGTGTTTAACATAAAAATGTCATATGTTTTTCCTTTTTTCCTGAATTCTTGAGTAGAATCAATGCTCCAAGGTACTGAACTATACTGGTTCCACAGCTGTTCCATGTCTGGGGTAGGCATGCCCCAGTCTGGAAATCCTGATCAAAGGAGCCGGGGAGGTCTACACTCAAAGCCTGGATGCTCAGCTTCCTACTCTACAATGTGCAGCGTGCTTTGCGGATCCTTTATTGACCGTCTCTTCACCACTGCAAGCTCACAGCTGACTACCCAAACACAATAACAGTAAATCCCAGTTTCTCCTTTAGTTTAATCAAGGAGGAAGAGAGGATAGAGATAGGACAAAGGAAGGAATTCAACCACTGATTGCTAGAACTCAAAGTAATCTTTCTAGTCTTCTGTTTTACAGATGAGAAAACCAAGATTTAGGGCATGAAAGTTAGTTTGCCGAAGCTCAAGAAATCAGTTAATGCTGGTGCCAGATTCCGCATGTCTCTGGATTCCCAGGTCAGGATCTTTCTGCTAGCCCATGTTGCCTCCCTAAGCTTTTGAGGACAGCACTGAGATCAGTGCAGGAACAGAAAGATCTGAAGCTGTGGTCACTCAGTAAAATGTCTCTGCTGATTCCCCAAGGTTGGGTGGTGGTTTACTTAGCAAGGCTGCCATCAGACTCCCAAGTGTTTCCAAGTGAGAGTTAGAAATTGCCTCTTCAGCTAAAGGAGAACTAACTGAGAACTGTCTGCTTCTTCCCAGCTGGAGTCCCTTGATAATAAGTGGTCTGAGTATGCCCTCTGGTGACTTTCTGCTGAGTGTTCAGGCAATTTAGAGACAGGGTGGCTGTGAAAAAGGAGGAAGAGAAGCTAGACTCCTGGAAATGGTTTTCTCTTGCAACAAATGTGGTGTGGGTTTTCTGTCAGCAAACTGTTGCGGAAGTTGGGTAAAAACGTAATAGAAGGCTATGCCTCTGCTGCATTTGTGTTTTGTTCTCTAACAATGACTATAATTCTCTTTAATTGCACAATTATTTCAATAATTACTGAACTCATATTATATTAATACAAGGCACAGAAACAATAACAAATTGGTAGGCATAAAAATCTCTAACACAATTTCAATTTAGGCATATCCTTCTCTGGTTTACTGTATAATATGATCACTCTTTCCCAAGCAAATGAGCAAAAGCATGCCCTGCCCCTAGGTCCCCAGGAAGAAGCTCATCTTCTCGAGGCCACTGCTACTTCATTTTTGGCGACAAATATTTGAGAAAAAGAAGACCAACACTTGTGCTCCAGGATATACCCCTGAAGACGTTGAAAGGAATGTTGAGTAGAAGCACTGGGAAGGAAAGAGACTCAAATGCAATTAAAGGTTTTCTAGGACTGTGGCCCAGATATATTTGTCCCTTTTGAGTCCTTATATGGATCAGAAATATAAAATGCTAAGTATGGAAAGAAGAGCATCTATTTCAACACTCCTTCACACCAGGACTCGTAATAGTAGTAACTGTCACCTATTGAATATTCGCTAGATACCAGGTAATGTACAAAGCACTTTACATGGATTACTGAACTTAAATCCTCACAAACATAGGAGAAAGGAACTATTATTATATAGATGAGAAATCTGGGGTATGGAGATATTGCCTCAATTGCCCAAGTTCACACAACCACTAGGAAAACCAGAACGCAAGCTTTGTTTATCAACGCAAACCAGTTTATCAACCCCCACGCCCATACTTTTAGCCATCCTGACATATGGCCTGCACAGCCTTCCTAAACAGCTGTCCTGTCCCTGTTCTTGAATTTATCCAATAGTGAGCAAATAATTCTGTTAGCTAACAGCTCTCATTGCTTAAACAACTGCTATTCCCCCATATTTTGCACCCTTTGGTCCTATTCTACTGGAACCATGCAAAAGGCCAATTCCGTGGTCTACTTGGCATTCCTTTAAATATCTGAAACCAGGTATCAAGTCACTAACCCTTTCCCCTAGTCTTCTTTTCTCCAACCTAAACAGCCCCAGATCCTCCAACTCTAGTTTTCCAGGCTTTTGACTATTGGGGTTCACTTGTTGTCACCTCTTCCCACAAAATCAAAACACAATGTCTAGTGCTGAGCCACACTCAAAATGGTCTTCCGATAGCAGAGTACAGTGGGACTGTTAGTTCCTTGCTATCAAACCATATTTCTAATTAAAGGCAGCTGACGATGACTTTAATTCTCACAGCAGCTACGTCACATTGATATTCAGACAGAGCTCACAGTCAACAAGAATCCCCAGCCCTTCTCACACACAGAAAGTGAGATCTCCCCCAGCATATAAATGCAGGCTACATGTTTCACCGAAATGAAGAAGTTAGGTATTTTAAACTTCATATTCTTATTCATTCTCATTTCTAAATTTTCCTTTCTATTGAGATCATCCAAACCTCACATCACAATGTGGAAAAGACAGGGTCAAAAATGGAGCCCCAAAGCCTCCCTCCTGAGTGTCCTTTGAATATCTGCCCGTGGGTCCTCCTAGCTTAACTATCACCCAGCTCCCTATCTTCGTCTTTCCCACAAGGACGTCACCAGAGAGTCTGTCAATCGTCTTCCTGAAATCCAGACACATTTTGTCTGTGGCATTTCCCCTCCCCACCAGTCTGTCCTCTCTATCAAAAAAGGAAATGAGGTTAGTTGGGCATATCTTATTTTTAAGCAAATCCACATTTAGTGAATCCATATTTCTATATACCAATAGGCTTAATGGGATATTTATTTCAGAAAATACAAAGTTCCTCCAAGAAGCTGAATTTTAAATGGATTATAAAGAATCAGTATGTTGGCTACACATGTTTCACTTTTAAAAAGCCCTTGATAAAAACACATTCTCAGGACCATCAGTACCATCATGGAACTCAGCACTGGTGACAGTACAAACACCACTTATAGACTACATTCCCAAAGTACAATTAAACGTTGATTACAACCACCTTAACCAGGCTTGGAACATTTTCTGCATCATAGTGTCACCAAAGAGATAAATCTCACCAAAACAATTTGGTATCGGGGTTGAGTTCTGCATTGAATACACATTAACTTCCACTTTTGAGAATTTTTAGAGTTGTCATTCTGGATAATGAAAGTTGAGCTGGCCCTGAAAAATTTCTGTATCAGAAACAAAGATTCCATTGTGTAAGCATGCCATACATAACTAAAACCAAAAAACTGGATGACGGCATTTTAAAAATATACTATTTATCAAAATAATATAGTACTTGGAATATGTCAGGCATGTTCTAAGAGCTTTACAAGCATTAATTCATTTAATCCCACAACAACCCTTTGTAATAGTGACTTAGAGTTTCTTCATTTTAACAGAAGGGAAAACAAAGGCACAGAGAGGTTAAGTGACTTGCCCAATGACACACAGCTAGGAAGTGACAGGGAGCATCCATAGGCTACCAAACTCAAACAAACAAAAAGTCACAGACATTCCATTACCTCTCTGGGCATTCCCCCAAAATATTCTAAATACTTTTATATTTCTCTTCACATCAATTGGCAATATTATATTCATCTTCATAAAATAATAGGATAAAAAGGTAGAGAATAAGAAAAATTAACCAATGTTCAGGGCTATAGATGGCTAGTTTTAGTTTAAAATTCTTGGATCATGGGGTGGCTCAGTTGGTTAAGTGTCTGCCTTTGGCTCAAGTCATGATCCTGGAGTCTGGGATCAAGCCCCCTATTGGGCTCCCTGCTCAGTGAGGAGTCTGCTTCTCCCTCTGCCCCTCATCCTGTTCCTGTTCTCTCTCCCTTTCTCTCTCTCTCGCTCTCATTCTGTCTCTTTCTCAAATAAATAAATAAAATATTTTTTTAAAAAAATTCTTGGATGATTAAGTTTCAATTCACTGACTTTATTTCCACTCCTGACCTTGTGGGAGCCCCAAGGTCTGCTACACTGCCTGATCCTTGGTAGGTACTAAATAAAACTTTACTGAATTCAATTGATTTCTGCATGAGATATTTTCAAGCTGCCACATGTAAAGGCAGTAAACAGTCCCAAAATCAATCCCAAAATACTTCTCAAGTCCTATTAGCTTATCCTCTTGCTTACAAAAGATTTAGACCCGTATTTCTATAAGCAGGATTTAGGATATTTGGCCCCCAAAATTAGATTATGCATTAAAAAATTAAAGGAGTTACCAGACATAAACCCCAATAGAATATCTTAGTATAGTTACATTTTATACAAAATTAAAATAGCGTGATACTAAAAAAAAATTAATAAAATCTCCATGCTCAAAATGTGAGGTAATGTACATCCTCCAAATTTCAGTTCTTTTCAGGACAACATAATTTCAAAGCTGGCAGGCCAAATGAATTATAAAACTGAATTGAGGCTATTGCCTAAATCAAGTTTTGAATTATGCAAAGTTTTCAGGGCCACATTCTTTTCATAAAATGCCACCCACCTCTACACATAACGAAGGGACAGCACAAATGAAGCTCTTCTTCACAGATTGATGGCTGTAGTCTTGGAGGCCAAACAGACTCAGAAGCCTCGAGCCACAAAGCTGTCCTACACTTCTCAAAAACCTAACAGGCACAATAGAGAACAAAGCCTAGGATGCATCATGCATCCATGATGCATGATGAAAACCCAGCCAAAGAGCCCCAAGACCAATTTGCAATGGTCTTGGTGTCCCACTGTCCATGGTGGTGGCCCTGAGACGGCAGGTTCCTCGGAGCTCAGAGGACCAGCTGTCCACCAAAATCTCCAGCATCTCTAGAATCAGAAGCTCTCAGGTTTCATCTGGATGAGAAACCACAGCTCTTTTAGATGCCACCTTGTCTGAGAGTGAGAAACACTGAGATAAACAAAACACTAAATGAGCAGTGTGCCAAGACTGCTGTGCACTCCAGCGAAGGCTGGAGATGTCCTGACCAGCCCCGCACTGCCAGGCAAACACTCACACTCAGAGTTAGAGAGGGAGTGGGGAGAACAGTCTAGCATGTCTCCCCCTTCATCATATGCTTACTGGAATCATCCCTGGTCTCTATTCATAGAGTCATTAGAAAGCAAGACAGAAAAAACAAAAACAAATAAAAAAACACGTTAAGGAAAGAAAGGACCTGGGGTAACGATTAATAAAGAAACTAATAGGGCTGGAAGTCTTTTACGAGCACGTACGAATCTGAAATAACACATTGCTTCTTTTCTTCAGTTCTGTCCTTCCAGTAGCCTTCCTGATTAGGAAAAAACTAAAGCCAGTCACTTTTGGTGCCTGTATCAACCCTGTAAGACACACTAAATTCTCCCTGTAATGCATAACTGCCAGCCTTCCTCACTCATCTGGAGTGATTTTTCCAATTAACCATGACAGGCATTTCACTCAAGCCCCCTATTCTAACTCAGAGGCCCGATCCTGAAGAATGAGACTTCAGGCGGCTACTGGCACTTCTTTTGTCATACAAGCTGCTCTAGACAAACAATATTGACTACAAATTTGTCAGGATTTTCTATGACCATCAATCATTCCTGCCCTTTTGCCTTCTTGTACACCCCTGAATTTCCTCTTCACTCCCACCCTTAACACAAAACAAAATAAAGCAAGAAAAAATCAAATCCTTAAAGTTGGAGTCAGTACACGTCCTGGAATATTTGGAATTTGAAGATTCATTTGCTATGACTAAATACACCTTTTACTAGGGAAATTAAAGGCTATAAAATGATAGAGTGACTCACAAATGAACACTACAGTTTCACGTCAGAATGCCTGGGGTCTTGTTTTTCCACTCTTATACAAGATCTCAGAAAGTACAAGGCAGGCAAAATTTTAGTCCCCAGGTCCCAAAGCCAAGCATCTTCACTAATCAGAATTATAAATTATAGGGACGCCTGGGTGGCTCAGTTGGTTGAGCAGCTGCCTTCGGCTCAGGTCATGATCCCAGCGTCCTGGGATCGAGTCCCGCATCGGGCTCCTTGCTCGGCAGGGAGCCTGCTCCTTTCTCTGCCTCTGCCTGCCTCTCTGCCTGCTTATGTTCTCTCTCTGTTAAATAAATAAATAAAATCTTTAAAAAAAAAAGAATTATAAATTATAAAAACACTAGGTGTGGGAAAATAAGGATCTATTTAGTTCCGAATAAGGAACTAGAGTGTGTACCTCCACTTAGTTTTTTCAAAAACAAAAACAAAAACCTTAAACACTGTACTAACCAAAGTTACAAGGTACTAACCAAAGCGCCTCTGAGGCCCAAAATCATAAATGGGCTGCCAGTTTGCAATCCCTGGTTTCATGTACACACACACACACACACACACACACACATACACACACCTAGTACTATAACTCCTCTTTTCTCCCCTACGGACAGGTGTAGATTTTTTCCAGACAAGACAGATGAAAGGAGAAAAGGCAGAAAAAAATATACAGGCTCGGGGCACCTGGGTGGGTCAGTGGTTGCCTCTGCCTTTGGCTCAGGTCATGATCTCAGGGTCCTGAGATCGAGTCCCGCTTTGGGTTCTCTGCTCAGCAGGGAGCCTGCTTCCCCCTCTCTCTCCTCCTGCCTCTCTGTCTATTTGTGATCTCTCTCCTCTCTGTCAAATAAATAAATAAAATCTTAAAAAATAAAATAAAAATACAGGCTCTTAGTTTACGTTTTGCTCATAAAGGCAGGATTCAGAGGCTTCACCTTCTGTTAAAAACAAAAACAAAACCTCCCAAAGAACAACATAGAATCCCAAACTCCTGTACCCCTATTCCTTATTAATAATCAGAATTCTCACAGCAGCAAAAACTTTGACCTCTGCCCCCATCTCTACTCTGTGAGCACTGAAGCGATTCTCGCGTCCAGAACCACAACTCTCCTTAGCTCATGCTTAAACAACTAGGGGTGTGGCTACTCCTCTCAGCAAAGATGAGAACCATTTCTAAGAGCTCCTCTGCAGAGCTCAAGTTGGGACAAGGGCCCCTGCCATGGTGGGTTCTAGGAGGGCTGGTCTGTGTCCGCTGACAAAATGGCTGATGCAGCCCCAGAACTTCCAAAGTTAAAACATCCTTCTTTTGACTTTTTTTTTTCAAGATTTTATTTATTTATTTGACAGAGAGAGAGATCACAAGTAGGCAGAGAGAAAGGGGGAAGCAGGCTCCCTACTGAGCAGAGAGCCCGACACGGGGCTCGATCCCAGGACCCTGAGATCATGACCTGAGCCGAAGGCAGAGGCTTTAACCCACTGAGCCACCCAGGCACCCACTTCTTTTGACTCTTGAATGAGAAGGAATTTGGGTTTGGGGAGGGTGGTTAATTAAAGTTTAACACTTTCTTCTCTCTCCAACGTTTTCTCAGTCAACACGCTGGTTATCTGTCAGCTCAGATGACAGACTAATGGGAATGAGACCCAGGCATCCTGTTCCTTACTGCTCCCCTCCCATGCCTCTGCCACTTGTAGGAACAACCGTTTTCATGTGGTGAAATATCGGCTGCTTCCTCAGCATGTTTCGAGGTATATACACAATTACAATGCTGTTTGCAGGTTTGTGTCATAATAAAAGTTAAAATCAAAATGTTTAAATATAAAGCATAAATCTCACAGCACATCTAGTTAACATGGAAGTTAATTTCATCTCTTTTTTTCTTTTTCCTTATTTATGAAAACCACTTTTCCCAAACTGACGTAAATTCAAAGCAGGGGGTAAGGGTGGGGGAATGGATGCCGGGCTTTGGCCATTTGGGAACTGGTGTCTGAACCACAAGGAAAAAGGATACGGCCTGAAGCCAGTGGGAGAATCATCATAACAGACAATACGACCAATTTGTTTAACGGGGAAGAAGTTAGGCAACCAACTAAAAACCACAGGTCTTTGGGGCACCTGGGTGGCTCAGTCGGTTAAGCGTCTGCCTTTGGCTCAGGTTATCATCCCAGGGTCCTGGGATCCAGTCCCACATTGGGCTCTCTGTTCAGCAGGAAGTCTGCTTCTCTCTCTCCCTCTGTAGCACCCCCTCTGTTGCTCCCCCTGCTTGTGCGCTCCCTCTCTCTCTCTCTCTCTCTGACAAATAAACAAATAATCTTAAAAAAAAAAAACCCCACAGGTCTAATCTACATTTTTAAAACTTACAACCATGTCTAGAAAAGCTGCCTAACTCTTCTGGGTTCTGTTCTTTCAACTGTGAGAGGCCCAAGAGACTCCATCTCTGCACCCCCTCTACTTCAGATACAAGCAATGGTGCCCAAACCTGCGCAACTATCAGAATAACATGGGAAGAAAGACTTTTTTAAAGAAATGAAGATTCCCTGCCCTCACCCCAGGTCTCACTCTTGGCCTACTAAATCAGAAATCTGTAGCAGGAGAAAATTATCCACATGAATCAAATGATCAATCATATGTATGAATCACTGAGCAAACAAAGGGTACATGAGTCAATTCTCCTACTCCTTTGTCCAGGGCAGGTATTAAGAATCAATACCAGTGCTCCTTCCCACTGGCCCAGCTGAAGACTCAGAATCTTTGTCCAGGTGGGGCTCCAGGCAGCCACCACCGGTCACTGAGAGCTGGCTCACAAACCTGTCTGCTATCCCCCAGGGAGAATCAAGCAGCCCTCCCACATTTTGTGCTCAGTTGCAGCTTTAGCCCAGCATCTAGTATAAGTCATTAGATATCTTTTTAGGTTTACAAAATCTTTTTCAAATAGCTGATTTCCTTTGGGCCTCCCCAAAACCATGTGAGCTGAGATGGGCATGTACTATTTATAGATTTGAGAGGAGAAGACTCTGGATACCACGAATCTTTGTCCTGCCCACGAAAAAAGCTGATGAAGAGGAAAGACAAAACAAAAACAACAACAACAAAACAATCCTGATCTCCTGCCTCACAAACCAGCATTTTTCCTTCTACATCCAGCTGGGCATGGAGTGTTAAGGGCAACCTTATTACCTGAGCCTAGGCAGAAACAGAGAACAGTGCAGAAAAGGACATACGGGCTGGAAAGATTTAGTTAGTTGACCAAGGTCACAAAGCTGCAGAGCCAAAACTGTAACCAGGTCTGTCTGACTCTAAGTTCTCTGCTCTTTCTGCTTAGAAGGCAGGGTGTCCCACACCGGCATATACTAGGGGAGGGCCTCCTGCTCCCCAACCCCTCTCATTCCTGCTCCTCCTGCCATCTTCTCTACCTTTTCCCTCCCTTATACGCATGCTCCCAGCCACACATACCTCTCTAGAGCCCACCCCTCTTGCCCCTGCAACTCCCTTTCATAAGCAGAGGGAAACCGCCAGGCTTACTCAGAACAACCTCAGCCAACTGACTCGAGATAAGACGAGCAAGCACCTTGGCAGTAAGATGCAAATATAAAATTGCAAACAGCTTTTGAAGTTACAGCTCCATAATCTTCTAAGCCAAAGGACAGGGCTTTGCATCCTCTCCCTCTCACCTAAATCAACACTCCAAAGGACTGAAATGAGTCTAGCCAGCCTTCGGATGTGATCTCACAAGCCTGCCTGCCACACACATGCATTTCCAGCCTGTTGCCTGAGCAAAACTCACATGCAGCTTGTCACCACCTGATATGAGGGACGTGTTTCTGAGAAAATCAAAGGGAAGGGAT
>CM052809.1:54797256-55031903 GCA_028533885.1 Nasua narica | reverse complement strand
TGTGAGATGATAAAATGCCGAGGGATGAGACGACCGACGTCAGACGAATGACGTAGGCAACATAAGGTAGAGTTAGGACACTATTGACCTTCCGACGATTCGTCAGGAGAATCGCCAGCTTCAAGACTGCGGTGATGGCCGCAGGTCAACGAAACTGCGGGGGGAAAAAAAACTGCCGATGGGGAGACTACTTTCTCTCTCAACTCAACTTTTCCACCTGTAAAATGGAAATATTACAAGAGTACTTCCATCATAAGGTTGTTGTATTAAATTACTTAATCCATGTAATGAATTTAGTACAGTGGTTGGTGCAGAGCATTAACTACTACTGTGGGTTTTGTTTGTTTGTTTTTTGGGTTTTGTTTTTTAAAGAGATAGGAATTTATTGAATACATGGCAAGGGAGTAACAGGAAGGACAGAAGAGGCTGTCTGCCTCTCACTGTTCATTTTTAAAACAAAAGGAGAAGACGCAGGATATATATATCACATAACCTTTGGACTTTAGATGGCATCTCAAGTCCTAGTATTTTAGGGTCAAAATAAATAGGTTTAGATGGTCAAGCATAAAATTCTAATGTTTATGTTACTATTTCCAATGAAATGATTGCATTGTAAAAATTAATAAAAATTAATAAAACATTTTAGAATTAAGTCAGCTTAAAATAACAGTGCTAAGATTATGCATGACTTTTTATTTTCTTTATAGATTTCTATACTTCCCAAATTTTCTATGAAAAGCATGTATTATTTTATGCTCTGAAAAATGCATATGTAATAAAATTAAGCAAAATGTCTTATATAAACACATGTATCTACAGGAAATGGCAATTAAAGAATAAATAAGTATACTATAATTGCATCATGGCTTCCCCTACTGCCTACTGGCCCAAGCGGACATTTCTTTTGGAAATCTTTACAGGCCTAAATCTCCAAATCCAAATGGAAATGGGTCCCAGACATTGCTCAGATAAAACTGGCAGTACTTTCAGCCCAGAGAAAGGCAAAACAAAGAATTTGTTGTAATTGAAGGCTCCCACTTGAGCTAGTTTCATTTGTGTATGAATAAGGCCTCAGTCACACAATTGTTGCACAAAGATACACAGACAGACAGACAGACACACATACACACACATACCCCTTCACAAACACAGACCAAACACTGTTTCATTTCTACTGCTTTGTTCCTATGGAGTACTAGTCAGATATTGGCAGACTCTATTTCACTTTTGTCTGGGTGCACTCTGGGAATTTCACCCCCACCCTTCCCTTGCCACTTTCAATAGCTAAAAATGTCCCCAATTGGGGCCCTTTTTCAAGGAGGAAAATATTCTCATAAATCAAGAAAGTGCTAATGTTCTATAAGCATGCAAAGTTTAAAAACTGATGGAAGGGGGAAAAAACACTTTGAAATACTCATATAAGAAAGATGATGATGTGTAGTGAATTTAATCTGTTTTTTGGATCTATTGGCACAGGGACCAGTTGGGTCATTTGGCCCAGGACAAAAGCCCAGGGGACCTCAAATGTTGGCTGCTGTTTGGTGGTAAATTCAGGACCTCTCAGAGGCTGAGAGGGGTCTAAGCCTATTCCAAATTTGGAAATCTAATATATTTTTAAAAATGAATAGATGCCAAAACACTGTTACAAAAATTAGGGTGTGTTTCCTATATTTACATTTAGTTAACATATGCTTTTGACCCAAGAATAATTTTAATAACCATATGTACACCCTCTTTTGGACAAAGCTTCAGAAGTCAAACTTTGAGGCCCATCATTAACAAGAGGCTAAACTGAAATGGCCCCCAATTCCCAACCCTGTGACAAAGCTGAGCAAATCTGAGCAAAGAACAGGAAGAGGGCTGTCCTTGAAATGCTGATCTGAACTCAATTCCATTACTCTGGGTCCTGGCTACATCAGAGGTGTGGGGAACTGATAGCCAGGAAGAGACACCTCAGTTCAAGGGCTGACCAGTCCTTATTTGGCCTTTCAGTCCCTCTTTCTAAAACTTGACACTCAATGACATTCAATACAAGAAAACCTATTCTGAACTAACTTTCTCTGCTCTTCAGTTATCAAGCTCCCAATGACCTCCTTCTCTTCTCCCACCTCTGTCTAGATTTTATAATTTCCAAACACAACAGATTTATTCTAGGGCTCCAACATCTAAAGGCATCGAAGAGGGGAATTAGTTCCTCCAAGATGATGCTGAGTGGTCTTAACACCTGCCTCTTTGAAGTTGCCCTGGGTAGGAAGAAAAGATGACCATAGCAACCTATGTAAATGTATGTCCGCAGGATGCAGATATAACTACACACTCTGAGCTTTCTTGGGCATCCATGTGAGGACTGCCTGACATGAGACACAAAAGCAGAAAGACAAAGAGGCTACTAGGGTTTCTAAGTTGTGCTAATAATGAAAGTGAGACAGGATGATGCATGGGCCTTGTGTGGATGGTCTCATGACAAACTCATCCCTTCCTCTGTTAAGGGACATAAAAATATTGACTCAGCAACTGTTCATCTCAGGGTCCCACATGTTCCATAATCTGGTCTCACGATGCATGTGTGATCCATAATCTGGTCTCACTGGTGCATAGTGCATGTGATAAATGTTAACTGGCCTACAATAGTACTTTGAAAATAAGTTCAAGCTTAGACTCAGAAATCTTTTTTTTTTTTTTTTTTTGAGAGAGAGTGAGTGCGAGGAGGGGTGGAGGGAGGAGTTGGGCAGAGGTGAGAGAGAGAATCTTAAGCAGGCTCCACACTCAGGGCAGAGCGTGATGCCAGGCTCAGTCTCACGACCCTGACATTACCTGAGCCAAAATCAAGAGTCAGACATTTAACCAACTGAGCCAACCAGGCACCTCCAGGAATCCTTTTAAATTCTTTGTTGGTAAGTTACCCACTTAGGTCTTTATATATATTCAGTTTTTTAATAGGTTGATCTATCAAAACATACAAGTTATATTTATCCACTGCTCACCTTTCCCCTCTCCCATGTGTGTGCGTGTGCACACACACACACACACACAAACACACACACAGTCTTCCCACTTGTAAGAACACTGTTTCCTGTTGTTTCATTTTGTGGTTTGGAGATTTGAAAATAATATTTTTTCCAGGAAGAGTATCACAGGAAAGAAAATAGAAAATGATGGATCTATTTAATTTTAAAAAGAACAAAAGTGATTCTCCAAGGAAAAAGGAAGGTCTGGAATTAATAGAAGTCCATGCCCACCTAAAAGCAAAAAGCCAAACGGACTACTTCATTATAAATATATGAGTTTTTACAAACACACGCGCATGCACACACACAGAAGAAATTTGCTCTTACATGAAGGGAATTGAGTACAAATGCTATTTGGGTCAGAAAAAAAAACAAGTTCACACCACATTGCAGGAAACGATCTCCAGCAGCAGAGAGGGCCTAATGAGAATACTGGTCCCAGGGACATGGTGAGCATCCATCCCACCTCTTCGCTCAAAAGACAGAGTTTATTATCTCCCTTTCTGTGCATATACACTTCCAAACCTCAGACACTAACCTAATTGTCTGTTTTGTAAGCAAATCTCCAAAAGAAGGATAGGTTGCTGAGAGATGGCCACATTCCACAAAAAATTGCAGAAGAACATATGCACTTTAGAACATTCCCTTTGGTCGGGAATTGTCTGTGTTCCAGCAGGACTGACCCAGGATTTGCAGGGTATCTATTGTGAAAGCATGGGCAGTCCCTCTGGTCACTATCTCCTTCGAAATAGAAGAAAGGTCACTCTTACACAATAAGTTATACCAGCAGGACTTGGCCAGATTGCTTTTCATGCTCTCTCACCTATCACACCGTGATCTGCGTCTTTTAAAGCAGCTGGGAGTAATTCAAAAATGAATCAAAGGCACCAAGGTGAGTTATCAATTAGACTAGGGTTCTCTGATAAAAATAATAACATAGCAACAACAACAATAATAGATGGTTGGAATTTTACCTTTCCAGAAGTTCTTTTTTCTTGGTCCCAAAGCACTTTGTACTTCCCTGTTCTTTTTTATTATTATTTTTAAAAATACTTTATTTATTTATTTGAGAGAGAGCGAGAGAGAGAGAGAGAGAGAGAGACAGGGATAGCGAGAGACAACATGAGTGGGGAGGAGAGGGAGAAGCAGACTCCCTGCTGAGGAGAGAGCCCAATCCAATGCAGGGCCCGATCCCAGGACCCTGGGATCCTGACCTGAGCTGAAGGCAGACGCTTAACCGACTGAGCCACCCAGGAGCATTTTCTAACTGCCTTTACACATCTGTCTCTCCTACTGGTTGATGGACTTCATAAGAACCCCGCCTCATTCTTATTCATTTCATATTCATAGAGCCTTCAGGGTAGGTAGAAAGTAAAAGGCTCTCAATAAATGTTTGGGAGATGGATAAATGTATGAGGAATTAATGTACGCCAGAGTGCATCAGGAAACAGCATCCAAAATTCTTCAAATAAAAATGAGAGAGCATCAAGTAAAATTGCCTGCAGCACATCACCCAAACATTGAGAAAGGACTTCATTATTCCCCAGATTTCATCAGTGATTCATTCCAAATAATTACAAGATTATTTAAAAGAATGTTGAAATGCACACACTTCATCGCCAACACTATCAAAAATGTCAGTCACGTCCAAAATAGCTACCATCTGTGTGATCAGGATGTGACCCACTAAGGACTCGGGAGGTGATACAGTCAGTGTCCCTGGAAAGTCTGGAAGTCAGCCTCTCAAACAGAAGAGCTTAAGGAAACCGAGGGCAGTTTGCTCTCTTGACCCCAGGGTTAGCACTTTCATAGAGGCAGGAAGTTGGAAGAGGACCCGGGGTCAGACTTCTGCAATGGTGTGAAGTAAATGAAATTTGTCTTCACCTCTTCAGTGTCTCCCTGCTGGCTCCGATCTGTCCTTAATAAGCACTGTGGGAAATTCCAATGCAAGAGAGTAAGTCATACGAAGGTATAAGTAACTTAAAATAATTGTGTAAATTAGTCCCACATGAGCATTTGCCTTTGTAATAGGAAGCAGTGTCGTTACTCCAAGAAATAATACTGAAATTCTGAAATTTCTACCATCAATCCAGCAAGGGATGAACTTGAGGGATGACAGCCAGTCCCAGCTTGCTCAGGTGGTAGCTACCCACCGAAGGAGCTAAATACATGCTTTAAACTTTGAAATATAAAGTTCAGGCATTGGATCTGCTGTGACAAAACCTGTTGGAAAAATAAAACACCTATAACTCTTTCAGTGATTGATCACTGAAAGGTTATCAGGCTTCAGACACTGATCAGTGATTCTCTAGAGACCCCAAGTGGTCAGAATAGGTACTCATTCTTGTATGACCAGAAAGATGTTAGGAAGGTAAAATTAAGACCTATAACTTGGTGATCTCTACTAGGGAAACACCAGAAACCTTCAATAACGGGCAGTTTGAGTCATTTACTTATGTTTCTATCTATTTTTGTTTCTCTCGCCTTTTTCTTCTTTTTCTATCTTATAACCCTATTTGCCCTAAGTGCCTCAGAGGGCCCTTGTCTTTGATGGGCTTTGTCCATTTTCATTGCTTTGCCTGGGTTGCCCACACATCAGAAACCATGTTGCCCTTCAAGGGATCCAATCAAGATTGCATTTCTCCCATGCATTCCAAGGACTCCTACATCGTCTTTCACCCTGATAGTCCCTTGGTTTTTGTTACGTGAGTCTCATACCAGCATATACTTTCAGGTAAGTACAAGAATGTGCTATTGCTGCCTTAGATCTCCACCCTTATTCTGCCAGGAGCGTTTCATCAGGGGCATGAAATGGACTATCCCAGAAGACTAAATTTTAAGAGCTAGATTCAAATTACTGCTAGTTTGTCAGTTCATTGTGGAGCTCAGGAAATAGAGACAGGCTATATATACATATATATGAGGAAGAGTCAGAAAGGATAGACTAAATGATGCCAAACCTTACAGGAAATGCAGAGATGACCCTTCCCAACAAATAAAAATTATTTCCACAAATCTGTGGTAAAAGCAAAATAAATATCTATTTTAATCTGAACCTTTATCATGTACACATTTTAGTTGGTAACTTTATTTTTCTCTCCCAAATTTTCTTAGGCAACTACTAAAATTACATGATATATATCATATATTAAATATATATAATCACCAACCTGTACCAGGTCATTTCTTTGGCATTAGACTGTAATTCCTCCCGGTTTATACTAATCATACCTCAGTAATAGAAAAAGGTGAATCACATCAATAGGAATGGGGTGGGCTGTGAGCACATCATCTATAAATCTTATCTGAGCTCTCACTTTACCTTGAAGTTCTAGTCCAAGATCACGAACAGGTTTCTCTTATTCCTCTTTAAAAATCCCCACTTCAGATAAAGCCCTTTCCATTTAATTCTGAGTGGCCTGGGTGTGAGACTGAGAGTCAGTCACACCAGTGACAGAAGCAGCCGGCCCAGAAGGAACTACTGAACCTGGACCCCATCTGAGCAGTTTTTTCTTATTCATAGAAATATAGGATTTCCCAAAAGGCCTGTCAGGTTAATGGTTGTTCCATGAAATACACATACACATAGTTATAAATAGCTAGTTAATGGAGAGTTGTGTCCTAGAAGTGTATGGACTCAGAGAACTTTTTAATCAAAGGCTCAAGGTGAGGGGGAAAAAAAGAAGCATACAGCCTTTTTGCTTCCTTAATTCAATCCAACTTGGAAATAGTAGAGACCACTGAGCAATACTTGGCAATATCTTTATTGTGTTATCCAAATTCAGGACCCTGAATCTTAGTGTAAAAGCAAGCTAGTTTCTCAACCAGTGCTTCCTCTCTCAAGTTCACTCATTTGAAGTCCTTCCCCTCAAGCCCCCCCCTAAATACGATATTTAAAGATGGAGCCCTTGAGAGATAATGAAGCTTAGATGAGGTCATGAGGGTGGAAGCCTCAGGATGGGATTAGTGTCCTCATAAGAAAAGACACCAGAGAGCTTTCACTCTCTCTCCTCCTTGTGTGGACACAGCAAGAAAGTGACCACCTGTTAGTGAGGAGAGAGTTTTCACCAAAACCTGGCCATACTGGCACCCTAATCTCAGACTTTCAGCCTCTAGAACTGTGATAAAGTTAACTTCTGTTCTTTAAGGCAGCCATTCAATGATATTTTGTTATGGCAGCACAAACAGACTAAATAGCCAGTTTCATACACAATGCATATACCACTAGTCTAGAAGTTAATCCCACCAAGACCTGATTACCACTGACCAGAGCCACTGATCTAGATCCCTTCTCCATGCAGGTACCTTCTCCCTATAAAGCATTTTGTCTTTGTTCTTAAATAAATCCTTCAAATCGCATGTATATATAAACATATAAATAATATATAAATATATTTACTTTTATATTATATGTATTATATTAAATATATTATTATATAAACTTTATATATAACATATATATATATTTAATTTTGCAAGATAACCTGTGACATCCGTGTTCTCATCTTTTCTCCAAAGAACCTATAGCCTATCCCCACTCAGGCCCAAATGTCACACTTGAGGATTTCAAAAAGTCAGCAAAGATGAGACAAAAATCCTGATTTCCTAACAAGAGCTTCTGTGTCAAGTTCCTAATCTGATCTCCCAATCTGCTGAGCTCAGTTTTCTCTTCCTTCCCTAAGGTCTATGGTAAAACCAGGTGAAGCAGTCTGCTATGACTTTAGAAGGGAGAGGGTAGAGAGCTATCACATTATTTCATTACAAAAACCAGTCATCTGTTAATCCCTAAAATATTTATTGCCTAATATATGAAGACTATCACATTGGGTTTGCAAAATTTTGAAGTTTTTTTTTTTTCTATTTTCCAAAATTGTAAGAGCATGCTTAGGTGTAGAAAATTATTATTATTATTATCATTATTATTATTATTACCTGAAAAGCTGGCACCATAATTGCTCTTAAGAAAGAAACCATTTTTCTTCTGGTCAGTCTTTTGTAGTAGAATGTGGACCCTGAAAATACAAAGGTTGTCAGGAACAAAAGCAATAAAGAGATAGCTAACCTGTTCTGCTCGTGCTCCACAGGAGAAAATGAGAGATTTGGTGTTGCTCTAAAATGAGAAAAGAGAGAAGAGATGAAGAACCAAACAAATGACACGGTAGGAGGATGGGAAATATGTAAGGCAAGGTAGCTACTGAGGAATACACCTTGGTGAGCTTTTAAACACACTAATGGTAAAAAATAAGAATTGGTTTAAAAACAGGAACTGAGTAGTCAGAAAGGCTCTGTATTTCAACAGTGAATCCTTGAATAACTCCCCCCAACTTAGCCAAGGTACATCATGATCTGGTCAGTGGCGCCCCCTAGAGCCTCCTGTGTGTCACCCGCAGGGCTGTTCCCAGGGACCGTTGCTTCGGACTTCCCAGAGCTTTTTAAGGCCCTGCAAACCCATCCTGTGCCAATTGTTCAAGTCTTTATAAATGCATAAATGTAATTTGGTAAATTAGTAAATTTGGTAAATTCAGCAAATTGGTCATTTAACAATGGGCAAATAGCTTTTTGGCAATTTGGACCAATTGCCCTAGTACTAGAAGGAAATCATTCCCAGGCCTTGGCAAATCTGCCCACCATAGCGTTCAATATAGCACTTTGCTGTTCACTCCCTCCTACTCTCCCTTAGTAAAATGCTAAGTGTCCAAAATTCAAGAACCAGGCCTCATTCTCTCAGAGAGGATCAGAGGTTTAGACTTAGGCCTAGAGAGATATTTAAAAGCTACAAAAGCTCATATTTATACGTGTCCTTTAAGCCAAAAGTTAAGAGAAAATGATTAGCTAGGTTTGCCTATAAGTAGAAATACCCATAAATGAGATATTATTATCAACCTAGGTAACATATAAATAAATGTGGCCCAGGGCACGATATCAAAGAGAATATGTACACAGGCCAAAGGAGGGTAGAAATGGTGTGGTGTGCAATGAGGGCCAAACGCTCAGCTCCATGTCTCTTCTCATGCACATAATCTGGGGAATGAACGGTACACACCACAGAAGAATCAAACTCATGTGTGTCTCCTTTTTCCCCTATCATTCTCCCATTGTATCATTTAGGAATTCAGCCCCAGACTCCATGAAAGAGGAAGGGTTTAAACCCATTCTTGGTGAAGGCACCTCTGCCCTTCAGAGAAACCATCCCCACTCTGCCCTGAATGGGAGACCACAATGCTCCTGGGGAGGGCGTGGGGATGCTCTCCCCACATGGTCCAGAGCTGAGCTCCAAAACTGATCCCGGATGTGGCCAGCCAGTTCCCAGGCTTGGACGGCTCAGAGAAGAGCTGAGTCCTGCCAGGAAAAGCAGGGCAGAGGCGTGTTGGTTGTGGGGGGAAGAGAGTGAGAGAGCATCTGCTCTTCTTTCTTTATTCGGTCCCCTTATAACCAACTTTCTCCTTCACTGACAGATAGAAAAAAAGCTAAACATATACAGAAGAGAGGCCTTGTTGCAATGAGCAAGAAAACTCCAGCTGGGAACATTAAAATCACACAGACAAAAAAACCCCCATTGGCAGCCCCCAGCACTGGACCAGCCAACGCTCTGCCTCTTGAGAGCCAAAGACACATCTGCAGAAACATACACTCTGCAGCAGCCACAGAAGAGTCTGATGCTGGGGAAGAAGGCAGAGGTAAATGTGTCTCCCCATCACTCCACACACAGGTCCCAAGGGCTTTCCTAGCACCAAGCCAAGGAGCGGGCTGTCAGCCGGTGTCCATCCAGGTAGGGGGCAGTGGGATGACCAAGGTCCCCCACATCAAACCTGGGACCCTCCTGCAATGGGTTACCTGCACAGTAGGAAGTTACCTTAAGGCTGGTTTCCAGATACAGAGAGGGGCTATGTGAATGAGGGCCCTGCAACTCTATCCTCAAGTTTAAAAAGTGGTTATCATGAAGAAACACTCTCTTGGGCCCTCTTACTAGATTTGGGGAGGGGATAGATTCATACAACTGAACAAATATGGAACTTAAAGCAAAGGCCAGAAGACTAGCTATGACTAGCTCTCTCTAGCAATCCTTAGAGAGACACAACCTACTATTAATAACACTTCTTCACTTGCTTGAGAGCACGGCCAGAACACGGGCTGCAGAATCGAATGTTCAGCATGTAGCTAAGAGAGAGTCCCCCGGCATCATCTGCAGCTGCGCTTTTCAGAAACCACCCAATTCCATATCCCAAACAACCAAGGTTGAATCCTCAGGGAGAGGCTGATTCAACTTGTGGTCATTTGATGAGCTGCTCTGATTTTGAAAGGAGGTCTGACAGTCCTCACACTGAACAGGTTAGAGTGAGCCTGATAACAGTTAGCAGAAAAAGTCACAGAGTCCTGTGGGGACCTTCCAGAAACAGCTTGTTCCACTGTCTCCCCAGACTTTAGTTCAATCCACTTCTTGCGCTTAGGTGAGAACAAGGGAAGGAAACAGAAGGGGTTCGTATTTCATCTTCCAGCCCCTGAGCTACAAAGGCCCTCGGTCACTCTTCTTGGAGTTCACCAAGTGTAACAGCCCCGGATGGGCATGAATCACCCCTCTGTCATCCCTGGCTAGGCCCTGCCATGGTGTGCAGTGAAAGTTCACACTGTCACCCTTGCTGTGCAGACAACCCGGTACAGGGTGCTCCCGTCCCCGGCGGGACACTCAGTTTCAATGGTTTCAAATCAAGTCACAAAAGCTGAATGCATCCTCTTTCCCAGGAAAGAAGAGTGTGAGTTTGAGAGGGAATCTGGCTCTCTCTGGGGGCCTTATCTCTCTGCACTGGAAGAGGCATGTCAATGTCTTCTGACAGATCACAAGCAAAACTTTTCTCAGGGATTCCTTCTTTGACCACAATAGCCCCAAACATCCTTGCTATTCATCTGAGGATCCCCTGGGTTCCTGTCCTCACAGGCTAAGGACAGCCCTGGGAGGGAGTTTGTTAGGGGAAGGAGAGTGATTGCGCGATTCAGTTTTGGAATGCCCTCAGCTCTTCACTAAGCACCCTGTCACAGTATCTTAAAGACCAAAACCATAGAAACCACAGTCAGCTTGTGGTTAACCCAGCTATTGTTCTCCCTGTGGCTGGACAGGCAGTAAAAAGGGCAGGAGACTGGGGGGCTTGAGACGGAAAAGAGTTCATCTTGAGCCACCCTTCTCCTCTTGGCCAAACAATGTCAGACGTGGTCAAGACTGAGGAGCTAAGCTCCTTCCACAGGAAGGTAAGTGTCTATGGTGCCAGCTCCTATCTGTTGCTCCCCTCCAGTGACCCTCACTGAGTTAAGCACTATGACAGGAGCACAAGGTATGGTCCTCAAAGGGATGGCAGCCACCAGCAACCCAGCACAGGCGAGGCAGGATGGCGAGGGCAGGATGGTAGGGGCAAGTGCACAGACTCCAGATCTAGTTGGCTTTGGTTTAAATCCCGATCCCAGTACTTAGCCAGAATTTAAGACAGGTTTTTTAGGTTGCTGTTTTCTCATTTGTAAAATAAATGTGGCAGTTGCGGGGGGGGGGGGTCACCCTTATAAGAACTACTGTGCAAACTCAATGAGCCAATGTACATAAGTTATCCATATCTTATCCAAATGTCAGCTGTTCATGGGATAAGAAAAAATGCATCAAATATAATGCCAAAAAAGGATACTATGACAGACATGAAACCGTCTACAAGCCTAGATGAGTTAGAGGGGACACTTCTCCCATGTTCTTTAAATCAATTTAAGTACAACTCAAGCCCCCTGTAAATGTAACAGTCACTGTCGGACTCCCTCCCTCACAGGGCTGAGCCTTCCACAGCTCGAGGACACCAGGACACCATCTTCATGTGGCACCTGCCCGGCCCTCATGGTTTCTACTAAAGTGCCTCATGACTCGGCCCACGTGATTCCCTCTGGGCCAGAAGCTCTGCCACCTCCTTGCCTCTCTCTGGGGAATGAGGAGCCTCTCCCAAGGTTGGAGACCATGTGACCAACACACCATGCAGTCACCTCTGAGGTCTTCCTGCTGGCCAAGGGCCTGCTCATATTTACCAGCCTCTTCCATCTCCCCTTTTGGGAGTCTCTCTTTTCCCTTTCTGCTTGTCCACAAAGGTGCCCCCACAACCCTGCTCCTTTCTCTCCATCCAGTACACTTCATGTGATTCCCTGACAAAAAGCAGGCAGATTTTACTCTACACGGTCTCTACTTTCCTCCCAGACGTAACGATTCCAAAAGGCCCGTCAGCCAAGTGTTTAAAAGGGGAGATGGGAACATGCAACAAGCAAAACACAAATTAATACACCAAGGTAGCATTCTGTTGCAATAAAACATCAGGAAATAAATGTACAATTGTGTCATGCTGATGACAGAGTCACCAGGATCTATACTTTTAAACACGATTGTGTTCTATGTCATCGCACCTCCTCCTGCGAGCTTGGGACAGGATAATGCAGCGGCCTGATCACCTCAGCAGATAATGTGGGTCAGGGTGCCTTCCCACGGGGGAATGACTCCTTAGCTGAACTCTAATATAAGAAGGGGAAAGATCCTGGAGAAGGACAAGAGGGAGGACATTTGAGATAGAAGCTAGAGGAAGGGCAAAGGCATGAAGGTCACAGTCATGGAAGGGGAGGGACAGAGAGACACGAGGGCTGCTGAGTATTCCTGAAACCCAAAGTACCAGGAAAAGGAGTCCCCACAGACAGAGGTAGGTCATCAAAAGCGTAGCCCCTGCTGAGCAGCTCGACCACTAACACTCAGTCTGCCTCCTGAGGCAAGGAATGAGGACCCCAGGTGCTGTGGCAGGACTATGCAAAGCCAAAGGGTAAAGAAACACATGTAAGTAATTTCAAGTATTGCATTTATGATAAGACAAATGTAGATTTGTTACTAAGAAGAAGGTAAAATTTGATGAGTAAATTAAAAAGATAATATAGGATTTTTTTTTTATTTATAAAAAAGATATCTCTCTGTTCCCTAGGGATTGCATTCATCCTCTTCAGTCCTTAAGTGTACTTCTACAGCAAATTTTGAGAAGTGCTTTAGATCAGTAGCTTTCATTTTTGCTAAATCAGGATTCCCAGTTAGAAAAGTGAAGTGCATTTTTCATAGTTACCCAGCCCTGTAACACACACACACACGCACACACACACACACACACACACACTTACAACCAAAGTTTTGCAAGCATTACTTACTCTTACTATGTGGTAATCACTGTTCTCTAGTCTATTCTATCCTATGCTATCCTATTTAACTTTCTTTTTCTTTAAAACTTTGATCACAAGTAACTAAACTGATTTCATAACCCACTGATGGGTTCCCACCCATAGTATAAACATTGCTGCCATAATTGAGGTAGAGCCATTGAACAGATATCAATAAAGAAGTCACCCAGTTAGATTTGTGTTTTTAATAAATCATGCTCTCGGCTGTGTGGAGTTTGACTTTGAGCAAGATCAACAGAAGAGCAGATCAGACAGGTGGTTCTGATTCTTCAGGTGGTCTGTAATGAGGGCATTGCATCAAAACAGAAATAATAGGCATAAAGAGGAGATAATGATCACGAGTATTTAGGAACTAGAATCAGGAGGATATAATACTGGCTTGGACATGGGTCTGAAAGAGTGGGAAACATCTAGAATGGCTCCCAAGTTTCTGCCTCAGCCCTGGTCTACCACTTACTGAGGCACACAGGACTAGATGGGCAACTCCTCAGTTCACTTTGAATTTGAGGTTCTTGAACTATGTCTGCGTGGAGGGCCCAGAAGGCATTTTCATGCACAGAACTGAAAAATGAGAACTAAAAATTAATATTTTGGCATCATCAGCATATGGGTAGCATTTAAAACTTTGAGAGTGTGTGTGATGCTCCAGGGAGACTTCTATATATGTTCGGCACATAAGATTGTTTCACTCTCTCTTCACGTATGTGATTATATGTATGCAATATTTTACACACAGAATTAATTGCTGTCATGTTTTACCTCCCCCGCTCCCCCACTCACTGAAAACAAAATTAGCAAGAGAACCCCTGACGTCACGGTGGAACTCAGATTGTGGGAGGACACAAAGTTGTCCTCTGGCCCATGAAACCAATGCACATCACTCTTTGGCACTTGGCTACAACCCCAGGACATTAGGTACTGTCTATTGGTTTCTTGCTGCATTCCCACATCCAACCCTGCGCTCGGCATAGAAAGTGGCATGTAGCAGGCACTCGGGGAATTACAGGTGAATGAGGCAAGTCATTCTGCCTCACATTTAACTGTCACATGTACACATCTATTTCCTTTGAAGTCCAGATTCACGCATGGTTGATTAAGGGGAGATCTTTCTATAATAGAAAAAAGTGCTCAGATGGGGTGGCTGGGTGGCCCAGTCCGTTATGCGGCTGTCTTTGGCTCAGGTCATGATCTCAGGTATCTGGGATCAAGCCCTACAACAGGCTCCTTGCTCGGTGGGGAGTCTGCTTCTCCCCTGCCTGCCACTCCCCCTGCTTGTGCTTGCTCTCTCCCTCTCTTTCTGTGCCAAATACATAAATTTTTAAAAAAATCTTTAAAAAAAGAAAAGAAAAGAAAAAATGCTCAGAGTAGAAATAATAATGTGATTGCTTGGAAATGTGACCCATTTTTTGGGCAAGATATGACAGAAATTAGTTTTGTATCTAAAAATGACAATATATAATGACAGAATAAAAGAATCTTCTACTAGGAGAATATAATTACCATACTCTTAACAAATGTAAGAGTCATGCTTGAATGAGTTAGATGAAATTTCCCTGCTGTGACTAAAATGCATTTCCTTATACAAATACATGATTTCACAAAGATGTCATGTTATATAATTTTAAAACCTGTCAAAATAACTTATTCAAAAGTATTTCATTTTAAGACTTTAAAAATATCCATGTTAGCTATGTTGTGAATAATAAACTGATCACATAAATAATTTCATTTTTAAGAGTGTTATTTCCATTTTTCATTTAAAATAAACACATTAAAAACAGCAGATGCCTGAGATCATTTTACATATTGTTGGATGTTAAGTTAGAGAACGATGCAACTAACCTGGGTTCAAAATTGTTTCTGTTTGACATTTTAGACTCTTACATACATATAGAAGGAGGCTAATCACACATTTATTGATAGGATCATAAAAATTATCAGTTCTCAAGGCTAATGTTATAGTATCTAACTTATTTTAGAATACTTGCACACAGACAGAGCAATATATTTGTACAGGAACCTTAACTAACCTGAACTCCTCAAGGGGTGATTAATTAGCACTTAAAAGACCCTAATCTGACATTCTCTGAGAAGCCTACTACAAGCAGATTTCAATATGGCTTTTCAAATCTGCATTAAAAGATAAAAATTCACATAAACATGCTAGATAATACTTTCACTGGTGAAATAACATGTTCTGGATAGTGGTCAGATGGAAATTGTATGCAGGTACTTTAACCTTATGAAAATGAGTGAAAATTTGTCATGTTCCCTCTCAATGTGAGACCGTAGACCGTAGACCGTAGGTCCAGTCTTCACCACTTGATGAAGGGCTTTTTTTGCCTATTCAAACTAGAGGGCTTTTTCCTCCTTTCATGAATACTGTTTTATCTGCCTTGATGTGAACATTTATGCAAAATGTTCAGCCTGAGTGCCTAGAAGGACAAAGACGTCATCTAGCCAATTCCATGACTACTTGCTAAAACATGTTAGATTATAGTAGAATTATGTCTAAGACTTGCTTTGATTATTCCTAACACCTGGTAACTAGGGTTGGGGAAGGAGCTATCTGGTTGTGATATCCAACTGTGATATCCAGTGGGAACTGGATAGTTCCCACTTATTTCTAACTGTTGGAAGTGACCTGTAATGACCAAAAGAAACTGACATTGTCTTTGGCTAAATTGGCTAACATGAGTTTTCAAAACTACAGTAGAGAGACCAGTAGGGATAGACAGAAAAAGACTGACTCTGTCCCTGTCCCAAATAACTTGAAGCTGAATAATTTCTGAAGTCTAACTATCTTCACAAAAAGTGACATATGAAATGAATGGTACAGATAGAATGACTGGTCTAGTCTATACCTCCCGTTACAGGGGTGAGAACTTCCACCCAGTCAGAAGAGCAGAATCTCACAGGTAATAAGTGGACCCACACACTGCCTTAAGACAAGGGCAAGCCAATCAGCAAAGAAGCCTCAGTCTTACTCTGTCCAAAGGGTTGAACATTTCCTACATTTCCTACTCCCTGGGTGACTGGAGGGCAGTGAAAACAATGCCCCATGGGCTGCCATTAGTTGTATTTCCTGCTGTGGATTTGAGGTTTGAATGGAATGAAGCACTATACAAAATATAGAAAGACAGGTTGTTGAGATTAGGTTAATAGTTGAAATTTCATGGTCAGGAATTTAGCCTTTTGAATTTAGCATGACTCTCTCACATACAAAGATCCTAAATTTATTCAGCAAACATGACTTGAGCAGCGATTATATGCACAGGTACATTACTAAACACCAGGGACACAGAAATAAAAGAGACATAATCCCAGCCTCAAGTTGTCACCTGTCCTATGGAAATGGTGTGATCTCAGTTGGAATTTCAAAGGACTTAATTTAGCTCATGTTTTCCTGGATGCCTAGAATGACCTGGGGCAATTTCTGAGCACAGGGAAAGAGTTAAAGGTAGATGTCAAAAGGGAACAAGAAGGGGAAAGATATTAAAAGAGGTTCCTTCTGGTGGCAGCCTTTCCGGCATCACCCTGGGATCAGCCCGAACCATACGTGAGGTAACTGAAGTTATAAGCCAGGTGAGGGATATAAGTCTACTGGTAAAACGCAGATTCATCCACGGCAGCTTGGGTCTTGTCTTGAAAACATTAGAAACATAATGCTTTTCTATGCATTCATGTTCTTTAGTATGTTTACCCCAAATCCTTGCAATGAAGAGAGCCTTCTTCCTTTCCATTTCCATTGACCAGATGAACTCAGAATCGTCTGGGGTTTGCATCGCACAATGTCTCCAATGAAACAGAGGTAGATGAAAGTGAAATACATCCTGTACCTCCTGCCAAGTTCGAAAACAGACCCAGATTGGGGCCAGATGTGTAAATCATGCCAAATCATATTTTACCCTTCCAGAGCGCCGTTCCTCTGAGACACTTAGACACAGGAGCAGGTAGATATTGACTCCTAGAAAATATTTTCCCTGAGATATAAGGGAAGGATTTTAGACTCAAGGACAAAACTTGGATTTTCTGGTGCTGGGCATTAGATTTGCCCTTGGCAAAGCATTTAGGACGGCTTGGAAAAAGTCGAAAGACTTGTTAGGCATCAAAACCTCAGAACAATGCTTTAATGATTTAAGTGTAAATGAATCTTTGACACATCTGGATTAAATTTCCCTTACAAGGCACATGCTAAAACACTAAAGAATAATGTTTTTGACAAGCCACATGTTCAGTTCACCAAATGAGTGCAAACTATGTGATAGATCATCTGTGAGACCCAACTGTGTGCCATCCCACAGGACCCATGCTGCCCCCAGGTGGACGCATCTCAGGCACTCACTCAATAAATGGTTTTCTATATGGAAAACAATGAAACCGGACCCTTATCTTACACCATACATGAATAATAAAAACCAACTCAAATGGATTAAAGATTTAAACACAAGACCTAAAACTAAATACTATATATAGAAAGCCCTAAAGACTCCACCAAGAAACCAGTAGAATTGATAAATTAATTCAGTAAGATGGCAGAATACGAAATTGATATTCAGAAATCTGTTGCATTTCTATACACTAATAATGAAGCAAAAGAAAGAGAAACTAAGAAAACAATCCCATTTGCAATTGCACCAAAAAATAAATACATAAAATAAAATGCCTAGGAATAAATGTAACCAAAGAGGTGAAAGAAATGTACTCTAAAAACTATAAAACACTGATAAAGGAAATTGAAGATGTCACAAAGAAATGGAAAGACATCCCATGCTCATGGACTAGAAGAACAAATACTGTTAAAATGTCTATACCACCCAAAGCAAACTATATATTCAATGCAATCCCTATCAAAATACCAACAGCATTTTTCACAGAATTAGAACAAACAATTCTAAAATTTGTATGGAATTAACCACAAAAGACCCCTGATAGCCAAAGCCATATGAAAAAGAAAGGAGAAAAAAAAAAAAGGCTGGATGCATCACAATTCCAGACTTCAAGTTACATTACAAAGCTGTAGTAATCAAAGCAGTGTGGTACTGGCACAAAAGCAGACACATAGATCAATAGAACAGAATAGAAAGCCCAGAAATAAACCCACAATCACATGGTCAATTAAACTTCAACAAAAGAGGCAAGAATATCTGGCGGGAAAAAGACAGTCTCTTCAACAAAGGGTGTTGGGAAAACTGGAAAAGAAAGAAAAGAAAAGAAAAGAAAAGAAAAGAAAAGAAAAGAAAAGAAAAGAAAAGAGAAAAAAGAAAAGAAAAGGGAAGGGAAGGGAGAAAGGAAAGGAAGGAAAGAAAAGGAAGGAAGGAAGGAAGGGAGGGAAAAGAAAAAGAAAGAAAAGAAAGAAAGAAAAGAAAGAGAGAAAGAAAAGAAAGAAAGAAACAAAAAAAGAAAGAAACTGGATCACTTTCTTACACCATACAGAAAAATAAACTCAAAATGGATTAAAAACCCAAATATGAGACCTGAAATCATAAAAGTTCTAGAAGAGAGCACAGGCATTAATTTCTCTGATGTCGACCATGATATCTTTCTAAATATGTCTCCTGAAGAAGAAAGACAAAAGCAAAAGTAAACTCTTGGGACTACAAAATAGTCTCTGCACAGCAAAGGCAACAATCGACAAAACTAAAAGACAACCCACTACTAAAAGAATGGGAGAAGATATTTGCAAATGACATAACCAATAAAAGTTTAGTTCTCTCTCTCTCTCTCTCTCTATATATATATATATACAAACTGGGGCACCTGGGTGGCTCAGTGGGTTAAAGCCTCTGCCTTAGGCTCAGGTCATGATCTCAGGGTCCTGGGATCAAGCCCCGCATTGGGCTCTCTGCTCAGCGGGGAGCCTGCTTCTCTCTCTCTCTGCCTGCCTCTCTGCCTACTTGTAATCTCTCTCTCTATGTCAAAGAAATAAATAAAATCTAAAAAACAAAACAAAACAAAACAAAAACACCAAACCTGATACAACTCAAGACCAAAGAAACAAATAATCCAATTAAAAAATTGGCAGAAGAACATGCCTGTTCATGTTCAGACCCTATTAGACCCCTACCATTTTTTTTTCAACTTGATTGAAACATGAACAGACATTTCTCCAAAGAAGATATCCAGATGGCCAACAGACACATGAAAAGATGCTCAACATCATTCATCATCAGGGAAATGCAAATCAAAACCACAATGAGATATCATGTCACAGCTGTTAGAATGGCTAAAATCAAAA
Organism: Nasua narica; assembly: GCA_028533885.1. NCBI lineage: Eukaryota > Metazoa > Chordata > Mammalia > Carnivora > Procyonidae > Nasua > Nasua narica. The sequence goes on along the minus strand of CM052809.1, from coordinate 55,012,430 downwards.
ACATAAGAAACAACAAGTGTTGGTGAGGATATGGAGAAATAGGAACCCCCTTGTGCACTGCTGATGGAAATGCAAACTGGTGCAGCCACTGTGGAAGACAATATGGAGATTACTCAAAAAAATAAAAAATAGAACTACCCTATAATCCAGTAATCATACTACTGGGTATTCACCCAAAGAATACAAAAATACTAACTCAAAAGGATATATGCACTCCTCTGTATATTGTGGCATTATGTACAAGAGCCAAATTATGGAAGCAACCTCAGTGTCTACTGATAGATAAATGGATAAAGAAGATGTGGTATACATATATAATGGAATATTATTCAGCCATAAAAAGGACGAAATCTTGCCACTTGCAGCAACATGGATGGATCTAGAAAGTATAATGCTAAGCAAAATAAATCAGTCAGAGAAAGACAAGTATCATATGATTTTACTCATATGTAGAATTTAAGAAAGAAAACAAATGAACAAAAGGAGAAAAAAAGAGGTAAGCCAAAAAACAGATTCTTAACTATAGAAAACAAACTGGGGGCCCCTGGGTGGCTCAGTTGGTAGGGCGACTACCTTCGGCTCAGGTCATGATCCCGGAGTTCCGGGATCGAGTCCCATATCGGACTCCCGGCTCTGCGGGAAGTCTGCTTCTCCCTCTGACCTTCTCCTCTCTCATTCTCAGTCTTTCTCTCTCTAATAAAAAAAAAAAAAAAAAAAAGAAAACAAACTGATGGTTGCCAGAGGGGAGGTGGGAGCGGGGATGGGGAAAACAGGTGAAGGGGATTACAAGTACACTTATCTTAAAGAGCACTGAGTAATATATGGAATTGCTGAATCACTACATTATACACCTGAAACAAACAGAACACTATATATTAATTACAATGGAATTAAAATTATAAAAATGGTTTAAAAATCTAATCATAAGACCTAAAACCATAAAACTCCTAGAAAAAAAGCACAGGGAAAAAGCTGCTCGGCATCAGTCTTGGTGATGATTTTTTGGATTTGAAGTGAAAAGCAAAAGCAACAAAAGCAAAAGTAAACAAATGGAATTACATCAAAAGAAAAAGCTTCTGGACAGAAAAAAAAAATCAACAAAATGAAAAAGCAGCCTATGCAGTGGAAGAAAATATTTGCAAACCATATATCGGATAAGAGGTTAGTATCCAAAATATATAAAGAACTCATACAATTCAACAGCAAAAACAAACAAAAAACAGTAATAATAACAACAAACCAGATTAAAAAGTGGGCAAAAAATCTAACTAGATATTTTTCCAAAGAAGATAAACAAATGACCAATACGTACATGATAAGTGCTCAACATCACTAATTATCAAGTAAATGCAAATCAAAACCATAATGAAATACCATCTCACATCCATGAGAATGATTACCAAAAAATCAAACTATAACAAGTTCTGGTAAAGATGTGAGAAAAAGGGAACCCTTTTACACTGCTGATGGGAATGTATACTGGTATAGCCTTCATGGAAAACAATACTGAGGTTCCTCGAAAAATTAAAAATAGAACTACCATATAATCCAGCAATTTCACTTCTGGGTATATATCCAAAGGAAATCAAATCACTATCTCAAAGATATCTGCACTCCCATGACATGAGAATTATTTACAATAGACAAGATATGGAAACAACCTAAGTGTCTATCAACAGATGAATGGATAAAGAAAATGCAACTCACACACACACACACACACATACGCACACAGGCACACACATACAGAGAATGGATTATTACTCAAACTTAAAAAAAGAAAGAAACGCAACAACATGAATGAACTGGAGAGCATTATGCTAAGTGAAATAAGCCACAGAGAGAAAGACAAATATTGCTTGGCACCACTTAAAAGTGGAATATAAAAAAGTTGAACAGAACTTTCTACAGAAGCAGGGAGAACGGTGATTATCCCAGGCTGAGGGGTGGAGAAATGGAGAGATCTTGATCAAAGGGTACAAAGGTTCAGTTATAAGATGGTTCAGTCTGGAGACCTAATGTACAGCATGATGACTATCATTAATCGTAATGTATTGTATCCTTGAAATTCGCTGAGAATAGATCTTAAGTATTTTTACCATACACACACACACACTTGTATTCACTTCACAATATATATGTATATCAAATTAACATGTTGTACTTTAAATATATACTTTTTATTTGTCAATCATACCTGAATCAAGTCGAAAAAAAACCAGTAGGGGCCTAATAGGGCAAAACATGAAATGAATAGGAAGGAAAGAACAACACACACACACACACGCACGCACACGCACGCACACACACACGCACGCACACACACATACAACCAAAAACTACAGGCTATGAGCCACAGACTTGTGAATCCTCCTTTGGGTTCAGTGGATCCTAGCATGGTCTCCTTGCTACAAATGTTGAGAAAACTCAACATTTTGAAAACTGTGCAGTCTACGTTCAGCCTGGGACAAAAGCGAAGACTGCCTTACTGAAAAAATAAAGATACAGCCTAAGGACGGCCTAAACTTATATAAGTTTAAAATCTGTAACTTTGTGACATCCTAATTTGTACACACAAAAGTCTGCCAGAAATACCTGAGTCCAAAAGACCAAGAGAGAACAAAATTATTCTGGGAAAAAATAATTAAGTTTTAGGTTTGTATGAATCCACAATAATCCACAGTAGGTTAAGATAGTCAACTTTAGAAGAGAGAAATCAAGGTTTCTTTTGAAAATAGCAATAAGGCTGACAGATTCCAAACCTGGCTGAGTGACTAAATTCATTAGTCTAAGTTTGAATCTGAGTGAAGCTGGGAAATGTGGTGTCATGAGGTTTACAGACTATCGAGGAGAGAGAACAACTGCAGAATTGTTCCATTGTTCTCCAGAATTAATGTCCATTGCACTTTTCCAACTACATATGAAGGCTGTGAAAATAAGAAAATACAATAAGAAAAAAAAAGTCAGCAATCATTACATATTAAATGGGTTTACTCTCCGACCTTTGGATTCAGCCTTTTATTTTTATATCCTCTGGAAAAGGTAATTGTAACTATTACTAATCCCTAACAGCCTGCCCTAAGAATTTCTATGCTAGTTTGTGTGCAAAAAAGGAAGGGAGAGAGGGATGAGGGAGGGAAAAAAAAAAAGAAGACAGAAGGGAGGGAGGGAGGTAGAGTAACATACCAGATTTGGAGCATCTGAAGAATTCTAAGTGATTGGATTGGATATACAGGGCTTTATCATTAGACTGTGTACTTGAAAGTCAGAAGATGAAAAATGTAGAAAAAATCTGAGTAAAAACATAAAAGGCAACTAAGAATGGTTTATTATAGGGTATAATCATTCTTATGGAATGAACTGGAAGGGGGTTTTAGATGGAAGAAAGGGTGAGGAAATCCCAGCTAATTAATTTTAATATATATATTTTTAAATCTTACAGATTCTCCACTAAATGTCAAAGAAATTTTAAACTGCCCACACTTTTCCCAAACTATTTTATTTCATGTTTCATCATTTGGTGAACTTAATCAGCTCCATAAAGGAAACAGAAATGATGGCCAAATGAAAATGTAAACTTTGAGAGCTTGGGAATCATCACTGACGAGCCCTCCTTCTTCCCAGTAAGGCTGCTCAGCTGTGGGCTCTGGAATAGAATGAGAATCTCTTCTGAACTTACATAAGTTCAGAAGATGAAAAGTGGCTGAGAGGAGAGAGTCAGGTTGAAAAGAACGAGCTCTCACTAATTACTCAGCCAAAGTTTTTGTAGGAAGTAGCAATAAAGGTTTCACATAGTTCACACTTTTCCCTAGAATAGGTTTTATCAAATTTTAGTAAAGACACATGGGAAGATTTCTTTCTGGGCATTAACTTAAATCTCATTTTCAATTCGTATTTTTAGACGTCGAGTCCTGTGGTTGGCATTACAGAAGTGTTTCTGGAGGGTGGCCATGTTGCTGATGATTTTTAATGGATGCCAAAGAAGAAAAAAACATTTCAACTTGGAAGGAATATTTTAGGCCAGAGAAGAAAGCACAAGGCAGTCTAAACACAAACCATCTATGTTAAACAAATGCAGCCATGCCGAAACAATAGTTTGTACTTCAGACCAAAAAATACTGTGATACTCTTGTGGGTTACAGAGAATCATATAAGAAATATCATAGAAATGATCCTTTCTGGTACTGGGAACAATTAGACCATATGCCTCAAACATCGTGCTGTGGATAAAGATCATTCCTAGACCCAACGCCTTTTTTCCTCGCCAAACTAAAGTGGATAAAAACATGAGCAGGAGGCAGTGGAGACCAGCCCTTGGACACTTAAGGATTAAGTAATGGCAATATCACACAGAAGTCCAAAGACCTGAGGTCTAGTTCAAAATCTGCTATTATTTGCTAAGTGTGAATCATTAGTAGGTACCCATCTGAGCCTCTATTTCTCATTAATAAAAATGGGATGATAATTCTTGCTCTTTCAATGTTCTTGGGAGGATCCAGTACCATATTAATTGCAAGGTGATAGTAAATTTGGGGACTAATAATAAGCCCTTATAAACTGAACCTCTTAAGAAGAAAACAGGTTTTTCTGGCTTAAAGAAAGCAAGATGGAGATTTAACTTTTCAATGAACTGTAGCACAATAAGAAGGAGAATGTACCTTAGGGTATCAACTAATGTTTAAGGCCCGTAGGATAGGGGGCACCTGGGTGGGTCAACTGGTCAAGCATCTGCCTGTGGCTCAGGTCATGATGCCTGGATCCTGGGATCGAGCCCCGCCTCATGCTCCCTGCCTCTTCCTCTCCCTCTGCCACTCTCCCCGCTCCTGCTTATGCTCTCTCACGTTCTCTGTCTCTCTCAAATAAGTAAATAAAATCTCCAAAAATTTTTTCAAGTAAAAATACATTTAAAATATATTTTAAAAAGAACCACGAGATAGGAAAAGTGAAACTTTAACTTTTGGACAGAGTTAAGGAAAGTCTCTTTGGTGCCCAAGGCACTGACGGGTGGTCGACTCAGGATTTAGGCACGTGCACAGGGATTTCTGGTATCATATAGCATCACTCAATGTCATGTCCCAGATGATACAGGGACTCCCTGTATCATCTTACAAGTCCTTACAAGACTCCCGTCAACCAGACTCTTTCTCAGACTCCATCCCCCTCAGTCTCACTTGGACAAAGCTCTCCAAAAAAAGTTCAGCTTATCTGACTCCAACAGGCTGTTGCGTTCCTCATGTCAGAGCTCTAGAAGTAAGACACTATTCTTAGCTGGGCATACTTGGGAAATATTTAGCAGTGGTTGTTAGCTATTCTAGGAATGGCACTGAATTTGGATGGGATCAGGTTGGCGCCTCCACTAGAAGAATGTCTGTTTTGGTAAGGAATGGAGCATGAGGATTGTAACTTCAATTAGAGTATTTTAAGCCACTTTGTGGGTAAATAGAAGTTCCAGTAAGCTAACTCATCAACATAATTCACCCATGGCTCAGTGTTCTCATGAAAGGTGAGGGGCACTGCTAGTCAGCATTACCCTAATCATCGTGGTAATTGGTTAAATTCACATCTTCCATTGATAAAAGTCAGAAACTTTAGATGCAAGGAGAGTCATTGGACACCTCAAAACCCATCCCAGGGGTCCCCATGAATAGCTTACCATAATTCCTGGCATCCAAAACTTATCCGTGCATGGCTACCCCAGTGTTTCAGAAATCACAGGTAGATAACCAGGAAACCAGAATGAGAGGCTGTAGGAAGCAAAAAACAAACTTAGGGCTCAGTTGATATCCGAAGGCAGAGTAACATGTAGGCAAATTTTGCTTACTTGACAAATTTACATGAAGTGGGCTCTGCACATGAAAAATAGTAAATTACAGTCCATTTCTAGGCTTTCATATGTTCACAGTACATATCCAACCTTTTGCATTCCCTCTGTTCAAGAAGACTTTTCTATAAAAGTCCTTCATAAATGCACTTCCAATCACTGGGTTACTTAATCTTGATGAATATAGGAGTTAATATCTGTAAAGCACTTAGAAAAATCCCTGGCACATAGTATTCTCTATATAAATGTTTGTTAAATAAAAAATTTAAGAATTTAGTACATCCATTTTTAAACAAGTCAACAAAATTACAAACTCCTTGGAGCCTTTTAAAAAATTCCCTGCAGTTCTATCAAAGTTCTGGAAACACACCACAAATGTAATAAACACTACTTTATAACGGACTCTTTCAAATATTTATTGAATATCTGTCAGGTTATTCAAAATGAATTGAACACTTTAAAAAATTCACGGTTCAGTTATTTAAGTTGTATGTGAACATGTAGTCAAACCAATCTGTAAAGAAGCCACTGAAGTTTCGTTTCTCTGGTAGACGCTCATTATGCGTCCTGCATGCCACCTGGCAGGCCTCAATCCTGCGTCTCATTCATCTCAGAACCTGTGCAGCAGCACTCCGTCAATGCAGAAAGGGCAGCCTTAACGCGGCCCTTCATGCCCTGAGACGTGAGAGGAGTAAGTGGTCAGAAGACAAGCTTCTTGACATACCCCCATAAGAAGAAGTCACACGGTGTGTGATCTGAGGGGTCAGGGAGCCACTCCTCCTGAGATGGGGATGGAGAAAGCTCTATATGTGGGACCGACCACATGCTAGATTCCTTGATCCTACTAGATGAGCTAAAATAGTCCTCCTCTTGAAGGAACTTTACTCTGAGTCTTAAATGCTATTACTCTTTTTCCTTCTTAGCATACTTGCCCTATTTAAAGTATCCCATTCCTCCTGGATAAAAATTTTATATATATATATATATATATATATACACACATACATACACACATTATACACACATATATAAAATTATATATATACATACACACACTATATACACACACTATATAGATTATATATAGTATGTAGATATACTATAATAGACTGAGGCAGATAATGAGTTCCTTATGCTCATATTTTCACATTTAATTCTTCTAGTTACTTGTTTCTTTGAAACATTTCTTACTTTTCCCATTTGAATTGCGCCTTTCTGGAGCTTCTCTCTGTCCATCTGCTCTTCTTGGGAATCAAGGCTCAGGTCAAGAGTCATTTTCTGGGGCATCTGGGTGGCTCAGTTGGTTCAACATCCAACTCTTGATTTCGGCTCAGGTCATGATCTCAGAGTCATGGGATCAAGCTCAATGGGGAGTCTGCTTCTCTCTCTCCCTCTCCCTTTGCCCCTCCTCCCACTCATAAGTACTCTCAAGCTTTCTCTTCTCTCTTTAAAATAAATAAATCTTTAAAAAATGTAAAACTTTAAAAAAGAGTCATTTTCCCAGTACATGTAGTTTGCCATTCATCACATGACTACCAGCTTTATGTCCGGTTCATCATGTTATCCTGCCTTCCCTCTTGGTCAGATGAGCTACATTTTCCAAAAATTATCTCCCAAGCTTCAGACTTTGCTGTCTCCCTGTACTCACTGACACTGCAAGGCTCTCCTAATACACCTCTTTACCCAATGTCAGTTACGTTTTACTGACGTCTTTCACCAAAATATTTCCAAAGATGTTCAATAAGCCTGCACCTCACAACCTCTTTCATGCCTGAAATATCTCTCTACAGTGGGGCGAACACCAATATAGTCTTGGTTCTTGATTCTCACAGTCTGCTTCCACTCATAGATCAGAAAACCCATTCAGTTTAACACATCCATAACTCACTTCATAGGTAGGTGATAGCTCATCAAATCCTAAAAAGAATGGTACACTAAAATCCACTCAAATAATCCATCATTACTCTCTTTAGTCCTCTAACAAATCTCCTGTACCAAGGATGGCACTCAGCATGTCCAAATGAGTTGCTCACTTAGAAACACAAGTATGTGCAAGATTATTACCCACGCCTTTAGTGGCAAGCTCAGGAAATTCCAGAGATGAGAGAGGGGTTACCACATGAATTCCCTTAAGAAAATCGACTTCCTTTATTTCACTGGCCTTAAGGAATCTCTTTTACTCCTCATTCCTTGCAATAAAGAAATCTAGAGGAAACACGATTTTTAGGCAAGGGAAGAAATGCAAGACCTGCAAACAAAAGACTTCAAAAGTGTTTTTCTGGGGTTCAAATTTCCCAAACTGGTGCTGACTTTCCTTCAATCACTGAAAGGCAAGGAGATTTGAGCTTTGCATTTCCTTCCTCTGAACATAACCATCACCTTCATAGTATGCCTCACACACATATAGCAATCTTTACCCTTTAAGAAAAATAAACCCATTCCTACCAGCAGCAGCTACCTACGTTTCCACTCACATTGATGCCATGTTCCCTTTCCCAGCCCTCTGCTCTCCGGGTGCAAGAATGTGAATGAGAAATAAGAACACTTTAGTCACCGTGAATTCCATCAAGACTATAGATTCCATATTATAACTGAATGGTTGTCAGATTCATGGATTGTCAAAATTCTCAAGGTAACTGGAGATTAGATGCTCAATAAATGTTACTTACTATTCCATCAGACTCTAATAAGGCCTATATCTAAATTTTCTCATCAGTGTGTCTCAGCATCTACCAGAATGTGGCACATAGTAAGTGTTTAATATCCGTTTGCTGAATAAATGAACAAATAAATGAGTAAAGGAATGAATGAATGAATGAGAGATCACTATTCTAAATATCTATTTCAAGGGGGACAAATGCTATATAGCATTAATAACAGACATTTCGTATTTGCTCTCTGTCTTATAGCATTTGCAGTAGTAAATAATATAAAACTAATTTAAATGACTTGCCCAGCTTCTCACACTTCTAATACCAACTTTTTAGTGCTCCTAAACTCAAAAAATATGCTGCAGTTGGGAAATCAGCTCCAACAACAATTATTAAATATAATAATAAGGCCGTGCTAATCCATATGAACTTATGAGGACAGAGCCTGAAATCAAAAGTATGTAATATGCTAATAAAATACATGAATATTAATAAAATACGTACTATAAATGAGGATATTCACTATAATTTAGATGCTATTTTGCTACTCAGGCATTTGATAATCCCTGACTGCATAATCAGTATCACCTTGACATTAGTAAGAGAATCCCAGGCTGATGACAATTTTGCTGGATGATCAATGCTTGCTGATGAACATGATGCTAGTTGTTCAATATTGATAATTTGTTTCAAATTAGCTATAAAAGCAAGATGTCCTACGGGAAAAATTATGAGGGAATTATGAAGGAATTAAAAACATAAATAAGGTGTTTTTATATCAGGAAGTGAAAAAGATACATCTATTTCAAAAAGATAGACCTCTTTGCAAGTTTGGGTTCTATATCCACTAAAGAGAAAAGTGGAGAATTTCAGCAATTATCCAGATATTTCAAAAGAGGAACTCTATTTTGCTTAGTCCCTTAAATATCTCATACAAAACTAAGGGCCGGTTTTGTTTCACATGGTTTGGGGAGTAGCCCCAGTTTTCTTCTGAAAAGCTGACAGTTACATGTAATGAGTAGTCCTTACTCGATGGAAAACCTTAGTTTTAGTGTGATTCATTGGTCTCCTATGCATTGCATTTATTAAAAAATAGGTTGCATTTTATTTTATTACTAAAAATTTAAAAGCACATATAATGAATACATAGATCTAGAGAGAGGAAGGAAGTAGCATTGTTTATTTACCCAAATATTATCTAATAAATATCATTTCCTTGAGTCTAAATACAAACAAATCTAACTAGATACAAAATGCTTACTCTATATAACTTTGTTAACTTTTTAACTGCCATGTAGACTCTAAGAAGTCCACCACCCACATCATGGAGATAAGGCCTGCTTCATCCTGCTGGAATCAAGCAAGTATCAGCTGACAAAAAGCAATGAATCATTAACTTAGTTTCCTCTGAGTAAGGAAGAAACAGATTGTGTATGTTAATCAATCTATTTAAAAGGGAAACATTCTGAATTTTGTTTTAAGATTTTATTTATTTATTTGACAGAGAGGAGAGAGATCCCTAGTAGGCAGAGAGCCAGGCAGAGAGAAAGGGGGAAGCAGGCTCCCTGCTGAGCAGAAAGCCTGATGTGGTGCTTGATCCCAGGACCCTGAGATCATGACCTGAACTGAAGGCAGAGGCTTTAACTCACTGAGCCACCCAGGCGCCCCGCATTCTGGAAATTTTTAAAAGGAACCTTGGATCCCAAAACAAATAAATGCAGATTTCGGGGAATCAATCATAGGAAAAGCCTGGGTGTGTCTACATTTTCCTTACTGATGACTGCAACCAATTAAATAATTTAATTGGCAAAACTTATTAGTAGGACAGAACTGGAAATAAATTTATTTATTCTGACAAGTTTTCTGTTAGAGATATCAAGAAACAACTGATGTCTCTTGGAAAAGATTGAAGACAACGCCCTCTTTGGCAATCAACTGTGTGTTTCCTTTAGTTTGATTTTCCCTGGTTTTCCACTGGCAAACAGAATTTCCTCAAAGACACCTCTCCCTGATCTACCTGGTATTCTCCATGCTAATCAGAACCCCCTATCTGGTGATAAGTCTGGTTTCCTACAGCAAATGAGGATGATACCCTGAGGCTTCTGAGGCCTGCTCCTCCAGGGCAATGGACACCTGAGTAAATGAACCACAGAAAGAGAAAATGTCTTCCATTACCAAAAGCAAAGACAGAAAACTGGAAGGAAAGAGAAACCCTTGGCTCTGAGGTTGTAGACGTTGGACATAAGACCATCTGCTGCCTTGTAAAGAGCACGTTACAGAGGACACAATCTTTTCATCTCAATGGTCATCTCACAAGGCCTACACTGTAAGGTCCCAAAGAAGCTGGGAGGAAGAGAACACAGTGCAGAATTCACTGCACTGTGAATTCAGGTTCAATTGTGACATTCAAACAAAGAAATGTGGCTATTTGGGAGAAGTCTCCTGACTACAAAGGAACCATCTGGGACTAATTATGATATCCAGCCTTATTTGAAACCATCATTTCATTTTGTATTTTGAGATTCTCTAATGTAGTTAATTAAGGTTCTGTGTATCCCTATTATAATTATATATATTTCATAATCATATCTCCAAAGTATCTGCAGAGTTGTGTCAAGATTACCACTATGAGTGGCAGAGAGTTGCAAAATTCTCCCGGATATTTTAAAACCTTAAGTCATTTTCTAAATCTTCTTCAACAGATAACAATAATAGTTTCAGAACAAATTAATGGCTGATGTCATTGGACCATCACATCTGGACACCACGAGTGCAATGCACTCTTGTCCCTGAAACCATGTGAGGTCTTTGCATTCAGGAACTATTACAGATCCAGAATAAGTGAGGCCCTGACCCTCTGGTCTACTGAAAACCCTTGCGGGAGCCAAGAGGCCATACAGAACATGTATATCACCTCCTCTCCCAAACAGTCAGAGACTGAATCAGATGGAATGAATCCGTTCTCTTGCAGGCCGGCGGCTAGAAGTAGATGGTTCTGTGGTGGCGTTCTTCCCATTCAGCTACATTTCAAATCTTCCATTTTTTGAGAGAATAACTTTAAAGAGGCTTCAGAATTCTCTGAAATCTGTCTACTTTTTCCAGTTATTAAATGAAAACTGAATTTAGAAAGGAGGTAACACGAATTTTGGTGGACGATCATCTCTTAAATCATAAAGACAGACAAGATGCCTTACCAAAGGAGCAGAAAGACTGTCCTCTTCTTTTACTACAGAGTGGTTTCTTTTTCCCACAAAAGAGCTGTAGTCAACATGTTGAGAAAACCTAATGACCATGAGATTTGTGAATAAGTCTTTTGATTCTACCTTTCTTTCTTGCTGGCCATTTTTCTACCCCAGACTCTGGCTGAGGCAGCAGCAGAGAGAAGAACAACTTGACTACTTGTGGCTCTCTGGCAGGCTTAGTGAAGAACAAGGTTCAACTTAATTTCTAAAATAAATTCTTCAAATATTATTTGGTACAAACTCAGTCTGTTCTCCATTACCACAGATACCAGGAATTAACTGTAATTTTGCTTCTATTTGATTCCCCGTAGGGACAAAACCACACTTTTAATGCCAACACATGCACATTCTAACATTACAGTAAACGTTTTTCTGACGCATTTGCAGATTCACAAAAAAAGAAAGATAAACTGAAACATTTGGCTAAGGCTTAGTTACTTCACTGAGAATCAATAATATTTGATTTTGAAAATGGTGCAATGTAGAAATTACTAAATCTATTCTTTAAAAACCCTCAGGTTAGAGTCTGAATTACTAGAAAAAGAAAGAAACGCAAATTGTTTATTGTTTTCACATGTACAGTAAATTCAGAAAATTGTACTTCTTTAGAGAACCATATGGGAGAGAGAGACTTTCTTTTCATCAGGAGTGGTTTTGCTTGTTGTGCCAAGAGCTAAAAAGATGTTTTTAATAGCTAAAAGCCAGTTTGTTATACAATCTGTCTGGATCTTGCTTATAAGAGAGACGAAGATCCCTTGGGTAGGAAATAGAGGGTGATGAGGGAGTTGTCTGAGATGATAGAAAAGTTGTGTAAAAAAACACAATCCAAGGGAAGAATCTTTAACTCCTGATTGATAGAAAAACTGGTTTGCATATTTCACTGAGGGACTTTGGGAGGTTGCTGAGGCTCCTTTTGTAAATGTGACCATGTACTGTATGAGGAGGAATGGGGCAATGAGCTGGGGGCCAGAAACATGGCTCCCAAATACCCAAGGTGCGTGCAAGTAAAGGATTTACCCAACAGCCACTTAAGAGGGCCTCAGAGAACATGACTGCTCTTTGAGCGTGACTTTGGACAAAGGGAGGGCCAGAATCCTACCTCAGAGGCTAGGAAAAAAGCATTCTCAGGGATGAAAGTCATCCTAGGAGAATCACACAGACATGTTTCACTAGACCAGTGTTTAAAACACACACACACACACACACACACACCAATCATCAATGTTAACTAACTGGAATTTAAGTAAAATCTGGAAACTAAAAACAACAATAACAAAATTAAACTAAAATTAAGATTAAAAAAAAAACATCAAAAACTAGTGCCATACCATGATGATGTTTTCATCGTCTATTCATGAAACAAGGAAATTAAGGAAAGTATAGTGCATTTTTCATAAAGTTAAATAAATGTATTATAAAGGCTAATCTTTTTTTATAAGATTATATCCTTTCTACAGTTCTCAAGTTGAAATATGCTATAATATACTATACTGAACCACAGGAAATTGCCAATGTTTAACTATTTTTGACCTACAAAAATAGCAATTTCCTAGGTTTCAATCCAACATTAAATGATGATGATTGAATTGAATATGGGAGCTTGTAATGACCTTATGTGGCAAAATATAGACCTGGTAACCATATGCCAATACTCAGATTTATTTTTGAAAAATGTTGAGTCCATAAAATCCATGTAACTATAAATTGCCATTAGAGTGTCTCAACCAGCAGCCTTTTAGATTTTGACTGTTGTAAAACAAAGCAAAACAAAACAAAAACAGGAAAAAAAAAAAAAAGGACAGATCCAGATGCTGAATAGAACATTATAGCATTGGAAGCTAGCTTTATATGAAGGAGAGGCTAGAACTACTAAATCTTGGGACACCAGAAGCACCATAAATGCATATGGGGCAGGGCACTGGGCTAAGAAAGGTGTTCTAAAAAAAAAAAAAAAAAAAAAGGTGTTCTAATCCCTGATCAGGAATCTAATTCCCTATCAGGAAAGGAAACTGCTGATCATTCTCATTCATATTCCTCAATGGAAGGATGCAGAAGGGGTTCCTCCACTGGAAGACAAAGGTAAAAATCTACCAGTGACTTATAGAAAAGGAATTCCAGAAACTCAGGGTGGGGACTCCTGCCAACAGTAGACATTAAGGAGAGCAATCGAATCCTCTGTTTCTTACAAAAGATGCTTGCCCAATGTCAACAAAAGGGTATTTTTATTGGCTTTGCCAATTACCACTCAAGCAGACCTAAGGGACCACAGAAGACCAACTGGATTCTCTCTGACTGGGAATTTAAATTTATGGAAAGTGAGCTAGAAGATCAAGAAGACTGGAAGCTGAGGCTGCTATTTTGGAACAGGAATGCTGAAGCTATGGGCACGCAGAGAAATGAGAAGAGAAAAAGTGAAGCAAGCAGGCAGAAGTGATATGAGATCTTACACCAAAGAGAAAGAGATGGAAAGACACCAAGCAGAGAAAGTTGTTCCCTTGGTTCCACATTACATGCCAATTCCAGGTTTAGTCACTCAAGGAGACCTAGCTAGGTCTTGGTATCCAGACTCTTGGGAATCCATGAGATACCCCTGAGACTAATTTTCTCTTACTTAAGCCACTGTGGGGAGTTTTTGAGTCTTCAAAACAAAAGATTCCTGCTGAATTGTAAGTGATTTAATGGGAGAAGAAATTGGATTATAACCAGAATGGTCTGAGAATAATAGCAGCCTGACTATATAATTCTTCTTTTATATCTCTTCTCTTTCACATATGCGTCATCCTCTGCTCTTTCTCTCCTTTTATGTAGCAAATAAGATAATTCAGATGTGGATATAACTCCTAACTTGAAAATGCTTCTAACCTTGATGACAAATAAGTAAGCTCTGGCTGCATAGCAAACCACTCCATGACCCAGTGACTGAAACAACCATTTTTTTAGCTCAAAATTCTGCAGGTGGGCAATTAGGCTGACTTCAGCCTGGCATTTCTTCAGGCCTCAGTTGGGCTCACTTAGACAGCCATGGTCAGCCACTGGGTCATCTGGAGGCTTGCTAGTCTAGTATAGCCTCAGGTCAGATGGCTCATCTCTCTTCCAGGTGGTCTCTCATCCTCTAGCAGGCTCTTCCTCATAACTGTTTACTTGGCAGCTGAAGAGGATTCCAGAAGAACAAGCAGATGCTTAGGCTCAGAATCAGCCCTGCATCACTTCTGCTGCATTCTATTAGGCAAGGCAAATCATCAGGCCAGGACAGATTCAAATGCTGGGGAAATACCTTCCACTTTTTAAGGGAAGTGATATCACAAGGGATAGAGATGGAGAGAGGGGAACACTAGTGGCCCCTATGCAAATAATCTACCCCAGGCAGCCTCCCTGGCTCCAGCGTAGGGCCTGTTAACAAAAGAGATGTGGAGCAGCAGCTCAGTCCTCTCTGCCCTAAGACCAGAGAAGAGATATTTTCTGTTTCCCTACTGGCTCCCTTGTCATATACAGAGTCATAGGACACAGAGAACCAAATCCAGGGCATAGATTCACAAGGCAAACCTGTGGACTGTGGAGGTTGCAAGACTGGAGGCTAGAAGCTGGAAAAACAGACACAACTGGTTTTAATAGTTTAAGTGAAGACTTCATCCAAAGAACAGCACTGCAAACACTGTCAGGGTATGAAACAGTGCATTTTGACCCTGGCAATTTAAAATTCTCTCTTTTAACTATAAAATTCTAGTTATAAGATGCATAAGATCTGAGGAGCTAATGTACATATTTATTAAAGCTAATAATACTGTGTTATATACTTGAAAGTTCCTAAGCAATTACATTTTATTTGTTCTCACCACACAAAGAATGGTAATTATATAACATGATAGAGGAGTCAGCTAATACTATGGTGGTAATCATTTTGTAGTATGAAAGAGTATCAAATCAACACATTGTATACTTTTAACTCAAGAAACGATGGGGCACCTGGGTGGCTCCGTCAGTTAAGCGTCTGCCTTCGGCTCAGATCATGACCCCAGGGTTCTGGGATCAAGTCCCACATGGGGTTCGCTGCTCTGCTTCTCCCTCTGCCTGCCACACCCCCTGTTTGTGTTCTCTCTATCTTTGACAAATAAATAAATAAAAATCTTTAAAAAAAAAAACCTCCTGAAATGGTATACACGTCAATTATATCTCCATAAAACGAGTAAAAAAATCAAAGTACAAAAAAAAGGTCTCTCTTCTGTGTGCTATTTTAACTAAAATCCCTTGGCTAGAAAGGTGGAAGTGCATCTTCCATAAGTACCTCCCCTATTCCTGCACAGACTCGCCATCCCTATAGAGCCACTAACACAAATGACTTACCTCGGCTATGCAGTCCCGAGGAGACCAGCAACACTGCTTTGAGGGATATAGAGAATGGAGCAGCAGAAAATGGGTCACTCTCACATCTACAGACCTTCAGAGTAAAACAAACTAGACAAGAGAGCTTGGTTATTTCAGTAGATGGTGAATCCTAAATCATATCACTAATACAAGTTTGTGTTTGAACAACATAAGCCTTTGAAGATTTTATGATTTGCTGAACTCAACAACAGGAAACATTCATTGATGGACAACAGGGATAGGCAATAAGGAGTCAGAAAATACCCTGCACATAGACTGGCATTTACCCGATGTAATTTGAGAGGCTCCAAAATTCCTAGGATTAGCCTGCCACAATACTGACATTTCTACCAGTAATTTTTCATGTGGCTAAGACAGTTTGCAAAAAACTCCATGAAAATATAAACGTGTTTCAAATATATTTGAAAATGTAAGTCACGGCTTCATTAACAGCTTATCATTTTTCCACTAGAGTTCAAATCCTAAGCAAAAAAAAAAAAAAAATTAAAAAGGAAGCTTGCTGAAAAAAATTGACGGGACAGAGGGGCCACTTAGTAGGGACCTCAAGTAGCCTTGGATTTACATAAGCTCACAGGACACAAAAGAAGGGGCAGAAGGAAAGTCATGCAATGAGGACTCACTTGCATCCTTTGCAAGTTTGCCTGGAGCCGGTCTTGTTGAGAATGATGGAGACAAGGGAGGGAAGGAGGAATGCAGAGGGAGGGAGAGGACTCTGCTCAGACACTTTATTTCCTCTTGGGTCCAGTTTCACATCAGTTTCCTACTGCCATTGTGACATACTGCCACCAACTCAGTGGCTTTGAACAACACAAATTTGTTATCTTATAGTTGTGGAGGTCAACAGTCCTAAACAGCTTTTGGTTTTTTGACTTTCTGCTTGACCTTAGTAGAGATAGAACATCTGACCATGGGCCACCAAGTAAACATGTGACCTGAGGTGCCCATCATGAAGGAGATATTGTCTGACTCACCAAGCCCACAAAGTTAGGCATGCACGGTAGCAGCATTCCAGCCTCAAGTAAAAGTTGTATATAGAAAGCAGGCTCAAGCAAGTCTTGGAGGTACAAGTGAGTTACATGAGGAAGTAGCCTAGATGTCCATGCCTCCCACTCCTACAAACTGCCTTCTCTCTCTCAGCCTATACCAATGGCCTAATGGGCAATCCTTTGGGAGCAGTTCCTAAGAAAGAACAAACTTGGGCTTGGTTTACAGATAGTTCTACTTAATATATGCAAGGCACAACTTTGCATATTACCACTGTAAAAGGAAATCCTCCGTGTGGACAGGACTTTGAGCAATGTACCTGGCTGTTCATTTTGGCTAGAAGGAAAATATAGCTAAGATGAACTATGTTTCCCAGAATTAACTTTCCTATATGTTTCTGGTTAAGGTAAGCCATATTAGAGAGACCTATTTGCATGAGATTTAGAAGGTAAAAGTGAAGCAGCAGCCATATCATTTTTTAACCTTCACATGGTGGGGTCAAGGTACACTTGTAGCACAAGCAAATTATCATTTATCCGCTGGCTCACCTTGTTGGCAGAGGGCAGCACCCAGGCCGGCAGATGCTCTACCTTCTTCTGGATATTTCTTCAACATCTTCAATCCCTGAGCCATTCCTTTGGTTCTGGGCCATTTTAAACAAAGGGCACTACTTTATCAGTTGGAAGCAGTGAACACTGACACAGGTCCTGGTTCATTCTTACAGTCCCAGCTCTTCTTGTATTCTCGCTTGTCCTTGCTCTGCATTACCTTACATCCTTTTTCCCTTCCAAATTGCCTGCTGTGCTGAACTTCAAATTATAGCAACAAAGATGAAGAGAGCAAGCTCACAGATACTACTTAACCAGTGTCCACCATTGTGTATAAGGTCAAAGCTCTGTAAAAATACACACACACACACATACACACACATGCACGCACACACACATTCACTTATATAGCTTCTCTTCCAGGGCCCTGGAAGGGTTCCTGGGCATTATATTCTAATAATTGTATGTTTTTGCAAAAGCTATAAAAATAAGCTATTTTTCAAATGCAGTCAACTAGTCAACTTTCTTTCCCTCTATGCCCATTACTGCTTGTCTTAGTTTGGATTTCCTGAGAAGCACATCCTGAGACAAGGATTTAAACACAAATAGTTTATTTTGGAGGTAATGTCAACATCATTAGGAAACATAAGGGGAGCAAGGAAGACAAGAAAGAGAGGGAGTTAATAAAGTGAACGCTATCAAGCAAGTTACCACAAGGGCAAAAGAGCTAAGGCCTGCTGGGAAACTCCAGGAAATGGTGAACAGCACGCTCTAGAAATATTCTAGTTGAGGGACAAATGAACTGGGGTATTTATTCACAACTCCTGAGAGTCACTGCATGAGTGCTGCTCCTGGGAGGCATTAAATCTTGAGCACTTCCAGCTTGCCATGAATACATGGAGAGCAAAGAAGGCAGTAACTGGCAATGGAGAGACATGTCAGGATGCAGTAAGGGGCAAAGAAATACGGGTAGGACACTGACAGCATCTGCTCCATTTCCAAATTTCTAGTCCAAATCTCTTTATTCTGACCCAGATTCATAATCAAACTGTCTACTTGGACCTCCATTATAAGATCTGCCTAGAGGCATCTTCCATCTCAAATTCCTACCCTCTCCTATTTCTCCCTGATTGGAGAAATTGGTATCACCATCCGCCTACCACCCCAAATAAGATACCTAACAGACGTTTGTGACTTGCCAGTTGGTCCCCAAAACTTATTGAACCAACCTTCTAAATACCTCTTCTTGATCTTTCCTCTCACCCCACTGTCTAAGTTTATGTCCTATTATTTTTCATCTAAATGGAGTATCTGTTCCGATTCTAGTCACACTTACCTGCCATCTGATCCCCTTGCTTAAAATCCTCCAAAATCTTCTCAGGAACATCTCCATTATCTCAAATCAAGATTTTAAGTCTTAGTTGAGCACAATGACCTGTTCTCCTGATTATTACCAGGTTAATCTTTCACTCCTTTAAATACATTATATGTGACTGGCCCAAAGACATGTATTCATAGTTCTCACATGGTAAAGTCCACTCTTTGCACATGTGTTTCCTTCTGCCATATCTGTCCTTCTCCATATCACCTGCCCAGTCAACTCCTACTCATATCAAACATCACTTTCATGGCCATATTGTTCCAAACCTCCCAGGAAGCCAGACATCTCTTAGGCTATACTCCTTAAGCACTAACAATTATAGGGCTATAATCACATACCTGATGGGTTAATAATAAAGGTATCCATGGGAATAGGGTAAGCTCTTCACTTAAAGATCAGAACATACCAGAAGTGATACAAAAAAGAGAGATACCTAATGGGTAAACATAAAATCATTCATGATAATGCTCACATTAAATATGAAGACCAAAGACCCTTTTTTAGGAGGTCTCCTCTTCACTCAAGAGCTCTATTATTGAGTTATCCAGACTCAACTCTGGGAATCCACCATGATGGTTCAAATAAGGTCTTTTTACATGAGGACTAGATTTTTATCAAGATTATCATTATTCAGATGAAGGCGAGTTCTTTAGTGGACTGAACTGATACATCTGTTATAGATCACTTTACCATTAACAAACATGATCTAATCTGATTAACATTCCTGCCCTATAGCTCCTTAACACTGTTATGCTATCTGACCTCTGCCACTCCAGGATCCTGGCATTCCCACTGAGATTAAAGAATCAAGGATAGCATCCCCTGTCTTCATCCATAGCCTACAGAGGACAGCCACTAAAGCACTTTTCAAAAATGCTGATGCTATGTTCCCAAGGTATTTTTCAGCTCAGTGCTATAAACAACATAAGTGTCCTCTGGGCCTTCACAGAGGAAAATAGTTTTGGGGATGGAAAGCAGAACATGCATAATAAATTCATTCTTATATCCCAATTCTCTAAGTTGTTAAATTTATTTTCTTCCTCCATATTATACCAACGAATTTCTGGTCTATTTCATTTAGTGCATGTCACTGTTCAGGTCAGATCTTAATCAACTGAGTAAATGGTTAGAAATACTGTCAGAGGCTCAAACCAAAATATTTAAACCAAAATTTGCTAAGAGAACCTATTAAAAAAATCCAGCCCAACCTAAAATTATACACTTCCCTCTCTGAGCTAGCATCTCCAGAATCCATTCCCCCCATATCCCTCCATCTTTTGTTGCATAAATTAGCAAAACCTTCCAGTTTTTATTCTCCCGTATTTGACTTTGCAATTGGTTCCCTGGGATATGCTACAGTGTGATTCCAATTGTCTAGAGACATTGAGGAAAATTGGCACCCCCTGGCAGTAACTATCTTTGTTGAGGTCAGAAAAGCTTCATCTCACAGGGTTGCTTCTGCTAGCAAGAAAAACTTAGTGGAGTTTATGGGAACAATATCCTTAAAGTTGTCAAAATTATCCCTAAAGTTACCATTCTTATTTCAAGTTTCTTCTATTTTATAATCAGTGTTCTCATATCCATTAAGAGATCTAGCAAGGCTGTGAATTTCACCTACCACACATTTTACCAATTTGCAGGATCAGACTTTTGTGTCTGATTTGCAACTATGTCAGTCTCTTGATAAGAGGTATGAGATCCTTGTAGATCAGTCATAGAAACTCCCTGGATTTTTTTTTTTTTTTTTTGACCATGACTTGAGCTGTGAATTTTAAATCTTAAGCTATTATTTTCTTTCTGAAAGCCCTCCAGCACAGTTAGAAAGAGCCAGCTTACCTTATAGGGCAATCACCATACTTCTATGGTCTTCCCTTATTAGGGTGACTATATATCCCAGTTTGTCTGGCATCATTCTGCTTATGTCTGTTATCTAAGAATTGTTAATGACATTTTCACTTTCAGAAGTGTCCCAGTTGGACCATAAGTTATGTTTACCCTTCAAGTTCCGATAGCCTACCACAACCATTTATGCCACCAATGGACACTCAAAACAACCACAATGAACATTTCATTACGGAATGATGTGAGCTATGTGTTTCCCACTCTCTAGTGCTAAGAATACTCCTTGGTTTTAGGCTAAACAAGGCCAAAAAATCAATACTAGACTCCAAAATTCTTCAGTGTATGTTCCCTATAACCATCTCTGGTACAAATAAGTACATGAATCAAGATTCTTAGTACAGAATACAGAATCTACTCCAGGTATTCAAAGAACAACAACAAAAAATTCACTATAGAGTTATTAGGGGCTTACAGAATTGTGAGAGGGCTGGAACCAAACCTATATTCACAGCCAAGAGTAATGCAGCCAAAAGAAATGTCCAAAGTAACACTGTTTCATCAGAAACCCCAATCATTGTCATTCACACTTGGCATCAAAGACGGTACTAGACTGTAAACTCATTACCACAGCTGCCCAAAAGATTCAATTTCTCTGTGCACGATTTTCTACCCCACATTGTTCCCATCTGCTTTCTAAGTTTTGTGCAGGTCAAGTGTAGAACCCTAGTGAGGGAAATACAAGGTATTTTTTACACATAAAATCTCTTTTACACACAAGGTATATTAGAGAAGCTTTGGTGAAAATTCAGGGGAAGCCAATCTTCAGTATCTGTCAAGAACTAGAAAAGACTATGGAGAAATCCATATGTAAGAAGAGCAATGGTGACAGCAGAATTCCTATTAAAGAAGAGTTTAAAGGACATGATGGCACTGGAAGGGGGTTTAGGAAGTCTGCCATGAAGCTGTCTGCATAGGAAGGCCACTGTTCTTAGCCCAGCTGCTTATTTCAAGTGGTACCTAGGAGAGTTAATGGAGATCTAGTCAGACAAATGAGACAAGCCTTGGCACCACAAACAGATGGAAAAGGTAAGAAACTGCAAAACTGTTACCCCTCTTTCACAAATTGAACTGGGATGCCTCTGATCAGCAAAATAAATGACAAGAAAGCCCTTGAACAGAGTGTTCTACCATATTGACAAGTCTTCCCTAAACAGCTCTGGGAAAGAGAAGACTACTTCTTAAAACTAAATTGAGATATAATTTCTAAAAATGCAGACCTACAAAATAACTTTAAATTCTGAACTTCCAGATAACCTTGGAATTATGATTTCTATATTATCACATCTGAACTGGAACAAGCAAGAAGTACCAAATATGTTTTCCCCTCTCTAAATGGCATCTTTGGTTTTTTTCCATCTTCCTAACTTCCTAACTTGGGATATTCTTAAATATCCTTTTGCTTTCAAAGTAGTTTTGGGGCAACAATCGTATTTATCTCTGTGGGGTTCCTGGGACAACTTTCTCATTGACTCAAGTCTAAGCAGGCCAGGGGATGCTTCAAAATGTATTTTTTGCATGTATGTTTTTTAATCAAACCATGAGGTGAACACTTTATATCACAAGTCAAAGAGGATAGATAGAAATAACTCCTTTCAGAGCCTACTGTGGTCTTCATGAGGAAGAGGGGCCTCTGCTGTTACACATAAATTTTGCAGATCTGTGGGCTTCTCAGCTCATAGCATTCGACTCCCTGGCTCCTCAGCAGCTCCTTCTCTTCCGCTGCATCTCGAGCTCTCAGCTGGGGGAAGTGCGCCGGCGAGGTGAGGAAATCATAGTGCCGCTCCAGATAGCGCAGGTAGATGAGCATGTGCAAAGCGTAGGCCAACACCAGCAGCAGGATCAGGGACATGGCCAGGCCGATCAGAATGGCTGGCGAGAAGGAGGAGGCACAGTCTCGGGGCCTGGAAAACTGCCTCCCCTTGATGGGGAAGGCTTGGATCTGTCAGGACAAAGAGCTCAAGTGACATATTCTTCCTCTCCTAAGATCTACCTCCCAGATGAGAGGGTTCTGGACCCTCTCGGCTAAGGGTTCTGGACTCCTCATTAACCAGATTTAAGACACTGGCGCCCTACTTACTGACTTATTTGAGCACATGATCTAACAAATATGAGTGTGCTTACGGGGAGAATGAAACAATTTTCAATCAAGACTGACCCAGATACTCTGAGATGTATGGTTATCATAATTAAGAGGCTCACGAAGTTCAAGTCTCTGAAGTAAAACCTCTTTTAATCTGATCCCTAGAAATATTCTAGTTCATCTAAAAAATATCCTTGTGGTGTCTCTAAAATTCAAAGTACACTCAAAATTTTATAAATGTTAGTAAAAATTTCACAAAGAATAATTAAGTATCACTTCCTTTGCCTTTGATTCTATTAACAGAAAGTGGACAGGAAGAATCTCCTAAGAGAAGATATCATAGTCCCCAATGAGGCAAAATACAGATAATAAAGGCTAACACTTACCGAAGATTTTTTATGTACTAGATACTGCTTTAACTCATTTAAAAATCACAAGAGCCTATGAATACATTACTATTTTCTGGGTGAGGAAATTGAGGCACAGAAAAGTTAAGTAACTTGCCCAGAGTCCCATAGCAGTAAGTATAGTGAAGTTTTTATTTATTTTATTTTATTTTATTTTATTTTATTTTATTTTATTTCATTTCATTTCATTTCATTTCATTTCATTTCATTTCATTTCATTTTTATTTTATCACTTATTTAAGTGCACTGAAGTTGTAATTCAAACCCAAGCAGTTTGGCTTCTGAGTCACTTCTCGGTTTACAACTAATTCCACAACTCCAGACACTACCTCCCACTCTTTATCTGTTGTAGCATACAGATTTGTACTGCTTTTGGAGGAGCTGTGTACCAGCCCCTATTTGCATCCTGCCCAGAATATGGAAAGAAGAACTTCCGCATATGTGCGAACAAAGTGGCTCAAATACCTGGAACTAGAAGAGGCTCAAATGAACAACTGACTGTATCTCAATACTGTCACAATGAAAGAAACTGAGCTACAGGGTAACTACTCTAAATAAGAGCACTCATTGTAGAAAACAGCTCCCATACTTGGTTGGCTTTTAGAACAGAATCCTACACAACATCACCTCAGTCACCCAGTTGGTTTTCAAGGGGTACATCAGAAAACTGAATTATACCTAAGTGCTTCAAGTGAGAACTCATTTTTAAGACTTAAGTGGGTGCTTTGCCATTTTTTCATGCTAAAATGACTGTAGCCATAGACTTTAGAGGCCTTGCCCACCCAATAGTTTGTGCACTAGACTGAATCCAAAACAGCTCCAAAAAGGAGACTCTTGGCCTGGCTTCCGGGATCCTTGGCCCACCCCTCTATGAAGAGGCAAAGTGGTCTTCTCTTCAGACTGGTGCCTGAAAAGTCAAGCTCTGGACAAAATGACAAAAGATGGCCTTATCTGAAGCTGCAACTCCAGCCAAAGAGAATGTCCTCACATTGATTGTTATTTAATTCTTAAGACTTGGTCGAGAACAGTATCTGTGGAGAATGCCTAAAGGATATCTTGTCCACCCATTTTCTGGACTACTGCTTATAAACACACTGTACCTAGCCCACAGGAGAGTTTTGTTAGGCCCAGTTCTGAACATCCTGAGGATTTCCTATTAAAATCCAGACTTCTAGCTTCCATTGAAAAATCAAAGATCCAGCAACACAGCCACATTCTTAAGAAGCAAAATTAAATTAACTGGAGTTGAATAAACATACTCTCTGTGATGCTGGCTACACTTTAGCAGTCCCCAGATGGCTCACCAACCGCATCTCAGTGTGCCATGCATGTGACATCACGCTATACTTTATTCTTAGAATAAATCAGATGGGCAGAGCCCCCTATATGGAATGCAGCCTTTTGTACACGCACCTGAATCACTATCACCGCCACCTCCTGTGTGGACTGAGCTTGCATTCCACCATCTGCTTATAGCAAAGGCGTTTTAACAAGGCCCAACTGTGACATCCACTGTGTTCGCTGTAAGGCTGCTGTCACAGATACCTGCACAACCGTACCAGCGATGGATGTGCTCCCCACAAGCACGCTTCCAGTCGTCTTATGAATCCCGAGAACATGTAACTGAGTGATTCGTTCTTATATTGGATGCTCCAAAGCTTCAAGGCCAAATCGCTGTGCCCCTTTCAGCCAGATCAGACAGAAAGTCTTGGAATTTTGTGTACCAACCTCACTGGTGGCTCTAATTGATCTTTTCTTCCTTCGTTTTTCTTAAGCCACATGTCTTTGCCCATTTTTTTTTTTTTTGCTTTATATTTTTTTTGTAAAGTATGCATTACAAAAAATTTGCCATCTCAACCATTTTTAGGTGTACAGTTCAGTGACATTAAGTACATTCGCGTTATTGAGCAGCCATCCCCATCATCCATCGCCAGAACTTTCTATCTTGCAAACTGTAACTCCACTAAACACTAATTCCTCCTCCTCCTCTTCTCCCAGCCCCCTGAGAACACCATTCTATTTTTTGTCTCCAAATCTGACTACTGTAGATACTTCATATAAGTGAATTCATACAAATATTTGTCCTTTTGTGTCTGCTTTATTTCACTTAGCATAGTATCAAAGTTCATTCATGCTGTTGCCTATATCTGAACTTCCTCCCTTTCCAAGGCTGAGTAATATTCCATTGCATGTATACACTCGCCTTTTTCATTCATCCATCGAAGAACATTTGGGTTGTTTTCATTTTTTGGTTATTGTCAATAATGCTGCTATGAACGTGGGCATACAAATATCTGTTCAAGTCCCTGCCTCCAATTCTTTTAGGTATATACCCAGAATCACATGTTAAGTCTATGTTTAATTTTTTGAGGATCTACCACCCTACCATTTTCCATAGTGACTATACCATTTTAAATTCCCACCAGCAATGTACAAGGGTTCTAATTTCTCCACATCCTTGCCAACATTTATTATTTTCTGTTTTGGGTTTGTTTGTTGATTTTTTTATAATTACCATCCTAAGGGGTATGAAGTGTTTTGTGCATTTTTCAAAGTCAGTTTTCTTCCAGTGTTTCTCTAGGTCACCCTAAATCATTTCTGCAAGAGGGATAAATCAGTCAATTCCTCTTAATGAGGCAAGATTATGTGTGAATTATTCTTTGTTTTCATTATTATTTTGTGCCTGCTTCTCTTTTTAAAGTGCAAGAGAGAAATATATATAATATATACTTTTTAAATACTGATAAGTACATACACATTATATATTTTATAAAGTGCCTCTGAAGTCAGTACTGAATTCAAATTCTGCTTCTACTATTTACCAGTTATATCACTTTGAAAAAATTATGTAATCATCGGAGCTTCAGTCATCCCGTTTTTAAAACAGGAATAACAACAGCAATCTTGCAACATTAGGATAACTTTTAAAGACAAAGTATGTAAAATAACTACAAGAGCACTGACACATGGGGTGAGAGGGGGCACTCATAAGTAGTAGTTACTGGTAATCCACGCCTAACACAGTCCTGGCTGTTGCCACGTAATAAGGCCATGACTTCTTTACCCCCATAAAAGAAAGGACAGAAATCAAGAGGATGAAGTAGTTTACCCAGGTAGCTGACAAGCAATTTGAAACCAAGTCTTTCTTTCAAACTCTAAAATGCAAGCACCTTCTCTACCCCAAACTGCACATCCCTCCAAGCAAGGGGGGGAGGGGAAGTAAATCCATTTACATTTGGAAAAGATTGGAAAGTGCCCGTAAGAGGAACATGCAAAACCATGCTTATTTCACTGAGTTGGAAGAATGAGTGAAGCTTTCTTCACAGGTAAACAGGACAGAGGAAGCTGACGGATGTCTCTCTGCCTGAGATTCCGGTGGTGAAAAGAAACGTGTAATGCCTCCATGCCTTTTCCCAAATACTTTCAAGAGGATCTCTGGGATATTTTTACTCCTTGGCTAACAGTCCCATTCCTGTGCTAACTGCCATAGCTGTCACTCAGGCTACAGATGTATAGCTTATCTGTCCCGATAGGATCACTGCTCCATTCCTGAAGGAAATAAAATAATTATCCAACAGTTCCTCTCCCCAGAAGGGCCTCTCACTCCAGGAAGTGTCAGTCACTGGGCTTCATGCCACAGCTTCCCTCCAGTTTAGATTGCTGGCACTCCTCATTGATAATTACTAGTGACTGCATAAACGTGAATGTAAAAGCAAGTTAGGGGCAGGGGACGGAGCATAGGATGTGGGTAGTGCACAGGGAGAGGAAATACACTATCCTATTCCATTTCATGACTTTGAAGATAAAGAAAAAAATACCAATATTATTTTAAAGGTATCAATTCCTCTCTTTTCCCTAATCATCTATATTTCAGGTGTTTTCCAACACTGAGTTTCTTTGATGCCAAAGAGAAAGGTGCACTGAGCATATGTTTTAGTTTATTACCTGGAAATCAACAAATGTGACCTCCCACAGGCTTGACATATCATCTGCATAGCTGGGCACCAAGAGGGCATCATACCGCTGCAGGCTGCTGACACGCTGGCAGTGGTAGGAATAACTCGATGGAGCGTATATGCCAGTTGCATTAAAAGTTGCTTGGATTGAATTATTGAAAATAATCTCGACTCGCTGCAGACTAAACCAGCTCTGGAGGTACAACTTGTTGTAATTCGTGAGGGTAAATCTGAAAATGATTACAAACAGTATTACTCCTGAAGCACTTGGATACTTGCTGGCACAGGAAATCATCTATGAGCAGTACAATGGCACCCTCTTTTGTCAGGCAGCAGAATTGGCTGGGAGAGAGTCTACGTCTAGTGCTGACCCAGTCTCCTAATAGGTATGAACGAAAGCAAATGACAGGGCAGACCCCAAAAGTGAAGAGTACAAATTCCTTCAAAAAGAAAAACACAAAAAGCTTCTTTTATTTTCATTTTTAAAATCAAGACTTGATTTTATTATTGCAAAAAAAGTTGAAAAAAACTAAACTCTAAACTAATATAGGATTAGCTAAATAATGGTCAAAAATAACCCAAAGAAAGATTTTACTGTGTCAAGCACCCTTCTATGTTCTTTATGTGTATTTTTTTTTAACATGAGATAGATACTATTATTATCCTCATTTCACAGGGGAGGAACGAAGACACAGCGGGGTTAAATAAATGGCTTGTGCAAGTTTAAGTATTGGAGCTGGGCTCTGAATTCAATTTGAGACTAAAGCCTTTACCCTTAGCCATTTTAAAGATTTTTTTTTTTTTTTTATTAGAGAGAGAGAGACTGAGAATGAGAAGGGAGAAGGTCAGAGGGAGAAGCAGACCTCCCGCAGGGCCGGGAGTCCGATATGGGACTCGATCGCGGGACTCCGGGATCATGACCTGAGCCGAAGGCAGTTGCTCAACCAACTGAGCCACCCAGGCGCCCCTACCCTTAGCCATTTTAGACTGGAATATTCTCCAGTAATAATAAAGTTATAATATGCCATGGTCATTTTTTCATTAAAAAAAAAAACAAAATAAATGTGTGACTGCATAGAAAAAAATTCTGGAAGGACAGAGATCAAATGTTAATGATTACAAATGGTGGTTAAATTATGAATGATTTTCAAGTTCTTTTTAAAGAAAAATATTCTCTAATTTTTTATTTTGTTTTGTTATCTGGTCATGTATTGGGCTCCAAGAGAAGCAGACTCTGAGACAATGATGGAAAGAGAAGAAGTATTTGGGGAAGTAGTCCCAAATTTATTTAGGAATTCAAAATACGTCAAATGGAGAAAAGATAAATGACAGCGGAATGGAAGACACCCCAAAAGGACACATTATTAAGCCAGTTTCCACTGTGGGAAAGTGGGGCTTGACGCTCGTGGGGTACACTGGGAATGAGGGTAGCTCACGTGCCTGTTATCTGACCTGAGGGTGACGGAGCTTGGGTATTTATACACTTCTTTCGGTCATTGGTTCAGAGTTGCTGGGGTAGGGATGGGAGGCAGTGTGCCCCTTTGGCTAAAGAAGGCTTTTAGAAAGCAAAGAAAGGCTGACAGTTCAAAGTTGAGCTGGTGTACTACAGCGCTCTCAAATGGAGAAGCCCAACGTGATACAGATGGGGTACCGACAGCATCTGCTGCATTCCTCCATCATCAGAAAATAATAATAATAATAATAATAAAGCTGTTTTCCTTTGGAGGAAAAAAAAAGTGCTATTTGAATAAAAACTACTCATTCCTATATCAAAGAGATACATACATTTTTGTTTGTATATATGTTTGCTCACCTTGTGGGATTCCATTTTCCTTATAAAGTTTATCTAAAAGACGATGACATGTATTTTCTAAATTATGACCAGTGAAATACTAGCGGTTCCATGATATATAGGCAAATATTCTGAGGAAAGAGCTTTCCAAAGTAAACATAGGAAATGAGAGGTTCATCAAAGTCACCAAGTGCTGCCATCTTCCTTAAAAGCATGTCTTCACAGTAACTTTAATACACAAATCCATCCTGTGAATCACTAAGAGGAAGACATGGTGTGCAGTTTTTCTCAAACACATTCGACCCCAGAACCCCTTTCCTGGGGAATCTTATAAATATTTTTACACAGCAGAAGTGTTCCATAGAACACAGCTTAGGAAAGACTGTCCTAGCACATCTTGCTGGTTTTTTCAAGTAATGTTAAAGACAGAGCTGCTTATCTCCACTAAAAGGTTGGTCCTATAGAACAGAAACATTTTTTTTATAAGAAAAAAAATGTAATGCCTTGAAATTGTCCCCCCACTCCTGGAGCAGTTCCTAACTACTTGAATAAACCACTGTTGGCAGATGCATTCTTCCAGACATAAACACAGCAAAATGTAGGCCTGGATTGTCTACTGGGAAATTCAGCTAACAGAGACTTTTTTTTGCTATTATGAAGTGACGAGTGTGATTCATTTTAAGGCATGATATAGAAAACAACTTCAAACCACGGATTCAGCTTTGGAACTGTACGTATATTCTTTCCTCAGAGGAAAAGGGTATCACATTTTCAGGTTCACGTGATTTCTAAGTCCTAACTGAAGAAGGAAAAATCTATATAGATGCTTTGGTAGAAACTAAAGAAATCATTACTATAGGATCCCACCATAATATCACTGACTCTGTGTAGTTAGTTATATGGGGCATTTCACATGTCACCGCTTGGCATACGGTAGGCCCTCGATACTACATGTTGAATGAATAAATTACATGGAGCCAATGTGAACCTATGACAATGTAACCTATGACACTTCAAAGTAGTATCCATACCTACCTTATATCAAGACCTTTGGGAATTTCAGCATCACCAAACTTCAGAGACAAACTAAGAAAACAGAAACAACACAGTCCATCAAAACAGAAATAACCTTTACTTCGCAGTATACTAAAAAATTACCTCAAAATAATAAAACTTATAGAATAAACGCATAGCAATTTTACAATCTTGGACCTGCCAATGGTATATAGAACCATAAGCGATTCTTAATCATAGGAAACAAGTGGAGGGGTGCTAGAGGGGACAGGGGGGGGATGGGGTAACTGGGTGATGGATGTTAAGGAGGACATGTGATGTAATGAGCACTGGGTATCATATAAGACCGATGAATCACTGACCTCTACCTCTGAAACCAATAACACATTATATGCTAATTAAAAAAGAACCCTAAAAAATATAGAAGTATGAACTGTAAAGGAAAAATTGATATACTGGACTTCATTAAATTAAAAAGTTTTACTCTTCAAAAGACAGGGTTAAGAAAACAAAAAATGCAAGCCAAAGAACAAGAGAAAATATTTTTACAATACAAATACACAAAGAACTAGTATCCAGAATATAATTAATAACACTAACAACTCAATAATAAGAAGACAACTTAACTTAAAAATAGTGAAAAGACAAGCACTCCACAAAGATATACATATAGCTAATAAATACATGAAAAAATGCTCAGTATCCTTAGTTATCAGTAAGATATAAAATAAAACCACAATAAGATAAAAGCATCATGGTACAGTATTGAAATAATTAAAACTTTTTTAAAGAACCTATCCTTGGGGTGCCCGGGTGGCTAAGTCGGTCAAGCATCCAACTCTTGGTTTCCACTCAGGTAGTAATCTCAGGGTTGTGAGATCAAACCCCATGTCAGGTTCCGCAATGGGAATGGGCCTGCTTGGATTCTCTCTCTCCCTCTGTCCTTCCCCCGCATTTTTGCTCTCAAAAAAGAACGTACTCTTAAGCGATTAATATCCATATTTATTCACACTTTTCTGAAAGTTAACACAAGATTTCCTGGATGTGAGATAGAGTATTACTAATTCATAGCAATAACCACATTGGTTCCCCTTTGAACTCAATTCTTCTGCCTGGGCAACATGGCAACATGAAGAGAGCCAGATATCATCCTGTACACACTGTGATTTGTAATACAAGTGAGGAACAACAAAATTGTGAATCTAGGAGTTTATGTAAGAGAGAGACAGTGGTCCCCCTTAGCCCCTTGAGAGAGGGAAACATTTGCTTCCTTAGTGACAAAAATTTTCCTTGGCACATGAAAAGAGGAGGACAAGGTACCTACCTCACAATGTAAGCTAATGAGTTTTATCAGCCTTTGTATGGGAATAAATAGCTCACCATAAAGGTGAATGTAAATAATTGTCTATAAGAGGAAGACAAGTAGCCTCTGTGGGTTTCCAAGCACTGGAATGTTTCCATGGTCCTGAGGTTCATTACTTCTTGACAGGTAAACACATTCATCTAAGGTGGTAAATTTCTTACTAATTCCAAGGCTTATTTTTTAACCCAAGTCCCAGGGAAATTTGTTCAGAAATTTCTAACCATGCAGAAACATAAAAATATTTTCCTTGCAGTCATTGACTATACCAAGTGTCAGGAAGGATGTAAAGCAACTGGAACCTCCTCACACAATGCTAGTGGAAAGGTAACTGGTACAAAGACTTTAAAAAACAATTTGGTGGTTTCTTAAAAAGCTAAACATACACATACCATATGATCTAGTCATTCCACTCCTAGGTATTTAAGAAAAATGAAAATATACACTCCTACAAAGACTTGTACATGAATGTTTAAAGCAACTTTTCTTGGAAAACTATCTAAAATCTGGGGCTAAACCAAATTTCCATCAAGAGGTGGATGGATAGGGCACCTGGGTGGGTCAGTTGGTTAAGCAACTGCCTTCGGCTCAGGACATGATCCTAGAGCGCCAGGATTGAGTCCCACTCACAATGGGCTCCCTGCTCAGCAGGGAGTCTGCTTCTCCCTTTGACGCCCCACCCCCTGCCCGCCATGCTCTCTCTCTCATTCTCAAATAAATAAATGAAATCTTAAAAAAAAAAAAAGGTGGATGGTAAATAAGTTGTGGTCTATCCATATAATGGAGTACTTACTACCCAGCAGTTAAAAAGAAACATCACTTTGATACGTGTAACAATGTAGAAGAATATCAAAATATCATGTTAAGTGAAAGAAGCTAGACTAAAAAAGAGTATACACCATATGACTATAGTTATTTACTAATTTATTAAAGATTTTTATTTATACATTTTAGAGAGAGTGTGTGGGAGCAGGGAGGGACAGAGGGAGAAGGAGAAAGAATCTGAAGCCGACTCCGTACTGAGCACAAGCTGGGCTCAGTCCCACAACCACAAGATCATGATCTGAGCCAAAACTAAGAGTCAGACATTTAACCAACTGAACCACCCAGATGCCCCTATATGATTATATATATATATATATATATATATATATATATATATATATAAAATTCTAGAAAATGCAAACTCACCTACGACTATAGAGAGATCAGTGGTTACCTGGAGGGCTGGGAGTGGCAGGAGGGAAAGATTATAAAGGGGCACAAGGAAACTTTTGAGGGTGATGAAAATGTTTGCTGCTTTGATCGTAGTAGTGGTTTTGTGGGTGTACAAATACTTTAGAACTGACCAAACTGTGTACTTTAAATACGTGCAGTTAAGTGTATTTTATTTATATTTCAATAAGGTTGAAAAATAAGAATGAGAAAAAGCTAAAGAACTAAAATGAGAAAATATGAAAATTTTAAATTCAGAAAGGATATGCAACTATGTGACATTATAAAAAATAGAAGTTATAACACCTCAACGTATACTATAAGATAAAAAAAGCAAAAGTGGATAGCCATAAACGCCCAATTACAAGCTTGAAAAAAATATCACACAAATGTAATCTCATTAGTTTGGTCCTACTTATCAAGAAACAGAAATGTCAGTGATTGAGTTGAAATTTATCATCATACTATTTATGGGGAAAGGGGAAGAAGTATTTACAAAATAAATCAGATAAAGTTATTAAGAGAATTATCTTTATTTCCTAACATTGTAAACTTAGACACCTTAGAAGCATTCATTTATGAACACTTTATAGGCTAATTTATTCAGTAAAGCCAGTCTCCAAAAGGGCCTTTCTCTAAGAATATTCTAATAGTCTATTACAAAGTACTTAAAATACTTTAAAGAAATAAAATTTCTTTCTTGAATAGTATTTTACAAATTTGACTGGCCACTTACTTTAACAGAAATTTCTCTACTTCTTCCAAAGAATCAGAATAGCTTAGCTATCCATAAAATGACTATGCAGCTGATGAACTAAACCTCAAAGCAAGGTCATACTGAATCCACCGAACTACTTGTCCCCTTTTCTTGACCAAGCCACTCCATGGCCTCTAAGCTTCTGGCAGTCCAAGAGCTTTCTCCAGCAGTCCTGATTTCAGTGAAAGCTATTAAAATGTTCTGCTGCAGAGTAAAGAACGTGCCTGATTTCAACAAAGCAAATTCAACAACCATTCAGTGAGACTCTCCTAAGTGCCAGGCACTGCACTATAACCCAGGAACACGAAGGAGAAATATGGTCTAGCAAGTCACTCAAAAAAGACCTGCTTTTACTCTTCCAAGCGCCCTAACCTCCCACGTTTAAAACAGACTCTGAATTCTTCAGACTGTAATTGCCTAAGTTCAAAATACCCCCAGATGCTCGGATTATGCTCTATTTGCAGGGCTTTCACTATTTAGAAAGATTTCCGTAGCAAATCTGTCTGCCAACAATTTGCCTTTCCCTGAACATTTTGTTTCCAAGAACTAAATACAAGGTCACCTTTTTTTAATCTGTGCTTTTGACCTTACATGGTTATGTCTTTACTTGGGTTTATTCTTTCAGCAACTCCCTCCCTGGTTCTTGAGAATGTAAGATTTCCTTGCCAGCAGAACAAAGGCATCTCACTAATGTCCATGATTCACAGGAATGAGAGATGGTCTCAATATCTGGTCCCTGCATGCTTCATGTCCTGGGAAGCGTTCCATTCACCCCCATGGGCGAGCTATCCAGGATGTCCGCACACTTGCCTGGACAGAACCCCAGAAAGTAGATGCTGCTCACTCAGGACTCATCCTAGGAGAATACATAGGTGCTAACCAAGAAGAAAATCAGGTCCCACCCAATCACTGCTTTGTGCACTGTAAAAACCAAAGCTTCCTGAGGTCTCTCCACCAGGTAACTAGGAATAGGCACTATTTTACTCATTATTTAGTATGTTAGGAAGATAATACTACTATTTTGAGTAGCACTTGAAGAGTTCTCAAAGTTCTCGTGCATACATTTCCCCATCTGATTTTCACAATGCAATGAGACAGGGCCAAGAAAGAGAAGGTAAAATTCATTGTTAAAGACATTTTAGGCCCCAGCTCTATTACCAAATAAGCTATATGATCTCATCAAATTTCTTAACCTCTACGAGCCTTGATTTTGGATGGTAACAGTCTGTGACTCAATAGTATTGTGAAGGGTGCCTGGGTGGCTCAGTTGGTTGAGCAACTGCCTTCGGCTCAGGTCATGATCCTTGAGTTCCGGGATTAAGTCCCACATCGGGTTCCCAGCTCTGTGGGGAGTCTGCCTCTTCCTCTAACCTTCTCTCCTCTCATGCTCTCTCTCAAGTTTTCTGTCTCTCAAATAAATAAATAAAAATCTAAAAAAAAAAAAAATAGTATTGTGAGGAATAACAGATATGCTGCCTGACCCAAGGCAAGTGCTTCAGGCCTGTTACAATCAATAAAGTCACAAAGCTCACTGGCAGAACTGGGACTAGAAGCCAAGTTTTCATTCTTTTTGTCTCTGGGTTCCCAGTGATCATTAAGATTTCTAGCAAAAGAGATTAAGATTTCCAGCAAAAAAAAGTGTGGTACTCTGATCTTCCCCACAAATATCCTGGGGTAAGAAGAATAAATGGGAATCAAGGCAGGCCAGTCAGCCACAGACAGGCAAGATGATCCCCAGGCAATCAGCCTCTCTCTAGGGAGCTGACCACAAATAAAGAGCTCTGTAGGGAATTAATTAGAGCCTAAGGAAAAAGTCCTGAGCTCTCAGCAGTGCTGGAGTCTCTGGTAGTCTGTGTTGCCACAGAATAAACAAATCTGGGAGGACTCTGGATGCTTAGACTTACAATTCCCTAATTCCCTAATAAGAGATAATCATTCTGAAGAACAAGATACTTACTAAAAATTATAATATTAATACAATCCATTTTTACCCATCATCAATAATTTTTAAATGAAAAGTAAAGTTCAGGAGTAAAAAAGTATTTCCAGCCTAAGTATATAAAATGAATACACACACACACACACACACACACACACACACACACACACACACACAGTATACAAAGCATTCTGCCCATCTAAACCAGGCCAGGACAAATGCAGACAATCTTTCAAAAGCTTTCATTAAACTAGCAAATGCTGAAAGCAAGATTTACAGAAAGCCAGTGGGATATGCCAGACTTACTCCTCCTCGACCAAAACAAATACAAGCAAAAACTTTTCACTTGGATGACTAGAAAGCAGAGAAAGGTACTGGAAATTGATTTCCTCTTCAAAAGGGATATTTGTTTAATCAGCTTATCTCAAATCAAAAGAAATTATTAAAATCATTTTGAACAAATGTCCTAAAGAATGCTCTGAAATATGGCCATTCAAAGGTACCCTTGCACATTTACAAACTGGCAACATTCCACAACTTCAGAACACTCCCAAGAAGCAGAAATCTGTCCTGGCTAGAGTCAGCCTCTCTTTTTCACCCACTAGAAGATGGATGACTCTGCTCCATGATACATGAGTTCTTCCCTAGCGGGAAGGTGTCCAGGTAGCTAGACACCTCACATTTGGAGTTGATACGAAGCCTGGAATCCTGTTTATTTTTTAGAAAGAACTTGGAAAATCTTCACTTTCACAACTTTGATTTTCCTCAAGGTCTTGTAACAAGAAAATTGCTGGGGGAAACATTTTTTTTTAATTAATTTCTGACTTTTGTTTTCATTTTAGACATTAGACATTTCATCAGAGATGTGTTTCAAGTTCACCACAAAGGAACCTACTGCCATTTTCTGAAATGTCAGAAAACTTGACCTCCCAGTTAATAGACTACAATCACCCTAAAGGTCTCCTCCAGCAAAGCAGTCAACTTACGTGGCACTTTCTTCACTGCAATTTGAGTTGCTAATGTCCACTGTTGCCCTCTGGCCAAAAGCTTCATCTGTAAGGTCCAGCCAGGTCTGATTCTTAAATTTTATTGTTATTCCTTTGGCCCAGAAGAGGATGCAGGGAATTCCATCCATGGAGACATTAACTGGGCTATCATGGCTGAATGCATTCCAAAGTTCTTTTTCTAAATGTCCATGTCCGCTCAGAGTATAGTTGAGAGTCTAGTTAACCAAATAAACAAAAATTTAAGAGACAGGTTTGTTTCCATGGCACAAAACGCTTCTTAGAGTAAAAAGACTTATTTATAACCTGTTGAAACTTTCCTCTCTCTCACTCCAGAGTCCATGCTACTGTGGGACAAAGGAGATGATAGGTGGGCCCATCTTAATCATTTAACAAACCTAAATGGATAGGTATACCTGAAAGGTATATGAACCTAGTTCTACAAAGAATCCAAATTGGAAAGGACTAAATTGTTAAAAAAAAAAAAAGCCAACTTTACAAATAACAATATCAGCAATATAGACTTCAATAAGTTACCAGGATGGGAGAGAGAGTGGAGATGAATAGGTGGGACATAGATTTTTAGGGCACAACACAACACAAAGAGTGATTCCGAATGTAAACTATGGACTTTACTTAATAATAATGTATCAATATTGGTTCCTTGACTTTAAGAAATATACACAATAACACAAGATGTTAAACAAAGGAGAAACTGGAAGGGGAAGGATTGAGGGAGCATATGGGAACCTTCTATTTTGTTCAATTTTTTCTGTAAACCATTTTAAAACTACTCAAAAAAAAGAAAAGCCAAAAAAAAAAAGAAAAGCCTACTAATTAAAAACAAAAATTCACCATGCCATGAACTAATGGCAGTATTCTATTTCTTGAGGAAATAGGAACCCAAATAAGAAAAGATTTTAAAATAAAGAAATTAACATGTTAAGCAAACAAACATAACAAGAGGTTTCTAGAGATCAAGCCTAATTCTCCAGACCACTACTATCCAATAGAACATTCTGCAACACTGGATATGTTTTATATCTGCGCTGTTTCGCGCAGCAGTAACTGACTTCCTGTAGCGGTTATGGTATTGGAAATGGGGCCACTGCAACTGAGATTAATTTTTAATTTCACTTAACATTACTTCATTTGAATTTGAATTTATATAGCCCCATGTGGCTAGTGGCTACTGCCTTGCACAGTGCAGCTCCAGATCATGTAATACACAAAAACTAGCAGGGTCTTCTAACATCATTCTTTATCTTACGAAACCCGAGGCAGCCCGAGACAATGCACTTCAGTACTTGACTCTAGAAGTCACAAACATCTGAAAGAAGATCCACTTATCTAGATCAACTATTCCATACCAATTACTCCAATATAAGTACAGATAAAAGAGAAATGAAAGAGGTAGCAGCAATCCAAGCTTACCAGTAACCAAAGATTAACTGTTACTATAGTGATCCTCTCTGGACAGCAACAAAAGTGAAACTGAATATTGTAATGAAAATACACAAGAGCAAGTAAAACTTTATTATTATAGAAGACTACTACAATACATTCCCCCCCAAAGCAAGTATGTTAGTTATTAACAAAATTATTATTTAATTTTCATAGTTGCTCTGACCTGATAGAAATGTGTTTAAAAAAAATTTTTTTTAAAGATACAACTTAGTTTCCTAATATAGCCATACCTGTCTGATTGGTATTATTGTGAAATTCTGGATTGGATTCACATCTCCATTATTCTGCTGATCTGTCAAATAAATGATATGAATACAAAGGCTAAATGTCACTGATGTACTAATGTACCTGAATGATACTAAAATGCTAAGCACTGAAAAATATACCAGGTTTGGGCTTCTTCTGGCTCTTAACTTAAAATACACCAGTTTAAGAAATTTTTACATGAGATACTACTGCTCCAATCAACACATTCAGTGAAGCCCACCATAAACAACACTCTTGTCCTCAACCCTGCAAGGAATCATACGGGCAAATACAGTTCTTACCATTTATAACCACTTCTTTATTTGAAGATGTTCGAGAGATGAAACTAGAAAAAACAAAAATAAAAAAGATACTGAACAAAGATCTATATATCAGATTTCATAGGAAGTTTTAAGGAAGATATTTCAATTTATTACATCTCAAGAGAAGACAGAAACTTACCTGTCAAAACTGTCCACTTTTTCCTAGTGAATTTCTGATTTAAAAAAGTAATACATATTCTTCAAAGAAAATAAGAAAAAGTCAGAATTTTTTAAAAATTTGTAAATATCAACTCTAATTCTTATCCATTGAATACTATTATTGAGGACTTACCATGTGTCAAGTAGTGTGCTAAACACTGAGGTCTAACCAAAATAAATAGTGACCAAATAATCAAATAATGAAGCATAATAAAATCTTTTACAGTGAGATTTTATACTCATTGTACTGTTACCATATCAAGCAAAAATATTCAATCCTTTTTATTAAAAAGACACTCAATTACCAAAGAAAGCTATTTCTGAAAATTATGGGGATATAAATTATAATATATGTCCTTCTAATTTTTTACTCTACACACACACACAAACACAGAGATGTAAACACACAATGCACATAAATTTACTATTTATAAAATTCAAAAACGGGTATGTGTAAACATCCTGTTGGCCTACAAAATTTTTTTCAACTTAAAAATATTTCACAAAAAAATATATATCACAAATATTTCCTCATGTAATTATATATTTTTCTGACCTGATTTTTTTTAATTCATTTAAGACAGAGACAGAAACGGAGACAGAGAGTTTGAGCAAGGGAGAGACGGAGAGGGAGAGGGAGAAACAGACTCCTGGCTGAGCCAGGAGCCAATGTGGGGCTCGATCCCAGGACCCAGAGATCATGACCAGAGCCAAAGGCAGATACTTAACAATCTGAGCCACGCAGGCACCCCTGATGTAATTTTTTAAACTTTTAATTAATTAATTCCTATTAGTTAACATACTGAATTATATTAGTTTCAGATGTATAATATAGTGATTCAACAATTCCATACATTACCTGGTGCTCAACATGATTTTCTGACATAATTTTGAACTCCATGTTGGTATTACATCATACAAATGTATCAATTTATTCAACCAAATTCCTTTTAAGTATTTAGGTTGTTTCCAATTAATAAATGATACTACATTGAACCTTTTCTTTTTTAAAACAACTTTATTTTTTTGACAGAGAGAGATACAGTGAGAGAGGGAACACAAGGAGGGGCAGAGGGAGAGGGAGAAGCAGGCTCCTCGCTAAGCAGGGAGCCGAATGTGGGGCTTCATCCCATTACCCTGGGATCTTGACCTGAGCCAAAGGCAGACGCTTAAGGACTGAGGGACCCAGGGGACCTACATTGAACTTTATTGTGGATTGTGAGTTCATATCCCCAAGAAGTTCCTTAAAATAAATTCCTAGACATGAAATTGTGAACTTAGAAGATCTATACATCTTTTTTATCATGGAATACTGAGAACACACATAAATATAAACAGAAAAACATAAGCCCTCTTCCCACCCCCATGTACTTGTACCTACCATCCAGTTTATCAAGTTATGAGCAATTTTGTCTCACCTATGAGCTCACCTACTTCCCCCCTCTGGTATTATTTTGAAGGAAATATCAGAAATTATATGATTTAAGTATATATTTCTAAAAGATAAGAACTTTTCATAATAGTAGTCCAATTACATCTAGAAAATATCAATAATTTATTTAATATTAACTATCATATCAGGGCTTTAATCTTGAATTATGTCATAAATGTCATAAAAATTGTGTTTATTGCCTATTTAAAATTTTTCAGAACTTGTAGCTTGTAGTATATAAGAATGCAGATCAAAATCTATATTTAAGAGATTGCTATCTAAGACTTTTATATATATATATATATATATATAACACATACCATGGTCCATATGAAAAACATAATTTTAGCTCAAGAGTTACTGAATCTGTAACATAAAAGTGCTTTAAAATGAAGTATATGGAACCAATTACACAATGAATACACCATTCTCTTGGTAATACAATCTCTGTTATCTAATGAGAATCTCTGAAGATGACAAGTTGGTGATCATGATGTCTACTCAGTGTTATTAATAAATTCCTACATGCATACCAACTTATTCTCACTTTATCAACTTTACTGAGATATAATTTAAGTACAATAAACTATACCTACTCAATGTGTATAATCTGATGAGTCTTGGCATATGCATATATCCATGACATAATAAAGATACAGAATAGTTAAATAACACAAGTTTCCCCACGCATTCTTGCAGTAGAGAGATGTTCCCTCCACCTTCAGCCACAGGAAAACTGAAGAATTGCTTTCTGCCACTTTAGTTGGCATTTTCTAGAATTATAAATGGAATCATATATATACTTGAATGATTGGCTTCTTTCAGTCTAAACATAATGATTGGAATTCATTGAGGTTGTTATATGTATCAATATTTCATTCCTTTTTATTACTAAGAAATATTTCATCGTATGGATATACCACATTTTGTTTGTCTAGGCATCCACTGATGGATATTTATGATGTTTCTAGTTTGGGGCTACTACAAATAAAGATATAAATAAATAAATAAATAAATAAATAAATAAATAAATAAATAAATAGAATATATATTTTTAAATATATAATGTAATAATTTATATACAAAGATAAAAATATATTTGTGTACAGGGCTTATGTGGGATATTTTTTGGTTTCTCTTGAATAGATACTGAAAAAAAGAATGGTAGTTTAGTAAGTTTATAGTAAGTTTATTTAACTTTTAACAAAACTCCCAATTTCACTATATGAGATTTTCTGTGACTCCACATTCTTGTAATATTTGTACTGTAAATCTGTTTAATTTTAGCCTTTCTCATAGGTATGGGTTGCTATCACATTGTAGTTTTCTTTTCCATTTCCCTGATGAGAGTGAATATTTTTTCTCATGCCTATGGACAATTCATATATTTTCTTATGTGAACTATGTGTTTAAATCTTTTATCAAATTTTTTAATTAAGTTAACTGTGCTCTTCTTAGTGAGTTGAAAGAGTTTTCTGCATGGATACAAGTCCTGTGTCAGATATATGCACTGAAAACATTTTCTTCCATTCTGTCTTGCTTTTTCATTTTCTTAATGGTGACTTTCAAAATGGAAACATTTTAATTTTCATACAGTCTAATGTATTTGTTTTTCTTCTTTTATTGTCTATGTTTCTGGGTCTAAACCATTTTCTTAACATAATGTCACAATATTTTCTCCTGTGTTTTATCTAGAAGTTTTAAAGTTTTAGCTTTTACATTTAGCTCTGTTATCCATTTTGTACTTGTGAGATGAGATACTTGTAATATTTTAGAGCCTGGGATAAAGAAAATGTCCTATTAGTTTCCAGAAATTAAAAAACAAAACAAAGCAAAAAAAAAAACCAAGAATTACGCAAGGATAAGGAAAATGTACCTCTCACACCCTTTCACAGAAGCTAAAAGAGGATGTGCTCCAGCAAAGTGAGAGGAAACCAAGAAAGGGAAAGCACAGGCACTAATCAACAGAGGCTCTAACTTAGAAGAGTGAGGAAGAGAAACTTCAGGATGCCTATTTCACATGAGACCTAGAGAGCATCAATCTACATTGCAGTGAGAGGACAAAAGAGCTCCAAAGAGGAGGCCTAGACAGAGGGCTCTAGGTATGCTACACTACATGTTAGATGAGGGGACTTGTGAAAAGAATTAAGAATACATATACTTTTGGGACACCTGGGTGGCTCAGTTGATTAAGCCACTGCCTTTGGCTCCGGTCATGATCCCAGGGTCTGAGATGGAGCCCCTCATCAGGCTCCTTGCTCGGCAGGGAGACTGCTTCTCCCTCTGCCTCTGCCTTCCTCTCTGCCTGCTTGTGCTCTCTAACAAATAAATAAATAAACAAACAAATAAATAAATAATCTTAAAAAATACATATACTTTCATTTTTTTTTAAGTCTTTTTTTTAAGATTTTATTTATTTATTTGACAGAGAGATAGAGAGAGTGCACGCACAAGCAGGGGGAGTGGCAGAGGGAGAGGAAGAAGCGGACTCTGCTGAACAGGGAGCACGATGTGGGTCTCGATCCCAGGACCCTAGAATCATGACCTGAGCCGAAGGCAGCCACATAACCAACTGAGCCACTCAGGTGCCCCTACATATACTTTTAAATATTGCAAATGAAAAAGGGTAATCCTTAACTCAAAAGGAAAGAGTTGTACAAAGAAAAAAAGAAACAATTATACTATGCTAACTGGCTTTTCAGTGAATAATATACACATAGTCACACTGATACCAGCACAGATTTAACTGAAAGTAGTAACGTAACTATGTATTAGAGGGGCGGGGGGGGGGGGCATGAAGAAAAGGAAGGTGAGAGCAGTGCTGGAGGCAAAAACTTTGTCAGCAAGAATAGGAAGTTGTTAGACAATGTTTAAAAGGTATAAACTGAGGGGTCAGCTCAAGTCGTGGTCCCAGCGTCCTGGAATTGAGCCCCACATCGGGCTCCCTGCTCATGCTCTTTCTCTCATTCATTCTCTTTCTAAAATAAATAAAGATCTTTAAAAAAATACGATAAAATGTGTAGATTAAGAAATCTCCTACACATATTTAAATAATATGGCTGTGTTATGGATTGTATGATTGTTCTTAACTCTGGAAATAATCCAAGATGTATATATCCTTACCCTTGGCCATACACTTTGCAGCACCTCCCTGCAGTACAGAGTATTTCCTGCCCCACGATAAGTCTCAGCTGTGTGTCTTGGTCAAGCCAGTGGAACATGAGTGGACGCAACGGTGTACCAGCTCTGCAGAAACATTCCAAGGTGCTACATGTGTCTGGCACCTCCTTGTCCTCTTCTCTCTGCCATGATCATGGTGTGCTGATAAGCTGCTCTTTCAGTCTAGGTCTTGGAATGAGGAAGACATGGGAAACAGCTGGAGCAGGCCTGCAACAGCCCACTGAACAAGCTATCAACGTGTAACATGAGAGAAATAAATGTCTGAGATCATAAGATTCTGGAAAGCTGGAGTTGTTTGTTACTAAAGAAGCTGACTAAATGGGAGACACTTTTTTTTCGATAATTTATGATGTGTCTTGGTAACACCTGATTTTTTTAAAACCATGTCCACGCATTACCTTGATGGTTTTTTCTAATTTATTCTTTTTAAAAAGATGCCTTCTGAGGCATCTGGGTGGCTCAGATGGTTAAGCGACTGCCTTCGGGTCAGGTCATGATCTCCTCCAGGTCCTGGAATCGAGCCCCGCATCAGGTTCCTTGCTCAGCGGTGCACCTGCTTTGCTCCCTCTGCCTGCCTGCTGCTTGCCACGCCCCCAAACTTATGCTCTCTCTGACAAATAAATGAATAAAATCTTTTATTTATATATATATATATATATATATATACACATATATACACACACACACACATTTTCACATCACCACAAAATCTCTGAACTAAAGTAAGAATTATGGGGGCACCTGGGTGGCTCAGTGGGTTAAAGCCTCTGCCTTCAGCCCAGGTCATGACGATCTCAGGGTCCTGGGATAGAGCCCTGCATCGGGCTCTCTGCTCACGGGGAGCCTGCTTCCT
The DNA here is from genome assembly GCA_028533885.1 of Nasua narica. NCBI lineage: Eukaryota > Metazoa > Chordata > Mammalia > Carnivora > Procyonidae > Nasua > Nasua narica. Next base: position 54,968,334 of record CM052809.1, on the reverse strand, counting down.
CCTCTCTCTCTGCCTGCCTCTCTGCCTACTTGTGATCTCTCTCTCTCTCTCTGTCAAATAAATAAATAAAATCTTAAAAAAAAAAGAATTGTAAAGAATTAACTGGTTAAAATTTTCTATGTGAATAAACTGAGGAACACTGGTTAAAAAAATTTTTTTAAATAAAATATAAAGAAACAAAGCCTATATTGTTTCTAAAATATTCCGATCCTTGTCCAGTAAAAGGGATCTCTGCAATACCTTTGAAAAGTAATCAAGAACCCAAAGCTTGGGGCACCTGAGTGGCTCCGTGGGTTAAAGCCTCTGCCTTCGGCTCAGGTCATGATCTCAGGGTCCTGGGATAGAGCCCCGCATCGGGCTCTCTGCTCAGCGGGGAACCTGCTTCCCCCTCTCTCTCTGCCTGCCCCCTCTCTCTCTGTCTACTTGTGATCTCTCTCTGTCAAATAAAGAAATGAAATCTTAAAAAAAAAAAAAAAAAGAACCCGAAGCTTGTAGTGGCTGGTGCCATATTTTTTTAAATACGAGGTAGTCCCTCATGAGTTTGCAAAGTAATACCTTCACGAAGGTGAAGGTGAATCAGCTGTCATGGCTCTGTGCAGGATGAAGACCACATTCCCACCACTGGCCCCTGAGGCCCTGAAAGACATGCTAACTGTGCTCATCTCAACTGACCTCTACCCCTGTCTGTTCTAGCTAAACCAGCAGTCTTTAGTTCAGCTACCTGAAGGCTTCATGTTCCCTTCCTCTCTCGTAAGAGTCTTAGCATTTGCCGTTCCCTCCACCTGGAATGTTCTCTATCCTCCCCTTCTCCCTACCTCCTAGGTACTTCCTCCCTTTGCTACAGATCATAGCTTACATGTCACTTCCTTAAATACACTATTCCTACCATCTCAGATCAGTCCAGATCCACCTATTAGAAGTGCTCATAGCCTCCCATACTTTTCTTTCATAGCGTGATTCACATTTGACTAATGAGAGTACCGCCTCCGCTAGATTTAAAGCTTCATGAAGGCAGGGACTAGATCTGTTTTGCTCACCATTGTAGACCCAGTACCTAGCACGGTACCTAGCTATTTAAAAGTACCAAGTTTTAAAAACATATGTGCTACATGCATGAATGAATGAACAGATTAGTGAATGAACAAAGTCTGAAAGGGAAGTAGAAAATGAGAGATCACAAAGGAGGCTGTGTGAGAAGCAAAATATTTCCTTTGGTTAAAGGAATTGTTTAAATCCAGTTTGAGGAAGAAATATGTAAGAAAAGAGTGGTGACCCCTATTCTCTCTAAGCTTAGGAACCAAGTATTAATTTGAAATACAGTCATCCTTCCTAGACACTTGAGAACCTTGAATTGACCCATAAAACTGAAAGATATTTTAAATTTCAGATCCATGATTTGAAAGACATTCTCAAAACAGCAACTGTTGTTTCTTTCATAATAAATCAATATGCTACATTATTAGATTCCAATGATCATTGATTGATGTGATTTATAGGGTCCCTTCTGAAGCTGATATTATTTAAACCCATTAACCTTGCTTCAAGAACAGAATTGGGATTTTTATAGTATTTGGTGTACCTTTTACCAGTGTAATACACAAATCAGTCATCTCTGTAAAAACAAAGTAAGGAAACCCTACTAAGCTTTAATAACCTAAGGAGTATAGGTCTCTTATTATTTGAAAATGAACTTGGGGGAAAGCACTAACTGATTTAGAAACAAAGCGTAAAACAAATAGAATATGCCTGTACTTATAGTTTTCACCATCTGGTGACTTAAAGATTCTTCAACACGAGTTTTGGCAGACCATCGTACTTGGCGCCATCCTTTGTGTTCGCAGTAAATTCCCTGATATTTACTGTGATAGCACATAATGAGCAATCAGGAAATAGAACATAAGTTAACAGTTATTCAGATTCTGAATATTCTCTCTTATAGATAAATCTCTATAGTCTCCCTCACATGGATAGAAAGACCCAAAAGACAAAGGATAGAGAAATAGAAGTTTTGCTTGTTAGTTTTAAACAGTATGTACTCCAAACAATTACCATCTCCTACCAGTTAAAATGATTCAACACCTTTTCTTTGAAGGACAGGTTATATATTTCTGAGGTTTCTAAATTATTCCTTGCTCCCTTCTCTTGTAACAACGGCAGGAGAAAACCATCAAATGAATATTTACTTGTAAGTATAAAAGAAACCCGAACAATGATTTGAATCATTTTCTCACATATATACTTTGATACATAATACAAATGTTTCTTGTGCATTCTGAATAACTCTTGTCTGTTATAATAAATTCTGTATTTTTATCTCTTATTTATAAACTCTAGTTCAATGATTTTATTTGCTACAGAATGATCTACTCTAACCAATTTGAATTATAAACAAATACAGCTATACAACAATATAAAGAAATTACAGAACCATCTAATTTCACACTTGCACTGAAGCTCACAGATGCGTTGAATTAAAAAACGTGCAATTACTCACCTTACATCCTTCCTGGCAAGTATTTGATCCAAAGTTAATGAAAATCCTATACATAAAAAAATAAGTGAAAAACTAAAGAAGATTTTTCTTCCCATCAAGAAATGAATCAGTTTCTTCAAGGCAAGCACATCTGTTAATTCTTAAATGCAAACAGAGCAGAGACAGTATTTTCCATGTCTTGTGACTGACAACATATTCGACCAATAAAAAGACCATATTCGCAGGATGTATTATGCATGGGAGAGGGTGGAGGGAGGGGCCTGATACTGCTTAATTTAGAGTATAGAGTGAAAGCAGTGGGTCTATTTAGGATGTTTGCTTATTCATGAAAGATTATTAGGAAACAGATTTTCAATTAACCTCGTTTTAGAAATTAGCATGTTTTGATACTCTAACTCTTAATAAGAATCTATACTGCTTTTCAGGAAGCTATTAGAGTCTTTCCAAAAATCTACAAAATATACATTATTACATGGATTTTTCAGGTGAATAAATGAGTAAAAACCTCTGAAACTTACCTAATTTTACATATGTGTCCTACTTCACAGTTTCCAATTAAATTCATGACTCTCCATGTGCTAAGAGATCTGGAATATAATGGTAAAGAGCACTGACACTGGAGTCAGACAGCCCTCAGTGCACTCACAGCTCTAGTTTCCCCATCTGCAGAGTGGGGACAAAAGTATTTTACTCAAAGAACTGTTGCAAAGATATATTGAGACCCTAAACAGCCAAATCTATCTTGAGAAAGAACAAAGCTGGAAGTATCACACTTCCTGATTTAAAAATACGTTGCAAAGCTACCGTAATTTAAACAGTATAGTATTGCCATTAAAAACTGACATACAGGGGCAGCTGGTGGCTCAGTTGGTGAAGCATCTGCCTTCAGCTCAGGTCATGATCCCAGGGTCCTGGGATCAAGCCCCACTTTGGGCTCCCTGCTCAATGGGGAGCCTGCTTCTCCCTCTCCCTGCTGCTCCCCCTGCTTATGTGTGTGTGCGCACTCCCTCTTGTTCCATCATATAATGAAATAAAATATTTTTTAAAAAATGACATACAGATCAACAGAACACAATACAGGCACCTAGAAGTAAATTCGCACATATACAGCTAACTGCTCTTCAGTAAGGGTGCCAAGAACACACAATGGGACAAGGACAGTCTCTCCAACAAATAGTGCTGGGAAAACTGGATATCCATAAGCAAAAAATGAAACTGGAGCTTTATTTAACACCAGACACAAAAATCAACTCAAAATAGATTAAAGACTGAAACCTAGAAGAAAGCAAAGGGAGAGGTGCCTGGGTGGCTTAGTCGGTTAAGCATCTGCCTTCCACTCACGTCATGTTCACAGGGCCCTGGGATGGAGCCCCACAGTGGGGTACGTGCTCAGTGGGGAGCCTGCATCTCGCTTTCCTTCTGCAGCTCCCCCTGCTTGTGCACTCGCACTCGTGCTCTCTCTCTCTCTTTCAAATAAATAAATAAATCTTTAAAAAGAAAAAAGGAAGAAAGCATAGGAAAAGTTTCATGACATTGTTCTTGGCAATGATTTCATGGATATGACACCAAAGCACAGACAATAAAAGCAAAAATAGACAAGTGGAACTTGTCATCAGACTAAAAAGCTTCTGTAGACCAAAGGAAACAATGAATGGTAAAAGGCAACACACAGAATAAGAGAAAATATTTGCAAAACATACATCTAACGAATCATTAATTTCCAAAATATGTAAGGTACTTTTACAACTCAGTAGCAGACAGAACACAAATTACTCAAGTTAAAAATGAGCTAAAGATTTGAAAAGACATTCTCCAAAGATGACATACAAATGACCAACATATATATAAAAGGGTGCTCAGGCGCCCCTGGGTGGCTCAGTAATTAAGCGTCTGCCTTCAGCTCAGGTCATGATCCCAGGGTCCTGGGATCAAGCCCTGCATCGGGCTCCCTGCTCCATGGGAAGCCTGCTTTTCCCTCTCTCACATCCCCTGCTTGTGTTCCCTCTCTCGCTGTGTCTCTCTCTGTCAAATAAATAAATAAAGTCTTAAAAAAAAAGGGGGGGATGCTCAATGTCACCCATCACCAGGGCAATGTGAATCAAAACCACAAAGAGGTATTACCTAACACCTGTCAGGATGCCTATTATAAAAAAGAAGAAGAAGACGACAAAGAGAAAGAAAGAAAGAAAGAAAGAAAGAAAGAAAGAAAGAAAGAAAGAAAGAAAGAAAGAAAGAAAGAAAGAAAAGACAGGTGTTGGCAAAGATGTAAAGAAATTGGAATCCTTATACACTGTTGGTGGGAATACAAAATAGTACAGTTGCTATGGAAAACAATATGGAGATGCCGCAAAATATTAAAAATAGAGCTACCATATGATCCAGCAATTGCACATATGGGTATTCGCCCAAAATACTTGGAATCAGGATTTCAAAGAAATACTAATGCACTACAGCACTGATATTCACAATAGCCAAGATGTAAAAACAAGCTAAGTGTTTGCGGATGGATGAATGGATAAAGAATATATGATATACACACAAAGGAATATTATTCAGCCTTTTAAAAAAAGAGGAAATTCTGCAATATGTGACAATATGGATGAACCCTGAGGACATTATTATAATTGAAATAAGTCAGTCACAAATACATGACTCCATTTATATGAGGTATCTAGAATAGGCATAGCATAGAATCAGAGAGTGAAATGGTTACCAGGGTTTGGGGGGCAGGAGAGGAAGGAGAAAATAGGAAATTACCAATTAATGGGCATAAAGTTTCAGTTAGGCAAGATTAATAAATTCTAGAGATCAGCTGTACGAGACTGTACCTATGGTTAACAACGCGGTATTATACCCTTAAAAATTTGTTAAGAGGGTGGATCTCAGGTTAAGTGTTCTTAACACAATAAAATAAAATTTTAAATAAATAAATACAATAGAGGAAAGTCTTTCCTTACATCAATTCCTAGTTAAACAAAGACTATTGTTATTCCCTCCTTGCCAGCCTCTACTCCCACTCCCCTGCCACCTAAAATGTATGCAAAAACACAAACAACAAAATCCCAAAGTTAGTTTACATTCAAAAAATACAATTAAAATGCCACAATAAAGAAAAATCCTCCAAAACAAAAACGTCAGAATTTTTGGCACTTAAGAACCTTGATCTCTTTAATGGCAAAGTACCGGTAGCTGAAAGGGGCTATTTGTAAGTGACATTTCAGAGATGGATTATAGGAAGTCTGGGGACTTGACCCTAAAGACATACTCCCCTTCCTTACTATCCACTTTGCACACACACCATCTTCTAACATAGCTCTAAGGAGCCCTACAGAAAATGAAAAGAGGAGATGAAGGCAAAATGACTAGAAAAGGTCACCAGCATCAATGTGGCTTTCCATGCCCATCTTATTCCTATTTCTCAGCATATTTCCTTTTCTTCTCTTTTCTTTCAGTTTACCCCACTCCCCACGTCTTTTGCTTTTCTGCCTTTTTCCTGATTGTGTGGAATTTCAGGTAGCAAGACAGGTCTGGAAAGGAGGAGTTTAGTCTTGGACAGGTTTGCCAAATAAAATACAAGATACCCAGTAAGATCTGAATTTCAAAAAAGCAATAATTTTAATAATAAGGATGTTTCATGCAATATTTAGACACACTATACTAAAAAAAAATCATCTGTTGTATATCCCAAATTAAATTTAACTGGACATCTTATATTTTTATTTGCTAAATCTGGCAATCTCAGTCTTAGAGCTTTCTGCTACTCAAATTTTAACATGCATACAAACCACGGGAGATTTTGTTAAAATGCAAATTCTGATCCAGTAGGTCTGGGGTGGGGCGAGAGCTTCTTTGTTTCGCACAAGCTTCCACATGATGCTGCGGATGCTTGCTGCTGGCCTGATGGCCTTCCTGAGAGTGTCAACGATTTAGAATCGCATTGTTCGACAGAAAGATAATGAGAGCTACGTATATATTTTAAAATTTTCTAGTGGCCACCACACTGAAAGAAGTTCAAATCAACAGGTGAAATTAGTTTTAATATCTTTTCTTTAACCTAACATATTTAAATATCATTTCCAACGTAATTATTAACGAGATATTCTACCTTCTTTTTCTGCTCTAAGTCTTGAAATCTGGTATGTAATTTATACTTACACACATCTCAATTCGAAATAACTAAAATTTCATGTGGTCAGTAACCACCCATGGCGAGGGGCCATAGTACTGGACGGTGCAAATATAAAACATTTCCTCCAGCTGCCGGAGCAATACCTCATAGTGCCCCATGGCGGCAGCAGCAGCGTCTGACCCATTGCTCCTCAAATTTCTGGTCGGGGGAAGGTAAGAAGCCAAGCCCAGGAAGATACTGTACTGTGATAATGATGATACTGTTAACACTCAGAACCCATAGTGGAAAGCTCCTCAGTGCTTATCGTAGTAACAATCCTTCCATGAACATATGCCTCAGTTATATTTCAGGCATACGAATGTATACAACGTTTTTAATTTTAAATCATTTTCATTTCAATATATTTTATGACTTGATAATCCTAAAATTTCAACATAGCAATCTTTCTGTTGTTGACATTTTCTCCCACTTGGTTAAGAATATTTAAGGTAAAATAATTAGTAGCTAGTAGGTTTCACACATGTATTTTAAAATAGAAGTCACACTTAAGATGTGGTTGTCAGAGAATAGCTCATCTTGTGACTTTAGAGGAGAAAAGCAGTGACAAAAATGTTAATGTGATAACTTGCAGGCTGCAAAGCACTAGGATATCACCTGCCTGGCATTATACCTCCCTGCTCAGGTGGCTAAAGGGTCCCTGTCCAGAACTGCGACAGGTCTGACATTTTACCTAGCTGATAACCTAACAAGATAGCTGCCAGTTTCATGGATGCTGGCAGAAGACACAAAACTTCAGGGTCAGAGTCAAAGAACTTTATTCTTCACCAGAGAAGCAAGCAGCATGAGCATCAGTATACTGTGTCAATTTCCCTTGCTCACAGAGCAATCCAGCTGGGCCCACATGGATGCTTGTACACACAGTGGGTTTCATTTGAGGAGAAACCCTGAATTTCCGAGGCTATTAAGTAAACCTACCCTTTTTAAAAGGAAGACACTATTTCTACCTTCAAGGCCGTTCACTATACATACAACCTAAAGATATTCCAAAACAAAAAATAGTGACTCACGCATAAGATAGGCAGAAAATTCAGAGGGGTGTGGAAAATATCCCAACAGTTTTCTTGAGAGAACAGGAGATTGTCCATCCATGCTGCCTTCTTTTCAACTGAAAATACCTTGTGTTTGCTTCATTTTCTGATTTATGATATATTACTGAAAATTTGAATATCACAGACCTAATATCTTCCCAATATCATATGTGACCATGTAGAATTATATTATTGTAAGGAAAATAATGGCTCTAACTTAATTATTATATTTGCCTAAAGGAACAACTAGCATTTGCCAGACCACAGTCTCTAAATCATCCAAATGCGCTCAGACGAAAAATCACAGTAGTCAAATGTCCATATCAATCACAATGGTCTTTGCGCACTGAGTCAAAATCCAAATCCATCCACCTCCTTCAAAGCCCTGCACAATCTGGCCTTTGCTGATCTCTCTTGCTTCATTTTATGTCAGCCCTTTTCTGTACCACGTTTCAGCACACTGGCTTGGATTTTGTTCAACACCCAACCACATGCTAATGTTTTTGCACCTCAGTAACTGTACACATTGTTCTGTCTGTAGAGATCACCTCATACCCTCCTAACTCTCCCTGCATTCTCTTCACCCTCATCATAACATTTATCACTTTTGTATGAGACATTTATTTTCTTCTTACCTATTTATAGTGTGTTTCTTCACCAGAAGGTCTGCTCCAAGACAGCAGGGGCTGCATCTAACTAGTGGTACATCTAGAGCCTTAGGTTCTGCTTGTCCTCGATGATGCTCAATAAAGTGTAAAGGGTAATGAATGAGCCTGTCAAAAATGTCACATAATTAATTCTCCTTCATGCCACATGGTGGTGACTCCCAGGGCCTGAATATTTAGGACTAGAAACTCAACTAATTCAAGTATTTCATCAAATTCTGTAGCTTGAAAACACAAATATACAAAATCCAAGTTACATCAGTTCATTAGCAAAATACCAGACTATGTAATTCTTGCCCCTTATAGAGGAGTGTGACTCTGTGATGGTTAATATATGTCAACTTGACAGGGACACAAGGTACCCAAGTACTTGATTAAGCATTATGGCTGTGTCTCTGACAGTGTTCCTAAATGATATTAATATTTGTATCAGTAGATTGAGTAAAGCAGATCGCCTTCCCCAATATGAGTGGGCCTCATCCAATTCATTAAAGGTCTGAACAGAATAAAAATGTGGAATAAGGGAGAATTCACTTTCTCTATCTATCTTAGAGCAGGGAAGTCTTCTCTTGCCTTCAGACACACTAAGACTGGAACTATAGCATTGGCCCTCCCGGGTCTCCAGCTTGCTGACAACAGATACCGGAATTTCTCAGCCTCCATAACTGAATGAGCCAATTCCTATAATAAATCATATATAGAGTTTATTAGAATTAATTCATATATCCATACATGGTAATATATATATATTACCATGTATTTATATCTATCTATCTATCTATCTATCTATCTATCTATCTATCTATCTATCTTTGGTTTTCTCTGGAGAATCCAGACTAATACAGACACTCTATTAAGTTGTCTAATATGTTGCCATGATGTCTATTGATTTTCATCAAATCAACTTCTGATTGATTAGAATCAGGTTAGTAAATGAAATACTTATAAGTGCTTTTGATTTAAGGGTTAATTTTTCTTACTTTTGATGCCCCTTTGACTTCTTGGAACACAAATAACATACCAAATTAGTGGCATATAGTTATGTTCTTGGTTCTTAAGCTAAACTGAGACAAGAGTCCTATTCTTTCATAAATTTGTCCATTAGACAAATATTCATTGCCATATCCTACATGCCAGGAATACAAAATGAAAAAGACCCAGTCCTCACCCCCATGAGGCTCCTAGCCCAGTGGTGTACAGAAACGTAAGCGCATAACTGCTGGGGTAAACACCTTAGGGATGTTTCACATAGCAATCCAGTGACCTCCACTGATTCTGGCCACACCTTCACTCCGAGCAAAGGCTGAGGGGTAGAAGCAGGCAGTTATGTAACAGAGATAAGAGATGAGACATAACTAACTTCTATGAAGAGTATGATGCAGCTTTCCAATTCCTGATTCTACTCTTTCATGAGGTCAGTATGTATCTTTTGCTACTGAAGTCTGTAACTTATTCCAGTGTTCCTCCAGTAACTTGGCTTTTGTTCTTAACACAGCCTGAAATGGGTTTCTGTTAGTTATAGTGCAAAAGAAACTTTATTAGAAGGATTTGCTAAGTACCAAATTTAGTGTGATAATTAGAGGCATGGACTAGGAAGGGAGGTTTAAGTATTAAGGAGAACCTCACAGACCTGGGTCCTAAGGAAGAAAAGGTCTCCAACAATCTCAAAAATGCTCACTAGGAACATGCAGGTCCCACATTCCCCAACTCAACAGAGACTGAGTTTTAATTCACTAAAGTAAAACTCATATTGAGAATATGGGCCACTTTGATGTTGCCCCAATATTGATCATTTATAAGTGCCATCATTTATAAGTGCAAAATAGACCTTTGGACAAAAATTAATCAGCACACTTAGTTTAAAAGACAGCTTAGTATATAACTGCCGGCTACAAATCCAAGATGTTGTCTGCTAAGCAGTTAACATAAGTTTGGAAATTTTAACTTAACACCTGTTTGAGTAAATTTTAGTATCATTGGAAATTTTAACTTAAAAAAACCTATCCAAGTAAATTTTAAATACTCATTGGCAGATGCACATTCCATATTATGAAAAATGATACTCATAATAGGGTTCTGGTTTTAAAATACTTATGTTCTAGGATCCTCAACTCATTTCCTTCCACAGACATGGTGAGTCTACCACTACACATGGAACAAGTTCCTATTAAAAAAAACTTAAAAGCTGGCTGAGTGATGCTTACACATCAGGCAAATCAGAAGAAAAACAAATCAAAGTGTGTAGGAGAGGCTGGAACACCAACCCAGGTGTGGCAACCCACAACCGGAGGGAACTCAAACCCAGAAGTTTCTTCCTGAGTAATGAAGAGTTTGAATTCCACATTGGACACCTTAACCTTAAAGACATGTACTTAAGAGACGAGCTCCTAAAACATCCAATTTTAAAAACCAACAGGGTTCGTGTTCAAAACCCACAAGACAATAGCAATCTAAGAAATGCCCCTTGAAGGACTCTTTCACTCAGATGGACTCACCCCAGGGCCCAGCTCAGAGGCAGCTGATCGTATCCAGACGTCCAGTGAAGTATGCTCACCTGCTTATATTAAAACCTTGACCTGAGGGGCAGGCATCTACTTTACATCTATGTATGTTTCCATATATTTGCTGTTGGAAGGTGTTTATGATGAATAAATGGATAAAGAACTTATGGTATATTTATATGGAATATTATACATAATGGAATATTATTCAGCCATAAAAAAGAATGACATCTTTCCATATGCAGCAACAGGGATGGACCTCAAGGGCATTAAGCAAAGTGAAATAAATTAGAGAAAGACAAATGCCATATAATCTCTCTTAAATGTGGAATGTCAAAAACAAAACAAAACAACCAAGCTCATAGATACAGAGAACACACTGGTGGTTACCAGGTGCACAGGCTAGTGGAGAATGGGAAAAATGGTAAACTGGGTTTTTCAGTTTTTGTTTCTTTGACTTTAAATAAATTGAATAAACATTCCTTTAAAAATGAAAAATGACCGTATCTATGAAATGGTTACAGATTCATGCATTTGGATTATCTTAATAATCAGTAATGACTACTAGAACGAATAGTGTCAAATCAGTGGAAAAACTACTCCTGTCCTTTTTGTACCTATATTAACCCAGAATCTCTCATTTCTTTTCTTCCTCTCTTCTTCTAGTTCCTCACTCCTTTTTCTCTCTTGTTCTTTTTTCTTTTAATTTAAGGGGGAGAAAAATCCTGTTTTACCTTATTTAAAGTCCTTTAAGCAATAATGTTTTAGTGATATAAAAATGCACATTTACTTTTATAGGAGTTTTTATATTTATGTTACAATAACTTACATGTTCTCACATTTAAATAATCTAGAAATAGTCCTAATGAAATTTCATTTTACCACGGAATGCAAAAGCTGAAAGACTGACCCTTGGCTACTCCCCATCAGTGAAGATTGGCTGGTTCTCACTGAACTTGCAGAGAGCACAGATCTGGCCCATACACCAGATTCTTTAAACTTCTTCAGGGACTGAGATTTTAAACCTAATATTCCATGGAGTGAAAGAAATTACCTTTCTTTTCCTAGTGAGAAAAATTATCATTTCTTATCATTTCTTACAACTCAAAGGTCCCTGAAGAAATAAAAGCCTATTTTCTTTTGTTTGGTTCTCAGCCAAGTTAGAAAATACCTGGAGAATAACTTTCAATACGCACATTAAAATGATAACTCCCTTCCAGGAACTTCACAAAGGGCATCAAAGAACAGTGTTGTCAATTCCCCCTAGATCCTACACAGAGGTTTAATTATAATAACAAGATTTTAGAGACCAGGTCTGAATATTGTTAAGTTTATATGGTAATATATACATATTTCTTTCTATTTCTTTTGTTCCACCTTGTAATAGATATGAGAAGAAATATTCACTCTACCAAAAGTAGCTAGAATGAAAGGATAAGAAATCTCATTCATTTTGGATAAGGGAAAAACTGTGTTTAATAATTTAATCAGGTAAAATGAAGCACTCAAAGTTCATCACTAGTTTTACAGAGCATGTAATCATCGGTCTTATTCTTACTGCTGCTTCTTTCTCACTTAAAGCTGTTATTTCAACTTATCACATTTCCATAGCAACTAATACCTCAATTTTTATAGTTAAAACACTTGGAGTCATTTCTAACTATTCTAAATGCTCCAATATAAATTGTCAACATTGTTAAAACCCTTGGCTCCTCTCGCCAAAAAGCTAACTTCTCTCTCATACGGTACAAAGAATCAGCATCATCTGTGACCTAAATCTCATCTACTGATCTAATTTATGAAGATCAATCTTTTTTCTTAGTTGGGGGGGTGGGGGACTCTGCAACAAGTCAAATAATAATATCTCACTGCCCCATCTGAGTGCTAAATCAACTGAGAAATAAAACAAGGGGTAAGATAAGTGGCGACCAAAACACCACCCTCGTTACTGTGAAAGGCCAAGAAGGCAGACAAAGCTTAGTGGAGGAACAAAATGGATTGTAACCAAACTCCCTCCCACAGAAATGGACATGACTGCTGTCTTGGTAGCAGTGGACTCTCAAGAAGGAAGAAAGGCCTGCTGCAGAAGAAACAGGAAAGGTATACTCCATGGGGAGGCTGGGTCTCAAAAAGGAAAAAAGAGCTGAACATACCTAGGCTATTTTTCCTAATTTACCACAGATGTCATCCTTAGCTGGTGCAGAATGGGTAACCTGGCAGAGAAGTAAGGAGTTACACTAATTTCACTCCTTCTACTCAGAAGAAAATTCTAGAAAAGGGAAACACTTGTTCTCCGTCTTGTCCCTACTTCCCCAACATTTCCAAGAACTACCAAACACAATTCTTTCATAACAAAGTGTCCATCAGTTTTCATGTACCTCTATCAACCTATAGACACCATGGTGCAACTCACAATAAGAATAAGGTAATCTTAAGAATGTATCCTTTACTTTTCATGACACTTTGCTGGCTGGAAAATTATTTTCATTAATTTTGTGCCTTGTTTACTTAACATTCATTAAATTTTTTTTCTAAATTCCTTCAAAATCAAGATTTTGCTTTTATAACTAATCTGGAAATGAACAAACATGTTTTGGTTAAGTAAGTTACCGTCTTTAAGTTTCAATTTCCTCTCTGCAAAATGGGGCTGATAATAGCACCTACCACACAGGTGTTCTTTTGAGGACTAAAAAAAAAAATTGGGCATGTAAAGTCCTAGGCCCGGCACCTAAATAGCTCTCAAAACCTATTACAGATAGTGGTGCTGGTGATGTCAATGATTTTTGCTCTTTCCATCATGATCTACGTCCTAATTATATTGGGAATTTTATGACATCTCCTCATCTCCAGTGACTGGTGCTATTGAGCCAGTCCCCTCATTGGATGAACCGAGTCTTCTCTTGCCCCTTCATACTGCCCTTCCATAGCAGGCACAGTGATATTTTAAAATGTAGATCAGATCAGGGTGCCTGGGTGCCTCAGTCAGTTAAGCGTGTGACTCTTGATTTTGGCTCAGGTCATGAACTCAGGGTCATGAGATCAAGCCCTGTAATGGGCTCCCAGCTCAGCCAGGAATACGCTTCTCTCCCACTCTCTCCCTGTCCCTTTGCCTTTCTCCTTGCTCCCTGCTCCTGTGCTTGTGCTCCCTCTCTAAAATAAATAAATAAATCTTAAAAAAAAATGCAGATCAGATCTTGTCACTCTCTTACATGAAGCCTTCCAATGGCTGGCTTCTTATAACCAGAATAAAGGGCAAACTCCTTATTCTGGCCTACAAGTTGGACTTGAGGTGGCCCTGTCCAAGTCTCTGATTTCACCTTCCTTTATTTTCCTGCTGACTTGCTATGCTTCAGCCATGGCAGCCTTCTTTTTTCCCTCTAATTCCTAAACCCGATTCTTGTTTAGGGCCCTCTTAAGAAATTTAGGCCCAAGGCCAAAGAAAATTCCTTCTCTTCCTCAAGCTTCAAATTAAGTAATAAATTATTTATCAGGAAATAAAAAACTCAAAGCTCCAAAAATAAAAATAAAAAAAATAAAATCCTTTTTTTCCTTTTCTTAGCCAATAGTAATCAAAATCTTTCATTCATAATGCACTCTGACCATTGGTTTGTGCCTTATTTGTTTTTTGTTTTTAAACTCACTACCTAAAATAAACTATAACCCAACATCCAACTATGATCTGCACTCCTCCCTTCCATCTCGCATCATCTTGAATACAGGATGCCGAAGACCTGAATTGCACTATCAACCACTATGGGCTACTTAACACTTATAAAACATTCTTCCCAACATCAGCAGAAAATATTTTCTTTTTGAGTGTACATGGAACATTCACCAGGCATGACTATATTCCGAGCTATAAAGCAAACCTCAACAAAAATTTGTTAAAGTAAAAGAAAATGTCTGTTCTTAGATCATAATGGAATTAAACTAGAAATGAACAATACAGATATTTGGAAAGTCCCCAAATATTTGAAAATTAAGAAACACTATTTAATTTAATTTAATTTTATTATTTTATTTTATAGAATTTATGTATTTGACAGAGAGAGAGAGAGAGACAGTGAGGTGAGAGAGGGAGTACAAGCAGCGAGAGTGGAAGAGGGAGAAGCAGGCTTCCTGCCAACGAGGGCTCAACCCCAGGACCCTGGGATCATGACCTGAGAAGGCAGATGCTTAACGACTGAGCCACTCAGGCACCCCAGAAACACAGTTTTAAATAATCCATTGCTCAAAGGGGAAGTCAGTACATGTTTTAAATTAAATTAAAATTAGAATATAACAGGGGCACCTGGGTAGCTCAGTTGGTTAAGCATTTGACTTTGGCTGAGGTCATGATCTCAGGGTCCTGGGATCAGACATGTGCCAGCTCCCTGCTCAGGAGGGAGTCTGCTTGTCCCTCTTGTTCTACCCCTCCCTCTTCTTGCTCCCGCACCTCTCTCTTTCAAATGAATGAGAAAAATCTACAAACAACAACAACAACAACAAAAACCTAGACTATAACATACCAAAACTCCTGGCATGCAACTCAAGCAGTGCTTAGACATTTATACCATTAAATATCCAGAAAAGAACATATGTCTCAAATCAATGATCTAAGCTTTCACTTTGAAAACCTGGAAAAAGAAGAGCAAATTTAAATCCAAAGCAAGTAGAAGAAAGTAAATAATACACAAAAGACCAGAAATCAATAAAATTGAAAACAGAAAAATAGAGATAATCAGTTAAAGCAAAAGCTGGTTCTTTGAACAGATCAACAAGAGTAATAAATTTCTAGCTGACCAAGAAAAAGAGAGGGAAGACACAATTTACCAGTATCAGGAATAGAAGATGAGACATCATTATGAATCTACAGATATTAAAAGGGTTATAAAGAAATATTACAAATAACTTTACGGCCATACATTTGACAACTTACACAAAACAGACACTTTCCTTAAAAGGTATACATTACCAAAACCCACTCAAGAATAAATAATTTGCATAGTATTACACTTCCTAATGAAATTGAATTCAGTTGAAAACCTCCCAACAACATGTATAAACATTCATATATTCACGCATAACAGAAAGTCTGAACAGCTTTATGAAGAAATTATTAAAACTCAGAAGAGGGGCACCTGGGTGATTCAGCCAGTTAGGTAAGCATCCAACTCTTGATTTTGGCTCAGGTCATGATGTCAGGGTTGTGAGATCAAGCCCTGTGTCGGGCTTCGCACTGAGTGTGGAGCCTGCTTAAGATTCTCTCTCCCTATCCCTTTGCCTCTCTCTCTCTAAAATAAATAAGTAAATATTTTAAAATACCTCCCCCAAAACACTATAATATCATAGTTATTCTGAATTCTGTCCATAAGCAATACAGCCGAGTCCTTCCTTGTCCCTTACTGAGGTAATTCAGTAATTCATTTCTCCTTACCCCATTCAGAAATATCTTCCTTTACCAAGTTGATGAAGATATTCATCTTTGTTTTCTATCAAGAAATTAAAATTTTTGTTGTTAACATGTGGGTCTTCCATCTGTCTGAAGTTTATTTTGTTTCTAGCCTGACATGGTGATCCAATTCACTCAGAGTAACCAGATTTTGCAAAGCTCCATCAGTCCTCCCTTTATACACTGATCTGACCTCTAACTCTGTTATTTAATAATATTCTACATTCATGAGTCTCTTGCTGGCCTCTCTATTCTATTCATCGGTCAATGTACCTACTTCTATACTAAAACTATCTTACTTAGCTTCACAGAAATTTCTCCTATCTGGTAGGGCCAGGTCTTCAGAAGTGTTCTGACTATTCCCAGCTCTTTACTCTTCCAGCTTCGATCTCATGGTTCTCTGCAACCCGTTCCTTGCAATCACTCTCAATTCCCTGGCCCTTCCTCCATCACATTCACCAGACTAGATTCCACCACCAGCCCTATTAAAACCAACTCTCCACCTACTAAGTCATTATACTAAATGGATCTGAAGAATACACAAAATCATGCTGACTGATGGAATGTTCTAACTACAGTGTCAAATGGGCCCTCAGAACTGTTCAACATTCCTATATTGTGTTGTCAGACCATCCTCCCTCACTTCTAGATTAGGAGGCAAAACTCATAAACTGAAACTTATTCCCCAGTGATGTTACTTTTGGGAGATGTACCCTTTGGGAGATAATTAGGTCAGAAGGGTGCAGTCCTCATGAATTGAATTAGGGCCCTTATAAAAAGACCCCAATGTCAGTTATATCTCAGTAAAACTGGAAAAAAAACAAATAAGCACACGAATAAAATAGAACTCCCAAAGAGCTGCCTTGGCCCTTCTGCTATTTGACGTTACAGCAAAGAGTGCTTTCTACGAACCAAGAAGTAAGCTCTCACCAGATACCAAATCTGCGAGAACCTTGATCTTGGACTTCCCAATCTCCAGAACTGCAAGAAATAAATTTCTCTTATTTATATGCCTCCCAGTCTACAGTATTTTGCTAGAGTAGCTTGAATAGACTAAGGCACTATCCCTCAGTAAAACGAGGATAATAAAAATATTTGCCTTTTAATGTTATAAGAATTAAATGAGTTAATAAATGTAAGGCACCTAAACAGTATGTGGCACATAGTAAGTATTAAATAACACTATTCAGTGTTATTCTAGATGATTTCACACCCTACCCTCTCTCTTCCAACGTCTTTGCCCTACTCTTTCTGTGCTAATGACCTTGGTGAATTCATTAAGGAAAGAGCAATCAAAAGAGAAGTTCCACATCTCCCCATCAACAAATCTTCCAACTTACTTGCAGTTTAACCCCATACTCTGCCTTCTCTATTACTACGGACAAACTTATTATTCCTAAGATCAATTCCTCCACTTGGGCACCCCTCTAGTCTCCTCAAGCACATATTTATGCAATTACCCCTTTTTCTAATGAACTATCCATTTTTTCTTCTCTATTGGAATAATCCCCTATAAAAAATGTCATAAAATCAGCCATCTTAAACAAACTCATTCTGACTCCACATCCTGACTCCACAAACTAATCCTCCTCCTGATAGAACCTCTACTCTCTGCAAATTATAAACTCCTTCCAAAAGTATGTCTATGATTGCTGTCTACACTTCCTTCTTTCCCACATTCTCTTGGCTCCAATGCAATAAGGCTTTCATCTTTGCTACGACACGGATCCCCACTTGACAAAATCACCAACATCCTCCACATTGCCAAATGCAAGACAATTCTCAGTCCTCATCTTACCCCCTCTTCACACTTGCTCACTTCTATTTCTCCACTTGGTGTTGATTAGAGTATAGCACTGGCTACTCTGTAGTCTCTTTAGCTTCACCTGCATCTCTCTTCTGTATCACTGTTTTGTCCAGGGCTCAGGTCTCCAACCTTTCTCTCTTCTACCTATAGTCAGCCCCTCAGTGATCTTACTTAGGGCTATGGCTTTCAATACTGTCTATTCACTGATGACTCCCATAGCTCCATATGCATATACTCAACTACCTACTTCCCATCCCTACCTGGATGTCTAACAGGATCCCAAACTTACACATTCATAACAGAAGTCTTAATTTCCCTTTCTAAATCTCTTCCTCTCCCAGTATATTCCACTCAATAAATAACACCACAAATGACCCAGCTGCTCGGGTTGAAAACCATAACTCCAATCTCACATCCTAGTTTTCAGCAAATCTTACTGACTCAACCATTTATCTTATCTAACTACTTTTTTCCACCTGACAGTCTAAGCCATCATTACATATCTCAACTGGAGTATTGTAACACCCTCTCAACTGGCCTCATAGATTCATCTCATATTCTTCTCACAACAGCCAGAGTGATCCTATAAAAATATAAATCCTATCTTGTTACTCCCCTGCTCAAAACTTTCCAATGCCATTCACTCACACAAAGAGTAAACAAAGCCTTTACTATGATCTTCAGGCTCCATGTTTCCCTGTGCACCTCTTGGACCTCATCTAGTGTCACACTGATCCTCACTCCGAGCTCCCCCTTCCCCAAGTCTTCAGTTCTGGGAGAGTGCCAGCCCATTCTTTTTTTTTTTTTCAAGATTTTTTATTTATTTATTTGAGAGAAAGAGAGAGAGAGAGAGATCATAAGTAGGCAGAGAGGCACGCAGAGAGAGAGGAGGAAGCAGGCTCCCTACTGAGCAGAGAGCCGGATACGGGGCTGGATTCCAGGACCCTGAGATCAAGACCTGAGGGGAAGGCAGAGGCTTTAACCCACTGAGCCACCCAGGCTCCCCCAGCCCATTCTACTTACTGAGAATCCTTCTTCCTGAAAGTTCTACCCCATATACTTGTCTAAATGGCTCCTCTCTAGGATCTCAGCTCAAATGTAATCTCCACAGAGATGACTTCTAAAACCACTCTATTCCAGATTAGCCACCCCCATCCCCAAGTCACTGCCATCTAACCAATTTTATATTCTCTATAACCTTATCAGTATTTAAAACTTTCCTGTTTATTTTTAAATACACTTATATCTTTTTTTCTGCCTTCTTGCACCTAGAATATAAAAACAGACCTCTTTACTCTCCGTAACTACTGTATCCCCAGAGCCTTGAACAACACCTGGCACGAAGAAAACATTTTTTTAAAAAGTTGTATAATGACCCAATATCCCAGAAATCTCTCAAATCTATTTCATTCTACAGGAGAAGCCTCAGTTTAAAATGTTAAATGAATCGCCCGAGGTCGCACAACCACCCGTAAGTGGAAGCTTTGGTTTTAAGGTTTTGTCTATCTCCAATTACTACAAAGTACCCCCTTAGCATTTTTTTTTTTCCAAGTTACGATTCGGCTTATGAGTAAGGTTTAAGGCTCAGAGGTGTGACTTTCCAAACTACAAGGAGAAGGCCACCACTGTACCGCACACACGTTCAAGTCACCTCTCTTCATTCCGACTTAGCTCCACTAAGCCCCGCCCCTGTGGGTTTGCCAAGAGCGCCTGCGCCTGGAACGAGTCTCATGCAAAGAGTTCTGGGATTGGTAGTCCACATTCCTTCTGTCTGTAACATTGAAATAAAACGAAATAAACAACAATGCAAGTTAGGTAACACTGAATCTCACACAAACTAAATAAGACGCAGATTCTGGAAAGTGGCGCAAACTTGTCGTTTTCAAACAAGGGGCGCCAGTTTCAGGCCAGGCGCTGCGCAGACAGCTGCAAGGGCCCTTGGCTGGGCGGAGCTTGTTCGCAGTGGCTTGTGGCTCCTTCCTGCTCTGCTTCTCTCTTTTGCTCAGGCTCGTGGCGCCGGCAGGATGGGTGAGCTGCTCGGGCTCGCGTTGAGGGGACCGCAAGCCGAATTCGGGGGCTCGGGGACGGGCGGGCGGATAGAAACAGAGCGGTGAGGAGGACGCCCCCGGGAGGCCCGATGGGGAAGGCCAGGGAAGTGCCCCCGTCGCAGGCACATGGCCCGGTGCGGAAAGGGCCCTTGCGGCGCAGAGGCCGCGGAGCTCGCCTTATCAGGGACCTTGGGTGGCAGTGCTGCCCCGGAGCGTTGATGAGGGGGCTCATTCCTTTGGGAAAAATGCACCCAGTAGAGCGCTTGTGTCCACATCCTTTTTGGTTTGAGGGGAACTTGGAGGTTTGGGCCATGTGATAAGGTGTGATGAAAGAGCCTATCGGCTTGTGGTCCAGGTGAGGCTAGGGTCTTAGAAGTTGTAAAATATGACTGGGGTGTTTACGGAGGAACTAAGGAATTTTGATTTTTAGGCAAGTGTCGCGGTCTCCGTACTGCCAGGAAGCTCCGCAGCCACCGACGAGATCAGAAGTGGCATGATAAACAGTACAAGAAAGCCCATTTGGGCACAGCCTTGAAGGCCAACCCTTTTGGAGGTGCTTCCCATGCGAAAGGGATCGTGCTGGAAAAAGTGTAAGTGGAAGATCACAGTTTCTTCATTTTACTATGGCAACTCAAATACATTTAAAGAAGTGGTGATGTAAATTCTAGGTCTTTTTGTAGCAGTGTTTGAAAGTTAGTAACATGAGGGTTTGGGGGTTAGGTAATAAGATTTTTAATCTCCAGATGTTAGCTTGTAATGAATTGGGATTGCACTGAGGGCGGAAAAAGTGATAGTAATGAAATAAGTAATAAAGTACGTTAGGAGCCCTTCAGATGTGTGAGAACTGTTCTAAGCAATTGGCACCATCAACTATTTAACCTTTGAAATCAATTCCATCTCTCTACTTGAGAAAATAAAGATAAAGAGAAGTTTCTTAACCGAAGTTAAAAATTTTTAAGGCTCCAGTTTACTGGCAGTCCGGATTTGAATCCAAACTTTCTAGCTCCATTTCTTGATACATATTTTTTACAACTGGTAAAGGGGCCAGATGTTTTCCCTGTTGTGCCAGGCTAAGGAAAAGCTTAGTTGTTAACTGAGTTTGCCAATTTACGATTAGACTGAAAAGGTTGAAACAGTAGAATTTCTAAGAAATTGTTTATGCCTAACAAACTAAAAGGTGTCCCCTTCTCAGGAAGGTGGCTCACTGTGTTGTGCCATTTATGTTTTAGAGGAGTTGAAGCCAAGCAGCCAAATTCTGCCATCAGGAAGTGCGTCAGGGTCCAGCTGATCAAGAATGGCAAAAAAATCACAGCCTTTGTACCCAATGATGGTTGTTTGAATTTTATTGAGGTAAGTGTCTCTTGTTTTTGTTCCTGAAGTGGTTTTTCCTAGTTTTTTATTACAATGAATGGGCATTTTTAGTGATTGCCAATGACACCAGAAGTAAATTGTTGCATTTTATTCTAGGAAAATGATGAGGTTCTGGTTGCTGGATTTGGTCGCAAAGGTCATGCTGTGGGTGACATTCCTGGAGTTCGCTTCAAGGTTGTCAAAGTAGCCAATGTCTCTCTTTTGGCCTTATACAAAGGCAAGAAGGAAAGACCAAGATCTTAAATTTTGATGGTGAAAATATAATAAATTTTCATAAGCCAAAAACATGGTTTGTGTTTTTTTTTTCTTACTGCAGAGATGAAATGTAGGTCTTAACATTTTAGGAGACTGGGAATATCATGAATTCATAATTCTCCAGAGTAAACAGGATTCATAGTTATTCTCTCCATGGAATAAACAAAATAGCAAATGGTCTGGAATAAATACATGATATTCCTGTATAGAGGGCTTTATTTTTTTTTTTTTCAAAGATTTTACTTATTTGACAGAGATCACAAGTAGGCAGAGAGGCGGGGTGGTGGGGAAGCAGGCTCCCAGCTGAGCAGAGAGCTCGATCTCAGGACCCTGAGATTATGGCCTGAGCCGAAGGCAGAGGCTTTAACCCACTGAACCACCCAGGCGTCCCTATAGAGGGCTTTAAATATAAACTCACTGCACTTAAAACAGGAATCATGTTGGGAAACTATGGTCATGTACATCCTGGGATCAATCTCCCTGGGGACCTGGGGACCCAGTACGACAAATGCCACCCTCAAGTTGCTCCCTGCTTTGGGATTTGAGTAAAAAGGTTCATGATCCATGTTGTAATTCTGTGTTCGTGACAGCAAGAAAGGCACTGGGTGACTGAGTAGATAGGAGTTAATGAAAGTGTACACCTGGCAAATTAAGACCTAGGAGAAAAACTTATTTAAGTGCAAGGGTGTTTAGCTATAGAAAGTTTACCTAAATGCTCTTTGTCCTGACCTTGCCATTAACTGATAGATAGGTTTTGACCTTGCGGTTTATTTCAAGGCACAAAGCCTAAGTGTTGAGTTAGCAACAGTGAAGGGTTGTAGCTTGATGATTGTTGGAAGGTGGGTGTTGTTTGTAAATTATTTTTAATTTTTTTCCCAGTAGTTAACATACAGTGTTAACATTAGTTTCAAGTGTACAACATAGTGGTTCAACAATTCCATACATCAGCTGTTGGGCATGACAAGTGCACTCCTTAATCTCTATCACTTACTTTACCCTTCCCCTGACCACCTCCCCTCCAGTAGCCATCAATTTGTTCTCTAAAGTTAGGAGTCTTTTTTGGTATTGTCCCTAAATTGTTTCAAAATTTCCATAGGAGAAAAATTAAAATCTCATGTCTAAAATGAAACTTAGTATCTTTATTGAACGTGATCAGAGTAACTGCTGTTGGCAGCATTAATAAATGTGGTTACTTGCTCCTTGATCAAAAAGCCTAGTGTTAGGTTATGTTTAGGATCTTGGAAAATGGAAATTTTTTTGGCTTTCCATTTCCCATAAGGTCAAGACCATGATCCTTTCCACAGCCCAGGAGATCTGTTTTGTTTGATACCTGGTCCAGCAATACTGACCTCTCCCTTGTTCAAACTTGCATTCCCTGTGCAGTTTAGGAGGTATCTCATGCCACCTGCTTTCATCTGAGACCTCGCTGATCCCCAGACATGTCACATTTGTGTTTATGTTTGCCATAAATGACTGTTGTGATTTGTCCTTCTGCAAGAATGGAGAGTGGCTGATTTTTTAATTACACAAAGTTTGATATATAACGTATATATAAATTTAAGAGGTACATGTTAATTTGATATATGTGGTAATAAGATGGGCTGTTCTTGGTTTCTATTCCTCAGCTTAACTAGTACATGTAGTTGCACAGATACTGGTTAAGTCATTCTCACTCAAAGGCTGACCAGATGCTTTTGGGCAGACGTAACTGACCCAACCCAGTAGGTCACTGGGTCTCCCACTACCTCCCAGGCCTGAACCACAAGAGGCCCCCAAGGGCCAGAAGATTCCATCCCTGGGGATCAGCACTGGGTAGGCTGCAGTGCAGGGAGCTAGGAGGTGCTGCCTGGCCATGCAGTGGAGAGAAGGCTTGAGCAGGGCTAAAGGATGGGGTAGCACTGACACCCAGCCACCCCTCTCCTGTCTGTTTCAAGGTTGTCCAAGTAGCTAACATTTCTTTACTGGCTTTGCACAGTCAAGAAAAGAGGCCAAGATCATAAATTACCATATCACTATAAAACTTTCACCAACAGTGGCTTGTATAATCTTTATTTTAGCCTATAAAATCTGTTTAAATGGATCATTCAAGTCTTAGCTCACATTTCTTAAGACCTAGTTGGGGGATTGTCTAGGCAGGTTGTACTGAGCATTCTTAGTTTCTAGCACAATTCCTGGCCATGTTATTTGGTAAACTGAAGTTATGATGTTTGTTAGTATGTGAGCAAGGTAAGTGGATTTTAAACCTTGTTATCACGAAAATGTAACCATAGGGGTTTCTAGACCAAAGCATTAAAACACTAAATTTTGTGAGCATAAATTGTTTCATGGGAGAAAGTCATTGTTAGAGTGTCACATTTGAAGGGACTCCTGGGCCACAGATAACTAATATTTCCAAATCTGTACATGCACAGTTGCCATCTCATTGAGGTTGTCACTCAAGCCTTTAATATGTGGTGTGTATCTTCAAAAATGAGGGGCCCCTCACACCCAGCAACTTGGATTTTTAGACATAAAGAGCACCATCAAGATCCCTTCCTTTAATACATTCTGCTTCCCATACAACCTGAAGCTTTCAAACAGCAATTTGAATGCCAAGGAGAGTTGCTCTCTCAGGAGGGAGAGGAGGAAATCATGGCCCTGGATCGCCCCTTCACAGCTTCCAGAGAAGTACTTACCAATGAGCTGCCTGATTATTTGTGGTAATAAGTTATTGACATGAATTATTCTTTAATCAACTCACAATGAGTTGTTTTTGCTTCTTAAGTCTAGCTTTCTGAAATCTCTTTTGCGGTGGTTCATTAGGAACGGAACAAGGGGTCAAGTTACTTGGCTGGGCCAAAAGTGTAGGTAGGACATATTGAACACACCCAAATTTTCAAATAAGTTTAGATGCTAATGAAAATATTATTATGCTTCCTTACCTATTACCAATCAGCTAATGTTTAAATCTGTACAATAGTGGGCAAAAGAAGCCACATTTTAAATATTTCATTTCAATCACAGCTGAGGACAGTTGAGAGAAACATTACTTGAAACATGTTTTGTCCATTAACACCTGCTTTGGAAACAGCGATATGAAATAGATTGTTTTGTCATATCATTTTTCCCCATCAGCTTTGTGAATTTATCCAGGCTTCTTATAAGTCTTTATACTTTTTTTCTACATAGTTTGACAGCTTAAGGTGCTGATTTGTGTACATTTGCAGGTAAGTAGGACCACTTTCCCCCTCTTTAGATTCCCAGTAGGTTCCATTTTTTCCCTAACCCTTTTAATTCTATATGCAGTAATTAGATTTTGTCCCTTCAGTATTTTATACATTTTTTAATGTTTATAATTAGGTAGGTTATTTTTTCTGTCACGATACTCTTCTTTTTCTTGCCCATGACATAAATGCGTGCGTGTGTGTGTGTGTGTGTGTGTGTGTGTAATAGAAGAAGGCCATTGTGAATGCAATTTATTGACCAAGATTTTTGATCTAGGATTTATCTCATAGATTTTAAAGGGTCTAGGAACCTTCTGCAACTGTATGCAGAATTTCCTTTTTTTTTTTTTTTTTTTTTTTAAGAGAGTGTGCATATGCATGCATGGGGTGGGCAGGGAGGGGCAGAGGGAGAGGGAGAGAGAATCTTAAGCAGACTCCACTGTGAGATCATGAGCTGAGTCGAAATCAAGAGTAGGATGCTTAACCAGCTCAGCACCCAAGTGCCCCATGTAAGTAGAATTTTCTGATATATATGAGGGATGTTTGTGTGCATGCATACACACACCCACATTCATCACACACAAACATTTTTCTGAAAATAGGTTCTGTACATTTTCAAACTTATAAAGGAGTTCCTTCACAAGAAACCAGCTATTGTTTAAATCTGTACAGCAGTGAGCAGATTTAGTCACATACTACATAACTGTCCATTTTAATCACAGTTGAGAATAGTCACAAGTTGTCTATGGTTTGACATCATTTATGAAATGTCTCCAGTGTGGTGAGACGATGGATCCAGGCTGCAGAACCTGCGAAATGTACAGTTCACATTCTGTTTTGATGGTACCAGCTGACCTAATTATGGAACAGTGGGCCACTTTTTTTTTTCTTGAGGTCTTCTTAAAACACACTATTTTTTATTTAAATTCTATTAGTCAACATATAGTACATCATTAGTTTCGGAGGTAGTATTCAATAATTTATCAGTTGCGTATAACAGTCAGTGCTCATCACCCAGTTACCCCATCACCCACACACCTCCCCTCCAGCAACCCTCAGTTTATTTCCTAGAGTTAAGAGTCTCTCATGGTTTTTCTCCCTCTCTGATGACTTCCCATTCAGTTTTCCCTTTCTTCCTGTATGATCCTCTGTGCTGTTTCTTATATTCCACATAGGAGTGAAACCACATAATTGTTTTTCTCTGACTTCTTTCACTTAGCATAATATCCTCCAGTTCCATCCATGTTGATGTCAATGGTAAGTATTCATTCTTTCTGATGGCTGAGTAATATTCCATTGTGTGTGTGTATATATACACACACTACATCTTTATCCATTCATTTTTTGATGGATACTTGGCTGTTTCCACAGTTCGAGTATTGTGGACATTGCTGCTATGAACTTTGGGGTGCAGGTGCCCCTGCGGATCACTACATTTGTATCTTTGGGGTAAATACCTAGTAGTGCAATTGCTGGGTCATAGGGTAGCTCTATGTTTATCTTCTTGAGGAACCTCCATACTGTTTTCCAGACTGGCTGTACTCACACCAACAGTGTAAGAGGGTTCAACAGTGGGCCATTTTAGAGGCAAGTTCCCCAATGTCACTGGCAAAGGCAAAATCCAAAAGAGGGTGCAAAGCTCTACCTCAGGAGAAGCAGCAGAGGACAAGAACCCAAAGATGTTTTAACATCTAAGACTTATTAGAACAGAGCAAATGAAAAATATTTAGTGATATAAAAACTGGTACCGGCTATAAAAACAAATGACATAATGTCTGCAATTTTCTTTAAAATATTTATGCAAATATAAAGTTAAGATTAAATGAAGCAAATATGCCAAAAACCTTGGGAATTACAGAGTCTGATTCTGACGTATGTGAGGGTTCATTATATTATTTACTTTTGAGTATGTATAAAATTTTCCATAATATATTTTTTAAAAAAACACATACATATCCTAATTGTTTAACTCTATGCTTTCTGGTTGTAATAGAACCAATATATGGACAGTCAGCTCTGATAGTAAAAAAACAGATTTGGGGCAATAAAATGGACAATAAAGAAGCTGGAAAACTAACTGTAGCAGCACGGAAAAATGTATAGATATTGGAAAGAAACAAAGCTGAGCATCCATGCAAATTTTACCAAGACATGAAGAGAAAAATGATCAATTCTGTAATAAAAGCAAAGGAAAATAAAACTATTTTCAAAGATTTTAGGAAATGGTAAAATACAGACTACTACTCTGAATATAAATCCATATAGTCTTACTGGTGAACAATTTAGCGACATGAACCAGAAGTCTAAAGACACTCCATATCCTTTGATCCCGTTCATTCCTTTACTAATAGTATAACCAAAAGAAACCAAATGTGAGCAACTGTTTCCGCACACATTTCTCACTGCATTACATTCTGTAAGTTCTCTGAGAGAGGGGATATGTCTACCTTACGGACCACTATCTCCCTAGTACAGGTCCTGACCATGTACGAGGTTGAGTGCTCAATGAATGTATACTAATTAAACAGTGAAGAATTAGAAACACCCTAAAAGTCCAACAGTAGGAGAACTAGTTGGGACATTTTGATATAGGAGAGTACTAGTCATTTTAAGCTGTTTTTCAAAGAACCACATGACATGGGAAAATGCTGCCAATAAATGTTAAGTGGGAAAAATCATAATGTAAAACCATACATGGCATGATCCTAATTAAATATGTTTAAACAAGTATGAAGAAACACATCAAAAATTTAACTGCAGTTATCCATGGGTGATTTACACTTAGGCACATTTAAAATGTTCTCCTTCAAATGTTTCTGTGGCTTCCAAGTTATCTATGAGGACTAAAATCTTTTCTAAAAATGAATTTTAGTTTCACAGTCTACGGCTAGATAAGTATAGCATTACAAAAAGAGCCAACATCTTTGATTTCTTTCAATCCAAGTTCCCACTCTCCACTCTCTGAGGTAACCTCTCTTACAAATTTGTTGTGTCCTTCCAGATCACTTTTAATGTTTTCACATACATATACTGTAATAGGTACTATAGAAAATATGTGGTACTGGTGTATTTTTTTATATAAATAGTGTTAAGTTGCATGCATATTTATCATCTAGTTTTCTGTTTTCTGTTTTAAATCAACAATCTATGAGAACTGCCTATTTGGAGATTGAATGGAGACCGAATTCATTCCCCTTAACTGCCATACAGCATCACGTTTGATTTAGCCATTTCCTTATTAATAAGCAGGTAAGGGCCTGGCTATTCTCTCTGAATCTACTGAAGAAATGGGGGGAGGAGACATATCCTACACCACCGCTGTGCCAGGGAAAAGAAATCTCAAAAAGGAAAGAGTGGGGCACAGTTCTCAAAAGAGGAAAGCAGGTCCAGTTCCTGGTGCCTGCAGAAAGATCATGAGATCTTTCCCTGTGCTCAGTATTTAGCCACATATACAAACATTCCACAAAGATTTACTGAGTATTACCACATGCCAGGCATCATGCTAAACCCTGAAGATCTGGCATGCATGCGTAAAAAACAATGCACCAAAGGCTGGAGATATACTGACCTATGATTTCCAGGTTAACCTATCGGAATAGGCTTAGTTAAATTTTTGCCTCAGTTGTAACAGTGATTTCTGGGTATTTGAAAAGCTTCAAAGAAAACGAAGAAATCGTAATGCAACCATAGGTTTTATTTATTCTCATGTAAAGTATATTTCAGTGTAGGAAAAAAATTTGAGTTTCCAGTTTGTTTTTAATAATTTACAAAGGGGACTTGGTGATACCTAAAATCACTTTCAGGTTTAAGACTACAATACAGGATACTTGCAATTGGGCTCTTTTACCACTAGGTGTTGCTATTGGCAACACAAAAGTTAAAAGCAAGGCCTTGCCGTTACAGTACTGCTTCAAAGAACACTACAGCATTTAAGAATAAAAATGTGAAACCACGTTTACAGACAAGCCCTATAAAAGGACCTATGTGCATATTTAGGTATCTCAGTGCCATGGACACAGTAGTAGTTAAGTACTGCCTATATCCTTCTAGAACAACTGTAAGCAACTTACTGGCCAGCAGTATACGGAGGGGAATCAAAGGGTCTTAGAATTGGGAGGGAGCTTATTTGCCCATCAGTTTTCAAATCCCTGTTCCCTGGAGTTAGAAATATATTTACATCACCATCTAGTATGTACGTGTGCAAATATGCACGTACCCATATAAACAGATATATAAATATATCCAAAACCAAGATTTCAGAAAATGCAAATATAAATAATATCCTTACCATGTGATTTTCCCCCATGTATTTATAAAATAATAGAAAATAAACATATTGGTCTCTGCCCTCTGCCCCCAGTTCCTGGTACAGAGCTCCTAAAAACCTTATTACTTCCTAAATGATGAGAGCATAAGGAGCATCTCTTCTAATATCTGGCCTTTGATTCTGGTTCCTGACACAGAGCTCCTAAATCCCATGGATTTTCCTGGGTGATGGGAGTGTCTTTTGTTCTAAGCAGGTGATTCTTGGTGGGCTCTTGGATAGCTTCAGGATGGGGGCTGGTCACCAGAAAGACCTAGCTCTGATTAGAAGCTTCGGACTTTGAGCCCAGTCCCTCATCCTCCAGGAAGAGTTCATAACCGTTCATGCCTATGTGATGACACTTCCATAAAATCCCCAAAGTCCGAGGTTCAGAGGGCTTCCAGGCTGGTGAACACATGTATCTGCCAGGAGGGTAGTAGATCCCAACTCCATGGGGACAGAAGCTCCTGTACTCCTGGGACCCTCTGGATCTTGCCCTATGTAGCTCTTCATCTGGGTATTCATCTGTGTTCTGTATCATATCCTTCGTTATATAAGAAACCAGTAAACCTAAGTGTTTCTGTAAGTGCTATGAGCCATTCTAGCAAATTACTGAACCCAAGGAGGGGGTCATGGTAACGCTGGTTTATAACTGGTCAGTTAGAAATAAGGTGACAACCTGGGACTTGTGACTGGAGTCTTAAAGTGGGGCAGTCTTGTGGGACTTAAGTCTTAACTTACAGGATTTGATCCTAACTCCAGATTGATAGTGTCAGAACTGAATTGAATTGTAGGACTCCAGCTGGTACTGCAGAATCGTTTGTTGTGTGAAAAACCCACACAGCTAGAGTCCGAAGTGTTGTGAGTGTAGTAGTGTGAGAGTAAAGAAGACACACAGGGAGTGTTTCCCGGACATATCCTATTTCATAAAAATATATATATATATAGGTAATAAACTAATAACTATATTGTACTTGATCTAATACACCTCCTTCCATTTAATACATTAGGAAAAAGAGGCTCAGAGAGTTGGAGTGGCTTGCCCCATGTAACACAGCCAGGACTCAGGCTTTTCAGGACACTGCAAGTTTTGTTTTAGAAGACCCTGGGCTAAACTTGAAAAATGTCTTTGGCATACTCCCAGCACTTTCTTCACTCCTACCTTCTAAAGCCTGTGGGCTAGAACCTGCTGGTGAAAAAACTGACAAAGTGCATGTGTGATTAGCTATATGCAATAGTCATTTTAAAAATACAGGATCTTTCTATAAAATTTAATATGATCATTTCACCTCCTCTCCTTGAATTCTCACTGGCTCTTTCTGGTTTTCAGACCAAATACAAATTCTCAGTGTGGCAATCGATCTCCTCCAGACCTGGCCCCAGTTCTGCTAGCCAGCCTCACTCTTGACCATTTCCCCATGCATTTTCAAGGGCTCTCCTGCATTCTTGACCTGGCTAACTCCTAAGCTTGTCACGACTCTACTCACATTCCTCTTCAGTGAACCTTCCTGCACGCTTGCTTTGCACACTTTTGCCACAGCACACATCCTTCTGTCCCTGAATCTTCTTGTCTGTCTTTTCCAGTGGACTGTAGCATTCTTAGGAGCCAGGGTCATGTCTTTCTGCTTATCATCCCTGGCAGCTAGCCTCGGACTCAGTATTTAGGAGGAACTCAACAGGTATCTGCTGGAGTGAATATCTGCATATTCTTACTCTCACATTTTAATCGTAAAAAAAAAAATAAAAAACTCAACACACTGGAATATCAGCTCTCTGAATTATGTAAGAGCTGGTTGTGACAACGTAGACCTCCATTTTCTCATATCTTGAGAGTATGAAGAAGAACTATACCTATCTCAGGAAAAATGGATGCAAAAACCCAGTTTTAATGTCTTTGTTTTTTTCTCTTTATCTAATACATCTGTGTTAGGAGGATGGTTAGTTTTGTTTTTTTAACTCCCAGTCTGTAAGCTAGTACCAAATGGTTAACACAGCCTCTCGCTCACCCACTCGAATCCCTGGGCTGAGAACCTTCCCCGGATCACTTCTCTGCGTGCCACCTCACAACATACCAAAAAAAAAAAAAGTGGGTCAGTAAGTTACTTACTATCCATCATTAAGGTGAGGAAGAAATCAGAGTGAAAGGGAGACAGGAGACAATTATATGCTAGTAGGACTAAGTATAGTAAGTAACGAAGGGGCAGGTTGGCCAGTGGTGGCTGTGGTGGTCAGAGATGGCTTGGTAAGAGAGCATTTTATAGAGCAGGTTGGGAATTGAGTAGAGAGATGGAGAAGGAAGCACTTCCAGGTGGGAACCAGCATGGACAACCATCAGATGAGTGTATGGGGCCCGTGTGTGTCGGGAGGAATCAGGCCTGAAATGAGCTGGGAGGGAGAAGGTATGCTGGTGCTGGAAAAGAGCAAGGGGCCCATTATTATCCCTCATCCCTCTTACGCTACGTGGCACTGTGCTGGTTATGAAGCACATTCAGGCTGACTTACCGTTTTGATCTCCCTGCTCGTGTTAGGTGGGTCGGATGCATTTTAAGGGACTCTTTAAACATAGAAATGGTAAAAGACAAAAGAAGATGAGGAAAATTAGCCCAAGTCACACAGCTAGCAGCTAACCAAACTCACAGTCTATGTCTCTACCCATGTATTTCCCAGGCCCAAAAATTGCAGTGGTTCTCACAAATCACACAGCTGAGGACCAAAGAGGTGAAGGAAATTTTCCAAGGCTACACAAGAGCAGAGTTCAGGATATTGGCTGGAAGCAGTTTTAACCAGGCTGATTTCTGATTGAAGGGGTTTTGCATTATATTAACTGGAGAAGAAACCTGGAGGGAAAATCCTCATATTGCAGAGTAAGAACTGTTACTTTGAGAAAACAAAATATTTTCTAATGTTTTATAACTGTTGGGATAACAGTCTGTTATACAGCTGCATTCTTAAAAATGGAAATTTTTATCAACCAAAAATTAAAAAAATTTTTTTAAGTGGAGAATATTCAGAAAAGAAATAGAGCAGCCTGAGGAGAGGGATCTTTCTAGGGAGGGAGGTCTCTAGAACCTAGAAGAGCTTTTCAGAACTTTTTCTTGCTACTGATGAATTTTAAGATCTTCATCAATCAGAGGGGGAAAAAATTAACTTAAAAACAACACCAACACCAACAAAAAACCTACACACTGTTCCTACAGTGATTGACTACTATCATCTCAGAATCTGTTAGCAAAGCATAACTATTATTTCCAGACAAGTACATCATCCAGATGACACATTATTATAATTTATTTAGGTTTTTTTGTTTTGTTTTTTTTTTTACTCTAGAAATGACATGGTCTGAGAAATGACTTGCTGAGAAATCTGTGTTTACATTAGGGAGAGTGGGGGGGGGGTGGGGGATGGAAATCCCTGCAGAAGTTGAAAAGATGTTAAGTGGTAAATACCAAAATGCCCAGCAAGCATGTAAGCAAGCTCTCATCCCAGCATGAATATGTGCAGCTCAGCGTTTTAAAATTTACTTTTAGCTTTTCTAGCAGTTTGAATTAACCCGTTCTCTACTTTGGCTCCCTGTGTGAGAGCTCAGCCCCGAACCTACAGACTAAAAGTGCGAGCAGAGTCCTCAGTGATTGGCCAGCCCATAATCCCCTCTCCCTGACCGCTTCCTCCCAGCGGGCTGCCTATGAACGCATACCTCCTGGATATTACTACAGACCAGGAGGCTCAGGGCAATGACCAAATTTTAGGAAGAACAGCTTGTTGGAGCTATCCACAGAATTGGAAAAGGCCTATTGGGAGACCAAAACAATACAAATAAATACCACACTAAAGCTACATCTAGACTAGAGGTTCTCCAAAAGCAGGTGTGTCAGAACCACCCCAGAGAGGCTGTTCCAGGAGGTGGACCCCAGCATTTGCTGACAGAAAAGATCCTCAGGTGACCCTCAAGTACATCCTGCATCGATAGACACGAATCTAGATTCTCTAATGAGACGATTGCATTTTTGTCTTAGTTTCAGCCCCTGGCAAGATAAAATGAAAAACAAAGCAAGCAACTCCAAACCAACAATTCTTTCAGATGAGGGATACAGCATATCAGTTACTGCAGACATGTGCTTGCAATGGAAAAATAAATCCATGTCAAAGTCTTGGTGAGTTGAACCATTGCACGGTGTTTGTCCTGTTAAAACCAGGGCTGGCCAGGTACACTTTTGGCGTTCTTCAGGCCACAATTTCCAGGTTCTTTGGCTCAATAGAAGACAGTGAAGGACAAGAACAACACAAAAGCTAAGAGAATCAAAGAAGGTTAACTGAACAGTTATTTCAAGAATAACAATTCTGAAATAAAATCATCCACTCCTGTAGTTGGGTGAATGTTATCGTAGCAAAGTCCGGTGCTTCCTGAACACTTGGGCACAGCCTGTTAAAGATGAAAGAAAACTTAATGTTTGATGGCGCCAGTAGGGACCCCAAGCGCAACAGAGCCAATAGGATCTTTATAATAGCAAAACATTCAGAGCAGCCTTTCCTTTTTACCTTGTTAAGTGACACTTCATTCATCCTGAGAGGCAGTTCTGGCATAACTCAGAGGTAGATTTAGCCCAACGACTGGCCCTACAACGCTCAGCCATGATGTGATATAGTTGACACTCCTAGGAAACAAGTGAAAACACAGGCAATTCTAATGTTGGATGAGTGGTGGAAAATCACAACCAACAGAAGAGGCGAGCTGACTTTGAAGGTGTGTCCCCACCGCACGGAAGCCCAGTATTTCCAAATGTTAGCTCCATTGCTTGACAAGAACTTGCGATCCAAAGACACTGAAGTAGTTAAAGGGGGAGTCAAGGCATTGAGGCTCCTAACTCCCCCTGATGATTCCAATTCGACACTTAAAATTTACAGCGTTTGGTAAGGTAGCAGAATGTCGTCGTTAAGAGCATGGCTCTGAGGCGAAAATGCCCGGGGTTCAAATCCCAGTTCTACCACTCAACAAGTTGTGAGAACTTGGCGGCCAAGTCTTTTAACCTCTCTGTGCTTTAGCTTTCTCCTCTGCAAACTGGGTAAGATAATGGAACTTAGCTCATGGGGTGTTATAAAAACCCAATGTATTAATATATCTAAGATACTTAGAACAGTGCCTAGCACACAGGGAAAAAAATCAATAACTGTTAGCCATTACTATTATTACCAAAAATATTTCTTTTTTAGCTTAGCTTTTAGAGTCACATAAAAAGATTTACACTTTTAAAATAAGAGTAAAAGCCAATGTATCTTGATGGTGTTTCTTACCTATTGATTTTTCGAGAATTCTTTAACACAGGAGTCATGAATTCATTCGTCTTGCAGGGATGAAGTACAAAGAAGGGTTGCCCAAGTATTGGATGCTCCTGTAAGAATAAGAGTTGGTGCGGGATCGCCAGTGTGAATTACTTTGTAAAAGCTAAAACACACAATCTGGTTTGTTAAAATAAAAGTTTGTTTTAAATTCCAAGTTACTAAATTAAGATACAGATCAATTTGTTTTGAAATATAATTCATAATCCAAACATGAGAAAAAGCTGCAGAGAAGGAATTATGAATTGATAAAGTAGTACAATCAAGGACAGGAGGGCACATGGTTTTGTTTTACACAATACGAACTGTAGATCAATTTTATCAGTGCCCTCGAACTCTTTGTCAAGCGGTGTTTCTCTTTGGCTTGGAATTATCCTCCAGTTTTTCCTCAAGGATGTCTGCGAAGCCCAGAAGCCTCACCAGTTGAACAACGCATTCCATTCACCTCTTTGCAAGGGGACCAGAATCTTCCACATGTTTTGTTTTGTTTTTGCAGAAACTTGGCTAACATGTTGATTGCTTTGAGCCTGACTGTGGTGCCTATGGGCACATGTTCAATGGGCAGAATGGCAGGGGGATGAGGCAGGAGGATGGCTTGCATTATTCAAATTGTTGTACTTCTGTTTGTCTCTCTTCCTGAGTCCCTCTGCTTATCTGTTTCTATCCTTCTGTCTTTTCCAAGCTAATAGGGCAGTTTCTGGAAGTCAAAAGCCCATTCAACGGAACTCCACCGCCTTTGTAAGAGAATGACTGGACAGAAGTACAGGTCAGATGCGGCCAAGGTTAGGGAATGCACATCATTTGGCAAACAATGGGGAGCCCTAGGAGGTTTCCATGTAGTGAGCGACCCTGCACAAATTTTACTGACGCAAAAGTAATTATTGACAATAGATTTATCGATCGTTTACATTGTAGATTCGCCATTATGCCAAAGACTGCAACCGCAAATAGTGCTACGGTTTAAATGTTTGCATTTCCCCAAATTCATATGTTGAAATGCTAATGCCCAGGGTGATGGTCTTATAGGAGATGGGGCCTTTGGGAGGTGATTAGGTCCGGAGGGTAGAGCCCTCAGGAATGAGATTTAGGACCTTATAAAAGAGACCCCCAAATGCTAGTTCAACCCTTTCTGCCACGTGAGGACACAACAAGAAGTGTGCGACCTGAATGAGGGCCCTCGTGAGAACAGACTGGCACCCTGAGCTCAGACTCCAGAATTATGAGAAATACATTTATGTTATCTATAAACTACCCAGTCTATGGTATTTTGTTATAGCTGCCGAAGCAATCTAAGACAAATACCTACAGACATCCATCACACAGGTGATCTGAAGGAACAAGGTCAATTGTCTACACCAGCTGGTGACAGGGACTGTGCGGGCCTGGAGGGTGCTCCCAGCCAAGACTAGGCTTGCTACTCTGCTCCAGCCAATTGTGCCATGTGGGAACGTAGGTTCCGTGTGCCAGGTCTTCCCATTTGTCAAAATAGCCTAGGAATCCAGATTTTTATGTAAAACCTCCTAAATTTAAATTTTGGCACTTAAAAAAAAAAAAAAAAAAAAAACATAGACTGGGCCAAATAAAACAAGCCTGTTGGCTGTACTTGGACTAGGGGCCTAACTTCTTCTCTTGGCTTCTTCTCCTCTTCTCAGCCAGTCCAAGGAGGAGCTGAACTCAGAGCATCCCTGGAAAGAATTACGTGTGGCTGTTGCTGCTAACGCTAGCCTCGAACCCCAAAACACTCATGTCTGTGTGCATGTGCACAGACCTACTCACAGGAAATTGGCGGCACCTCCACTGTGTATTGGAGACACTGGGTGTGGAGGTTTGGGGGGTGCATGAGGGTTGAAGTATCCATTGGGTGTGGGTCGGTGTATGTCTCCCAAGTGCCACCCCCAGAGTCTGCCCAGTGGCCTGACTCTCAAGCAGAGCCTGGGCTCCCTCTTTCCCGCTCTTTCGCTACCCCCTCCCTCCCATCCCTAAGCAGACCCTGTGGTCACAGCCCAAATATGTGATGCCTGTAGCAAGTCCTTCTGTCTAGCTTGATTCTGGCTCCCCTTCACTGCTTTAAACTATTATTTATTAATTCAACACATGTCTACTGATCATCTCTTACACGTCTGCCAGGAACAGTTCTGGATATAGTCATAGAGATCACTGTATCTCAGAGATAAACAAAGTCCCCGATCCCCTGGAACTTACATGCCAGTGAAAAAGACAGCCAATAAATACACAGAACAAATAAAGAAACGAGATAATCCAAATAATAATAAGTGCCATGAACAAAATAAAAAGGGTCCCTTGATTTTGAGAGAACTTGGAACCCAAAAGCTCCTTCTTGTTGTTAAATAAGTCCTTTAAGTATGTTGCTAATCATGACCACTCTTCTAGCAATGTGTCAAAAACATCCGTAATCACTTCCATGGTTAGAGTGTATATGGCCAACACCCAATACTTTCTCAAATGTAACAGCTTCTCTTAGCTGTGGCAAGTTAACCAAACCATTAATTACTTTTCAAATACAGATGGAAAATTAATTTTTGAAATATCCCCAAATCCTTGTTTCTAAATATATGACTACAGAATACAGACCTCGTTATTATGAATATAATAATGATTATATAATGTAGAAAAATAAAGTTTCCCTGATGTGATTAGAATTCATATATTCCCTCATTCATTCACTTAGCAAATATTAAGTCTTCTTGCCTGATAATTGTATAATGACTTAACCCTAACTAACAGCAAAAGGATCCATAGTTTTAAAATGTGGTTAATCTTAGAGATATCTTAATACTGCGGGAATTAAGAGAATTCAAAGTTAGCCTTATGACCTGAGCCAGTACTCTCTGCTTTCAGTCACATTCAACTCACTACTTCTGCAAGTCAAGTGATTTGTATTCAAGACAAGGTAGAGAATTTACAAATAATTCAAGCCATCTGATCAGTGTAGACAATCAATCTGGATAGTAGTCTCCAAAAGCCATTTTTCTACAATGGAGATTGTTTAAGGCTCATGCTACCAGAAAGATTATCTGTATTCTCTACTTTCTCCCTCAGACAGCCAGAATCAGAGATGAAAGCTGTCTTTCATTTTTAGTTTAGGAATTATGTTCAGGAGTTCAAAAAAAAATCTAAAATCCTACACCTTATTTGTTTAACATACCATTTTCAGAAATGGAAGAACATCAAAACTGTCAGGATCTTTTTAGTGACATTTCTTAGATCAATTCAGAAGGTAAATTTGTGTGAAAGTGCTACCATCTGCTGTCAGTACTAATGAACTGATGCAAATC
Source organism: Nasua narica (assembly GCA_028533885.1). NCBI lineage: Eukaryota > Metazoa > Chordata > Mammalia > Carnivora > Procyonidae > Nasua > Nasua narica. Next base: position 54,930,409 of record CM052809.1, on the reverse strand, counting down.
TGCACTGAGAAAAATGTCAGTGTGGAAATACATGCAGCCAATGAACTGTGTTAGGCTTACAACTCAATAAACACTTCTACTGGAACAAAGTTCTGCTAAATGGTTTTCCGTGAAAATAGAAATGATGGGTCAGATTTCTATCTCTGTAACTCCAGAGGAGTTATATAGGCACATTCTCCTATGAAATTTAATTTAGCAATGGTTAAATGTCTCATAAAATAAGTCTGACATGAATACTGTGAATTGGTTTCAGAACTATTAGATATGACTATCACAAGGAAATGATAATACTGCACCTTCATTCTTGCATCTAATAAAGGGGATGAATTTCTTGGTGCGTTTCTTAATTTTCCTGGCTCTCCAGGAGGGCACAAATATAATTTCACATACTAAGCTTTCATCCAGTTTCATATTCCAGACTGATCAAATCTGCCTTCCACTCAGGGTACATTCCTTAGAAATGGAGAGGGCAATTTCCCTAAGCCCGCTTCCTCCAGCAGGGAAAGGAACATGGCTACTGAACAGTTACAGTATGAGATACTGTACTAAGCGCTTTGCATAGGGTCACCCATCCGAGTACTTCTTTAGGAAGGCTTTCTTTTGCCACTTTGGAGAATGGGTTCAAAGGGATTACGTTTAAAGTCACCCATGAGTGAGGGGTGAAGCCCTTCCAAAGTCCAGTCTTACACTACACCCCCTCGTCCCACTGACCAGAGGGGGCAGCAAGGACGTTTAATCCTCTCTAGTCGACCTCTTCCAAAATCTATTTTTTTTTATTTTAAAATAATGTATTTTCATAAAATTATAGGGGCAGTATATACAGAGAGCTCAGAAAATACAGAAAACAACAAAGAGTAAAAGCAAGATAACCTAAAACGGCCCAACTCAGATTTAATCACTATTTGGTGAATTTCAAACTTTTTCATGTGCCCACATGTAGTTTTCTACTGCTTTTTATTCATTGAACAGATAGGTGTTTCTTGAGTGCCAACTACACGCCACTCCCTGCCATACGTTTTTTGTTGGTGTTCATGATATTTCTTTGTCTTATTTTACAGATTTCTGTGCTTATTTCTATTTTTGCCCTACATATATTTTGTTTAGATTTATTTCGTTGTTCTAAATTTTTAAATGTTCCATGGATGCTTAAGAATTACATATAAAGAATATGGAAACTTGAGTTGTTGGCTACAGTGCTCCCCATGTATCACTAGATCAAGCTGGGTAACTATGTCGTCCATGTTTTCTAGACTCCTATCCGCTTGATCTACAAATTTTCAAGAGAAGTTCGAATCTCCCCTATAATAGTGGATCTGTCCATTTCTGCTTGTAGTTTGTCGATTTTTGCTTTATATATCTTGAAGCTGCTTTATTTAAATGTATATATTTTCCTAGGGAATGAAGCTTTAATACAAGGTGATCATACTTATCTCTCATTATGCTTTCTGCCCTCCAAAAAGAACTTTTGATAAAAATATAGCCATATCGACTTTCCATTTACCTTATGCATTTAAAAAATTATTTGCCTTTCAATATGTATCCTCATGTTTCATATATGTGTGTGTGTGTGTGTGTTTCCTATAAAAATAACACTGACAGGTTTTTAAGAAATCCACCTTCATAATCTATCTCTTAAATGGAGTGTTTAGTTCACTTATAGGCTTTGTGATCCCTGGAATAATTTAACTTCTTCCAACATATTTTAGACTTTTTTTTAGAGAGAGAAAGAGTACGTGTGTAGGAAGAAGGGGGAGGGGCAGAGTGCACAGTGGCGGGGGTGGGGGGTGGCGGGCAGAGAGAGAGGGATTGAGAGAATCCGAAGCAGGCTCCATGTTCAGTGCAGACCCCAATGCAGGGCTGGATCTCAGGACCCCAAGATCATGACCTGAACTGAAATCAAGTCAAATGCTTAACCAACTGAACCATCCAGCTACCCCTTATTTTAGACTTTTAACTTCTGCTATTTTTAACGTTTCTTTTGCTTTTCATTTTTCCTCCTTTGTTGCTTTCCTTTGTATTGAGTATAGGCTCAATTTTTTTTCTCATTGTTTTATCTCTTTTTATGAATTTGAAATTATCCCACAATCTTTAAGTAAATGTTTTACTTACTAAAATACAGTTACTCAGTATATTTGCCTTTTTCCCAAATAATTCAAGTACCCTGGTATGTTTAACTCTGATCACTCCTTCCTGATATCTGTACTACTGTTGTCGAGTATTTCAGTTGTATCTTTTGTTTCTAATCCCATAAACTAGATACTATTGTTTTGAACTCAGTATTTGAGATTTACTCACATCTGACTATTCTTTTTGCTTACCATTTTATCCCTATATCTCAGGTATTCATTCTGGGATCATTTCCTTTATCACTGAAAGATGTCCCTCAGAACACTGAGTGAAGATCTATAGGCAGTAAATGCCCCATATTGTTAATGCTTTATCTTGCCCTCATTTTTTGAAAATAAGTTTTTGTAGGGAAAAAGTTTTAGGATACAATTATATTCCCTCAACACTTTGAATATATTATCCCATTTTCTCCTAGCTTCCATTTTTGTCTGTTTGGAAGTGAACTTTCAGTCACGTTGTCACTTCTTTTCAGATCTTCTCTTTCCGTTTGATGTTTTACTATAAAGTGTCCATGTGTGGATTTCTTTTCATTTATCCTGCTTGGATTCACTGAACTTCCTGAATCTGAATATCAGAGTCCTTTCAGCAATCCTGGAAAAGTCTCAGCATCAGCTTTTTCAATATTCATTCTGTTTCACTCCCTCTAGTTCCTTCTTCTGGAACTCCCATTAGACACGTATTTGTCCTCCTCCCTCCCTAGTGTCTCTTAACCTGTTATATTTATCATTTTTCTCTTAATCTTTTCTACAATGTGTATAATTTCTTCAGAGTCTTCTTCTAACACATCAATGCTTCCTTTAACTATATTTATCTTCTTTTTAGTTCAGGCCTTCTAATTAGATTGCTTTCCTTTCAAAAGTTCTATTTGATTGTTTATTAAATTTACCTGATCATTTTTTTTAAAGTTTTTTTTAAAGATTTTTTATTTATTTATTAGAGAGAGACTGAGAATGAGAGGGGAGAAGGTCAGAGGGAGAAGCAGACTTCCCGCAGAGCCGGGAGTCCGATATGGGACTCGATCCCGGGACTCCGGGATCATGACCTGAGCCGAAGGCAGTCGCTTAACCAACTGAGCCACCCAGGTGCCCTACCTGATCATGTTTGATAGTCTCTTCTTCCTGTATTATACTGTCAGTATTTTCTTCCATTTTAATAATTACATTCAACATATTTATTTGTATTTTTGCACCAAAATTGTTTAACATATGAATCTGAGCATCTGATACTATAGCTTGTTTTTGCTAGCTTTCACTTTTAGTGGCTTGTTATAAATTCTGTACTTTTTAAATTTTGACCTAGTAGAACTATAAATACAGCAAATCTTTGAGGCCTGGGATTATAAGTGCATCCTTCCAGAGAAGTTAACCCGTGCTTTTTTCTGATGCCTACAGGTGGGGAGGGAAGAAGAGGTATTCCAACTCCATGTTTAGGAATTTTCTGGGTCTACACCTCTTACTCTTTTTACATGCTTTATACAGATTAAAGAAAAGTAGAAAGGGTCAAATGGGTAAAAGGAAAAAAACTTAATATATAGAGAATGATGGGGAGGCATGCTATTTTCGGCAAGTTGGTGAGGGAACGCTTCTTTGCAGAGGTAACATTTGAGCAGAGAGCTGACCAAGTGAAGAGCAAGCCATGCAATTCTTTGGAAAATGAGTAATTTCAGTTTGGGAAAACCAAGAGCAAAGACTGTAAGATCCTCCTAAGGGAGAGTGCTTTGAGTGTTCAAAAAACAGTATGAAGATCAAGGTGGCCAGGTGGAATGAAGGGTAATAGTGGCAAAAGGAAGACTGGAGGAGTGACCAAAAGGTAAGATCATGGAGTGCCTTGCAAGGCATGGAAAAGATTTGAAGTTTTATTCTGAGTGTGATGGGGAGACTTTAGGGAGATTTTGAAGAAAGTGACATTCGGATTTACAGTTTCAAATATTGGTCTTGATATTGGAGAAAGAGAAGCAGAAGAGTAGCTAGCAGGTGGTGCAGTAGCTCAGATAGGAAGGTGGCCTGCACCAGGTGATAGTAGTGTGGGTGGGGGAGAATGGTCAGGTTTGAGATTTATTTTGAAGGGAGCCAACAAGACTTGTTAAAGGATTCAATATTCTGTGTGACAAAAAAGAAAGAGCCATAGATGACTCCCAAGTTGAGATGTCTGCTTCTGTTTTCTTGACTATTTGTCTAGTGAAGTTTTGCAGGGCTTTTCTTATTAATGAGTATTAGCTCTTTCATAACTTTTGAGGACACTAATTCTTTTCATTCACTCAACCATCACTGTGAGTCACACACTGCTTCAAATGTTGGTAACAGAGTAGTGCATAAACAAATAACACCAACTCCCATAAAAGATACTGAAATATTCAAAATACTTTAAATTTCTATATTGCTCATTGTCCTTAAATTTTGCTCATGATGATTTAAATGTGGAATATATTAGCTAATTAAATCTACATTTTTCTTTTATTTCTTTTATCATTTTTATGTTTAAAAATCCTATTCAGAATTAGAAAACTGGATATTTACTTATATTTATGAACATTTTATCATTAAAGTACTTGCTGTTCCTCAAGTACACTATTTTTCTTACTTCCAAACCTTTGTACATGAGGGTCTCTCTGGACGGAATACCCTTCCACCCCTTCTCACCTACTAAAGCCCGTTTGTCTCCTACAGATCTCGGCTTTCTTTTTCCCAATCCTGCACCAGGTGCCCTCTTTCTGTGTTCTCACTGCACTTCCTGCTTAAGCCTACTATTTAATTCCACACCATTCTGCCTAGGTAATTGTTTACAGGAATCTTCCATTACTAGACTGTAATTCCTTGAGGGCAGAGGAAGGATTCTGATTACTATTTTAACCTCAGCATCCATAACTGTGCCTTTCACCTAGTAGGCACTCAATAAATATTAGTGGAATTACTGCCTAGACAAATACATGCTACTGTGCCAAAGTAAATTATCGGCATATGTAGCCTGTTTTATAAGGGGGATATTTGTGTGGAATGCCCTAAAGGCCCCCTGTGCTGTTGTGGGGACGTTAAAGGAAAAGAAACATTTTCTCTCCTTGTCACAAAACCAAGAGCAGTACCTTCTGTACATTTATGAATCTCCAGATAAGATAAGAACTTCAGGGGCACCTGGGTGGCTCAGTTGGTTAAGCAACTGCCTTTCATGATCCCAGAGTCCTGGATCGAGTCCCACATCGGGCTCCCAGCTCCATGGGGAGTCTGCTTCTCACTCTGACCTTCTCACCTTTCATGCTCTCTCTCTCTCTCTCAGATAAATAAATAAAACCTTTAAAAAAAAGAGAGAGAGAGAACTTCAATATCTGTCTTCCCAAGTATTTCTTCCAAAGTGCATCTAAGAACAAAGGAGATGGTCTGGAGTTATTCCTGGCCAGGAATAACTCTCCACATAAAAACTTACGCCAACTGGGGCTCCTGGGTAGCTCAGTTGGTTAAGTGGCCAACTCTTGATTTTTGGCTCAGGTCATGACCTCAGAGTCCTGGGACTGAGCCCCACATTGCATTGCATCAGGCTCTGTGCTCAGTGGGTACCCTGCTTCAGGATTCTCTCTTTTCCTCTGCCCCTCCCCCTGCTCACTCTCTCTCAAATAAATAAATGAATCTTTAAAAAAATGCCAACTATGCAATACCTTCTAAAATCTATGTATTGGCTTCCACACAAAAAATAATATCCTCTATTATTACTGGAAAAAATCGATGTGCCAAGATGCATATTTTAATTCTCTGAGTTAGCCTACCCCCTTGTCACACCACAGTATCCCCCTAAGGTGTGTTACCCAGACTAAGAAACTAAGAAACACTACTAAAATATATAATAAACTCACAAATTTCTACTTAACTCACTCCTATATCAGTTCATGTGTTTTTCACTAATGCATTCATAAATGTCACTGAATATCCATTGTAAGACTCCATGCTAAACATTCAACCATCTATCTATCCATCCACCCATTCATTTACTCCAAGTAATATTTACGGAGCATAATTCTATATGCCAGCCACTGTTCTGGGCCCCAGAGATACAAGCATACTTGAGACAGAAGCAAAATCTGCTCTCATGGAGTTTTTGGTCTAGTTTTAGGTACTAGAAAGATATAAAAGAACATCCCATTATCTCAACTCCTGAGGTTTACAACTCAGCTGCTCCCCCAATACTCAAAGTTCTGGTTTGCACCTCTAGGGAAGAGAATTCCAAAGGTCAAATACATTTTTCACCACTCATTCCCCTCCAGTTAGGATTTCTAAAGAGAATGGAAAAAGAGATCTTTAGGGAGAACAGAAATTTCATTTGGCCTGATGCTGGGGCTGGGGGGAGTAGTGGGACTGGTGAGCAGAAACCAGAAAAGCTGGCAGAGAGATACCGCCTGGGGAGGTCAAAAGGGATTTTTTCTTTTCATCATTTAGAGAAGAGACATGAGGAGGCTTCCCATTCCAGAGAAGACTGTCGGGATCTCTGTGACACTAGTAGAGAATGGTAGGTTCCCCACGGTGAGATGCCCGGGATCCTGAGGAAGGCCTGCAAGTGCTGGAGGCCAGAGATGAGCTCGCCAATAAATGAGAGACAGCCCAGGCCTCAGGACCCATGGATGGGAAGACTCTTTGTTCCCTGAAGTGATATTCATGGTGAGATCCTGATGCCTCCTCAACTACTATTTCATCCTGCAAGTCTAATGCTTGTTATACCATGAGGGGTTTCCATAACACTGTGTCGAGTGCAATGCAGATGGAAACACTGGACTGTACACAGGGTGTATATTTTTATGAGCTCAGAGGGACCTGAACTCAAATGGAATAGGCCATCTCCTCTCCACTCCTCATCTCTCCCCATGCTTATTAGGGCATCCACAATTCAAAGGTTACAGAAATCACTCTAACACACAACAGATTATGCACCACTCAAAAGGCACAAACCCAGGAATACGGGAATTCAGAGAAAGAAGAGGTCAGGTCGGAGTGACGGAAGGAGGGGCAGCAAAGACTTCCTGAAGACATGGCACTTCATCTGGTCCAGGTCTGAAACAGTGGGCAGGACTTGGGGTGTGGGAAGAGAAACCTGTGGTGGGAGCCTCTAAGGCAGAAAGAAATTACTCCAAGTTTGGTGGGGAGGGAGTTAAATGAGGGACAGACTTCCACCCCTTTTAGGTAAGACTGAGAAGTTTCGTAAAGTTAGAGAAGAAAAACGCCTATTTTTGTTTATTGTGTTGGTGACATTGTTAAATAACTGAAGCGACCCCTGGAAGAGCCAAAGAATTCTCCAGAAGTAATCAACACCTAGCCAAGACAGAGAAGCAAGGTTTGAAGTACAAGCAATCCTTTCTTATAGTTTTGAAAAGAGACAGGTAAAAACAGGGGGAGGAAAGAAATATCCCAGGACAGACATCTATTCCCAATGTGAGGCTATAGATACAAGGACAGTGAGAGAATACTTACAAATAGATTCAAGTGGGAAAGAAATACAAGTCTTGCCCAAGTACCCTGAGAGGTCAGCAAGTTTCTCCTTGTTTTTTGGACAGGCAGGGGGGAGCTCAGGGAAGCCACACTTTGCCCAAGTTGCACCTGTTGACATTTTTTGGCCAGTTAATTAGGAATAAAATCCTAATTGTGTTTGGAAAGGTAGATTTAAAAAAAAAAAGAAAGGAGAGTTCCTCAAATTCACAGGCTGCACAGAAGCCACCAGGCTTCCTAGAATTTTTATTAAAAATTACAAATATCACAGCAACAGTTCTTATAGACACCACCTCCTCTGCTAACAAAAACTTTCCTTTCATGGCTCCAGAGGGAGTCCAGAAACTAATTCTCCCACTCCTACATACATCTACAAAGGGCTCCCTCCCCGGGACGCTGACAGTCCTAACTCCAACTCCTGGATTAGAAAGCAGAGTCTGAATATATTTATAGACTCTATATGGGTTTTTGCTTTAAGCAACACCATTAATATGTCAGAATCCTGAGTTCCCAAACTTCTTCAGTTATCAATTTGTTGTACATTATTTAATCTCTCTGTATTTTGATATGCAAAATAGAAATAGCACTGCTGATACTTCACAGGGTGAGGGGAGATAACCAACAAGACCATGATGAAGCTTGCTGGGGGAAAAAGAGCTTATGTAAATGTCTATTAATTAAACAGGAACGGCTGCACAACTAGGTCAGGCATGATGATAAGACTGAACAACCCATCCCAGCCACCAGCATCAAAAAGAAGAAATGAACATTTAATCCCGATAGCACTTGTTGGTTGCATTTTATAAAGAATATTAAACTGTAATATTCTGTAACATAACACAGAGAAGCCTAATTCCAAGCCTCCTCAAAGAATTCTTTGATAGAACAGAAACTTATTAGAGACAACAGCCAAAAACAAAAACAAAAGAGCAAGCCAATTACTAATGAAGAACTTGTAAAAAGCTAATCAAAGCTCTCATCCAGAGAAAATGAGAAAATCCGAGGCTCAGAATGATTTTGTATATTGATGAGATTTTTATATAGCATCACAGAAAGGAAAATAAAACAGATTCAAATGAAGACAAAAAGAACTCTAAGTCTGTGTTTAAAAGCCTTGTTATGTCCCCATATCGACGTTTTTATTAAAATGTTCTGTTCTGGTGGGAACATCCATTTTTTAAAAAATACCTGATGGGTCGTGGCGTCTGCAGAGGATACTCTCGGTTTGCTTCCCTCGAGTCAAACACCTAAGAGTCAGCAGGGCTAGACAGAGCCCTCATTTAGCCTCCGCCCATCTCGCAAAAAATGTCGCAGAGTGGGGCCTGTCCAAGGTCACAGCGCTCAGAAATGATGGAGCTGCCATGTGTGGTTTCCAGAGCAGAACGGGGTCTTCCCCTGCCATTGCCAAGCCTGCTAAGGACTAAATGCAACACTTCGGCATGAAGCAACTCGTAGGCATTACATTTATTCCATTTTTGTCTTAAAGGAAAAGAATTGGGAGCTTATTCTTTCCAAGCATTAATTTTTTTTTTCCTTCCACTATCTTACATAATGGTGACCATTTTTGGCTTACTAAGTCTATTTCTGAGATACTCACCAAAACAGTGACACTATTTTAGAGCTGGGGATGTTGGGGTATCATAGAGAGGTGAATCAGCAATCATAAAAGTCAAAGATTTTCAAGAACAAACTCACAAACAACCTAACTCATTGATAATCAGATATTAATGTCTGACAGCTATCACACAGGAAGATGTTTTATGAGCAACACAAAATAAGATAGCAGTCTGTGAGTATAATTACTTTTTAGAACGGTGCCAAACAAAATTTTAAAGCAATGAAAAGACATACAGATGAATATTCAAGATGATTTTTTTTAAATATCACAATGCTCTTTTCAGATAAATATAATCAATGTAAATGCCTAATAAAAGAACCCTAGATTACAACTAACCGTTATGTATTTCCTTCCTGCTTCTTATCCAACTTTGGGAATAAAAAGATCCCTTTTATTCCCAGAAGCATATCTCCCAGTGATTCAAGTTAAAATTAGTTTTACTCTTCAGAAAATCTCTCAAAAGAGACTCCATGAAGAAAATTCCTAAGGATGTGATAAAGCCGCTACAAATCTGTTATTACTTGCTTAATAACGAAAAATATTAGGCAAAGATATATAAAAATTTAGCTACTATGAGATATTGCTCCCACTTTTTAGACCACTAATGGTTAGAAAGAAGGTAACAAAAACAATGCTACTAATCGACTATAGTATTAAGAAACTACACTTTTCCATATAAGACTATAATCGCAGATCTTCCTCAGACAATTATACCCTGGAATTGTGCAAACAAGTATTTGGGTAAGGATGGCAGCTACTTATTTTTAAAGATATTTTTATTAAAAATGTAAGCAAAGTTAGGATAAAAAAATGTACATTCTAATCCCACTTTCCAACCAAACCCTTTTTTTTCATTTCTCCATAGTAACTTCTGCTGGAATTTTAAGAACTGATTTTTATAGCTTGGATCTAGTTCAGATTTTCTAGACAAGAAAGTCTAGGACACAAAAAAGAGAGTCTAAAACTGAAAAAGAAAACCGGTACCAGGAAATCCATGCAGGCCTCCCACATGAACTCAAGGCTGAGCTCAGAGATCACTATTTTTCTCTTACGTGTCCCTTCACACCACTGAAGTCAATAAATCTTATGATTGCTTCAGGCGAGGTCATCCTTGAGTTTTTGTTTTTCCTTTCTCTTAAAAGTTGATTTCTTCCCAATTTTATTATTATCTATCTACTTATCTTTCATAGCTGTGTACACAGTGAATATATCATTTTGTGATTCATTTTTTTTCTTTTTAGCTCTTAACATTATTTCATATATACTTTTCTGTATTTTGCACACTCCTTATAACTTTCTTTTTAGCTATATAATATTCTATCTGGCTAATATAATAGAATTTACCATTATTCCACTGTTAGATACTTAAACCATTTGCCAGTTTTATACTATTATACATTGTGTGTGTGTGTATTATGGATTATGGATTATTTCCTTATAATAACATTTCAGGAATAAGTAAAAACAGTGGGGGTATCTATATGGCTGTTGATCTGTATTATCACATTTCCCTCCAAAATTATTAAACTAATATATATTGCCACCAACACAAACTACTTGACTAGTCTTTCACTGTTTTAAGTAGCACCATCTTAATCGTAGAATTAAATCCTCCTTGGAAATATTTAACAGAAACATCACACAGACTTTATGAAGACTCTAGGCAACTAGTTTAGGCTTTATGCCACTTTTGACTTGGCCATAAGCTGCAACCCTTGGGAATTAATGACTTGGTGTAGGGGAACAAACATATGGAGAAAGGTTAGGGCTCAGGGTAGGGTTGGGTGACTCTCTCAAATGCTCGTAAACACCTTATGTCCCTGATGCTGTTTTTCCAGATTGGCTGGGGCAGGGTCACCCAGTTCTCAGAAGGCTATGCCGAAGCTTCCGTCTTTCAGAGGAGGCCTTGATGATCCAACCCGAGTCTCCAACAAACTGGTACCTGGGTTTCAGGGGGCCATGAAAATAGGCCATAACAAATCGCATTAACTAAAGCCATGCTCTCCTCAGATTCTGTGGCAGTTGGTGTAAATATGGCTCTAGTATTATCATATCACTCCTCTAAAAGCTCTTGACTTAACTTGGCAAGGGTCTGGAAAATAATGTTAAGTGTAAAAACCAGCACACACATCGTACGCTCATTATGATTACAACTATGGATATGCTGACATGAAACTTGCCCACTAAGAAAATGGTATCCAAACTTTCATCTTGCAGCATGGCACGAAATAAGAATGTCAAACTGATATAAATATAATTGGCAATAAACATACCTGAGGGAATTTGAATTTCCTTCAACACTTTTTATTTTTTTACACTGAAAACACTATTTTTAGCATGTTCCTCAAGAGGCCTACTCTTTTTTTTTTTTTTTGGTCCTCGCCCGTGCTCCTCTAGCAGTAATAACGTAGTAATAATGGTTACTTTTCCAGCGCGATATAAAACTCTCAGAGCATTCATCAAGCAGAACAGCCTCCCCATTTTGGCCTCAAGACAAGATCCACTCTGAGACGGGCCCATCTACAAACAGATCAGAGGACAAATCCAGCTCCCCCTCAAGGCAAGAGCTCTCTTCCGGGCCTTATGCACTAATCAAGCTGGGGGTGTGCGTGATGTCCACGCACTGCCCTCTGTAAAGCACTGGAGATACTTAGCCAAGTTGGTTCACACAGAGACAATCCAACTTTCCACCAGGGAAGCCTCCCTCAGAATTCTAGAATTGAATTTAGTTTCCCAACTTGATGAAGAAGATACTACTCTTAATAACTATTTTCTTAACACCTAATACTCAGAAAACATCAACTGAAAAGGTAATTTTATGCCAGTACTTCCACTTACATCTTTACTCCTATAAGTCAGTGTTTTATTCCAATGTCTTTGAGCATTTTTGCTTATACACACCTACGCTTTAAAAATATCTATCAACTGGGGCTCCTGGGTGGTACGGTTGGTTAAGTGTTCAAATCTTGGTTTCCGCTCAGGTTGTAATCTCAGGGTTGTGAGATCGAGCCCCGCATTAGGCTCTGCACTGGGTATGGAGTCTGCTTATGATTCTCTCTCCTTCTGCCCTCTCTACCCCCTCTAAAATAAATAAATGAATCTTAAAAAAAAAGATACACACACACATACCTCTCCAAGAACAGGAACATAAGTTGACTTCTAAATTTTTCCTTAAATACCTGCAAAGGGTGTCATTTCCAGTGTATTGCAAATATTGACCATTTTAAAAACATGCTTTTATACATACACAATTCTAAATAATATTATGATGTCACCTCTTAAATGTACTCAATCGAAAATAAATGCCACAGCATTATGAAACCTACCATCATTCATTTTAAAAATATATGAACAAGTGGGTATTTTACATTTTTCTCCTTGAATTCATCTCCATTCTGCTTCTGTCAAAGAACTTTATCCTAATGTATTTTTTATGCTTAAAAGCTTTTTATTGATCATATTCTCGTAAACAAAAAATAGAAAGGAAGGAATTCATTTTCCAAAATTTCCCCTGACCACTTTGCTCTAAGTGTTAAATTAACTAAGACAACTGACTGAGTCATAATTATAATTATTAATAGTGCTCAGTTAATCAAAACTAAACATGTTATAAAATTTGGTAAAAATAATACATAAAAAGTGAATTATTTTTGGAAATCATAATAGCATCATACATGTATGAATCCATTTAATCCTCATGACACCCTATATTATTAACCCCGTTTTACAGATGAGGAAACTGAGGTTGAGAAAGCTTAAATGACGTCTCAAGGTCACAGAGCCTGGATCTGCACACAGACTGGCTCCACAGTTCAGTCACTAAACCACTGCCCAGTACATCTCGACTCTTAAAAATAGAGATTGAGGCCAGAAGAGGGGGTGCTAAAATAAAGTCCAAGTGCTCCTTTGAGTGGCCCGGCTGAGCAACACGCCACGGTAAGGGCTGGGGGTGGGTGTGAGGTATGCCTTTGTTTTGTACAGCGGCAGAAAGGCAAAAAGGGAAAGTGGGAAAGGAAAATCTTGGCCACAAGTCCCTTTTCAGACAGATGGATTCTATGAGGCAGTGCATATGGAAGTGGAAGATCTGGAAATTAATTCCTTTAAAATTCTCCATACCCACACACCCTTTGGGAAGTCTTCACATACACCCAAGGGTACATACACTCCAGTTTGAATGCAACTGGTCTACTCAAGCTCTGATACAATACAAATTAGAGGTTTTGTGAAACATTTTTAATGCTTTCGAAACAAAATTTAATTAAAATTTAAATTACTTTAACCCTTTAATTTTATTTTAAAATGGCAGTTAATTTCAATAATTTGGAAGGACACAAATGCTAAAATGTAACAGGGTAGTAATAAGCATAACTATAATCTACATGGTAGTTTTATAATGATTAGCTGTAATGCATGAAAAGATAGCAGGTCAGTAATAGAGCCATGCATAAAACCCTCCTCTCAAAATCTTTATTTGCATTTCTATTACTGAAATCATCTCCTAATAATGAAGTTGCCATGAGAGAAGCTCCATTACTAAGGAATCACTGTTACAGAAACAACGTTATTAAAGCATTGCTATGTACAGGAACTTTTATTAGAATGATACAAGTTGTATATCATTGTAATAAAGCTTCCATTATAATCCTAATTGCATAAAGCTATGTTTGACTATACCAGTGCTAGAGCTGTAGGACTTTTAATAAAGTATCAAAATAATACTTTGGTAATAGGATTGTTTAGCATACTAATACTTCAGGGAAGGCTGAACTGACTAATGGATGATGTTTATGTCACTGATTATACACACTATACCAAGAATTAAAAAGATTCTTCATGTACTTAGTAACATGCAGCCCAGATATGTACGTGTTGAGGTACAAATAGCAGTTCTCTTTGCTATAACAACTCAGTATGTCCAATTCACTATGTGATACAGTAGCAAACTGCTAAAATTGACATTTGTAACTGTGATAATTAAGACATTTAATGTTCAGATCTACAGAGAGCTGGTTATCAAAAAGTTAACAGTAACTACACACATCCACAGACACATGTTGAGAATTGTCCGTTAGAAGAACTACTGGAGAAATTGAGTTTTTGTTGGAAGAGGGAGAGTAGGAGGAGGGAGGGAGGGAGAAAGAGATTAAATATTACGTGGATAACTTACTCTAAGATGCTACTCTATGTCATACATACATAAATGATACCATTATCCTTCTGAGTCAACAACTAGAAGTAATGATTGGACTTACGTTCATACCAGAGAATTTTAACATATGTGTTCAAATATTTGTTTCTGTGTTTGCTCTAATGGAGTCAAGCATTCAGCTGTTCCCTCTAGAAGCATATATAATATTCACCACCAGAGACCGCCAGAGAGCCATCCAATCACCCAGTAGGCATGAAGAGGCTCCTTAATATATGGGCTGTGTGGATACCAGCAAGGCAGGCAGTGGGCTGTCTGAAAAGGGCTTCAGCAGAGGCAACAGCAGCAGAGGCCTGAAGGTGGCTCTGCCACAGCCATATTTACCGTCAGATAATGGGGCCAAAGCCATTTTGGTTTTGAGATGGCTTGTGGAGATGGACTGACTTGGAATCTGCCTGGACAGCAGAGTACTTTCATCTTTGAACACAGTTTCTCCTTTCCATAGTTTCCCCTTGGCTTCTGCCTTCCAGATGCGATGAACTTCAAACTGTTAGGTGGGGTTCACTTAAGGCCCAGAAGGTTCATTTTCCCTACTGAGTCAGGGGATCAAGGGCAAATGTGAACATCCCCATAGTGTGAGGGTCCCCAAATCTTTGTAACACTTGAGAGGAAGGTACAAGATTTCATTTATAACTGGAATATGTTATTTTTCAGGGTTCTAATATTCTCTCATTAAATATGGTCAAGCCAAACTAGTCTGCAGTGAGACAATGAGGGATTCTGCTTCAGGGCTACCTACAAAATTTGAAATCTCTTGAGGTGGGAACGTGAGACATGAAGACAATAAAAGAGCTTAATTATCCAACTGGCTGACTAAACACTGCAAAAAACAGAAGCATCCAAAACATTTGAAAGTATTTCAACTTCCATGAATTTAACGAGAAATGTGAAATCTGATAATTTCGGGGAGAAAAAAAACCGATTTGAATTTTGGCATTCACATGAGTTTGCAGCTTACAATTCTCTGATGTACTTATTTTTAATACTTGGGGTGGGGAGAGGGAGGCACCCCAATCTTTCCAATACGGTCTTGCAAGGAAAAGCTAAGCTCTCATTGTGAAAAGAACAATCTTTATGTAAAAGCCTTACATCAAAGTGGTGAAGACTCAAGAGGCTTGCATAAATAAATACTGATCGATTGATTTCTTTAGAAACTGATTCTAACTTCACTGCCTCCCATTTCTCTATCTTCTCCACAAATATTTAGTCAGTGATCTCCAAAGCATAGCTTTCCTTTCCCGTCCCCTCCACCCCACCACCCCTTCCTCTATCTCCCTGAAGACAGTCCGGTTCCACACACCACTGCTTTCCCTCCAGCCTGCCATAGCCTCTTGCCTATTTCCTTTGCTCCGGTCTCTCCACTCTCACCCTGCACAGATACCCAATTCATCATCCCAATTACCAATTTTATGTCACTCTCTTGCTCAAAATCATTCCTTATTACTCACTGCTTATTAAGCAAAGCTTAACCTTTTGGGGGCATCAATCCCTTTCAATATCCAGTAAGGGCTGTGGACCTTAGAATAATGCATCATGCACTCAGCTTTTTGCCTACAATTCAAGGGGTTCGCATACACCCTTGAAGCCTGGGGATTTGTGACCCTTAAATAAGAAATCCAAAACTATCTATCAAGAGCTGTGTGGTCCTCAATTCAGTTTCCCTGCATGTTGGCATCAAATTATTTTTCAAGTCTTATATTCTATCAGAGTACCTCTAATCACAGGCAAGAGTGAAGTCTCCAATGAGCACCCACCATATGCCAAGTCCCAAAGACACAGCAGCAAATAAAACAACAAAGCTTCTACTGTTGCTCATACTCTAGAAACCCAGTTAACCTGATGTATCTTGTCACACCCTGACCTACAACTGCATATCCTCAAAGGTATGCAATTCTTAGTTTTGGAAACCTAGCTCTTCATGTATCTTACATTCTTTTCAATTGGGTTTGTTCTCTACTCTCAGTTTACCTCGTATTTCCTCATCTCTGTGCTGATCCCCCTACCTGGAATAATCCTTCACCTCCCTCCCCATCTACCAAATATTCAAAGACAATTTCAAGCCTCTCTCTCTTCAGGAAGTCTTTCTAGAACCATTTCAGCTCACAATAAAACTCTCTTCTTATAATCTCTATCAGTGATCTTGTACCTTTTCATTTACTGCCTTTAGTACCTCTTTAGATCTGTCTTATTATATAACTTATTATTATTGATTAATTCTGCTGCGTAATCTGTAAATTACTGCCCCATCTCTGGAAAGGGGGACCATGGTATAGATTTCTATTTCCTGACCAATGCTGTCCATCACAGTGCCTCTTACATACACCACCACTAAATCTCTCTTTGTTGGTTATCGTGGATTGATGGCAAGAGATGATGCCATTGAAGTGATAAAACTTTTCCCTAAGTTTCAGGGGTAATCCAGAGAAAATTCAGAGAAGCGTTCTCTGCTTGGGGATTGATAGCATGACCAAAGTGATGCACAACTTAGCAAACCAACCCAACCACTGTTATTCATCATTCTGACGGTGAGCCACCTATGCGCCGTCATCAGCATGCAGACAATATGTAATAAGGTTGTTTATATTCTAAATAATAATTTCCTTTTGCCATCTACACATGGCAGGGATTGGCCGCATTCTTATCTGACCTAACCTTCATGTTAATACCTGAATCACAATCTTTGAAGGCGACAAAGGCCATCTTAAGACAAACAAACAAACAAAAAACCAGATAGCCGATGATAATAGGTGTAGTGAATGCAGCCTTCTTTGGTGCTATTAGTCACTGTAAATGCATTTGCTATCTCTGTCTGCATCTATAACTCTCACCATCATTTCCTCGCAGAGTAAACAAATGTTGCTTATAAACTTCCCCATACAGCCTGCTTTGCAGGATTTTCTAACCTACCAACGTGCTTAACAGAATCAAATGCCTTGTTAAAAGCAAGTATATGGCATACAAATTACAATGCTATTCTTAGGACTGTATCAGAGATGGTGTGACTGAATTTCTTAAGCATGATACTTGTTTTCTTTGAAACCTGAAAGAACAATATGTCTTGATTATTATCCTGGTGTGTACAGCTCTACTCATGCCTATGCAATGGCACAGTTGACGACGTGCCTTTGAAATCCCGAAGAATGTCTTCTACCTTCCAGAGCCTGGGGCAATCTCCATGTGGGTTGCTATTTACCCTGGTGGCAGATTTCCATAAAGCTCCAATCGCCAAATGCTCCACCAAATGAGGATTGTTTGATGGCAAAAAATTGAGTGTATCTCTATATAAGTATAAGGGTATTTGTTATTTGAGCTTATGTCCTATACTAACCACCACACAGTAGTATTGAATTTGCTGAAATCGTTAATGGAGATGATGTTTATCGTCAACTTGAGATAAGATCATTAATAACATTAATAGCTAATATTTACTGTGTGGTTACATACTATGTGTTAGGGCTTATCCTAAATATTTTATATTTATTATTTTATTTAATCCATGTAACAACCCCATAAAGTACTGTCACCATCTTACAGATGAGGAAACTGAGGCATGGAGAGGCTCGGTACCTTGCTCCAGGCTCACAACTAGTTTGGGAAAGCCGACATTTGAATCCAAGCAGTTTGGCACTAAATCAATGTTTTTAACCATTATGTTTGTTATACAACCTTTCATTTTTTAGTTCTACTCTTAAACTGGGAAGTAGAGGCAACACTAACTGTACCCTGTCTTGCCATGTCAGGAGAAAAATAGTCTCAGACATTTATCATGACTTCAAACATAGGGTGTTAAACGGGTTGGTCTATAGACAGGCGCCTAGTATTAATAATTCTGAGTTTTCCTCCAAGGAATCTTTACCTTCACAACAAAACATGTTCTATGCAATTGTTTGGATTACTGACTTTGTGATGACCAACAATTTGTCTGACCAGATGGTTCCAGCTAAAATAAGCACAAAGTCACCAGGAATGCTTCTGTTCTTTCTGTAACACTGGGGAGAGGGTACTGGGCAAACCATCACAGACATTTTCTCTGATAGCTTCTGCTTCTATAGCATAAGAAGAAATGCACTAATCAATATCACATTTTGGTCTACTTCGGGCACAACCTTTAATGCAACTCTGATTCAAGCTTCTCTGTTAACACATTTACTGAAAGACCAGCAAAACTTTCATTTGGTGACTATTGTGATTGGAGTGCAAAGTCAGGGATCCAGAGTTGGAATTAATGGTGAGTTAATTCTATTAACTATTCCAATAACTACATTCAAGGGCGCTTGGCCTTCTGTATCGCCTCTATATTCCATGAGCATGTATCAGTCTGAATCATCTATTTGACACTTAGTATTTACTTGCTGCTATCATTAATTTTACTCATCTGTATCTATATTTTTGCATATCTGCATCTTACATTGCCAGCTTCAGGTCCTTGAGCCATCTCTACATTGTGGATTTGGAGTCCAAACAAATGGCCTAACGTTGCCTTGGCACTGATTTCTCTGGCTGCTGGAAAAACCTCCAAGTAAACAGACACTGAGACAAGTGGCAATATGAAGACAGTTACCTGGGCCGCCCTGTCCCTGTGACCATCTGACATCTGGGTGTCTTCTAAATTATCACTGCACTTGGCACCTGATCTGCAGGGTTTTTGTTTTGTTTTGTTTTGTTTTAACTCTATCAGATCATCTCATGTCAATGAACATTTATTAGCCCTCAGTTATGCAAAAGTTATAAACTGCTTGCGCATGCTACATAAATAAAAACAAAATACAGTCACTACTGTGGAAGAGGCTGCACTTAAGTAGGAGACATATATCTTTGAACAGTTTCCAGTTGGTGTTCTAAATAGGGAAATGCAGAGGCATCGTAAGGGCTTGCCATGAAAACTCAGAAAGGATCAGCAGGCCAAGTGGGAAAGTGTTCCAGACAGAGGGAAGCAAAGACCTGCAGCTATGAAACAGCCTGGTGTCAAGAGGGCCAGAGAGGGATGGAGAACAGGAGAGGAAGAAGTTAGGTGTGTTGGAGGAAAGTTGGATCACATATTTCCTCAACTGGCACCCTACCCCCAGCTCCTTCACCAATTATTACATTTTCCCCTCCTAATATTTCCCTGTAACATCATTTCCCTCCCGATATTATTACTTCTCCATCCCTATTATTACTGGCCCACTGCAGTAGTCTTCTAATCAAAAACACAGGTGCTCTAGAGTTTTAAAAGAAGTTGCAGAACCACTGTGTCGATGTTGAAAGAACCAGCCTTCCATGATAGAGCCTCTGTCCATCTGTCCTGCCCTGTCTCTGACTCTTTTCCCTGCCCCGGGCCTCATCATTAGGGCTGAGTGGAGCCTGTTCCTGGCCATGGTTTTGGGACCCCCCCCCCCACTGCTTGCTTCCTTTTACCCCTCTTCCCCAAACTATTCAGCTCCATCTAGGAGGCCTTTGCCCCTTCTCCCAGCCAGGAAAACTGCACTTGCTCCTCACCCGGCTCTCTCCGCACTTTCATGAGGACTCCTACCCTACTGTTTTGCAGTTGCTTGTTTGCAGAGTTGTCTCTCCACCAGAATACAAGTTCTTTGAGGGCAAGGACTGTGTGCTGACTGTGTCCTACCCTCGGCATTAACCACAGCTCCTTGCTCGTAACAGGTGCTCATTTAATATTTGTGAATGAAAGAAAGAGAAAACAGTGAATTCCTGCTCCTCTCTCCCCAGATTCTAATATTAAGCCTGGTAGTAATAAAGCACACAGACCAAACTGTATGGATAAAATCAACTGTCTAGACGTAACGTTCCCATGTGAAGCAAGCTTTTTCTGTGTGGCCAGGTGGACTCTAGCTCACAGGATGTTGGACTGTTGCAAGTGATTAGCCCAGCAGTCCTCCCCAGATGGTGCACTGAACTGTGTTAGGCTGCTAGCCTGACTCCCTCAGTAACAGAAGCCTCAGTGAAGGTGTCTGGTGAAAATCTCTTCACTACCTACACTGCCACACTTAATCAGAGGGAACTATTTGGATTATAAAACCACTACATGCCAAGACTATGTCTCTACAGGACCTAGTAAACAGTCAGTGCCTATTAAGTGCTGACTATTAATATAGTCTTTTCACTAAAAAATAAGACAATCAGTGGAACCACCATGGTAGCATGCTAATTAATTCTCTGTGTGAAAAGAAATGCTAATCTCCATTTTAAAACATCAATCATGGAAAATAAACTGAAATGTGACCAGATTTTAAAATGCTACTTGTTCTAAAATCAGATGTAAATGAAAGCTTCCAGGATTCTGTGAGAGGCGATTATATGGTGCTAAGAAACTCCATTTAAACTCAATCTTCTAGGAAACTTTAAAATACTTTTTCTAGTTTGAAACTGTTCCCTAATATCACCCTTTATACGCTTTCCTTGTCTAAGAAGCTTTGCTCTATAAAAATTTCTCCCAATTTCTAAGTGAAATATTACAGGATTTCCCAGAAGCATTAGCGACGGTTCCTTAGCAACTGTTGATATGTCTCAAAACAACCTGAGACAATCTCCTCCGAGATATAGTCTCTCCCTCTCTCTGCTAACAGAATTCCACAATATGGCACAAAAGATTCGTGTGGCTAAAAATAGCTACCGACACACATTTTTAAAGTTGACGGAGTCTTAATGATTTAAGTCTTCCATATCACAGCTTGGGATAGGCGCACCTCAACAACAGTATATCAAAGGGTTCTGTGCAGAGAGATTTTAGAATCTTTTTCTTTTTTAATCACACCATTAACACTCTTGACATTTCAGAAATAATGTTTATCGATTTTGGTGTTAGCACTCCCATAAATTAAGTGATGTAATGGACGGAATTATTGTGGTACTATAAAGAACGTGTCATTCAGATTGTTAACTACATATTAGAAAAAGCACACACTCTGGATTCATGTAAAAATAGCCCCAGATCTGGATAGTAAATAGGAGATGAAGGAAACCGACATATTCCAATGATTGATGGGTCTATCTCCACCACTCCCTCCTGGTTGTTGTACCAAAAACAACTGAATTTGTTTAATAAAAGCAAGCTATAATAGCAATGATCATTCTGCACACACACACACACACACACTCTTACACATGCCACCTGAAGATAAAAATAAGACACACAAATTCAAGGTTATTCATCCCAAAGAAGTCAGTATAATGAAAAGTATTAAGAAGGGAGAAAAAGGCACTTAGAATTCGTGGCAGAAAGAACCACATGGTACAGAAAGCAAAAATGGCCCCTAATAATCTGTGGCATTATAAGCTTCCACAAGCAATTTGTGTCTTTCACTAGAGGAAAGTCAGAATCTAGCCAAAATCTGTGATGACGGTTTTGGGGTGGAGGTAGGTAAAGATGAAAATGGTCAAATCACCATGTAATGGGCATATTGAAAAAATGCCTCTGTGTGTGTGTGTGTGTGACATATTTACAATTCACACCTCATAGGGTACACAAAGTAATGAACATAAAAAATAACATAGTGCCTGATATATAATAAGTGCTTAACAAATGTTAGTTGTGATCATCACCATCACCACCATCTCTCCATTTCATATAGGAGGACACTGAGTTTCCAGGGAAGCTAAGTAACTTACCCAATGTCACATAGCTATCAAGGAACTTGGCAGAGGCTGATGCCTGCCTAATTGCAAAGCCCGTGACCTTTCCAACTTTACCACAGGTCTAAGCATTCTTATAGAAGTTAAGCAATTTGCTTCTAGGAAATGGGTTACAAATAAAAGAGAATGTAAATGGCCACTACTACCTTCATTCTTTTAGTTGTAAACTCAAATCTATTGAAAACTCTTAAAAGCGTGAGTTTTATTGGCGAGGCATATTAGAATAATCCATTGCTAGGCTAAGACATTTACTGGTCATAGGTTAAGTATCTAGAAGTGGCTTTCGCTGAAGTGTTGCCCGTCTGTCATTGATCTCCCATTCTATAAATATTCAATTAGCATTCTGAAGTCACCCAAGTTGTTGGGGTGACTAATTTGATTGTGTTATTCGAAACAATAATATTACTGTGGATATAATGAATAATTTTAACATCTCAAAACATCAAAATTCATTCATTCAAGGGTCCATTAAATAAGTCTGAATATAAATTAATAATATATGTCTGTGTTCTAGTTTGAATATACAGAAAGAAATTTACTTGAAAATGAAAGGGCAGAAGATTTATTTTTAGTTCAGGATATACTGAAGAGTTAATAGTCCTAAGCCAGTATGGCTCAGGGCCAGAGCAAAATTCACTAATTTGAATCTCTTTTTGTTGCCCTTCCTCTTTGCTCTCAAACAGACAAGCTAATAAGCAGTGAGGACATATCTAGGAACTACAGAATATTTCTGCAGTTTCTATTTTCTAAATCATCAAGCTGTTCTTTAGTTTTATGGAGCAGTTTTTCAATTGTTGAGGATCTTTCTGCAGAAAGGCAATTTGATTTCTATCCTTAGCTTTTCGATTTTATATTCCATCATCACTAAACATTGATTAAGCTTGCTGCAATACACTCCCTTCTATTTGGGTCTTTGAATCTCAGAAAGTCACTATTTATTACAATGTAACAATTTGGAAATATTTTTAAAATATGCTTAATGCAGGTGCTTCATTTATCAGTGTTAACCTTTTTTTGTTGTGTTTCAGGAAAAAATGAACTGATCTTCTTAACAAATATGGCATATCTAATTCAATTTTTTTAAAGGATATATAAAAATTAAAATTCTTTTTCTAAGAATATCATCATTTAAAAAAAACCTCAAGGTCTGGTAGGCAGTTTTCTAAAATGGCTCAATAATCCTTATCTCCAGGTAATCATTCCCTTGAGCAATCCCCTCTCTCCCCATGTGGGCTGGATCTCATTACTTGCTTCTAATGAGTAGAATATGGCCAAAGTGATGGGATGCCCCCTCCATGATTAGGTTACAAAAGGCTGTAGCTTCCACAATACCAGCTTTCTCTCTCTTGCCGACACTCTCTTGTCCTCTCACTTCTTCACTCTGACAGAGCACATTGCCATGTTGGAAGATGCTCTATGGAGAGACTCATGGCAAGGAACCAAATGAGGCCTCATCCAACAGCAGCAAGGAACTGAGTCCTGTCAGCAGTCACATGAGTGAACCAGAAAGTGGACCCTTCCCAACTAAACTTTGACATGACTGCAGTGCGGTGAGAAACCCAGGGCCAGACGACCCAGCTAAGCCATGCCTGTTTTCCTTACCCACAGAAACTGGAAGATAATAAGTGTTTTAAGCCACTTAATTTGGGGGGTAATTTGTTATACAGCAATAAATAGCAAATAAAAGCTCTAAAATGCATAATGTCATCATTCATACTATTCAGTTAATATTTATAAGAGCCTCTAATATGTCAGGTACTTGGATAGATTCTAGAAATGCTGTGGAGAATGGAACACATGTGGTCCTTGTCCTCTGTGCCCAGGACAAGGCTGCCCTGTATGCCCTTCCCTGACTGTCACTTTGCATTTAGTTCTCCACAGAAACTTTGATCAGTGTTTACTGTAGGTGATGAGAGAGGCCCTTGGCCTCAGAGACACACCGTTCTATAGAAGACCACTGGTAATCTATAGCCTGGTCTGGACAATCATCCAGTGCTCCGAGGGGCTGACAGTCTTCTTCTCAGGTATAAGAGCTCTAAATATGCAGGTAGTGACACTTTATTACTCAGATTCTTTTACACATGAAAGGTAAGAACAAGCCTTGAATAAATTTTTATCATATTAAAAAAAACTTATCCCATTAGTCTAATCATAATAGTAATTATAATTGAACCCAATTATAATTGTTGCAACAACAATGCAACTTCAAATCTTTCATAAATTAGTAGTCTTCATCTGCTTCTACTAAATTATTCCTATCAGGCTTACAAAATAACATACATTTAGCTCATTGTCATGCCTTGTTTTTTGTTCTAGTCTCACCTGTCAAAAAACTCAACTATATTCACATTGCCTTCAGATTTTGTGGCACATTCTTTTGGTGGTAAATCTGTATTCCAGAAGATCAATTACATTTTTAGAAACATCTTAAGTCATTCATATGTAAATATCTGTGGATTATGAAGTAGTGTTCAAAGATTACCACATGGAAGTCCATAGGCTGACATTTCACTCTTCAAGCTTCTGGAAGCACAATTAGGCCAAGGAGTAGTTTAGGAAGGACAAAGAAGTGACAGTGAGGCAGAACCTCATAATCAAACTGTGAAATCAACCCCAAATGTTTGGGATCAATTTTTTTCAAAAGTTACCTTAAAAAACAGTATCTAAAGACCAAAGTGGAGAGAACACAACTCTGGTTTGAATAATTCATAAGAACGTATCAACATAAAAGAAAGAATTAGTAGAAATCAGAGAAAATGGAAGTCAGAGAGCAGACTTTGGCATTGTTCATGTAGCACTGTCCAGGACAGAGAATTCTAGGAGGATTAATCCATGAGCTAAGCACTGGATTTAATGGTGAGCCCAAAAGGTTTGGACTCTGCTATTTCAAACTCTACATTTCAGTAGGGCAGATGACAGGCAAAGTGACTAGTCTAACCAGCAAGAACATGCGTGGTGGAGTTGGTCACACCAGGCTAGATGTTGCCTCTAAAATCATCAAATTCTCCTTGCTGTGCTTCCAGGCTCACTGGCTAATATTCTCATTATAAGATGGCTTCCAATAATCTCCCTCAATGCTGATCAGCTAACATGAGCTTTCACTTTCATTTGGCATAGTTATAAATTAATATATGGATACTCTAAGTTTTCCTTATTAGTCACTTAAGTGGTTAGCATTCGCTGAGTTTTGCCCAAAGAACTTAAAGAAGGTGGCGGCCAGAGGGAAAAAAGGTCATCAAGGAGGACTGGGAGAAGCACTTAGAAGGGAGGGGAGAGATGAAAAGTCAAAACCATGGTCAGGAGGTACCAAACTCCAAGTCTGGAAGATGAGAACTTGTTTCAAGTCCAAAGGAAAATTATGAAACAGAAATTGAACAGTGAGAAGCAAATTCAATGTCTTTGAGTTAAGATGAGTTACAAATGGAAT
Organism: Nasua narica; assembly: GCA_028533885.1. Taxonomy (NCBI): domain Eukaryota; kingdom Metazoa; phylum Chordata; class Mammalia; order Carnivora; family Procyonidae; genus Nasua; species Nasua narica. The sequence continues at coordinate 54,904,940 of CM052809.1, read as the reverse complement.
AAAGCCAAGGAATAAATAAAGGCAAAAATTTCGGGACTAAGTAGACTCAAATATGTCATTAGTTACTATTTGTTTGCTGGCCTGAGAAACTGAGAGAATAGTGGAATCATTTACGGAAAGGAAAAAGGGTTGATGAGGGGAGGAGTGGAGTGGGAAGGAACAACATCAATCCTGTTTGGGCTACTTTAAGTTTGAGATGTCATCAAACTACCACAAAGACTGCTTAAATAAATTAGTCTGGACTGCACAGGAATCTCTGGGCTGAAGATGGAACTTGAGATGCTGGCATATAAAAGATATTTAAAGACATGGAACTGGATAAAACCACTTGGGAAGAGAATGCAGACACAGAAGGTCTTCTAAGCCCTGGAGGGCACTGTAGCACTGGCAGGTCTATCACAGGATTAACTCGAGAAGTGGGACTGCTGGGTCAAAGGGCATATAAATTTAGTAATTCTTCTAGATATTGTCAAATTGATGTACACTGAGGTTGTACTTATTTACTCCCAATAGCCCAGTATGAAAATATCCTTTCATCCCATACTCATCTCAGTACTATGTGTTTTCAAACTTTTGTATCTTTGCTAATACAGTAGGTTAAAAACAACATGTCAGTATAGTTGTAATTTTCATTCTTCTTTGTATGAGTAGGCTTGAATATCTTTTCAAATATCTAAGATGTTTGTTGGTACCTGTCTATGAATTTCCTGTTCATAATCTCTGAAGGGAAAGTTTTTCAAGACAGGTGATAATAAGGGTGCTAATATAGCAATGAGAAGGACCCCATAGCAGGAAGACATGATGATGTAAGAGAGGAAAGGCATTGCTGTGGGAGTCATAACCCTGAGAAGGAAGAGGATCCAGGCCACAAGGCAGGGGTTGCGATTGGAAAGGGGCAGGTCCGCTTTGCCCACAGTAACAGTAATAGTGTCCGCATACGGAATGTGGTACGCTTGAGGATTCATGCTAAGAAAATGAGGTGGCACTCCCCTGACTGTGTTTATTCTCACTATGAGGTGTGGGGGATGAGAGGAAAAGGTGTGAAAGAGGGGAGTAGGAAAGTGAATATATCAAAGGAATGGCATCAAATGACCTGGCCATTGTGTGTGTCCTTTTCAGATTTGTGGTCATCAGTCTGAAGTGGGCTTCAACAATATGGCTGTGTGACTTTTTTTTTTCCCCAGGGATGTTCAATTGCTTGAAGATGGGCACAACATGAGAGAAATGTAGGATATTAAAGGGTTTGGAGGAGAATGAGTACTGACCTGGGTCATAGAGCCTACACGTGCTATGGAGAGGTATGAGAATGTTTAGGTACAGAGGTGGTGAGTGTAAAAAGCAGAGGGGTGAATGAACTGAAGGACTCAGTGCAGCTGGGAGTTGCTGGAGCAGGAATGCATGAGTATGGCAATGAGGGGTAGTCCTGAGAGATCAGGATGGTGGGCGGTGAAACAGCGCTGGCCACAAGGTGCTACAGATTTTATACAAGGCTGAAGGGGGCTTAAGCCTCACATGGCAGTTAGAGATGTTCAGGAAAGAGAAGGCTGCAGGGGGAAGAGAGAGTCAGATTCAGTTAAAGACAGTAACTAAAAAGAATAGTCAGTGGAAAGGCTGAGAATAATTTAAACTCTTTCCCCATGGAAGAGGAATTCTAGACAGCACAGTGAAAAGTATGGCATGGAGGGAGAAGTAGGAAACATAATTAGGGGACAGAAAGGGCAGGAGAGAATGAGTCTGAGGATCCATGAGAAGTTAGATAATTGGAGGCCACTACATCATGGGTAAAGAACGATCCAGAATCTGTAAGTTATATACAAGAAATAATAAAATCATAATACACCATAAGATATAAAGAAATGAGGAGTTTCCATAAATGTACACTATATAATGATTCACAGAACAGAAAATTCCTAGCAGGTAATATTGCAACTGGTTCCCTTTGGACCTAAGATTTTAGAATCCCATTGTGTACTACGGAAAGAAGCTGGTTCAATGTTTTACAACTGGAAACTATTGTGCTGAAATTAAAACCTGGAAGTTTTCTTTATGATGATAAGCCTCCTTATCTCTATAGGAGAAATTTTAAGTTCTAATTAAACTTCTACATTAACCTGAATGGAGGCCCATCTCATTTAACAGAATCCTAGAATTTCAAATTATATGGAAACTTAGATGTCATCTAATTTAACCAATCCATCCTAAAGAAAAAAAGAGGGAAAAAAAATTTACATTGACCCTGCCCTCCTCCAAACTCTCCAACTTTCTCAGCACATACCCTTTAACTTTTGTCCTGACTAAAATCTGACAGTCCCTTAAGACTCTGTTTTCCTTGTAATTCACTCAAATAGAAACTCAGTGCTGGGGCAGGGAGAATTCTTCCCACTGCCAATTCCAAACAGCCTCTGCCTACCCTTCATCAAAATCCCTAGCTCAAACAAGTTCCATGTCCAGCATGGTTCCAACTAGGAACTAGACAGGCTGGAAAAAAAATTTAACCTCTGTTAGAAGGCATCCATGGTTACACAAGATTTCCAGGACAAAGAATCAAGAGGGGAAGGAAGCCCAAAGTGAAGCTGGAATTTGGAGGTGCCTTTTGCCTTTGTGACTGCTGATTCTTAAAGTTCAGAGTCCATCAAGGAAGAGGGACCCTGGTAAACACATGAGGATTATGGATGGGATTTAGGACTAAACTTAAAAAGTAAGGGTACTAAAAACAGATCAGTCCTTACAGCAACTGAAGCCCAGCTTCCAAACATCTCTATCCTTAACTGGATCAATGTGATCAGAAATTGCTAGTGCCCTAAGCTAGCTGCCTGCCTGAAGCAGAAATAAATCCTCTCTGGAGAAAAATAACATTTCACGGAGCCTTAGATTTTCTCTCTAAGTTTTATACATATAACATCTGGATCCTAATAAAAAGACGCTGTTAAATGTGCAGCGAAATGAAAAGATTTCACCAAAACCCAAGAGAAAAAACAGACAATAGAAACAACCCCATGATCCAGATAATTTTGCAGACATGGACTTCAGACTTCTATTAATATATTCAGGACAAGCTTGAGCATTTTGGTAGGAAACTAGACTTTTTTTTAATGAACTAAATTAAAACGCTAGACCCGAAAATACGATAACTCAAATTTAGATCTCAATGAAAGGCTTTCATAGCATATTTACACAGAAGAAACTGGAAGATAGGTCAGGGAAAAAAATCTAGAATGAAGCATAGAAAAACAAAAAGGAAAAGGAAAAGAGCATGGCAGACATATGATATGGTAAAGAGGTTTAAATATCTGTAAATAGAATCACCGAGTATAGAGCGCCTGGGGCAGAAGCAATATATTTAAAGAGGAAATGGCCACAAATTTTCAAAAACCAATGGAAAACATCAAGCCGCACAGTTAAAAGGAACCATGAATCTCAAGGATAAAGACTAGAAAATATACATATAATGGCTAAAAAAACCCAAGAAGTTAATCTTGAAAGCAGCCAGAGAATAAAAATGACTACCGTCAAAGAAGCCACAATTAGACTGTTAGCTAGACAGCACTACATCTGTAGAAGAAATCATACCTTTTATTAAAAATCTTCCCATAAAGAAAACTCCAGATCTAAATGCTTCATTAATTTTCCCAGACATTTAAAGAAGAAATAACATGAACATAACATAAACTCCTCCATATAGAAAAAAAAAGATCCTTTCCTAACCCATCTTATGAAGGTAATATATCCTTAGTATCTGAAACTGAAAAAAAAAAGAAAAAAAAAGAAAAATTATAGGCCAGTTTCTATTTCGAATATGAATAAAAATGTCTTCAGCAAAATATTAGCAAACAAAATCCAGCAATGTAGTGAAGGGGAAGTACATTAAAACCAAATTGGATTTTTCCCCAAGAATTTAAGGTTAATTTAACATTTGAAAATCAATCAATGTAATTTACCATATTAAGGGAGTGAAAGAGAAGTCACTGATCATCTCAAAAGATGCAGATAAAGCACTGAATTAAAAAAAATCAAGAGCCCCAAAACACTAAGTAAACTAGGCATAGGACAAAACTTCCTAATCACATAAAGAATACCTACGATAAAACCTAATGTAAATCTCATGCTTGAAGCATTGAAAGATTCCCCTTTCAGCTAGGAATGAGATGCCCATATCACTTCTATTCAACAACATACTGGAGGTTATAGACAAATCAAGAAGCTAAGAAAATTCAATAAAAAATATGGCAGGCCTATAAGTAGAATACTACAAAATGATATTTAAGGAAACAATAACTAAATTAAAGGAGGGATATACCATATTCAAATTGGAAGAGTCAATACTGTAAAAATTTCCACTAACTCCAAGTTGATCTCCGACCTAATTTAATACCAAAATCCCAGAATGAATTTGTGGAAATTGATAAGCTGCTTATAAAATTTAAATGAAAATGAAGAGTCAAGAACAGCTAAGAAAAAGAAGAATGAAATTAGGCACTTTCCTTCACTGGATATCAAGACTTAACTATAAACCTACAGTAATAAAGATAGTGTGATACTGATAAAAAGACAGACAACTGAATAAACAGAGAATCCCAAAACAGACCTATTCATATGTGGAAATTTAATATGCAACAAAGGTGACAGAGCAGTGTGGAAAGGACAATCTTCTTGATAAATGGTGCTATTCCACTAACTGGATATTCATATGGAAAAAATGAAATTTGACCTATAACTCATACCATAAAAAAATAGTTCCAGAGGCTCACAGAAATAATCTGAAAGGTAAAATAATAAAGCATTTAGGTAACACAGCTGCCCAATAGCACAATTACCAGCCACATGTGACTATTTAAATTTATTAAAATTTAATAAAATTTAAAATTCAGTTCCTCAGTCACACAAGCCACATTTCCAGGGCTCAAGAGCCATATGTGTCTAATGCTTATTGCATTGGACAGTACAGAGAAAAACATATGTATTTTTTTTTAAAGATTTTATTTATTTATTTGACAGAGAGAGATCACAAGTAGGCAGAGAGGCAGGCAGAGAGAAGGGGAAGCAGGCTCCCTGCTGAGCAGAGAGCCCAATGTGGGGCTCGATCCCAGGACCCCGAGATCATGACCTGAGCTGAAGGCAGAGGCTTTAACCCACTGAGCCACCCAGGCGCCCTAAAACATATGTATTTTTAGAAAAATTTCTGTTGAACAGCACCAGACATAAACTACCTTCATGACATTGGGGTAGACAATTATCTCAGTCTACAAAAACCACGAGCCATGAAAAGAGTCATAAATTAGACTACATTAAAACAAAACTTCTGATTATCAAAAGACAACAGCAAGGAAATCAGAAATCACTCTACCATGTAGGAGAAGCTATCTGCTATACATACATCCACCAAACTCATACCCAAAATATACAAAAAATTCCCACGAGTCAGGAAGAGAAAGGCAACCCAATAGGGAAAAAAAAAATTGGCAATAGACCGGAACGGCACTTCACAAAAGAAGGTATCAACCTCATTAATTATCAGGGAAATAAAATTTAAATCACAAGGAAATACTAAAACAGATCCATCAAAATGGTTAAATTTTAAAAGAGGACAATGTCAAACAGTGGTATTTGTAAGATAGAGTAATCGAAATTCCTATGCTGCTGAAAGAAATTTCTATTGATAGAATAGCTTTGGAAAACTGGTATTACCTATTAAAGTTGAACATATTCATACTGTATGACCCAGCAATTCTATTCTTGGCATATATCTAAGAGAAGTACATACGTATAAGCATCAAAAGACAAGACTACAGAACGATCATAGCTAAAACTTGGGGGGGAGGGTTATATCTACTGACAGTAAAAAGATGAATTGTGGTGTAGTCATACAATGAAATAGTGTACTATACAGCAGTAAAAATTAAACTCCTGCTATACGCAACAACATGGATTAACCTCATGAACATAATATTGTGCTTCAGTAACCAGAATTAAAAGAATACAGTACATGGTATATGATTCCATTTATATGAAGTTCAAAAAACAGTCAAAACCAGTAGAAGGTTTTAGAAATCAGACAATGGTTTTATTTACGGGAAAGGGAAATAAAGTGATTAGAAGCCGGCATGAGGTGGGGGCTTCTGAGATTTCAGAAATGTATTTCTTGACTGAATGGTGGCTACACAGGTAGAATCACTACATGAAAATTAATATCTGCATATACCAGATTTGGTATACTTTTGTTAATATATGTTGTACTTCCATAAGAGAATGTTTAAAAAAAATCAGCTCCGTTGATGTACACGCCATCGGATTCTAAAACCTTCCACCTCCTTCTCTGTAGGAAGAGATCTAGACTCTAGATCTATTTATTTATTGATCTAGACTCTAAAATTTTAGCATTTGATTCAGGCTTCTCTACTACCTCAAGTCCCACTATTATCTAAGGTGACTCTATATCTACGTGGATGACCCATGCAACACTCCGGTCTCTCTTTCTTGAATTCCACTTCAGCTAAGTACTCCAACAGCCTCACTGAGGAATTTTTCAACATCAGGAGTCACTGTTCCCTCTAAAACCATTGTCAGACCAAAGCATCCTATGTTTTCAGATCTCTTAGAAGATTCCCAAGACTTCAGGTCTTTAATCTCATGGGAACCTCTGGTCCACATTTTCCATGAGCTCACCTCCTTTCTTCCTATTTAAACTTAGATTGTATTCTTAGTAATTTCAACCATTTGTTTACCAATATTTTCATTTTCCTTACCTATTATCTCTCCATTTTAACACCTGGCAAAATCCCAATTTTGGTTGATTCTTTTCCACTTGCACCCAGGCTGCTGAGCACTGCTGGAGAAGATCATATAAACTGCTGGAGAAGATCAGGACAAAACTCCTTGTCCTGACATATTTCCCTAGTCTACTCTTCCATCCCCTATGGAATGAAGTCAAATCTTCTCCATTCTTTCTAAAGCTATGAAATACCTCTCTGTCAGCAGATGAGTTTGCTTCCAACTTCACAGAAAATATAGAAACCATAAAATATCCTTTTCTTGCCAAACTAAAAATATATCTGAATCCATAACCATATCTTGTTCTTTATAACTTCTGTTAAAAAGGAAGAGTCGTCTCTTGTCCCTCCATCACCCCCATCTTTTCTGGGACTTTGTTCCTTCAATTCTCTTCTTCCTATATCTTCCTTCTCCATTGACTCTTTCCTATCAGTTTTTAAAATATCTAAGACTTCTCCATCTTAAAAAAAAAAACTACAGTGAAAAATAAAATCCTCCTTCCCCTCCATTTTTCTCTCCAAGAATCATCCTATCTTTCTCTCCCATTAATGACAAAAATATTAATTTTGTGTCTCCTTCCTCGTCCCCCTTACAGGCATCCCATCGCAACAGTCTGTTTACTTACCGTAGCTACACGAACGAGCTGGTTGTGGCAGACTCAATGGGGCACACTTCAGTTTTTCTTACTTGGTTTTTCTGCATATTCAGTATGTCCACAGTGCTGAAACCCACTCCTCCCTAGGCTCCAGAGCCTCAACACCTCCTGTGTTTCCTCCTCTACTTCTGCCTACCTTTTCTTAGGGCCTTTCATAGATAGTCTTTTCCCCACCTCTTAAGTGATGGAATGCTCCAGAATTCTCTTTTAGGCCATTTTCTCTTTTCATTTGATCTATACTTAGATAACCTCATCTACTCCCATGTCTTCAGTTACTATTTATTGCTGATAACTTCCAAATCCACATTTCTACTTCTGGCATGTCTCATGAGGTTCAGAGACATGACATTTGGATGTCTTGCATGCTCTGTCCTCTAAACCTAGGATCTTGAAAAAAACTGAACTCTTCCCATTCCTCCTTCGTGAGTGGTATCATCCATCACCCATGTTCCCCAGTACTAAAATTCCACCTCCTAAATAAAGTTTCTCTTTATCTCTAATACTATTCTTTATTTCCACATGCCTCCACCCCAATCTAGACCATCATCATATTTTTCTTTTTTTTTTAAAGATTTTATTTATTTATTAGAGAGAGAGAGACTGAGAATGAGAGGGGAGAAGGTCAGAGGGAGAAGCAGACTTCCCGCAGAGCCGGGAGTCTGATATGGGACTCGATCCCGGGACTCCGGGATCATGACCTGAGCCGAAGGCAGTCGCTCAACCAACTGAGCCACCCAGGCGCCCATCATCATCATATTTTTCTTGGGTGACTTCTTCTTGCTCCTAACTGGCCCTCTTCCTCCAGTCCTGTTCCCTTCCAATCATCTCCTTACTAGAGCCAGAGAAGGCAACTGCTTGTTTAAACATGTGTGTTATCATTAAATTATAAGACTCATAAGACTAAAGACCATATCAATCTTGCTAATCTATCAATTACTACAGTACCTGGTACAGAGTAAGATTCAAGAAATATTTGTTAAAGAGATAAGTCAAATGGTATCAGTGACTTCATCTAATATGGAAATAATGTAGAAATAGCCCTAAAGACTTCCTACAGATGCCACATCTGTTTTTATTCTCCACTGTACCCCAGAGTCTAGCACAAGTCTGGCCCACATTTGTTGAATCAATAAAAATAAAATGTGAGATACTAATGTGCTTTGCAAAATGACATATAAAGTGCTATACAGGGATGCTTGGGTAGCTCAGTTGGTTGAGCATCCAACTCTTGATTTCAGCCCAGGTCATGATCTCAGGGTTGTGAGATCAAGCCCCACATCGGGCTCTGTGCTGTGTGTGGAGCCTGCTTAAGATTCTCTCTCCCTCTCCCTCTCCCTCTCCCCCTTCCCCCCTCTCCAATCAATCAATCAATCAATCAATCTACACGAATAAATATAAAGTGATATAAAGTGCTAACATGCAAAGAATAAACCAGAAAAGATCCCTCCAGGGGCGCCTGGGTGGCTGAGTGGGTTAAAGCCTCTGCCTTTGGCTCAGGTCATAATCTCAGGGTCCTGGGATCGAGCCCCACATCGGGCTCTCTGCTCAGCGGGGAGCCTGCTTCCCCCTCTCTCTCTGCCTGCCTCTCTGCCTACTTGTGATCTCTCTCTCTCTCTGTCAAATCAATAAATAAAATCTTTAAAAAAAAAAAAAAGATCCCTCCAGTTTACTGCCACCTCGACATTACTTACCACTGTTCTCCCTATTCCCTTCCCTGCTTTATTTTTCCCATAGCAGACTATGTAATTTACTTATTTATTTTGTTTATTGATATCTTCCCCAGTAGAATGTAAGTTCCATAAGAGCAGTAATTTATACCTATTCTGTTATGGAACACACAAGGTGCTCCATAATTATTATTAAATTAACTGTACCTGGGACTGTGCTAGATATGTTAAATATTTTATCTTATTAATCTTTAAAATAACACTCTAGGCTAGATCCCTTTATCTCCATTTTAGAGATCTTAAAAAAGAGTCTCATAGAAGTTACATCATTCCTTAAGATGTACAAGAATACTCCAGGAAGAAACCAAAAGGTAAGACAAACAGAAGCACAAATAAGGTGTAGAAAAAAATTGATATATATCAGTCATCACAATAAAAGTTAACAGATTAAACTCTCTGGTTTAAAGACAAACAATTATAACTTTCTAAAGCACAGCAATATAGGAAAAAATATGTATAGTACTTAAATATAAGAACACTATAGTTCCGGTGCCAGCCAAGATGGAAGCTCACTAAGCCTATGACTCTCATTGCTTAAAACTAAAAACCAAAATTTAAAAAGCAGCTATCCTAGGACTCTGAAAATTAACAATAGTAGCAGATTGGAAAGAGTAGCAAACTTGAAGAAAACCTTCCATGGGAATAAATTCCCTGGTTTTTCTTCTTCTCTCTCCTAGCTTTGACCCAAGGCTTGTCCCACTATGGAACTGTGTAAGACAAAAACACTAAGATAATCCCCTCTTTGGGCAGACAATCAAGTAAAGGGGTCTCTGTGAGTTGAAAAAGATAGGGGGAGGGGAAGATCCTCTGATGTTTTCTTTCCTTCTTTTCCTCTCTCACAGTCCTGCCCCAAAGGAGGTCCCAGTCATGGACTTGCACTGTAGTGGCAGCCTAAAACTTGGAGAAAAACAAACAAAACAAATGAATAAAATCTGTTTCTGGTCAGGGCAACTGGGAAAAGACGACACTGTGATTTGAAGACTGTGGAGGAATGTTTGTTTTTCTTCTTCCCTCTTTTCTCCTGCTGCTTTGTCTCAAGGATAGTCCCAGTTACATAAAACTACATGAACAGCAAGAGTATAGAACTCCAAGAGGAGCTCTGGCTTTCCGGGCAGAAGACAGGAAAAGGAGCCTCTAAGACCCAGAAAACCTGGGAGAAGTCCTGGGGCATAGACAGCTGGAGAAATGGATCCCCTAAATCTGTATACAAAAAGATACACATCCCAGGCTTACCCCTAAGCTGTGTGTGTCCAGGACAGATCCAAACCAGCCTACCAAAAACGGAAAACTGAACTGCAATTTAAAATATTACTCAAGTCTGAGTATTGCCTAAGAAATGCATGCAAAGGAGAGATGCAAAGCAGCACAGCGTATGCTTAGAATATTAAGCTGACATTGGAAACACCACTCAGAGAAGATGAGACAGAACTTGCAGTCTGAACCTCAGTAGGCTGATAGCCTGCTAAGATAAACAAACAAGCAATATCAACATTCTCTTCAGAATTTTAACAGGACTCAGAATTTCATGACCTAACAGTCAAATGACAGGGATATAATTTAAAATTACTTGACAAACCAAGAACCAGGAAAATTTGACCAATTCTCAAGGAAAAAGACAGATGCCGATCTCAGAATGTCCCAAATATTGGATTATTACACAAAGACATTAAAGCAGCTATTATAAATATGGTCTAGGAGGTAAAGATAAGCACCCTTGAAATGAGTCAAAAAAGAGAAGTTCTCCACAGGTACAAACAAAACAAGAGCCAAGCGGAAACTCTGAAAAATACAATATCTGAAATGAGAAAGTCATTGGATGGGCTTTCTGGCAGAATGCAGATGACAAAGGAACAAGTACGAAAACCTGAATATAGATCCATACAAACTACCCAATCTGAAGAAGGGAGGAAAAAAGATTTAAAAAATGGTGGGTCTCTATAAGAGAGTCCAAGACTATTCATGTCGCCAGAAAAACATCAAGAAAACAACCTGTAGATTAATATCTCTCATGAAAATGAATACAAAAATCTTCAACAAAACAGCAAATTGAAGCATGCATATATATATAAATATAAATATATAAATATATATATAAATATATATATATATATATATAAAATAATCTATCATGACCAAATGGAATGTATCCCTGGATTGCAGGCCTGGTCCAATATTTGAAAATTAATCAATGTAACTCACCATATTAATGGACTAAAGAAGACAATCCTATCACCATTTCAATAGATGGATAAAAAGCCTTTGACAAAACTGAACATCCATTCATGATTTTTAAACATTTCTCATCAAGCTAACAAAGGAGAGAATTTCCTTAGGGAGCATCTAGTAAAGGATATCTACAGCTAACACTTTACTGAATAGAAAACAGAATTAATTATATTTAACAGAGAAATATTGAGTGCTTTTCTTCTAAGATCAAGGAAAAGACAAAAATGTTATCTCTTGTATTTATTAGAGAAAAAGAACCAACAGGGTGTGTGTGTGTGTGTGTGTGTGTGTGGTTGCGTGTGCACATGTGTATTTAGATAGATAGATAGATAGATAGATAGATAGATAGATAGATAGATGATAGATAGATAGATAAAAACTTATTTTAAGGAATTGGCTTACATTATTGTGGCAGCTTTGCCAAGTCCAAAATATGCAGGGTAGGCTATCAGCCTGGAAACCCATCGAAGAGTATTTAGAATTCAAAAGCAGTTTGCTGGCAGAATTTCCTTCTCCATGGGGAAACCAGTCTTTTTCTATTAAGGCCTTCAACTGATTGAAAGTGGCACATGCACATTATAGGAGGGTAACCCGCTTTACTCAAAGTGTACTGATTTGTATGTGAACCTCATCTAAAAAATACCATCACAGAAATATCCAGAATAATGTTTGACAAATATCTGGGCACCATGGCCTAGTCAAGTTGACATATAAAATTAGCTATCACGGCTCTCATCACACCTATTCAACATTATTCTGGAAGTCTTAGCCAGTGTAATATGGCAAGAGAAAGGAGAAAAAGGCATACAGGTTAAAAAGGAAAAAAATAAAACTGTCTTCTTTCACAGATGACACAATTATCAACATAGAAAAGCCCCAAAACTATAATAAAGCTCTCAGAACTAGTAAGTGAATTTAGCAAGGCCTCAGGATATATGGCCAATATATAAAAATTACTTGTATTTATATTTCTATATAATAACAATCAGTAGTGGAATTTTAAATAAAAAAAATACCGATTATAATAGCATTAAACCCTGAAATATTTAGGTAAAAATTTAAGAAATACATATAAGATCTATATATTTCAAACCATTAAAAACACTGATGAAAGAAAGCAAAAAAGACACACAAAAATAGAGTTACACCTTTTCACACATTGAAAGACTCATTATTATTAAGATGCCATTTCTCCCCAAATTGATGTACATAGAAGAGACAAAAATTCCAATTAAAATTTCAAATTTTGTGGATACTGACAAGCTGGTTCTAAAATTTATACAGAAAGGTAAAGGAATAGCTGACACAATTTCGAAAAAGAAGAACAATGTTGAGAGACTTACGCTCTGAATTCAAGACTTAATATAAAGCTACAATAAGCACGGCAGTGTGGTATTGGGGAAAGGACAGAAAAATAGATCAATGGAAGAGAAAAGAAAGTCTAAAAATAGACCCACTCATATATGGCCAATTGATTTTTGACAAAGGTACAAGGCAACTCCATCAAAAAAGAATAATTTCTCAACAAATTGTGGCAGACCAACTGGACATCCACATGCAAAAACAATAAAATAAACCTGAACCCATACTACTACTTACACAAAAATTAACTCAAAATGGATCACAGATATGTTTAAAAATTAAAGCTTTAAAATATCTAGGAAAAAGTCTTCGTGATCTTGGGCTAGGCAAAGAGTTATTTGATAGAATACTAAAAGTACAGTACAAAATACTTTTTGATATACTGGACTTCCTATTATTTAAACACTTTTGTTCTTTGGCAACACTACTAAAAGAATCAAAGAAGTCACACACTGGGAGAAAGTGTCTGTACATCACATATCCGGTAAAGGACTTGTATCTAAAACATGTAAAGAACTTTCAAAATCCAATAATGAGAATATAAAGCATCCAATTAAAAAATGAGCAAAAGATTTGAAAAGATATTTTACCAAAGAAAATACAGGAATATGAAACAAGCACATCAAAAAGATACTCCTTATCATTAGTCATTAAGTAAATGCAAAATAAAACCACACTGTGATATTATTCTACACTAACTGATACGGTTAAAATAAATTTAAAAACTGACAATACCAAGTGCTGGTGAGGATGTGGAACAAGTGGAAAGCTCAGAAAGTGCTGATGAAATGCAAAATGGTTCAGATACTGCAGAAAACAGTCTAGTGGTTTTTTATAAGTACTTACCATATAGACTAATAATCTTATTCCTAAGTATCCAAGAGAAATGAAAACTTACATCAACAAACAAACCATGTTAATGAATGTTCACAACAGTGTTATTCTTTGTAAAAAAAATTATTATTGAGGTATAGTTGACATAGAGTAGAATTATACTTTTTTTTGTAAAGATTTTATTTATTTATTTGAAAGAGAGCGCAAGCGAAAGAGAGTGAGCACAAGCAGGGTGAAGGGCAGAGGGAGTAGCAGACTCCCTGCTGACCAGGGGGCCCAAGGCGGGGCTCAATCCCGGGACCCTGGGTTCAGGACCCGAGCCAATGGCAGACGCTCAACTGACTGATCCACCCAGGTGTCCCAGTAGTGTTATTCTTAACAGACAAAAAGTGAAAATAATCCAAGGTCTTTCAGCTGGTAAATGAATAAACAAAATGTTATTTCATACAGTGGAATACTATTCAGCAATACAAAGTTAAAACTATCAATATACACCTCAGCACAAATGAACTTCAAAGTTGTGCTAAGTGAAAGAAACCAGACTCAAAACCCTATAGAGTAGTCCCTTCCCCTTATTTGTGGGGGATTCATTCCAACACCCCCAGGAGATGCCTGAAACCAAAGACAGTATTAAACTCTATATATGTTTTTCCTGTATGTATATACCAATTATAAAGTTTAATTTATAAACTGGGCAGAGTAAGAGATTAATAATAATGAATAACAAAATAAAACAATTTTAACAATATACTGCAAAAAAGTGTGAATGTAATCTCAAAGGATATTTTTGTACTGTACTTACCCTTTTATTTTTTTTTCGTATAGTTGCCACACAATGTTAGTTTCAGGTGTACAACATACTGATTTGACAAGTTTATACATTATGCTATGCTCAACCACAAGTGTAGCTGCCATCTGTCACCATACAAGCCTATTACAGCGTCACTGACTATATACTCTATGCTGTGCCTTTTAGTCCCATGACTTATTCATTCTTTAAGTGGAAGCCTGTATCTCCCTCTCCCCTTCACCGATTTTGCCCGTCACTTCTCCCCACCTTCTGCTCCAGCAACCATCAATTTGTTCTTTGCATTTACAGGTCTGATCCCGCTTTTTGTTTGTTTGTTTCTTTATTATTATTATTATTACTTTGATTCCACATATGAAGGATATCATATGGTGCTAGGGAAAACTGGACAGCTACATGTAAAAGAAGGAGAGTGGACCACTTTCTAAGATCATAGAGAAAAACAAATTCAAAATAGATTAAAGACCTAAATAAATGTGAGACCTGAAACTAAAAATCCTAGAAGAGAGCACAGGAAGTAATTTCTCTGACATTGACAGTAGCAACTTCTTTCTAGATATATCTCCTCATGCAAAAGAAACAAAAGCAAAAAAAACAAAAAACAAAACAAAACAAAAAAACCATTGGGACACATCAAAATAAAAAGCTTTTGCACATTTGCTCTGCAAAACTATGAACCAAAAAAAGGCAACCTACTGAAAGGAAGATATCTGCAAATGATATATCCTATAAGGAATTAATATCAAAAATATACAAAGAACTGGGGTACCTGGGTGGCTCAATCAGTTAAGCAAAATCAAGAGATTTTAGCTCAAGTCATGATCTCAGAGTCATGAGATCAAGCCCTGCATCAGACTCTACAGTAGGCACAGAGTCTCCCTGAGATTCTCTCTCTCCCTCTCCCTCTGCCCCTCTCCCCACTCATGCTAAATAAATAAATGAATAAAATCTTAAAGAAAATAAAATCTACAAAGAATGTATGCAATTCAGCACTCCAAAAAAACAAATAATCCAATTAAAAATGGGCAGCAGATCTGCATAGACATTTGTCCAAAGATGACATACAGATGGTCAACAGACACATGAAAAAATGCTCAACACGCTAATCATCAGGGACATACAAATCAAAACTACAATGAGATATCACCTCACACCTGTCAGAACGCCTAAAATCAAAAAGACAAGAAACAAGTGTTGGTAAGGATGTGGAGAAAAGGGAACCCTCCTACACTGTTGGTGGGAATGTAAATTGGGGTAGCCACTGTAAAAATGTTATGGAGCTTCTTCAGAAAATTAACAATAGAAACATCACCCTTCTGATGATGATGCGAGACATAGGCATTGTGATGTAGTATCAGGTTACTACTGACTTTCTGAGGTTCTGTTAGGAGGAAGATCATTTGCTTCGGGATCATGATTGATCAATGATAATTAAAACCTCAGAAAGCAAAACAGTGGATAAAGGGGACTACTGTATATTGTATAAATCTATCTGTGACATGTTGGGAAAGGCAAAACATAGGCACAGAGAACAAGGGCTGGGGTGGGAGAAAGCGTTGACTACCCAGGGAGGCACGGGGGAGTCTGGGGCCGGTGAAGGGACTGTTCAGTCTCCTGATTATGGCAAGAGTTACACAATTCTATGCGTTTATCAATACAAAACTGTATACCAAAAGAGGTTAATTTTTCTATATGAAATTTTAAAAATAATGTTCTATTTACCAGGAAAAAACAAACCAGAGAAAGATGAATAATTAAAAGGACAGAAAGATCTATCAAACAAATACTACCAAAAGAAAGTTGGTGTAGCTATGTTAATGTCAGGCAAAATAATCTTTGGGGGGACACCTGGGTGCAGATAGTTGAGCGTCTGCCTTCGGCTCAGGTCATGATCTCGGGGTCCTGGGATCGAGCCCCGCGTCAGGGCTCCCTGCTTCCCTCCCTCTCTGCCTGCCTCTCTGCCTACTTGTTATCCCTCTCTCTAGCAAATAAATAAATAAATAATCTTAAAAAAATAATAATAATAATCTTTGGGTAATTTGGCCGAACACATAGAGCTTATAAGGAGCAGATCCAGCCTTTAGTCCACCTCTTTCTTACAATAAAGTCTATGCTCTTTTTATTATATCTCAATGGCTCAGATTCTAGTTAGTAAAACTTAGGAAATTTGCTAATTAAAAAGAAAAGTTTGAGACAGTCCCTCACAAGCACAAAAATTTCATCATGAAATAAATGCAGCTTTCATATTTTGAGAAAAATCAGTAAATATTCTTCCAGAAAAATGTTTACTTAACTAATACTGGTGAGACTGTTTTTGGTTGTCTTGGGAGATTTTTTACCTTGCTTTCTTTTCATGATAATAGAAATAATCCATCATTCCCGCCCAAAATTTCAAAATTTTTACTAAGTCCTTTCTTAAAAAAAATAATTTTTTCTGAAAGTGACTTCCAAAAAATAAATCAAATTATATAAGACTGATGAATCACTGATCTCTACCTCTAAAACTAAGAATACATTATATGTTAATTAATTGAATTTAAATTTTAAAAAATAAAAAACATCGATATCAGCATTTAGAACTGAAAAATCCCTGCAGCTGAGATAAGTGATCAATGGAACCTGGCTGGTTTTAATTGAAACATCTGCAGGAAAAACTGGGAGAAATTAGCTATATAATGTATCCACGTGAGAGTTGAATGTGCATATGTACCTGAAAATGTTTAGGGCACAACATGCTCCTTACCAGAAGTTAAAAGTAAATCATCATATTAACACTTGCACTAACAAAATTAGCATGTTCAGTCTTCAGAACAGTCAATGTGAAAAACAGCAATTAAATAAAGTTTCAAGCAAGTCCCCAAATCCCTAGAACCTATTCTAGTACTGTTCTCTTCTGGGAATTTTTTTTTTTTTCAATTAAAATACAACAGCTGTCTGTCCTTAGAATATTGCAAGATGAGAGCAATAACCTCTCAGACCTCAGATTCAGGTTGTGGAATCTCTGCTTTTGAAAGTGAGTTTAACTACAGAAAACATGTAGAAAATGTGCATCCTTTATCCTAGCCTTCTATTTTGGTTATTAAATGCAAATCTGGTTTATTCTGCTCACCTACATGTGGTCTAATATTACTTAGAATGTCTATGAATAAAATCTAGAATTGGGTGGGTGAATTCAATGAAAATCCCAAGGGAAATACACTGCATTACTAACTGAATCCCTTAATCAACATTCCTTCGGCCCAGTCCCTCCCTCATTTCTCACTCATATTTTCTAAAAAAATTCCTCTAAGAAATGAGGGCTTCTCTTCTCCGGGCACAGGGCACGTAACATCACACAGTAATCAGGACTTGGACACAACACTCATAGATCAGGAAACAGACTTCACTGCCTGCCAAACACCGGCCCTTGGCAAGGGTACTCAGGGCACTCGGACTCAGTTGAGGTCAGTCACCTGAGACCCTGAATGTGAACTTGGTATGGGTGGAAAAATAATTTTATCTAGAGAGACAGACAGACAGATGAAAAATAAGAGGCCCTTACAATTTCCAAACATCACCTGGGAAGTCACCACTATCTTTAGACAGACTGGTTTGGAAAACCTCATCACAGAAAGACTGGCTGGCTACGGTGTACTTCAGATTGCTTTAGTCTCCATCCAGTCCTGGCTGAAAAGAGTTTGGGATGGTGGGATGTGGGATGTGGGAAGATCCTGCCACATCTGTTGTTTGTGAGCCAGAAGAAGACAGGAGAACTTCTCTTCTATTAACATAGGGAACCAAGACCCAACCCAATGTCGCCAAGAGAGAGCTGAGGTTTGTGAATCGGGGAAATCACTCTCAAATACCAGGGTCATGGGACCAGAGAATGTCAACACTAGAGTTAAACAATAAATTACTTGAAACCAGGCAGAAATGAGACAAAAGTAAAAGCACACTTTGCACAAGCAAGGAAGAAAGGGTGGTCCAGGGTGATTTCCCTGAGCTAACTTGGTGTGTCTGCAGATTGGCCTTCGTATCTAATGTACCAATGAGCTGAGTGAGCTTAAAGAAAAAAGAAGACGCTACTGGCAGCTAGGGAAACTTAAGATCCTTCATTTCTAAAGTTTACTGGCTACATTTTTTTTTTTTACTATCATTATTCTAAGGGAGCTCCAGAACATATCCAGAGAGTCAAAATTCTGTACCTTGTGAAGAGCCAGGATGGACAGGTAAATTCAAACACCCTAATCATCCTTCTTCTGAGTCATAGCATTAGTGTCAGAACCGACTTGTTTGACAGAATGAACTCTGTAACATCGAAGGCTATGGAATCTAAGAACCCTTTTTATTCACTCACTCCACAAAATAACTTAAGCAGATGCAAAGGTAGCCCTGGCCACACCGATCTCAGTTAAGATCAAAAGGCTTTTCTTCTGGGCAACCTGCTGAAAACAATATAGACTTACATATTCCTGACTCAACACTCTCAAGAGATAGACTTGACATATCTCAATAAGAAAATTCCCCTTGTTCAAGAAACAAGACGAGGTGAGTTGCCTGCCTTAACATATTCAAGAGGCCAGCAGTAATGGTCATATAGTCTTTCCTGGTGGTGACATTTATATCAAACATGCTTGCGAAGAAATTAAATAAAATGTGGAAAATAATTGCATTTTGTTGATTTTTTTCTTCTGTATATGAGATGGACTTTGCAGGATTCAAAGTGACCATTTTACAGGACTCTTAAAGGTATTGTCTCATTTATCAGCTGTTTGCAATTAAATTGAATGTGTGACAACCTACAAATCAAGTTGGGGGGAAGAAGGCTTTAGGAACTTTTAAATGGCTTAGGTAAGCAACCTTCCGTGATCTAAGCTGTTTAGTGTTCTGACTGCCCTTTCATGGAGCTCCCTACTGGTTGCATATTAACAAATCTAAGTTTGAAAAACCTGCCTTCCTGTTATGTGAGGATTTGAGGGACAGGCCTTTGCATTGTTGGTTATTAACAACTATTTGAATAAGGCTGCGGGTGAGGGTGTGGGTAGGGAGAGAGAGCCTGACAGAAAGGGTCATATTGATTAGAGGAAGCTACTTAGACATGTATTCAATTCAATTTAACTCCTTTTACCAGCAAGTGGCTTAAAAAAAATTGACTACAGAATCTGTAGCATTTAATTCTAGTCGTATTGTAGGGTATGCTAAGATATATCTAGGTCTCAATAGGATGCACGGACCCACTAACAACTATAGATTGTAGAAGGAAACTACTCGTGGCGTGGCTCAGGGAGGAGCACTGTGGAGACGGATTCTCACAGGCCCAGATGGGCTACTTCTGTTCTTGCAGCCTTGGGATATTGCTCCCGTTATTTGCCAATCCCATCATCTAAAATACAGCACATTGGCATAGCTGAACGTCTCTCCTGAGACAGGAGATTCACTACCAAAACTCTTTGAATGCTATTTTGAATGAGAACTATAAAACTGGTTAGTCGACTAAGTAAATACAACCCCTGAGTACTCTAGACCAGCTTCTTAATAAACTACCAGTTTGCGTCTGTGAGTAAACTGCTGCTGGAAACTTAAGGCTCAACAATTACTCTATTGACCACTGCAGTGCTCTATTTTATATGAAACAGAAATTATATCCATAATAGATTAATGATAATAATTACTCACATTCCTAGCATCAGTGCTAGGAATCATATGCATTAGCTCACATAATTCGCACAACCACCAATGAGTCCTTATAATAGTTCCCATAGAGAATGAGAGGAAGGGGGAAAGTCAAGTAATCTGTCTTTGGTTACAATGTTAATAAGTAGAACTTGAATAAGAACCCAAGTGTTTCTGATTTCGGAGTCAAACTCTCAACCTGTTGAAAAATCTATCCTCGGGTCCAGCTATATATTCCTATAGCAGCCAAGGCTCAGTTGCCAAAAAACAGAACCTGCTCTGACTAGTTGAAGCCCTCATTGGGAGGGCTGGATAAACAAATTCTAAATGATTTTCCAAGAACAACTTCTAAGCTCTTATTGGAGAACTGGACACCTGGGACCTACTGCTTTTTTCAAGACCAAGAATCTGCCATACTAGAATCTTACCCTCACTCCCATGATCAGAAACCTGTCTCTACTGTGGCCATCACCAGGGCCACACCGCACCTGCTGCAATTCACACCACCAGAAGGGCTGCCCCATCCCCTGCCTTTTGACACACCCAAAACTAGTGACTGAACACTGGAGCCACAGAGAACCTCCATGACCTGCAGTGCTTCCAACAAAGTGCAGCCTCTAACACTTCTGCCTTCCAAATCCCACACAAATGCATCCAATGTGATGAACCTAAATCATATTCAGACCCCTCTCCGAGAGGGAGACAGAGAATTATGTTTTAGCTGTCCAATGTCTGCTGTACAAGAAGAGCACAAGAGAAGGAGGGTAGGATGAATGTTGAGTTCTAACCCACAACAGCCAGTACAAGTTCCAAGGATTTGGATGCCCTGTTGAGGGTCCTCCTGATTCAGATGGCAAAATACTGTATGCCTAGGAAAAGTTCCCAGAGTTTTCATCACATTTTCAAAGAGGTCCACGACCCAGAAAGGGGTCAGATCTACTTTAACATACCTTTATTAATACAACAATCTTGAGAATAAGATTAGCATTGTGCGAGGGACTAAGACATGGTGATTAAGACGGGAGCTCTCAAGCTCACTAGTTCAAATTCTGGTTCTGCCACTTAGGAGATGTGTGACCTTTAGCAGGTGGTCTAATGCCTTTGTCCCTCAGTTTTTCCTTCTCTAAAATCTGGAGAACAGATTCAACCTAACAGGGGTGTTCAGAAGATTAAGTGAAATAATATGTATATTCAGAAGAATGCCCGGCACTTGGGAAATGCCCCCTAAACGTTAGCTATTGTTACCAGAACAATGCTTAGACGAGATAAACTCTAACCTTAAAAGACTTGCATTCATGCCCTATACATAAATTTATTCCCACTTTCACATGCTCACAGAAGAAGTGAGTACTTGATATCCTGTGGCAGTAAACAGAAAGACAAGCCCGGTTTACATGGTGATGACTTCATTCTATTTAAAGAATGCATTAATATAGCAGCTAATTACTGCCAGGAGGCACAGTTTAAGCCTGTGCCAAAACCAAAGTTGCCAGTTTGGGAAGATGTTCTTTGGGACCCACATGGAAAATACTTTGGAAGTATTCAAAATGTTAATGCTTAATTGTTTGCAGGGGCACATATTAATAGTTATGTCATCTGGCAGGCCCCTTCAGATACAGTTTTACCCAAATAGTCCATGCAAGTCTTGCAAGGTGGATGACTGATAACTCTTGCTGGCAAAAAATCTTGCTATCTAATATCCTATCTTCTGTACTTAAAGGAGTGGGATTTACAGGCTTCCATGGATTCTGCTCAATCATTTGGGCAAATCCAATTAGGCTTGCAATGGGAAAAAAAAGGCCTCGGCCTTGCTGGCAGGTACTCCCGCGAGTCACCTCTGGACAACAGAAACAATGCTCCGTGTTGGCAAGAATGGAAATCAGACCCTGTAATTATGAGCATATGTCAACTTCCTTAGTATCTAAAATATACACGCCAAAGACCTGCAAGAAAGACCTACATTTCAGCTACTCATCAGTAACTTCAATGTTCAACTACCTGCCTCCAATCTGAAGCCTGCTTGACATCAGACTGCAGCACATGAAGAACAATTATGACCAGCGTCAGTGAACACTCAGGGAAATGGGTTCTCTAACATCCTACTGGTAGTAAGAATTAGCACGATTTTTCTGATATTGACATGGAAGTATTTAACAAAATCTCTAAAAGTCAATACTTATTGACTCACCAATTTCACTTCTAAGAATTTATTCCAAAGAAATAATTTGACAACTAAACAAATTATACTTCAAGGAGGAATTGTTTATAATACAATTAGAAAAGAACTCAGTGTTCAAAGTTTAAAATTGATTAAAACAACTATGGCATGGCCTTAGAATAGAATTCTATGCAGCTACTAAAAGTAAAATTTAGATGTATTTAAATATTGACATGAAAAGATGCCTGTGATGTAAATTTCAAAAACCAGGTGCATAGTATAATCTCATTTGTTTTTGTGTATATTTATATATACATATACGTGAATATATGTATTACATATGTATAGTTATATAAATACACATTTTAGAAAGCTATGCACTGAAGGTTAACAATGGTGCCACTGAATGTTTGAGATTATGAGTGATTTTTATTTTCTTCTTGCTTCTCTGTATTTTGCGAAAAATTAACAGTATGTATTACTTTTGTTAATCAGAAAAAAAATAGCAATTATTAAAAATGCAAGCCCAGACAACAGCACTTTTATCTGAGGACAGTCCAAAATACATACCAAGGTTCACAAATTCAGAATCATACAGAATTTCTAAACCCTTCCTTTGTATTTCATATTAATATAGAAATAGGCAAACACAAAGGCCTTTCGAAGACAGGTAGGCTAAGCAAGTAAGTGTAGACAAGGTATGAGGCAATAAAGAAGGTAAGTGACAATGATTAACTACAGAGGACATATCCAGTTCAAAGGCATTCAAATTCAAAAAAATTTCCAAGCACTCAACATACATCTGCAGGCTGATTCTGAACAGGAAGCCGCTAATAAGGGCCTTTGCTGTATAAACCTAGACACACAATATATATTACTTTAACTCTCAAACAACTACCATTGGATGTCACTCCCTCCCCATCTCCTGAAGTTGGTTTAAGTGGTATCCATTAAGGAGTCCAGCTTCTCGTGTTTGTAAAATTACCTTCCTAAAATTTAACACAAGAAAAGTTTGTCTCTCTTGAAAAACTTGCCTGCTTCCTTCCATAACAGAATAAAAGCAATGGATTTAATCGGTTTTCCCTTTTAGTTACTTGTTGTTCAAGAAAACTCAGAAACAACCCTTAGTTTCGATTGTTCTGCTACCACTGTCTTTTCCCCTCCACCACTTAGTTCTCATTCACTTGCTTTGATGGTTACAGTATCTGCATTACTCTTATATGAGACTGTACATCTACACCACTAGAAATATTTCTGAAATTCAGACTACACAGAGAGAAGTAGAAATAACTTAATACAGTGAAAAAATATCAGCAATGAAATACAATAATTGTAATGACTTGCACACCCACTTTGTATACTTTGGTATTATCCCTACTTATTGGCTACATTTTAAACTATGAAATATAAACCGTATATAAAATATGGAGAATGTAACAGCTCACATGGAAAAGAATCAGGAAAACAACATGTTAAAAAAAGCTGAAGGGGGTAGGAAGTGGAATAAAAAAAGTGCAACAATTACATGGTAGCATATGTATGCGCAACAACCGTTGTACTAAAAATAAGATAAAATGAGCAGTATCTTTCTTAGGAAGCTTATACCCTTACAGGGGACTCAAAACCTATGTGGATTAGTGTGTCTGCAGAGTTTACCTTTCATCCCCTCCGGGCCCTGTGCCTGCCTTTGTGCTCCCACAGGCTTCTCTTTCTGTCTATAGTTGCTATTTTTCCACCTACCCACCAATAACCTCTTTCTCGAAATCCAGAAATGAGAATGTAAGTATTCCTCAAATGTAAAGTTTTGGAACTAAGATGTTTATTAAAAATTAAAAATTGATGGTAGGTAATTATCAAAAATGAAATGTGCTAAGATGAGTCATATTAAAATTAATTATAAATATTTTAAAAGGTATTTTATTCTTACACTTATAAGCTGATCCTTTCTTAGAAATAGAAATTTTAAGGACCAGTGAAATATTGGGAAATTCTTTAAAGAAAGCCCTTCTATAAATTCAAGGCACGTGCTGAGTCAAAATCGCGACTGTGATGGTAAAAAGCTAAGCAACCCCCTGCTCAACCAGATATACAGATAACAAAGTATATTTATCACCTAGTGAATAAATTTCAATTTAGAGAATTGAAACCCAAATATACCAGCATAAGCTGATTATTTATAAAAAATACATTCCTTGTTTATTTATCTTGGACTCTCAGTAAAATGGAATAAAACAAAAATCTTAAAAATTAATAAGACAAGGATCTTACATAATAAATCAGCCCTTGGGACGCCTGGGTGGCTCAGTGGGTTAAAGCCTCTGCCTTCGGCTCAGGTCATGATCTCAGGGTCCTGGGATCGAGCCCCGCATTGGGCTCTCTGCTCAGCAGGGAGCCTGCTTCCCTCTCTCTGCCTGCCTCTCTGCCTACTTGTGATCTCTCTCTCTGTCAAAGAAATAAACAAAAGCTTTAAAAAAAATTAAAAAAAAAATCAGCCCAAACTTCTACTTAGATTAATTTGAACGCTTAATTAGTGGCTAGTGTCCAGTAAACCTTAGAAAGTAAAAGTGGGATGAGAAAGTAATATCATCCCAATGCCTAAAGAGCACTTAGGATAAAGTTAAGGCTTTCCAAAAACATTCCAGGGTGTAAAATCAAAGAAAATTTCAAGGGAAAGTAATTATCTCATCAAAGATAATGAGAACAAAGTTTTACATACTTCTTAATCTAAAGAAAGTCTGAGGAACAAGCAAAACTTAAGAAAACTGTGTCTTTTACCCCCAAAACAAGAAAAGCACAATGGAGTGTAAGAGGCAGTGGATATTTTGAATTGATTAAAAAAAATTAATATAGAAAGTGAAGTACTCAGTACATCAGCATTCAGAAATACTAGAAGTCACAATACTTGTGCAGACTGACAATCTAGAAATAATTACTAATAGAGACAGAGAAAAGTAGTAGCACTGTCATCATTACAGAAAAACACCCAAGAAAATGAGATGCGGTGATGAAAGCATATTTCACTCTTCTAAGATAGTAGAGGATGCTAGAACCATCGAGTGCTGGTAGAAACATTAGTCTACAAAAAGTCCGCCAGGTAGATTATGGCACTAGAAACTACCAGATCCGACAAATGAGCAGCAAATTACAGAGAAAACAACCCCATGATGTCTGGAGTCCCATTTAAATAAAACTCTATGAGGAAAGAGTCTGCAGTGGTGCTGGCAGGGATTCTAAAGCAGCAGCAGCAGCAATCCATAAAAGGCTTCTTAATTTTCTTGTCATTTAAGAATTAAGCCACTTCCAGTTCACACAGATCCTACCAGGTGCACGAAATTGATGTCATTATGAGCCATCAGGAAATACCCACCGAGACCTATACCAACACTGAGAAGTTGTGTTAAACAGCTGTGTGTTTTAATTGATTTGTATTATTTAAAATAGGAACAGTTAAAAGTCAGTTATCGGATGTTGTGTAAAAGAGATGCCTAAAGACTCCAGGGAGACTGAGTTCAGAAGAAAGCCAATCACTGGAACTTCACTGAGCACTTAAGATTATTACTAGAGGAAGCACAATTAAATCATCAGTTTATCAGCCATCATTATAAATCACCAGGCAACATATCAAGCTTCATTATTTAAGACTCCTTAACCAGTGACTTCCTGCATCACTGAGAGTCAAAAGCAATCTATTCACCAGAAGGTACCTAAAAAGTTTTGTTTTTTGTTGTGTTTGGGCTTTGTTTTTTTGGTTTTGTTGTTGCTGTTGTTGTTGTTTTTACCTTGAGAGATTTATGATGGAAATACAATGAAAACCCACTGAAATTTTTTTTTAAAGATTTTATTTATTTATTCCATACAGAGAGATCACAAGTAGGCAGAGAGGCAGGAGGAGAGAGAGGAGGAAGCAGGCTCCCTGCTGAGCAGAGAGCCCCATGTGGGGCTCGATCCCAGAATGCTGAGATCATGACCGGAGCCGAAGGCAGCGGCTCAACCAACTGAGCCACCCAGGCTCCCCGAAAACTCACTGAAATTAATTACCATATTTTTGCATGTTTTAGACATGATGAAGTCTTCAAAATGAAATTAATGGTATTTGGGATATGTAAAATATGTATTGCACAGGTTCCTCTTAACCCTACTCCCTGCAAATATTTAATTCAGTTCTCTCATAGTACTTGTGTGGGATCACACGGGGGAATGTAATGAGTTTCTTTCCAACTTCATCCACCCAATACCATTCATTTACTTGTACTTGGACAGCCTTCCCCAGACATGAGGAATCAGAAAACAAAGTACCTCAAAAGTCTCGGTTACCAAATTTAAAGTCCACAGTTCAGCTGTTGGAAAATATTTGCAGGGAGATATAACACAGGTTGAGCTTTGTATGCAACCCCCTTTGTTAGTCTTTCCACCAACTCTGCGTAGATGCTGCCATTACCTTTCATGGAAAAATAGACCCCCAGAGTTTTTGAAATCTACCCAAGTTGATACAAGCTAGTAAAAGCAGTCGTGCTTACTCTGTCTGGTTAAGTACCTCAATAAAGGCTCTGAAAGAAAGCAAGCCTCCTTGGAAAATGGAGGAGTACTTCTGGGCATGAATTGTGCAATGTGAATATGCAATGATTTGTCAAACCAAAAAGCAAGAACCCATCAGAGCTACTTGGGTTATAACAAAATAACTCAGGAGCCAACTTAAAGAGACTTTTTAAAAAACATGTTATAATTTAAATTCAATTTAGGTAATAATACACTATAGCATATTGGGGTAGAATTCAATGATTCATCAGTTGCATATAACACCCTGTGCATATTATATCAAGTGCCCTCCTTCATGCCCATCACGCAATTACCCCAGTTAGGTGTAACTCTCAGTTTGTTTCCCGAAGTTAAGAGTCTCTTATGGTTTGCTTCCCTCTCTGTTTTCATTTTATTTTATTTTTCCTTCCCTTCCCCTACGTTCATCTGTTTTGTTTCTTAAATTCCACATATGAGTGAAACCATATGATAATTGTCTTTCTCTGACTGACTTATTTCACTTAGCATAACACCCTCTAGTTCCATCCATGTCGTTGCAACAATCGAACAACAATAAAGATAACCACTATAATGAATTGAAATGTATAAAACATTTATATCCACAAGTCCACAAAGATACAGAGGAAAATTTTCTTAGTCACCTTCGGATGCTAGAAAGCAAGCTCATTATCTTAAAAGCTAGAGCATTTATCCTGCATGTTCTATACAAAGCATACCTCAAGTAACTAAGCTGGTGAGGGAAACTGCTGTTATAAAGCAGTCCAACTAATAAATAATGAATGATGGAATTAGAATATCACCATTTGCAACCCCTAATGAGTTAATGGATCTAGGTAATAATCATGAATGGCCGCTAACATCACAAAAAAGAACGATAACCAAAATTATGTGCCTCTTGATAGAAGTATCCAGAATCACCTGTGAAGTATTCTTGTCCCAAAAAACAAACCTGAATCTGATCAACCCTCCAGATCTAACTACCAGTTTGTGGAAAGCTCAGGGAGGAACACAACAAACAACACCACAGAAATACGATTAGGAAAACAAACAAACAAAAAACAGACTACAAATACTACAGGACAAACAACCTTGCTTCTTCAACAAAAATGTATGAGGAAAAAAAAGAGAGAGAAGAATGAGAATCCTTGTTTTCAAAAGTCTTAAGAGAGGGGTTCCTGGGTGGCTCAGTGTGTTAAAGCCTCTGCCTTCGGCTCAGGTCATGGTCTCAGGGTCCTGGGATTGAGCCCTGCATGAGGCTCTCTGCTCGGTGGGGAGCCTGCTAACCCCTCTTTCTCTGCCTGCCTCTCTGCCTTCTTGTGATCTCTCTCTCTGTCAAATAAACAAATAATTTTTTTTAAAAAAAACAAGTCTTAAGAGATGTTAAACATTTTAATATATAAACCTTATTTGAATCCTGATTCACAGAAACTAAAAAATTTAAAAAAACAATTGTGGAAATTTAAGCATCAATTGCTTATTTAATGATATTGAGAAGTTATTATCAATTTACTATGATAACAGAAATATGGTTATGTTTATTCAGAGTCCTTACCTTTTTTCAATGAAACTTTTTATTTTGAGATAACTATAGATTCCAGATGCAATTGTAAGAAATAATACAAAAAGATTATTCATACCCTTCACCAGTTCCCCAATGGTAACATCTTGCAAAACTATAGTACAATATCACAACCAAGATGCTAACTTTGATACAGTCAGACACAGGACATTTCCATCACTACAACGTTCCTTCTCGTGTTGCCTTCTATAGCCACACTCTCTTCCTTCCCACCCACACCGCCTTCTCTAACACCCAACAATCACAAATCCCTAATTTCAAAAATGTTAGATTAAGTAGAATCACGTATTATGCAACCTTTTGGGATTGGCTTTTGGTACTCCGAATAATTCTCTGGACACTTATCCAGGTTGTTGAGCACATCGATAGTTGGTTCCTTTATACTACTGAATGGTATTCCGTAGTAAGGACGCACCACTTCATGTAATCTCCATGGTCTGAAGGATATCAGAATTGTTTCTATTTGGGCTATTATGGATAAAACTGTTATAAACATTGGTATAAAGCCCTTTTCTTTTAAAGATACATACTTAAGGGACGCCTGGGTGGCTCAGTTGGTTGAGCAGCTGCCTTTGGCTCAGGTCATGATCCCAGCGTCTTGGGATCAAGTCCCGCATCGGGCTCCTTGCTCCGAAGGGAGCCTGCTCCTCTCTCTGCCTCTGCCTGCCTCTCTGCCTGCTTGTGTTCTCCCTCTGTTAAATGAATAAATAAAATCTTTAAAAAAAAAAAAAAAAGATACATACTTAAATTTGTATGGATGAGATATGATGTTTAACATTTGCTTCTAACTATTCCAGATTGGGTGAGATACTAAAAAAAAATAAGATTGGCCATTAGTTTGTAAATGTATTATATTATTAGCTCTGCTTTTGCATATGTTTATAATTTTCTGTAATACTTGTTTAAAAACAAGAAGAGTAAGAAACTGACCACTTCCACATAAACACACACGTCTTCAAGCAAAATTGAAGGTATGCTTTCTTATGACTTTTAATCCCTGCCAAAATGACAGGAGTTCTTTACTTAAAACACAGAGCCCACACCTGTAAGCAATCATTATTGTAACATTCACTGTACCAATATGGGCAGATCCAACCTAGACATCTGTTAACTTTCTTTCAGAAGTTCTTTATTAGGCTACAGGGTTGAGATAATAGGTAATTCATAATGTTGGACAAAAGCAGGTAAGTAATCACCATAATCAAATGTATGAGATTCATTAGTGGCTTGTCGTCAAAAGAGAGGGTTCATGCCTGACATGAACAGGTCCTTATCATGCAGACAAATGCTGAGAGAACAGAAGTGTGCTTACTAAAGATGAAGAGCAACAAACTATATGAGCACAGTCAAGCCTGAGGATGAAGTGAAATGCATTTTATATTGTGCGAAGGCTGCTTTTGTTTTTAAGCCGCTCTGAAGGACAGGATATTATTATCATGTTCAGCCTGCTGATGGTTCTTTAGTGTAATTCTGTAAAACGTTATCTACTGTTTGGTGCCACCAAGAGTCTATCAGCTCATTATCCCCCAGTGCTGTATCACAACCTCCCTTTCTCCCAACTGAGGACACTAAAGTTTTTTTCTCCACATGTGGTTTTACAAAAACAAAGACCCACTCTCTCAAAGACCTCAAGCAAAGAAGAGCATGTAAATACCAATCCATTAACTGATCTAGGATTAAAAGCCAAGACCGCCAAAGGAGACATTCATGACGACTTTCAAGTGCCAACTAATGCAAGAGTGACATGTGACTTTCCCTGGCTAGGGAATGCCCACACATGCCCTGTGAAGAGCAATTCTAAAGCTTGAACAGAGTTTGTTGTCAAAAGTGGGATAGCTGTCCACAGACCAATCCTCATAAGACAAATCCCAAAGGAAGACTGAACATTGAGATGTTCCAGTTGTGTTGTAGTTTGGTTTTGTCAACCACCTCTCCCATTAAGCGAGCCCCCACACTTGGGTCTTAGAAATAATAATGCTTATTGTGATTGGATTTGATCATTACTCCTATACTATGACAGGTAGGAGTAGATGGTCCACGAACAGGTTGTCTACATGACACTTAAGTGTCCACAAATTAAAAGATATTAGTCAATTCCTTTAAAAACAATCAATGTACAGATTGGTTCATTGGTTGGTTTAGCAACTTAGGAGCTCTATCAATAGAAATCTATTGGCAACATCATATTAGGAAACTAAGAAAATGCACTTGAGTTCAAAATCTTGTTCATATGTCACAAGTCAGAACAGAGACAGAATTAAAACCAAAAGTGACATAGATCACTAGGAATCGTGCTATAGGCTTGCACTGAGATTGATAACAGGCCTGCTAGTGACAGAAAAAGGGAAAGTATAAGAAATGGGCTCAAGAACATAATGTAAAATGTAAATGAAAAGAAGCAGAGAAAAAAGGCACTAAAGTTAAATGCAGATGTACTTTTGGATGTCTTTGCCATCTATCTTTTGTCTCTAATCTTTGCCATCTTCCTTGACTCTTCCAACCAAACATTTTCTGGGTCCTGTGGATTCTGACACCACAGTATATATTTTTAGACAGCCTGTGGTCACTGGTGAGACACTGGAAGTTGAAACTCCTAGCACTCACCTTGATGCTTAAAGGTTAATCTAAAACGCTTTGCATAAAATAAAATGTTCTTGCCAAAAATCTTTATGATGGATTTGCCTATATATCTCATTATTCTTCTTCAGAGCAACCACCCATGCCTGGTCTACAGAACTGGGATTTCAGAGGGGACCATTTTTGTGAGCTGAAATGCTTTCAAGAAAGGAACATGAGATAAAAGGAAATATAAAGACAGAACAGAGGCAACAAGGAAGACAAGTCTGGAAAGAATTCCAAGAACAAACTGCACAGTACGGCTTCTGGGAAACGAACAGCCATGTTTAGCAGGAGCTGAGACTGTGTACAGCAGGGTCAGAGATAAGCTTGAAAGGACAGGCTAGAGCCAGGCAGTGGTGGCCACTGGAGCCCAGGTCAGGCATTTAGGCCACATGCCATAGGCCTTTGGACCACTAGTGCAGGTTTGTGCACAGGCAAGAAACGGGCACCACCGTTAGGAAGATGTGACTAATGGTTGGTGCAGGAAGTAAGGAGAAGGCCAGAGGCAGCTTACTAACTGTTCCAGGTGAGACTACAGGACTTGATCTAAGAGGGCAATGGTGGAAAGGGAAAGGAAAGAATTAACTTGAGGGGCTGTATGAAATATGCATGTACAGAAACCTAGTTTTGTCCTCAATTAAAACATAGAAAATGGTCATTTGCAGCCACTGTCAAAGAACTACTTATAAGATGCTAAGGATTCTTAAGCTGATTGGGAGGTAAACTGTCATTATTATGATCAAACACATAAGAGGGCATAAAAATTCTAATGGCTGATAAAATCATTTTTAAAGGAAGCTTTGATTAAGCTTAACAGAGGCTGGGAAAAAATAAGGTTTTTGACATAAGTAAAAATTATTTTTAAGGAGACCATGATTGGTTGCAAGGTGATGAGTATTTTTAAATTTCTAAAATAATTAACTGCTGATTTTAGCAAGGCAGTAATAATGACTTGTATGATTGACAGATCTATTTTTCCCTACTTTTGCAAATCTACTTTTTATATGTACTTTTGCAGATGTATTTTCTCTACCTTTTTCAGATCCCTATGATAAACCTGTTATTAATCAAAAGTTATTTTTTTTTGCAAATATACCTATGAGCAAATCTCTGAAGCATTGTAGTTGACATAAGCTAAATCCTACACTTCTTAATGAAATGTGCCAACTTAGTTACTACTCTCGTTTACTTAATACATTTTTATTGAGCACTCACTATATGAAAAGTACTGTGCCAATGCTGGGTGTACAATAAAGAGAGAAAAAGATGTGCCTGGGTGGCACAGTTGGTTAAGCATCCGACTCTTGGTTTCAGCTCGGGTCATGATCTCAGGGTCATGATACAAGCTCAGCGCAGAGTCTGCTTGAGATTCTCTCCCCGCCCCACGACCAACTCATGCATTCTCTCTGTCTCTCTCTCAAATAAATAAATCTTTAAAAACAGAGAGAGAGAGAGAGAGAGAGAAAACAAGGTTCTGCCCACATGGGAATGTACAGTACTATGACAAAGAAAGACATTAACTTAAAAAAAATCCAAATATATAATTTAAAATTTTAATAAGCACTATAAAGGAAAACTACAGGTTGCCTTGAGAGCTTATAAGGGAAGAGAACCATCTCTGGGTCTGAGAGGTGTTTTAAAGGAAACTGCCTTTGAACTGAAATCTGTAAGGATGTAGAGGAATGAAATAGAAAAAAAAAAAAGAGGAGAGGAGAGAACCAGAAGAAGAGATAAGTAGAGGGAAAGAATCAAAGAATCACATATAATAAAATAAAAATACTCTCTAACCTGTTGGGTAATGGTGTCCCATGGCTCCTGCCGCAGCTGTGACTTATAACACTCATGGATTCCTTCCCATATGTCCTTCAGAGGTAAAGGTCTTCCATCTGCAAAGTGCATGACAAAGACCATCAGTCAGTAATCCATTTGACACAATGGTGCTTGGTGTTTATCTAAAACTACTAGAAGAAAGTTATGATTTTTTTTAAATCTTTGCTAGTACACACATTACTTATATATCAAAATAGTGTTATATGAATTTCTGTTTTCTTCCTGAGGGAAATTTAAACATTCAAGCTTCTCTCCTTTGTAACCATCTAGCAGTTAAATTATCTGCTCATTCATTACCTGTAGGAATTCTGCAAAATAAATAAAATCCAAGTGTCTTTTAGAGAGAAGTGATAGATACAAGCACAGGCAAAGGACCAGGTAGACAGATTCCCATATTCACAAGGGTGTACTATGAAAACCTCTGAAATCTTAATAATTCCTCTAGTTCTTAAATCAAAGACTGTATGTATACATGCTTCTTTCACTTTCTCATTGACTATCTGTAATGTTCAAATCACTCTGATGAGTACCATGGGGAACAGAGAAAAGGAAGGAACACAATTTCTCCTAGTAAGAAGCCTACCATCTACTAGGGAAGCTCTGACAAGTATATCAATAGTATACCAATACTAAGATTCTAGAAAGTGGTTGTTGCCAAGAGGAAAGCTGCAGTTCTCTGTCAGTCCAGAGAAGGGAGACATTAACATCCAGTGTTCGTGGCAGGTGGAGAAAGGGAATTGTTAAGAGTGGGAGACACGAGAAGGAATTGGCATGAAGACATTAGGAAAACATCCAGTGAACAATAATTCTTTTTCTTTCTTTAAACAATTCAATAATTCACCTATATTCATAACAATAACAACAATTCACCTATAACAATCCAGATAATGTATTTTATGAAGACCACTATGGCACAAGTAGAGAAATAAGTATCTAAATTTGTAAAATAAAGGAGAAAGAATAAATTGCCTAAAGACTTTGAAACCACTGGACAAAAGGTGGTCTTACTACTAGAATTTAATTCTACTCAGCCCTTCAGAGCTATCAAGTGATCAGAACTTATGGGTGCGCTCCCTTAGGCAAGTGGACAATAGCATTTAAAGAAAGCTCATCAGGGGAACCTGGGTGGCTCAGTCAGTTGAGCGTCTGCCTTTGGCTCAGGTCATGATCCCAGGGTTCTGGGATGGAGTCCCACATCAGGGAGCCTGCTTCTCCCTCTCCCAGATCCAACCACCCCACTCCCCACTCATGCTCTCTCTCAAATAATAAATAAAATTTTAAAAAACAAAAAAATACAGTACTCTCATTCCTGAGAGAAGAAAGAAAGAAAGAAAGAAAGAAAGAAAGAAAGAAAGCAAGCTTATCAGTATATCAAATCATTAAATCCAAAAAAGTATTTGGTCATCAAATGCAATAAACCTTGGGGAAATAACATACCCCAACCCTTCCCCTCCACCAAGCAAAAGGTATTGTACTCAGATTCATGGAGTTTAAGTAGAGAAGTAGACTGTAGGAGAAGAGCACCAGACTTGGAGCCCAGGCTGAGTTTGA
This sequence comes from Nasua narica, assembly GCA_028533885.1. NCBI lineage: Eukaryota > Metazoa > Chordata > Mammalia > Carnivora > Procyonidae > Nasua > Nasua narica. Next base: position 54,870,635 of record CM052809.1, on the reverse strand, counting down.
ATTCTGGTGTCAGCACTTACTCTCTATGTGACTGCAAGTTATTTGGCTTTCAACTTTACCTGTAAATGAGTATAATTATCCTTCTCAAGTTCTGTTCATGTGAATGGGCTTGCATCAGTGAACTCACCCCAAACTGTGCTAAGCACACAGTCTGAGCTTAATACTTAGTAGGTATCTCCTCCCAGCCCCCATTGCACCACTCCAGTACTTCTCATACTATAAAGCTGAAGGATTCACTTATAGACCACTATTTCTTGGAATTTTCTCATGTTTCTACACCGGGCACATTGTGTTTGATGATATAATATACTAATACCAGAGGCAGGGCATTTCTCATGTTTGACCTGAAAAGCTGAACTTTTCCTCAACCTTTATTTTCAATAAATAGCAATTGAATATTTTGATACATTTTCAATAAGTATCTTCATCTTGGCATTTTTCTGGTGGCAGGAGACCATTATCTTGTGATAAATAGTTTTATTCCATTGACATTTCCATGTCTGTAAAATGAACAAGATTTATTCATCCAATTAACATTTGAATGTCATGTTTAGGTACAAGTTAAAAACAAGCTGCCTTCAGTATCTGTGTTATATTGTTTTCTGAACACATTTACAGAGCAGGGCCAAACTTTGCCCTTAAGATAAGCACTACATATCTTCAAAATATGCACGTGTGTGTGTGTGCATGCTAATGTTGGAAGAGCGGAATAGGATCTTAAGTACTTTAATGTCAGATGGTAAACCAAATAATCGAATTATAAAAAGATCACATGCTTTTGAAATAATTTTGAGATGTTGATGTTATAAGAAATCAAGTCGTAGGATAATAAGATGTTAGAGCTGGTATAATTAAGGCAACCAAGGTCTTGGGAAACATTCATCCGCCAAAATTATGCAGCCAGTTTATGACTGCACTAGAGCTGGAATTCAAGTTTCAGTCCCTTCCCGCCATTCCTTGAAGCTTCTGGGGGCGGGTCTCAGTGCCCTTCCCGCCATTCCTTGCAGCCTTGAGCGCGGGTCTCAGTGTCCTTTCCGCCATTCCTTGCAGCCTCTGAGCACAGAGACTCCACCTATCTTTTCGCGGCTGCAGTCCTATAGCATAGTTCCAAGCCCCACTCATATATTGCAAATGCTTTATAAATATTTACTGAATGAATGATAAACGAAAGGATGCCCTCCTTAACTCTATTTCCTCTAAGACAGAGAAAGGCTTTGCAGACTTAGAGAGGAATGCTGGGTTTAATATCTGGCCATCGATAATGATTTTAATTTTACTCCTTAAGATATTTCAGCCTACAATCTAAGGATGGAGTAAGTGCTTCGGATATCACCATTGTCAAAACCCCGCATACTCTGCTGGAACCATTCATACAAAATGCAATAATCAGCGGCTAGCAACAATGTGGGAAGACCCAGAACAAATGTAACAATATTTTCATCAGATTTGATGCTAGAATTGAGGGTGTGTGACATATGTTTTTAAATCTCAAATTTACAAGATGTAAGTTAACATCTTACAATACAAGAATTAAAACAATGATCTGGTCAACTTAGAATAACAGATAATTACAGAGTTAAAAATACTAAATTCAAACACAAAAAGATGCACCGTGCTCGTACATGCATGTTTGTAAGAGTGCTACCCACTTGCTAGAAAGAGAAGAGTGTTTTCTAAGTGAATAGATAACGACTGCATTCTCTAATACATTTACAGTCTGTTTAAAAATGCATGTATTAATGATGATCAAACGAGCCCTTGTGCAAGCTACTCTGACAAGAGTGCCAATCTCTCCAGCTTCTGCTGACCATCCACACTGGAGACGAACTGGCTAATAGAGCTTTTCCTCTCACAGACAAATATGACAATAATGACTGTGGCGTGGGTTCTTTTCTCTAAGATTTTACATCAACTTGCCCAGTCACAGCTCAAGCCGTCATGATCAAAGACATACAAAAGCTAGTTTTGTGGTCTTTTCTGCTAAAACAAAAAATTTTGACCTAATCAGCAATATCTCTGAAACCATGTTATACACTATTGACACATAAAATATATTCAAAATATGATTATGATTCTAATTATTTCAAAACCAAATGGAACCTTCATCAATTCCACTGAAACCATTAAACAGAGATCATCAAATATATTTCAAAAATCACGTCATAAAAGTAGAGCTTAAATAATGCAGAACCTTGAAGAACTTTGTGATTTTAAATCTATTTATGAAAACCAAAGACCCAAAACTTAAACTCAAAATTAAATTGTGGACATAAACAAATACTTGTTTAAGCTCATGAAACACATTATTATGTGCCTTCATGTTCAGTTGAAGTTATCTTCAATCAGAAACTTTAAGCCTTGCTAAGAGGGTCTATTTTTTTCTGTCTGGCCTCAGTCAGAGGTGACATAAGCATACTCAATCAACAACTCCCTAGTTTTAGACCCAAGATATTCGATAGCACCAATTTTAACATGCTTAGAAATCTCATTAATCACACCGAGGCTGAGAAGCAAAGTAAAATCCCCTGCATACTTGAAAAATTGAAGCAGAAGCTGAAATAATTTCAGCAGCAACCCACAAAGTAAGCATGGTAAATTAAGGCCATTTATTTAACAAGTGTTTATTGAATGCCTACTGTATGCCTCTATCTCCTGGAATGATAACATACATTTGAGCTAAAGGAATATTCTGTCAGCAACCTGGACTGTCAATGTTAAAAGAAGAAGAGACATTCGATGAAAAATAGAATAATTAAAAAGTACAATCTATAGCAACTGCCAGTAGCATTTAATTTAACAATTTTCATATAAAATCTCTCAATTGAATAATAACCTACATGTCAAGTAATCTATATATTACTCAAAATGTGCAGCTCTCTAAATTAAATTTCTCAGGGCTATTAGTTTTCATGAATCAAATAACAGCATGAGAGATTTCACTGGTACCACCTAACTCTAGTGCAAGCACGCTGAAGTCACCATTATCCTATTGTGCATGGTTTCACTAAAATTTCATAAGTTCTAAAATGAAGATTATAGAGAATATATCTTATTTACAGTAAGTTTAAAAATAATGTTCTGAATGTGGTCACTAGAAATAAAAAGGAAAGGGTGGATTATTACAATGCAATATGTCATTATTCAATATATTGTCTTTAAGAGAGCTTTGAAGGATATAAAAATTCATGTCATACTCCACAGTGAGGCAGAGATGATGCTCCACCAAAGGGGAAAATTCATTTTTGCTTCAGTGAGAAAATTACATTGTAATACGAAATGAGTGTTAATTGTTCATGTACATTCATATCAGTTACTATGCTGCCTAATCCTGTAATTTTTATTTATCCTTACATATGTTTTTAGCACTTTATATCTTTATTAATCTCAGGAAATCTGAATGAAAATTCCAAAAATACAATATGGCAACTTCTCTTTACTTATATATGACATCAGTTACCTTGTATGTTTCCTGAATTTTTGGTTACTGTATCATGCAGTTAAAAAAAAAAACATGGGTTAAAGTGTTTGAATTGCAACCCCATAGTTCTCTATGTACCTTTGAAGAAATCATTTAACCCCATCAAGCACTCAGTTTTTATGTTATGTGCACAAGGATAATAATAGCTCCTACTTTACACTGTTACTGTGAGGGTCAAAATACATAACACAGCTAGTATTACTATATGCCAAACCCTATTTCATATATTAGCTCACAAACCTCAAAACTCTATGAGGTAGGTACTACTATTATTACTACTACTACTATTACTACTATTACTATTATTATCTCAACATTTTTTTTTTCAGTTGAAAGAAAACAAAAAGTTCAATAATTGTCCCCAAAGACATGGGGCTAGTCAGTAGAACAACTAGGAATCAGAACAAAGGTGTTCTGGCTCCCCGCGACCCTGCGCTTTCACCACTACACTCAACGTCTGTGTACCCAGGAGCTCTCTGTAAACCACTTAAAACAATGTACACGTACCATTTGTGCTGTTGTTGTCACTAGCAGTTCTCCACCAAAATTGCCTAACCTAGGAGCATCCAGAATTTTGCCTTTTCCTGGGATTCTTACTAGGCTGGCCGGCCCTTTTGCTCATCACTGCATGGACAAATCCCAAGTCCAGCCATGGTCTCTCTTGATGACTCCAGCTCAAGAAAATCTCTGTTCTCTGAGCCCCGGTAGCAGTTTTGTTCCCTAATTTTATTGAGATAAAATGGACAGATAACATTGTGTAAATTTAAGGGATACAGCTTGATTTGATACATGTATCTTCGTAGGAAATGTTTACCACAAGATGTTACTTATGGCACCCATCACCTCACAGTTACCATTTGGGGGGGGGGGCGGTTAGAACATTTAAAATCTACTCTCTTAGTAACTTTCAAGTGTACAATACAGTATTGTTAACTACAGATACCATGCTGTACATTAGATCCCCAGAACTTACTCATCTTATAAATGAAAATCTGTACCCTTTGACCAACATTTCCTTATTTCCGCTATTGCCCAGCCCTAGGCAACCACCAATATACTCTGCCTGGTGGCAATTTTTACCTCTGTTATGACTCTTAACATATTCTACTTGTTAGAGTGAATTTCAGAATCATCTTGTTTCCCTCACTAGACAGTATGCCCCTTGAGGGCATCAATGACCTCTGATTATTTTCCTTTACTCATCTCTGTATTCCACAGATATCTTCCTACATTGTGCACAAATATTTTCCAATGGTTGAATAGGTAAACATTCAACATTATTTCTAGAGCAAATAGGACAATTATTAGTAAGAATAAAGACTGAATAATCATGATTTTAAAAATCATGATTTATAATTTTAAAAACCCATACTTATATAAATCTAAAGTATCAAGTAGATGAGGACATAGTGGATGTGTGATTTTTCAGTATCCAAACATACTACCAGTTTGGGAGAGAAATTCCAAAATAAGTAGAAGGCAGAGACCTATTTTCATCAAAGCCAAAGGGAGGTAGACATTTCTTAATCTTGCCATTCTTTTTTTTTTTTTTAAGACTTTATTTATTTATTTGAGAGACAGAGAAAGTGAGAGACCATGAGAGGAGAGAAGGTTAGAGGAAGAAGCAGACTCCCCGTGAAGCTGGGAGCCCGATGTGGGACTCGATCCCGGAACTCAAGGATCATGACCTGAGCCAAAGTCACTCAAGCAACTGAGCCACCCAGGCGCCCTTAATCTTGCCATTCTAATGCATCCAGTTGCCTCTAAGTTCTACCTCTCCAGTAAGTCCTTTTCTAGTTATCATGGTCAGGTTGTTATTAGGGGCACCTAATATATGGACTTAAAGAGCTCTGCTTTGATGACTTTAAAGAAGGAGAAATGCAGTAATCTAGTTTCAAGTTGAGCAGTGATATTTTTCAGTAGATTTGGAAAACAGACTAATGAGTTTCTATACTGTGCACACAGTAGGCACTCATATATGTTTTAATGAATGTTTCTATTTTTTTTTAATTTTATGTATTTATTTGAGAGAGAGCATGAGAGAGACAGAGAGAGAGAGGACGAGTGCTGGGGAGGGGGAGGGGTGAGGGAGAAGCAGACTCCCACTGAGCAGAGAGCCTGAAGCGAAGCGGGGCTCAATCCCAGGACCCTGGGATCATGACCTGAGCCAAAGGTGATGCTTAACCAACTGAGTCACCCTGGCGCCCCATGGATATTTCAAATAGGAACCATTCTGCCAAAAGTAAACAAAGAAATGTTTCTTCCTTATGAAACACAACACAAACATTCGTCTATCCAGGAAAGCTAAAATACAGTCTCTTGCAGGTAAGAAAATAAATTTACATTTTCATGTCCTCTTCCTGGCCTTGGATCCACTTAAAATCTGTATCTTTTTGTATATATGGTGTTTTGCACTAACACAGGTTAGAATAAACCTTTTGGCTAATTAGTTCTCTCTGCAGTTTTGTTTCAGATTTCTATACTATAGCATTTCTATAGTTTTCTTTAAAACATTTTTAAACCAGGACTTGATTTTTCAATGGGATTTTATTCTCATCATATGTTTTAAACAAGCATCCTAACTCCCCATATTATTTCAAATATTTACATGGTTCAACAAATAATTCTTGTTAAATTTCCTCTATTGTTTGGATTTTTCAATTTGAATATCTTTGTATTAGTTAAATAATTTTTCATTATTTTTCTTAACAACTTTCACTGTATGCTCTTTTTTTTAAGATTTTATTTATTTATTTGACAGAGAGAGATCACAAGTAGGCAGAGAGGCAGGTAGAGAGAGAGGGGAAAGCACGCTCCCCACTAAGCAGAAAGCCCGACGCGGGGCTCGATCCCAGGACCCCGAGATCATGACCTGAGCTGAAGGCAGAGGCTTCAACCCACTGAGCCACCCAGGCACCCCTCACTGTATGCTCTTAAATTTGATTTCAATCTATAGAATCTCTTTTTAATGTATCAAAATTCATGTTCCATTCCATTATCATAGATTTATAACTTTATGTAAATTTATGTGGCTCATATGAACTTTATCTTAAAGATTGTATACAATCATATAAGGCTCTAAATTATCTGTCAAATCATTTTCTATGTTCTGCTCATTGTAATAATTAACTAGAATCATTTTTGCCTCGATCTTTAAGGACCTCTCTAAACCACCTTTCCTTTCCGTTCAACAAGCTACCTTAACTCTCACTGTGCTGGCAACCCCTTCCAACTCAACATTTCTTTCATAATTTGACCTCAACATATTTTTCCAAACATTTGTTCCACAGTTCATCTAAGGAAATCTTTACTCCAAACTGGACTCTCACTGTCCCCCCCCCCAATACACCATGCTCTCTCCAGCCCTACAGCTTGGCACTCACCCTCCTCCTCTTCTCCAGTGCTTTTTCCAGCCTCTTCAGAAAAGCCAACCTGTTACCTTCCCTTGCAAGCTGTTGGACAGAGCTGTGGATATTTTACTTTTATTCTCCAACTTCCTCCAACTCCATCTTTCCATTTTCCTGTTATTCTCCTCTACACACTCCAAAGACTTCCTCTTGTTCCAGACCATGTTGAACGAGCCTCTTCTTCCTCCCCCTTGATGATTTATATACTGCTCTAAGTCCAAACTTTCCATTATTCTTCCCTTAGGCTGGCCTTTATCGCAGTTTGCTGCTGAGAGATAATTATTCTTTGGGTATTTCTTTCTCCCTGTTTCTCTATGAGCATCCTTTAGGCTTATAACAAGTGGACAAATCTTCCCCATGAAATATCTGGGTTACATTTTTAATTCTATACTCTTACTTCCCGGGCCAATAATAGAATGGATCTCCAGAAAGAACAGACATTCAGTTGCTGAATGGAAGAAATGTTTCCTTCCCTATTCAAAAGCAGCCCTTCTGACTAATTAAAGAAATATGTCAAAACAGTTCCCAAGAAGAACCCATATGTCAGCCAAAGAATTAAATATTTTGAAAATGAGAAGAACCACTTGGTCTATTTTTCAATAGAGATTGAGAACAAAGGAAAAGAAGAAAGACAGGGCAGGAATAAATCAGAATTCAAGCTGAAATAAATATAGAAATCTCTAGTTGTAATGAAAGGGAAAACTATGTAAGCTTAGGACTCTGGTGAAGCCCTCAGACATTATGTATATAGCTGAGGTTTTTACTACATTTCTAACACTTGCCACCAGCTTTTGACCAAAACTAAGCCCTCGGAAAGGAAAAATGGGACATAAAAAAGTACTGGCATGGTGGGGAATAGACAAAGCCTTTTGCAAGATACGAATACTTTTTTTTTTAAAACAGTGTGCTTCAAAAATAGTAGGGGGGGCTGGAAACAGTGAGCACTGAAGATGTCAATGTTTTGTGAGAATGGACTTCATGAACCATAAAGCACCATTCGAATATAGACTATTTATTACTACTGGACAGAAACGTAGTTACCTCTTACCCACTGCTGGGTAACAAATGGTATTAAGTGAGTCCCATTACTTCTTTCAAACTTCAAATGACAAAAGTAGTTAGGGAGGAAAAAAGAATACTGGGAAGGACTTATTTTTCTTCTTACATCCATGTTACCCCCAAGGGAACCAGGCTCCTAAACGTCTAAGTAGTAGGAATGAGAGGTACTCAGCAGCAGAATGCTGGCACAATTTGGCTGTGTGCCTTCAAGGATCAAATAAAGATATTTGTTTAAAGAAGTGGGGCAGCTGCTCAGCTAGCGTGGATGGACACCCTTTGAGTACTCAAGACTTGCCATTTTCCTTAGTCAACTACTTCTGCAGTCTGTGAGTATCAAACTAAAGAGTAAAGGCAGAGAGACGGTTCGGGTCCTGAGCTTCCTGGAGACAACATCACTCTCTTCCTTATAAGCCATCAGAGCAGTTCGCATAAGGCACCATCACAATGTTTCCATCTTTGGGTTGTATGAAGAAATGGTTAGAAATTCCTCATCATTGGTTTATTCAATAAATACTTGCCGATACTGTATCACAGCAGATACTGTGGGTGTCAAAATGAGTAAGACAAATAACAAATGTCATATATGTATAACGCGTGCACGCACACACTCACTACCATGAATAAAGCTTATCACTCTGTAGGTTGTAGGTACTCACTGTTAACTTCCTTCCTTCCTCTTCTTACCTTACAGCTCCATTTTCTCGCTTACCACTTTACTGGGGACAAGCAAACAAATAATTCTGTTACAGTGAAATTTGCGACATTATATATGATATGATGTGAAATGATGTGGTGTGAAATATGACGTGGGAGTGACAGGAGCACGTGCCACGTCAGCTGAGTCCTAGGCAATAGTTTACCTGGTGGACACTCACCAATGCAGAGGGATAAGAAGTAATGATTTGTATTTCAAGAAACACAATAAATATTTCTTCTGGAGTCTAAACCAGTTGAGAAAAGAAAAGGTCATGTCAATTTAAATGGGAATCACTACTACTAATTGCTTTACTTAAAAAAATAAAAAAGTAGCAAAGGAAAAATCAGAGCAGAGAAACTAATTTTTACTAAGCATCAAACGCAGAAGAAATTCTAAATATCTGTCAAAAACAGGGCTAAGTGAACTATTTCTGAAGCAACAAAAAAGACCCCTGAGCAAGAAATTTTTATAATCATCCTCTTTCTAGGTCGGAACTCTGTTAGAATGAGACAAAGAAAAATCTGGACCTGGAATCAGAGGAAGACATTAGGAATCCATTCACCACACTGACAGAGATCTGTTTAGCAAACAGACGGAAGGCCAGAGTAATCAGATATCACAGAAAAAGGGAATGGATTAAGGGGAATAAATGAAAAATTATGACTCCAGAGTAAAGGGCGAAACATTTTTAGGACATCCATTAGGTTAAATTAGCAGAAATTCTTAGAATATGATAAAGGAAAGAATCATTTTTCATGTTTCTCCATAAGAAAACATTCAGTACGCTTTGAAAAAATAAATTAGACATTTTAATGTACCTGAGTAAATAGTAAATGAATTCTGGAATTTAAAAATCCTTAGTGCTCATTCCACACAACCCAGAATGGGGGGAGCGAGGAACAAGGAATGCTGCCACATAAAATAAATGAATTGTTTGGGTTTTCTTTTATCAACCATAAATAAAGGGTGTCTTACAAGTATATAGATAGGATTCAAGGAAGCTAGTAGGGTATTTGTTTGTTTTTATTCTTTTATTCTTTTTTTTTTTTAAGGAATCGAAAGCCATCATAAAGAAAAGACCTAAGGAAGTCTACAAATTTCATTAAAATATAATTGGACTTGCAGGAACAATTACTGTGCTGTACTGTAAGGGGAGCTGTTGGCACATAAGAGCAAAGTACACGTATGAGCTCATCTACCAGCCTCGGCAAGACCCACTTCCAGCTCGAAGCAGTCATGTTTCAACACCTCCGATTCCCTAATGCTGACAAGCTAAACAACTTGTTTTGTCTCTGGGAGCTCTTCTCTGGTGATTAACTGCTTATGGTGAATACTAATTATAGGAAAGTACAGTATTGAAGAGGTAGTGTCCTATTTCCTCTACCTGCAGCCTTGATGTGTCTTTGAGTCTAGAAAGGTACTGGGTAGAGCCACTGCAAACCAAAACCTAGAAAAATATTTCCCTCCCCCATGGTAAATAAATATATCCCCTTCTACTTTTTAGGATAATGGAGTTCATTGACAGTAAACCTCCTTTAACCTCTGGGGTCCAAACCAAAGAGAATTACAACAATAAAGTGAGTGTTTAAAGACCTATAATAATCATATGGATAAATCTGCAGCAAGCGTTCGTGAATTAGTAAATATCAGTGTCCTCAATTCCCCACATCCCATGTTGAAAATTTACCCCAAATTGTCAGTTCTTAAGAACTGCACCTCAGATTAAAATCTTCCCACCAGGGAGTCTATGAGAATTTGTTCTTGTGTTTTAAATCCTAAGTGCTTGTTAAACCGCCAACACTGCAAAATTAGAGACCATTAAACAATATAAGGCAGCAAGTGATTAAATCTACCAAATACACATTCAAAGCAGCTTAAGCTACTTTTTAATTAAAAATAAAATATCACTGGCTAAATTCAGATGTCTTAGCTATCCAGAAAAAGTTAGAAGGCTGTTCAAAATGCAAAATGTTACTGATAAGGCCAGATAGAAAAGGAGAAATGGGGGAGGGGGTGGGCTGGGGAGGCAGCTCCTCTCGTTCCGGTGCCCAGGGAGGCAGGGCCTTGCAGTGCTGACCCGGTTTAGTCAGAGGACGAGAAGGGGGAGTCATTGCCGCACTACAGGGTAAGAACTCCATGTGGCTGCTGATTAAATAAACTTTATTAGCCAAGGCCTCAGAGGAGACAGGGTGTTCCACCTTCTTGGCAAGGGGAATGAGTTGAGTAACAACATCGCAGGAAGCTATAGCCCTGGAGATGTATAGGTGGCCCAAGAAAATGTTCATGCTACTTTTAAACACAGCTTGAACTACTTGATAAACAGTTCTTAAAATCATTATTAGCATTTGGGGAAGGTGGTATGGGGGTTTTTGGTTAACAGCATTGCTTAAGAGTGAAAGACATTTTTACTGTAAAGTTAGAAGTACACAAACATTGTAGCTTTAAGTTGTTCCTACTTGTTTAAGGAAAAGAAAAAGGGCCAGGGGGCTTAGTCAACGTTGGGCAGGAGGCCAAGAATCTGAAGATCAGACTTAAGGCTGGGATGATATCATTCACTCTGAAGTCTTGATACTCTTTCTAAAGCATGAGAAAATTTACTGGTAAAACCTTACCTCACCCACAGTTTTCTTATTTTTAACTCTATCTTTTTTTCTTCCTCTCAAGAATAATCTTCTAAATCTGCTTTCTGCCTTATATGTAAATGTTATGAATTTACATTTAGCAGGCGACATGGTCTTACCTAAAAAGCTTGCCCTAAAGTAAAGCACAGGCACTTGGTAGCTACAGGAGTATAAGACATGATACTCATATTTAATCACTTCGCTTCCCATTGTGGTCTCAGTCACTTCAAAATCATCCAGGGGTAGCTCTAACGCCTCCTGAAAAAAAGCAAAACAAAAACAAAATGTTTGTCAATTAAAAAAAAAAGTACATTAGCACAGAAAGGCAAAGAGGAGGGTTTCTTCTGGCAAAATAACAGTTAAATAAATATAGGACTATGAGGTAAGGAAAAGGGAGTTTCCAACACTAATGTTTAACGTTTGAGTCCTGGGTAAATAGTAAAACCAGAAAACATTAGCATTAAGTAATTCCAGATTGTTTTTGAGAGACAAAGCAGCTCTGGGTAAAGAAACAGGAAGGGAAAAAAAAAAAAAAGCAAAAGATCTATTGCAACAGCAACTCTGAAAAATCTTTACTGTACAATTTTAGCAACAAGATGATGGCTATACAAGCTACCTTCTTCCCTACCTGTGAAAGCTAAAAACATCCTAACAATTGAACAAGAGGCTGTGAAATGTCCCTAAAGATTCTATTGTACTTGCCAAAAGATGATTCATTGTGTGCGGAACAATTCCCAGTTTCATTTTGAATAAGAAAGTTATTTTGCAAGAGGCTGAGTTTGTTAGGTACATTTCAAAACCTGAGATGAGTCTGTTTTCTTTATTATTGTGCTATCTGTGGCATATTTCTACAATAAATCTTGATATTTATAATAGAATAGATGGGAAATATTAATGCCAACTTAAACACGGTTTTTGTAAGCAAAGACGGTTATAGCTGCTCACTTCTTACTAATCTTTCTTTTCTGAGGGATTTTTATTATTATTATTATTATTATTGGGTGTTTCTGAGGAATTTATCTTAATGTTTGGAAGCAATTAATTGGACATGTTGAGGCAGAATCTGGTTCCATCTACACTCACTTATTTGGGTTGATTTGATTTGAAGAATTTCCTTTGAAATTAAATTAGTAAAAGGAAAGAAGCGGGTTGGTTTGGCTCATTTCTATCTCTCATTAAAACAGTACAACAATGAACAATTGGAAAGAGTTACAGGAAAGATTTCAAACTTTATCAATATGAAATAAGGTTTCCTGTGGAGATAAGCAAAGCCACAGACTACTCTCCAGATCTGTATCTACTTTACTAATTCCCCACTCACAGTCAATTCATTGAGGGAGATATTACACCGGATAAATCACAACTGAGATGCTTACAAAATAGTTTTCACTAAACTCCAGTAAACACTATCAATTAAACATAACAAATTAAGTAACCAGAGAGAAACCAACAAAATACATATTCCAGATACAGAAAGTTAATATAGTAGAAAGAAAAAGGTTTTTCTGCTTGTGTATTTGATTTTTCATTAGGCAGTTACCTCCTGTTATCTCCTTTTAAAGCAGTTCAAACCAAATTCTTTCTTTTTGGTCAAAGATTAGGTTGTTTAGGGGCGCCTGGGTGGTTCAGTGGGTTAAAGCCTCTGCCTTCAGCTCAGGTCATGATCTCAGGGTCCTGGGATTGAGCCCCCCATCGGGCTCTCTGCTCAGCAGGGAGCCTGCTTCCCCCTCTCTCTCTGCCTGCCTCTCTGCCTACTTGTGATCTCTCTCTCTCTCTCTCTGTCAAATAAATAAATAAAATCTTTATATTATTATTATTTTTTTAAGATTTTATTTATTTGTCAGAGAGAGAGAGTGCGCACAAGCAGGCAGAGTGGCAGGCAGAGGCAGAGCATTATGTCTTTATAGATAAAAAAACATCATTGCAGGGGCGCCTGGGTGGCTAAATCAGTAAAGCCTCTGACTCTTTTTTTTTTTTTTATTAGGAAAGAGAGAGAGTGAGAGAGAGCATGAGAAGGGAGAAGGTCAGAGTGAGAAGCGGACTCCCCATGGAGCTGGGAGCCCGATGTGGGACTCCGGGATCATGACCTGAGCCGGAGGCAGTCGCTCAACCAACTGAGCCACCCAGGCGCCCAAAGCCTCTGACTCTTAATTTCAGTCAGGTCATGATCTCAGGGTTGTGAGATCGAGCCCTGTGTTGGGCTCCGCACTGGTTGTGGAGCCTACTTCAGATTCTCACCTCTCCCTTTGCCCTGAACCCATTCATCCCTCTCTTAAAAAAAAAAATGCAAATACTGCACAAGTACATAAAATAAGTGAAATTCCCTTCATCCCAGCCCCTGTATACCTCCAGTACGTAACCATTTTTAATAGGTTAGTGTGTATTTTTCCAGACTTTTAGAATTTTTTGGCCTCTAATCACATGCACACACACCCATACACTTACACCCACCCATCCACCCTTGATTTAATTATGATGTAGAGGCGTGCCTGGGTGGCTTAATTAAACCTCCAACTCTTGATTTCAGGTTAGGTCATGATCTCAAGGTCGTGAGATTGAGCCCTACCTCAGGCTCAGTGCTGAGCATGGAGCCTGCTTAAAATTCTCTCTCCCTCTTCCCTCTGCCTCTTCCTTGCATGTGTGCACACACTCTCTCTCTTAAAAAAAAAAAAAAAACATGATGCATATACATATATTCCTTGATTTGATTTTTCGCTTTTCATTCATGGACATCTTATGCCCTGCTGTGTCAATGCTATAGATTTTGTCCTTTCTTTTAATGGCTTCACTGAATTCCATTACATGACTATTCCATAGTTTGTTTTAACATTTTCATATTGTTAGCTATCTTAGGTTGATAATAATTTTCTGCTACTACAACTAATACTGCAACATATCTAGCACATATATCCTTATACACCTCTATTTTTTCTGTCATAGATTCCTAAAGAGGGCATTATCGTATGAAAGGGTAGGTACATTTTCTTTTTTTATAATCTGATTTTTTAAAAGATTTTATTTATTTATTTGACAGAGAGAGAGAGATCACAAGTAGGCAGAGAGGCAGGCGGGGGGGGGGGGGGTGGAAAGCAGGCTCCCTGCTGACCAGAGAGCCTGATGTGGGGCTCGATCCCAGGACCCTGAGATCATGACCTGAGCTGAAGGCAGAGGCTTTAACCCACTGAGGCACTCAGGAGCCCCAAAGGTAGATACATTTTAAAGTTCAATAGTAATTGCCAATCTATCCTCAGAAAAAGACTGCATAGATTTTCCCAACAAGAAGAATTCCCAACAAGAATGTAGGAGAATGTCCTTTCCCAACAAGAATGTAGGAGAATGTCCTTTCCCACATCCCATAAATACTTGAACATTATTTGTTTTTAATTTTTATGTATTTGATGAATTTTTAAATGTCATTTTTTTTGTTTTTTTTTAAAGATTTATTATTCTTATTATTATTTTTAGGGAGGGGAGAGGGGCAGAGAGAAAGAAGTTGACTCCCTGCTGAGTGCAAAGCCAGCTGGGCTTGGGACTCAATCCTACCACCCTGAGATCATGACCTCAACCAAAATCAAGAGTTAGTTGTTTAACCAACTGAGCCACCCAGGTGCCCCGTATTTTTTGATTTTAAATTCTACTTTATTGACTCCTAGTGAAAGTGAACATCTATTCATACATGTCTTGGTAATCTGCATTCTTCTGTGGTTTGCCTACCTTACCCTTTGCCAATTTTTTTGATATTTAGTTTGTACCTTTCTTATGGAAGTATATAAACTCTTTGTGTATTAGAAATAACTTTTATTGGATATAGATATATCACTCTGCATCATAGAAAAACAAAGATGTGCAAAGATATGTGTGATATGTATATGTATGTATGTGTATGTGTATATACATAACTATATAAAACATTTTCATTCAGTTTTCTTTTTAACTTTGTTTCTTATTTTATCATAAAGATTTTTTTTCACTTTTATGTGGTAAACTCCATACCTTTTCTTTTTGCAGATTCTGAGTTACCCATCTTCATTAAAGGGCCTTCTACTTTGGCCCACCTCACCCTTAAAAATTATAAAAATGTTAAACTTTATTCTGCACACACATACATATATGTTTTTAACTTCACATTTAGATCATTAGTCCATCTGAATTTCGTTTTTGTGTATGGTGTGAGACTTTTTACCAAAGGATTTCTAATAGTCCTTCTTTTCCTCATTGCTTCTTAATGCCACCTTTATTATAAATTAAATTTGTGTGTATGTTTATTCCTTATTCTCTATTGAGCTATTTCTCTCCTTAGATAATCACTGTCCAATTCTTAGTAAATACTGAAGTGGGTCATTAATTTCTGCAGCAAACTGCAGATATGGACTGCCTCAGACTCAGTCCTGCTAGGGAGGATGAAATTCTACAAAGAATCTCCTTCAGTTAAATTCAAATTCAACACTCACGTATGCACTGCGGTTGACACCAGGTACTTGCCAGTAGTGATCAGTTGGACATAAATCCAATTTCTCTGGGACAGTTAAGAGGCCCAAGGAATAAGAAAGAGAGAACAGGCAAACAAGCTTCCTGAAGAGCCATCAGAAGTCTCATTCTAATCACTATTCTCATCAGCAGGAGTACCTCTGTGGGGTTTGAAGGCGGCAGTGTTTGAGCACTCCTCTCACTGGGTGGGCTGCTGTGTTTCCCAGTCCCTCGCTCTGGACAGCTACCTGTGGGCAAAGACATCTTTGCATCCTTAATTCGAATTTGAATCCTCGGCCTGTGTCTGCTGAGATCTATCCATCATTCACAGTCACCTTTATGATGCCCATGCAAATGTCATGCAATTTGAAAACCTCAAACTTCTACATCTTTTCTGCTTCCCCTTCTGAAAGTGCCAGATGGCATTAGACTAAGGTTCTTGTCTTATTCATCTTTGTACTCCCAGAGACTCTAACACAGAGCTGAGAACCATAGTGAGCAATACTTTCTATTTCAGGAGCAGATCTGTTTCCTCCCAACCAAGTATTCTACAATGAACTTCATTGTTAATTCACCAGCAACACCATCCCCACCACAAAGTCTGAAAAGAAGTAAATGGAGGAGTAAAAAGGCAAAAGATCACCAAAAATGATAAACAAATGGCAAATACGCCATTAAGCAAGATATCACTATGTTTAAGATATCACTATGTTTCTCTCAGAATGGCTAAAATAACAAACAGTGACACCTTCTAATGATGGTGGAGATGCAGAGAAACTAGATCATTCATACACTGCTGCTTAGACTATAAAATCATACCGCAATTTCTTATAAAACTAAACATGTAATTAATATACAACCTACCAATTACACTCATGGGCATCTATCCCAGAGAAATGAAAAAACCCGTACACAAATGTTCACAGCAGTTTTATTCAGAATAGCCCCAAACTTGAAATATTTCAAATATCCTTCAACAGGTCATGGTTAAACAGTGATACATCATTCCACACTACTCAGCAATCAAAAGAGCAAACTATTTTTTCCTGCTTTCATTTTTATTAAGCCTTTTAATTCCAATATAGTTAACATACAGTGCTATTTTAGTTTCAGGTGTACAAAATACTGACTCAACAATGCTCTACATTACTCACTTTTCTTCATAATGAGCATTCTTTTTAATGCCCATCAACTATTTCACTCACTTCTGCTAATCATCAATTTGTTCTCTATAGTTGAGTCTCTTTCGGGATTTGTGTGTGTGTGTCCTTTTTTTCCCTTTGTTTTTTTAGTTTCTTAAATTCCTCATAAGAGTGAAATCATATGGTATTTGTCTTTCTCTCACTTATTTCACTTAGCATAATACCCTCCACTTCCAACCACATCATTGCAAATGGCAAAATTTCATTTTTCGATGGCTGCATAATATTCCATTACACACTCACCCCCACATCTTTATCCATTCATCTGTCAATGAACATCTGGCCTCTTTCTATAGTTTGGCTATTGTGGACACTGCTGCTATAAACCCTGGGGTGCAGGTGCCCCTTTGGATCACCACATTTGTATCTTTGGAGTAAATTCCTAGTAGTGCAATTGCTGGGTCATAGGGTAGCACTATTTTCCACCTTTTAAGGAACCTTAAACCATACTGTTTTCCACAGTGACTGTACCACCTTGCATTCCCACCAAAAGTGTAGGAGGGTTCCCCTTTCTCTGCATCCTTTTCAAAAATCTGTCATTTCCTGACTTACTAATATTATCGATTCTGACTGGTGTGGGGTGGTATCTCATTGGGGTTTAGACTTGTATTTCTTTGATGCCAAGTGATGTTGAGGACTTTTTTCATGTGTCTGTTGACCATTTATATGTCTTCTTTGGAAATGTCTGTTCATCTCCTTTGCCCATTTTTAATTGGATTATTTATTTTTAGGTATAGAATTGTATCAGTTTTAAATATATTTTGGATACTAACCCTTTATCAGATATGCCATTTGCATTTATCTTCTTCCATTTAGTAGGTTGCATTTTAGTTTTGCTGATTGTTTCCTTTGCTGTGCAGAAGCTTTTTATCTTGGTGAAGTCCCAATAGTTCATTTTTGCCTTTGTTTCTCTTGCCTTTGGAGACATGTCTAGCAAGAAGATGCTGTGGTTGAAATCACAGAGGTTGGTGCCTGTGTTCTTCTTCAGGATTTTGATAGATTCCTGTCTCACATTTAGGTCTCTCATCCATTTTGAGTATATTTTGTATGTGGTGTAAGGAAATGGTCCAGTTTCATTCTTCTGCATGTGGCTGTCCAATTTTCCCAACACCATTTGTTGAAGAGACTGTCTTTTTTTCTACTGGACATTCTTTCCTGCTTTGTCAAAGATTAGTTGATTATAGAGGTGAGGGTCCACTTCTGGGGTTTCTATTCTATTCCACTGATCTATGTGTCTGTTTTTGTGCCAGTACCATACTCTGCTGATGATTATTTGTAATAGAGCTTGAAGTCCAGATTTGTGATGCCACCAGTTTGGGTTTTCTTTTTCAATATTATGTTGGCTATTCAGTGTCTTTTCTGGTTCCATACAAATTTTAGGATTATTTGTTCCAGCTCTGTGAAAAAAATTGATGGTATTTTGATAGGGATTGCATTGAACATATAGATTGCTCTAGGTGGCATAGACATTTTAACATTATTTGTTCTTCCAATACATGAGCATGGAATGTTTTTCCATTTCTTTGTGTCTTCTTCAATGTCTTTCATGAGTGTTCTATAGTTTTCTGAGTACAGATCCTCTGCCTCTTTGGTTAGGTTTATTCCTAGGTATCTTATGGTTTTGGATGTAATTGTAAATGGGATTGACTCCTTAATTTCTCTTTCTTCTGTCTCACTGTTAGTGTATAGGAATGCAACTGATTTCTGTGCATTGATTTTATATCCTGCTTTTGTTTGTTGGTAGATTTTTTTGATACTGCTTCAGTTTCCTTACTGGTTATGGGTCTCTTCAGGTTTTCTACTTCTTCCTGTTTCAGTTTTGGTAGTTTCTACTCTCTGGAATGGAATGCATCCATTTCCTTCAGATTGCCTAATTTGTTGGCATGTAGTTGCTCATAACATGTTCTTATAATTATTTGTATTACTTTGGTGTTGGTGTGATCTCTCTTTCATTCATGATTTTATTTGGGTCCTTTCTCTTTTCTTTTTGATAAGTTTGGACAGGAGTTTACCAATCTTATCAGTTCTTTCAAAGAACCAGCTCCTAGTTTCATTGATCTGTGTTATTGTTCTTTTGGTTTCTATTTCATTCAGTTCTGCTCTAATCTTTATTACTTCTCTTCTCCTACTGGGTTTAGGCTTTATTTACTGTTCTTTCTCCAGCTCCTTTAGGTGTAAGGTTAGGTTATGTATTTGAAACTTTTCTTGTATTGCTATATATTTCCCTCTTAGGAACACCTTTGCTACATCCCAAAGGTTTTGAACAGTTGTGTATTTGTTTTCAATTGTTGCCATGAATTTTTAAAATTCTTCTTTGATTTCTTGGTTGACCTATTCATTCTTTACTAGGATGCTCTTTAGCCTCTATGTATTTGAGTTCTTTCCAAATTTTCTCTTGTGATTGAGTTCCAGTTTCAAAATATTGTGGTCCAAAAATATAAAGGAAATGATCCCAATCTTTTGGTATCTGTTGAAACCTGATTTGTGGCCCAGGATGTCATCTTTTCTGGAGAATGTTCCACATGCACTCAAGAAGAATGTGTACTCTGTTCATTTAGGATGGAATGTTCTGAATATATCTATGAAGTCCATCTGGTCCATTTGGACTGGATGATCAAAGCCCTTCTTTCCTTATTGATCTCCTGCTTAGATGATCTGTCCATTGCAATGAGGGGGAGATGGTAAAGACCCCCTAGTATTATTGTATTATTATTGATGTGTTTCTTTGATTTTGTTATTAATTGACTTACATATTTGCTCCCATGTCAGGGGCATAAATATTTACAATTGTTAGGTCTTCTTGTTGGACAGACCCTTTAATTATGACATACTGTCCTTCCTCATCTCTTATTACAGTCTTTGGTTTAAAGTCTAATTTGTCTGATGTAAGGATTGCCACTTCAGCTTCCTTTTGATGTCATTAGCATGGTAAATGGTTTTCCACACCCTCACTTTCCATCTGGAGGTGTCTTTGGGTCTAAAATGAATCTCTTGCAGACAGCATATTGATGGCTCTTATTTTTTAATCCAATCTGATAACCTGTGTCTTTTCATTGGGGCAGTTAGCCCATTTACATTCAGAGTAACTACTAAAAGATATGAAGTTAGTGCATTGTATTGCCTGTAAAATGATCATTACTTTATATTGTCTCTGTTCCTTTCTGGTCTATATTACTTTTGGGCTCTCTCTTTGCTTAGAGGATCCCTTTTAATATTTCTAATAGGACTGGTTTGCTGATCACAAATTCTTTAAGTTTCTGTTTGTCCTGGTAGCTTTTTATCACTCTTTCTCTTTTGAATGACATCCTAGCTGGATAAATTATTCTTGGCTGCATATTTTTGTCATTTAGTACCCTGAATATATCATGCCAGTCCTTTCTAGCCTGCCAGGCCTCTGTGAATAGGTCTTCTGCCAGTCTAATGTTTCTACCCTTATAGGTTACTTATCTTTTGTACGGAGCTGCTTTCAGAATTTTCGCTTTTTGTCTCTGAGACTTTTAAGTTTCACTATTATATGTCAGAGTGTTGACTTATTTTTATTGATATTGAGGGGGGGTTCTCTGTGCCTCCTGGATTTTGATACCTGTCTTGCTTATGTCCATACTGAATAGGTTCCTGGCAGTCGGTACTGCCTCTTGTTCTTTTTTGAGGTGAGTTTTCCATCTTGTCATTCTGTCCAGAGAAGAATAGATGAACAAGAAAACAAAATACTAAAATGACAACAACGGCCCCAGAGAAACTTATACTAAACAAATCAGATGAGACCCAAAACTGGAAAGAAGAAAAAAAGAGAATATAATCAGTTAGGTGAGCAGAATAGAGCAATACACTGGATTGTGTGTGTAATTTGGTCTGTTTTTTAGAAAACTAGATCCCAAATTGTAAAGAAAGAAAAACATATATGTATAAAAATATACTTAAATATAATGAATGGATAGAATATAACTATAAAAATGAAAATTAAAAGAACAAAAGAGCAAAACACATAACAACAACAACAAAAAGGAAGGGATAACAAAAGACATGTGAATAGAACAAAGCAAAACGCTATCTCCTGAGTGTATTTTGGTCAGTTTGTTAGAAGGAACTACATCTCAAAATTGTAAAGAAAAAAAAATTTTATTTACGTATACAAAAATAAAATTAAATACACCGAAAGAATAGAATGTAAGTGTAAAGATGAAAATTAAAAAAGACTTTAATAAAACAAAAAACAAAAAGATAAAAGGAAGAAGAAAAAGAAAAAAAGGAAAATGACAGTAATAAAAAAGAGAATACAATCAGACAAGTGAATACAACAGAGACATACACTAGATTTTGAGTGTATCTGTTAGAAGAAACTGAATCCCAAAATTATAAAGAAAGAAAAACTTGTATATATACACAAAAATAACATTAGATAAAATGAAGGGCTAGAATATAACTATGAAAATTAAAATTAAAGAGGATTTTAAAAAGGAGTTGATAAAATAATTAGCTGATAAAGGAAAGTAAAAAAAAAATAAAGAGCTATGAATTCTACGTGCTGTATTCCCCTAGAGCGGCAGTTTTACAATTCTCAATTATTGGTAAACTTGGTCTTGGCTGGATGTTCTTGCTGATCTTCTGGGGGAGGGGCCAGCTGCCTGATTCTCAAGTGTATTTGCTCGAGGCAAAATTCTACCACCCTTGCCAGAGGTCCTAAGTAATCTGCTCCAGATGGCTCTATGTGCCTTTTGTTTCCTAAAGGCTTTCCATGCAGCTTTAAAGGATGAGAATGAAAATGGTGGCCTCCCAATCTCCGGCCCCAGACTGAAAGCTTGGAGCCCCTCTCCTCAGTAGGCCCTCAGAGAAAAGCAGTCAGTCACTCCTGTCCCCCTGGTCACCAGTCACACTTCACGCTCACCCGACCTGTGAGCAAGTGTTTTTATCTCAGGCATGCGATCCCATTTCAAATCTCCAAACCCTGCAGACTCCTGCGGCATGAAACCAAGCTGCTCCTCCTAGGGGAGGAAGGAGCATTCTGCCATTTGTTGGGCCCTTGCTCAGAGAGCAGTGGCCTGACTGTGCTGTGCTTTGTGGTTTATGGCAACCCCAAGCTGAGAGCCCAATCTTGGGCTCAGTCTTTGCAGCTGGCTTCCCCACTCTGATGCCTGGGAGCTCTGCCACACTCAGACATCCCCGGTCTTCCTGTGAACCCAAGGAGACCACACTGTCCCAGCTAGGGTTTTGTCCCCACTTAGCAGCCTGAGCGATGTCCCTCAATGGAGCAGCCTTCTAAAAGTTCTGATTTCATGCTCTGCTGCTCTATCTCTTCCCAGTAGCTGGCTGACGAAGACACTCCCCCTCCGGGATCTAGCTTCCCATATATTGCCTCAGATTCACTACTCCACACCTCCTACCTTGCAGAAAGTGGTCACTTTTCTATTCGTAGAGTTGTGGCTGTTCTTTTCTTTGCTCTCCAGTTGAGTGTGTAGCTGTTCAGAATGATTTGATAGCTATGTAGCTAAATTCCCAGGACCAGACGCAATTAAGGTCTCCTACTCCTCCACCACCTTGGACTCAGATTCTATCTTTTCTCTTGTTGATGTGATGCATCAAGATGATTGATTTGTGAATATTGAATCACTCTGACATCCAAGGAATAAATCCCACTTGGTCGTGATGAATGATCTTTTTTTAATGTACTGTTGGATTTGGTTTGCTAGTATTTTGCTGAGAATTTTTTGCATCCATGTTCATCAGAGATGTTGGCCTGCAGTTCTCTTTTTTGGTGCTGTCTTTATCTGGCTTTGGTATTAGGATAATACTGGTCTCATTGAATTCCTCTTCTATTTTCTGGAATAGTTTGAGAAGAATAGGTATTAACTCTTCTTTAAATGTTTGGTAGAATTCACCTGTGAAGCCATCTGGTCCTGGACTTTGTTTACTGGGAATTTTTCATTACTGACTCAATTTCATTGCTGCTAATCAGTCTGTTCAAATTTTCTATTTTTTCCTGTTTCAGTTTTGGGAATCTATCCATGTCTTCTAGGTTGTCCAATTTGTTAGCATATAATTTTTCATACTATTTTCTTATAATTGTTTATATTTCTGTGGTGTTGGTTTTTACTTCTTCAACAGAACAAACAATTGATAAACACAACTACTTGGGTGACTGTCCTAAGAATTATGTAAGTAACAAATCCAATCCAAAAAGACTACGAACTATATAATTCCATTCATATAACATTTTTGAAATGTCAAAATTTTAGAAATGAAGATAAGAGAACAGATTAGTGTTAGGAGGTGGGTAAAGGGAGGTGGGTTAGTGTTACAAAAGGGCAACATGAGGAATCTTGTAGTGATGGAACTGTTCTATGTCTTGACTATGGTAATGGATATATGAACCTACATGTGATAAAATTATATAGACCAAACACACACACACACACACACGCACACACACACACACCACACACACACAAGCAAAACTGGGAAATGCAAATAAGATTAGTGGATTGCATCAATGCCAAAATCCTGGTTGTGATACCATATAATAGTTTCATAGGATATTACCTCTGGGGGAAACTGGGTAAAAAGTACATGGGATCTTTCTGATTACTTCTTATTACTGCATGTGAATCTACAGTTAACTAAAATATTTCTATTAAAAAATGAAAAGGAAAGACAGTGAGGCAATTTGAGTCTTGTTAAAAATGCATTAAAATTTCTAAGACCTCAGGTGCTAACAATACAGATGGTAGAGGGATCAGGTTAATAAAGACAGGTTAATGTCTGGGATTTGTTTTACAATAACACAGGAAAGGGGGTCAGTAGATGGAGGTATAGAAGGGGCTTGATTGGCCATGGAGTGGTAACTGTTGGGGTTGCTTAATGAATCCACTGGTATTCATTATTATACCATTCTGTCTACTTCTGTTAATATTCTAAATTCTCTAAAATAAAAAAGTAGATAATAATATTTTCTGAAACCATGTTGCAGGATAAAGAATTTTGGAACTCTAACAGTGAAAGGAAGTTGAATCATTTTATCTAGCCCAACACTCAACCACAATGCCCAGAAAGGTAGGTAGTTTACCCAATGTCACCCTAGTTAGAGGCACAGATAGGCTATAACCCATGCAGAAACACTAAAACCATTGCTTTTTGTACTGTAGTATGCCCCTTCTTAATTATTACCATATTTAATTTGTACTAATGTTCTGGACAACATAAGATTAATAGTAACATTTTCAGTAAGTTTGTTGATATTTTTTCTTTTATTAGGTTTTTAAAGAAGGATTTAGGTATATGTAATTTGATTTAAGAGTTAGTAGAAAAAGACATCACATGTACTCTTATTTTCCTCAAAATGTTGCTATTTCATTAAATTAAAAGATACCTGTGTTTACAAAATTACATTGATTCAAGGAGCAAAAAGCTTAAGTGGTTCCCATTAATTATAGAAATCTTGATTTTATTGAATTCAATTAACAATAAGTTGACAGTGATCTCTCATTTAGAAAATCTGATATGAATTAAGCTTTACAACTAAATCCCATTAAATAGGGATCATGCTGAAGACACTTTACAGATATTTTATTGAAATCAAACCCAAACAGCGTGTTGGGCTTAGGAAATGAGATCCATATCTCTGTTTAGCCTACAGGGAAAAGTAATTGAAGGAAGAAAAACTTTTCTTCTATCACTAAAAATCTCTATTACTATTACTGAGCAAACCTAAGTAACGAGCTTTATTCATAAAGTCCCCTTGAGGAAAAGAGAGTCTATTTGTTTATCTTCCACCAGTCAGGTCTTTAATTCAAACCTAACAATAATGGGCCAGAATCATAGTCAGGAAGCCAAAGTGTGACAGGGGCAATGCTGGTTCAGAGGCAATCTGCAGCTGTATCCATCGGTGGACACATAAGCCATCTCACCACAATGGGAAAATGAGCTACAGAACAAACGTCAGTTGATTTTCTTGAGACAAAAGCTTTTAGTATCTCCAGAAGTGATTAAGACTGAGGGTGCCGAGGCTGTTCAATCAGTTAAGCCTCTGAGGTCAGGTCATGATCTCAGGTTCCTGGGATTGAGCCCCTCTTGGAGCCCCACATTGGGTGCCACGCTCAGTGGGAAGTCTGTTTGCCTCTCTGCCCCTTCCCCCACTCTCTCTCTCAAATAAATATATAAAATCTTTTTTAAAAAGTGATAGACGAAGCTTTTTGACAAACCAATGAAAAATCAATTCCTTAAGAATTTTAATTATTAAAACATATAAAGTGAATTATAAAAATAATCTATGTGGGACTATAATTAAAAGCAGCCCTTTTTTGTTTCACATGCACATGTTTTACAGTGGGTTGGTCTTTTTACTGTCTTTACTCCTAGAATGACTTTTTTTCATGATCTCTGTGGCTTTTGAGTAAATGACTCACAAGAATCTTTCCAAGTGATGGCATTCTTTCAGCAATTGCAAATGTAGTATCTGGTACACAAGAGAGGGTTCAACACAAGGCAGGCATGTGTCTTACAGTACCCAGGGTGACATTGAAACAACAAAGGGCAGTCACCAAGATGATCCCAGAGGGGGAAGGGGAATCTCAGTGAGGCTTCCCCTGTTCCCAGGAATATTATCACTCCTCCTCCTGATTTTTTGAAAAAAGAAAAACAACACCCATGATTCTTTGCTCTCCCAGCTTCCTTAGAGAGGAGAGAATTAGCATCAGCATGGCCAATGTGGGTTCCCACTGAGAGAAAGAATCTGTCTCCTGTGCGGGATTAAATCGTCATCTGCAGCCTGGCATGCTCAAGGGCAAGGCAGGAGGGAGGCAATGCAGAAGCCCGCCAAAGCACATCTGGCAGTTTTCTGAATGTTTACAGCTGGCTCCATTATGCTTCTTAGGCCCTGTTCCCTTTAGGACTGTGCTGGAGACAGCAAGACAGCTTGAGTCTGGAGTTGGACAGCTAGCCAATCGGATGAGTACAAGCGGACTGTGGAAGAGACTGCTGCTTAGATTCCATGCCAGAGAACACTGCTCCCCTGGTGGGAGGGAACAGTAATAATGTTTAACAGCACCTATCATATGCCAATGACAATTAGCCCTGACAGGAGAACAATATATAAATAGCATTGTTTTACGAGAAAAAAAAATCAGAAGGACTTCTTAAAAGGTAAGTTTGGTTCCTGTCATCTACTTTTAGGATTCCTGAGCAGCTGTAAGCAAAAAGCGTTAGCAGGATAAGGGATTTTAAAGTCAGACATTCCTTGGGGGAATCATGACTAGCTGGAGAGACACCGAAAGACTTTTACCTGGTATTCTGAGCTTCAGAACAGTCAAATGTGATTCTGCTCAGAGTTCCCTTTTGCTTGTTACATAAGAAAAACCAGCATTGGTTTACATTTTTTCTATATTTTTCTCCTTCACTCTGCAAATACCATCAGATTTGAGGAGGTAGGGAATCTTAAACATTTGTACTCTTGGGTTCCATCCCCAAACTTCTGCTATTGAACTCAGTACTTCTGGGATGGTACTTAAGAATCTACCTTGTTTATGCTGTTCCAGGTGATGCTAATGCAAGTGGTCAGCAAACCACTCCAGAAAGCCTTGCTTTCCATACATATGAAGGGTCTACTTTGGGGTTCTTTACTTTTGTAGTCTATGGAATTGCAGCATTGAGAAAGGCCAATAACCTATGTTTATTGCAAAACTATGTAATAAACCAGCTTGCCTTCAGTGGCTGCTCATCTGTGTCTTCAGGAGAATTGCTATCTCATTGTTCTCCTCTCAGTGGGAGCTTAGGCACCTCTGTTAACCTAAGGCATCAGCTCATCACCCCACTCAAGGGACACAGACCCTGGTCGTTTCCTTTATCTCCTCCTATCCAAAACAAAACAAAACAAAACAAAACAAAACAAAACAAAACAAAACAAAACAAAAAAACACCCACAAAAAAAACCTTCATTGTCTCTTTTTCCTTTGAATTGATTCTTTTTTTTTTTTTTTTAAGATTTCATTTATTTATTTGACAGAGAGACAGCAAGAGCAGGAACAAAAGCAGGGGGACAGGAGAGGGAGAAGGAGAAGCAGGCCTCCCACGGAGCAAGGGAGCCCTGATGCGGGGCTCGATCCCAGGACCCTGTGATCATGACCTGAGCCAAAGGCAGACGCTTAACAACTGAGTCACCCAGGCGCCCCAAACTGATGAATTCTTGTTTAAGTATCAATAGCCATGAATGGCTTAGTACGGTACTCTTTTATCGGTTATTACATTCAGTTGCAGATCTGTAGCTGATAGCCCTAATCAAAAGGAATCTTTACTAGTGGCATTTGGGGTGCCAAAAAGAAGTAGGTTTTGCATCATGTATGTAACCATTAGTGTGTAAGACTTGCTTTATAAGCCACTCTGTTTTAAATTCAGAGCCAGAAAATTCTTCCCTGCGCTACAGGGTAAATCAGGTTCCACTAGATTTACCCTTGCAGAGAATTAAGAAACAAGATTCATCTTTTATATAATACCTTTCAAAATGATGAACGAATGTATTGTCTTCAGATTTCTCTTTCCCATATAAAAAAATTCTAGTTCTTCTATTTTTTCTTATATCCCTAATTCCAGAGGTCTCAAATATTTTCTTATAAAGAGCCAGATAGTAAATATTTTAGGCTTTGTGGGCCATATGTCTCTGCCATTGTAGTATAAAAGCAGCTATTAGCAACATGTAAACCCAAGGACTATACTCCGGTGAAACTTTATGTACAAAAGCAAGGTATGGCCCATAGACCTCAGTCTGCCTACCCCTGCAAGTACAATCTTCTGGTCTTCTTTAATTTCATTTTAATGTACTTTTATAAGTAGTAAGCAGAACCTTACTAAAGGAGCTATATCTCCATTTGGTAAACTTCCCCCTTTCCTATTTTTTTTTTCTATCTTAGGATGTTACATTGGATTTCCTGTGGGGATAAATTCCGAGCCTCCAATGAATGATGCTAATTGAATCCAATGGGCTGAAGTTTGGCTGAAGTCATTTACTAAAGCAGAGAGAGCACGACCCAAATTTAAACAAGTGAGATTTTTAAATGTCTTGATGAATAAACTGCAAAATTCTTCAGCATATGAATAAACTTCTATACTCAAATCCAGAAATGGGTAAATTTCATTGCCTAAGAGTGAAAATGATAAGGTCTTGATAAACAGACCAAAAGGCAAGCACTGCAGTACTTTCAGAGTGCAGTGCACCCTATTGCAAGGGTTCTCCCGTACCCTGTGCACAAGAACGGCACAGGGAGGAAAGAGCAGAGAATGCTCTCGAGGATCTTTGAGGAAGCCAGCAGCTCCTCCCACTTCCTCAGGTCTGTGTCTCAGTTATGCGGATGTGAACAGGGCTTTATTTGTTTGCTTGTTGGCTTTGTTACCAGGAGGATCCCTTAAAGAGTTCTAGAGGTACCGACGCCACATCCCAGGCACTGTGCCTGTGCCAGGACAAGTCATGATATTACTTTTATTTTTTTAAGACTTTTTAAAAAATTTATTTATTAAAGAGAGAGAGGGAGTGAGCAGGGGTGGGGCAGAGAGAGAGGGAGAGAGAATCTCAAGCAGACTCCATGCTGAACGCAGAGCCCAATGCAGGGCTCAATCTCACAATCCCAAGATCATGACCTGAACTGAAATCAAGAGTCACACACTTAACTGAATGAGTGACCCAGGTGCCCCCATGGTATTATTTTCAAATAATACCATTTCAGCAGCAATGAGAGCACGATCAAAGTTCTCATCCTTCTACTGGGGTATAAGAATACGCTCAAAATCTTAGATAAATACAGCCAGATACTATAGAAACACAGTATAATTAAATGTGGAAAAAGGCATGGGATTTGGAGTTAGACCTGGATTCAGTTCTTGGCCCTGCCTCTCACTGGATGGACAGATCACTTAACCCCTCTGAGCCTCACGTTGCTTACTTGTTAAATGAAGCCACTTTTCTCCCATTTTCCCCTTGTTTGAAGTGCATTAAATAAGACAGAGTGTAAAACTATCTGACACATAGTAGGTGTACAGATTACTTTATTCATTCATTCATCATCAAATGTTATAGGGTATCTTCTGTGTTCTAGACCAAGGGTCTGAAAACACTTTCTTAAAGGGCTAGATAGTAAATATTTTCAGCTTTGTGCACCACATGTCTCTGTCAAAACCACTCGACTTTGCCATTGTAGCACAAAAGCAGCCTAGACAATATGTAAATTAACTGTGGCTTTGTTCCAATATAACGTTATTTATGGACACTGAAATTTAAATTTCATATAATTTTAATGTGTCATGAAACACTATTCTTTTGATGCTTTTTCAACCATATAAAAATGTAAAAACCATTCTTAGCTTGTGAGCTGTACAAAAATAGGCAGCAGGCATTAGTGTGAAACTTGTTCCAGACACTGTCCTAGGATCTGGGAACAGAGGGCGGGACAACAGCCACTGTGCCCCAAAGGCAGGAAACACGTTAAGCAATCACACAAATAACAATGAGATTATCATCATAAGTGCTACTGGGCCAAATGTACAGTCCCCAGAATGTATATAATTTTACCACATCTATAAACTCAGGGTGTGTGAGTCTAACCTTTCTTGTTTCAGGTCTTTGAACTATAAACCAATTTATGTAGCATGGACCTCTTAAACATCCCAATCACTGTTTCCCTAGGTTTACTTTTAGTTCAATGCCCATACCATCCATCTCCAGAGAGATTTTCAGGAGCAGTTTTTTTGTCCCTGTTCACCAGACCCCTCATCACCTAGAGTAGGTCACCTCTGTGACCTCTAACCATCCGAGCTTCTTTCTGACAAGCTCTTCCTGCTGCCCACTAAAAGATCTCCTTGCACACTTCATTCCGTTCACTCCATTCCCGCCGCCCTCCGCAACAGTTTCTGTTTGATGATGTCCTGTACGTCTCTTTCTGGGCTTGGCACATACTCACATATGTGTGCGTGCATGTGCACAGGGTGTGTGAACAGAGCACATACACACTCATTCACTAGCAATTACTAAGCCACTCTTATGTCCCTGGCATGGTGCTGCCACTGGAGAGCGGGTGGTGAACCAAACAGATGTGGCCTCTGCTCTCAAAGGAGCTTGTAACTAGAGGGATTCTAATTATTTCATTAAAGGGTTACAAATGCACTAAGAATGTAAGAGAGCATCTTGGGGGGCCTTATCTGGTCCAGGGTCAAAAAAAGCCTTCTTCCACATGGCACATACACATCCCTTAGGACGTGACGAGCGCAGGGCTTCTGCCTATCTTACTCAGGTATCCTAAGCATCCTAAACAGTACCTGGCAAATAAGAGACATGCAATCAATATCTGTTCAGTGAAATAAATGAGTGGAATAAGTGTAGACTTTCTGTTGCCATTTCCACTCTGTAAATCAGAAGGCTGTACACTTGTTTTGGTTGGACTCCAGGAGTCAGAACATGTAAGCACTCATCTCTAATACGTGCATATTTACCTTTCAATCAATTATGAACATGTATTTCTGTGTAATACATTATGTATATTATAAAACACATTAAAATTGAAAAACTTATGAGACACATTTGAAGGAGAACTGTTTTTCCGATAATGATTTTAGTTAGGTGATAATCTGGGCACTGCTACAAGTAGTCCTTCCATCCTGCTCTTTGCTCTGAGCACCAAAGAACCTTCACTGGCACCCTGCTCTCACCTCTTCTTTGGGCGTCCTGCCCATTTTGCACTCAGCTTTCTGGGCCAGTGGCTGTGGCTAAATTAAGTTGCAGAAATGTTGATTTTAACGTACACATTGAAAAAGTTAGCACCTCAAAATGGTCACACATGTAAATAGCATGCAAATGAGCTCCCTGTTGCCTCCCTTTCCTTGGGCTCCCAGCTCCAAACAGCCAGTCCTGATCACAGCCCCGGACTATCCGACAGCTGCACACCAAATGCCCAGCTCCTGCCTGCCCAGCAGTCCTGCCTCTCTCGCCAGCACTGGGCGTACAGCCTTAACTCAAAACATTCTGAAGGGCTTCTCTCTTCATAAAGAATCCCATTCTAATCTGTACATTAACAAAGAGCCCTGGGTTCCGAAAGTATAATCAACACAATAAATAGAATGTTATAGAAAAATATGGTTATTTTATTTATTAATGGTGAGATACCTTTTTGCTAATAGTCTTTTGAAGACAGCAATTTGGTTGAATATGCTGCAGTTGTTTTATTTCGTTTTGTTTTACATCTGAATTGTGATACGGCATTTTAAAGGTCTCGCTTCAGGTCTTTTTCCATTTTTTTTTTTTTTGATAGGTGACTTTAGTGTTGCAATAGCTGAGAAAGATGTAGAAATCCACATGGAACAAGTACACTGGTCCCCCCTCATTCAGGGGGTATGTTCAAAGACCCCCCAAGTGGCTGCCTGAAACCACGGATAGTACTTCATTCCTATACACTCTAGAGTTTTTCCTATACATACATACTTATGATAAAGTTTAATTTATAAATTAGGCACAGTTAGAGATAAACGACTAAAGCTAATAATAAAATAAAACAAATATAACAATATAGTACAATAAAGGTTATATGAATATGGTGTCTCTCTATCTTAAAATGTCCTATTGTACTGTACTCATCCTTTTGCCTGTGATGACAGGAGATGATAAAATGCCTAAGATGATAATAGGAAGTGAGACGAATGACATGGGCACTGTGACATAGGATTAGGCTATTATTGACCTTCTGAGCATCTGTCAGGAGGATCACCTGCTTCTGGACTGTGGTTGACGGAAACCAGAGAAAGCAAACAGCAGATAAAGGGCAGCTACTGTGTATCACAGGCTGTGCTTAGTAAACCATGACACTGGCATTTCAATCTCCTTCTCCAGCTAAAAGAGGTTTGTCTTCACGTTCTGGATGCTTTTCAATGAGTTGCTAATCAACACAGATAGCTTCATACTATCAGCAGGCACAACATAAAGACCGGTTAAGAGTCATCATTAAGAACAGTAAATATAAACCCTAACTGAAGTAGTCTAAGTTTGAAATTTGGACAACTAATTTTTTGAAGGATCTGATTATACATTTCTTTACACACTGCCATTTTTTTGTTCATGAGAGTTTATTTGCAGGAATCTATAAAGACCTTAGTCTAACCAGTAGGAATTGTATTAACTGAAACTGGATGGTATTATCCTGTTAAATCCAGGCCACAGAAAAATGAAATGTGTAACAAAGATCGGAAGGAGTGAAGGCACTACTCTTAGCTCCTGCCTAACATCTGGCTCCCCGCGCCCCCCCCCAATTCCCCGCCCTCTCCCCCCCCACCCCCCCCCTCCCCGTGCCTTTCAATGCCTTGAGTGACATATGACACCTGGTCTACTGACACATGAATGAATGGTCTGAAGACCTGCCATGAAGCTGTGCTCAAATATTAGTGCAGTTTCATTAAAAAAATAAATAAGTAAAAGTAAATATAAATAGCAGTTCAAATGTTATTTCTTACATTTCAATAAACCATTTTTGCAAACTCTCTGGGGTGCATGCATCCACTTAAAAAACTATCAGCTGGTGACCCAGAGCATTGCTAAACAAAACATAAAGAAGATGAAATTTATCCCTGGCATCCCCTACATATAGTGTTCATGGCTTTGTTTTTCTCTTTTAGCACAAAACTTCCAAATTCAGCCCTTCTGATCTGATCTGCAGAGCAAAAGAACCTGATAAATTTGCAACAGTAAATATGACAAGGTAGAGGTGTTAATCCCACCAAGGGTCTTTGCCTTTGAAGAGAAGTTTCCCCAAGCAAGGAAATCTTAACGAATCACCATGCATCATACAATTTCTGTAACAGAAAAAGGGACATGGAGGTTGAGGGGAGGGGCAGCGATGGCTTCTCCAGCACCGTTCAGAACACACTCTCCGGATGACTGCCTACTGTATGGAGAACACCACCCCTGCCAAGGACCATGCAAAGGGGCATGTGGGCATCACCAGTGCCTCACAATCTGTCTTTCAGGCAACAGAAACTGCTCCTAGAAGGAACTACATACATTTGACTTCTAATTGCTGGATCCCCATGCCTCCCTGTTATCAAGCCTGTGCATTCAACCACTTTTTCCATTTGTAATGGTAATGATAAATCAACATTCAACAGAAGTTCCCAAAGCAGAAAATAAAAGAAGCTTAAACTGGTAATACTGAATTAATGCATTTTCCTGGTTACTTATAATGGTAAAGCATTATTTGCATAGTGGGAAAAATGCTAATTTTATTAAACTGCTGTTAGATAAGGCTTTTAGACTAACTTGCAGAACCCTAAAAAATTATACAGAGTGACTTGATTTGTCAATTCTAACCTCTTTGGAATCATTTGCCTGCACAGTTGCCACACTTGGAAGAAAAACCAAATCCAGAACTGACTTGTTTCCTAAATGAATTGGGAAGTTGTCGTTAAAAAGCATCTGCTACTTTATTGCATTCATGTAAAAGCATTCTTGTGCTGCTCTAACGGACTATTGAGCAGATGTTTTAGAGCACTATACTCACAGCAATACGTGTATCATAAAAAAGATAAGGAGCTACAACGTAATTAATGATTTCAGTTCCTCTATAAATGAATTTCACTTTTTAAAAAAAATGAATTTAGAGTTGTAACAAGAACTTCAACTTTTAACTCAAGCAATTTACTTGCAAGAAAGTGAACACAGAATCATTTATAGCAATAAATAACAGCCTTACACCCAACACAATGAAATCTGAGGTTGAAAGAAAGGCTTCTCCAGACCAAATCACCTTCCCATTTCCCCAGGGATCAGCCAGAAAATTAGCCACTGGACATGAACTTCTTTCTGTCTTAAATGTCTTCAAGCCAGAAGAATATACATCTTCAAGCCAGAAGACTATGTGACACTTAAAACCAAAATGAGCTAAAATTTTCTAATCATTAGCCAAAACTTTCAGACTGACAGTGGGCTTCCAGCACGGCAGGCAGGAGTCAGAAACTGCAGCAGCAACAGGAAGGCCGGGGGTGTGTGAATGTCAACAGTGACAGTTATAAAGTGGTAACCTGTTCCTCTTACTTCAATAAGATCCCCCAAATCTCAGTCACGAAATTTAAAAACAGGAAAAACAGTGTTTAATAACAACATGAAAGTCTGCAAGAATACTCTTCTTTAATCCATGATCCAGGCTGTATTTGGGGTCCACGTCTTAGAATGAATTACTCCCAGAGTAGAACTTGAGAAGAGGATTTGAATACAAGTAATCTATTTGATGAATGATTTCAGGAGCACCAGTAAGAGAGTGAGGAAGTGAGGCAGGATGGGAAAGAAAGCAATACTAGGTACATTAGTAAGCAGATTACACTGCGAGCACTGGGGCTCATTCCCACGGGAAATACACTTTACACTTGTCCTACCTAAGGGGGTTCAGAAGTTGGGATGTTTACTCACCAACTTTTTTTTTTTTTAAGATTTCATTTATTTATTTGACAGAGAGAGAGAAAGAGATTACAAGTAGGCAGAGGCAGGCAGAGAGAGAGGGGGAAGCAGGCTCCCCGCTGAGCGGAGAGCCCAATGTGGGGCTCAATCCCAGGACCCTGAGATCATGATCTGAGCCAAAGGCAGAGGCTTTAACCCACTGAGCCACCCAGGTGCCCCTGTACTCACCAACTCTTGATCTGTTACTGATTGAAGACTGCTTTGGTGTGCTAACTGCTAGAATTGCAGGGCCACCTCACATGGGAGCAGGACATGCCTTTGCCACCACAAAATGCCCTCAGACAGAGTTACAGGTGTGTGCAATAAACACTGCACACACAGGAACAGTAAATGGCATGGGGATATGGGCAGGGCTGGTGACTGCCACTGCTGATCTGAGCCAGAGCCCAACAAAAAGAGTCCAGTCTCTTAGCCATAATTCTCAAATTTAAAATTTTTAAAAATATATTTCTTTATAAGATTGGCACCAAAACTCATTTGGTGGCAAATTCTTACCTGAGACTTATATTCTTTATTTATTCTACTTCGTGTGAGTGCTGTTTAACTAAAGAAATATTAATATCTTATATGTTGTATAATATCTTATATGTATTATATCTTATTAATATAATATCTTATATGTAATAACAAATATGTTGTCCACAAGACACCAGTAGGAATGTAAAATAGTACAGAATTTTCTTTTATAAAATTATATTACTTTTCTAAAATCCCCAAAATCTGAATTCCAAAACGTTGTGGAGCTTAAGACTTGTAGAAGTACAGTTTTCTGGTGCCTTCTACCGTCCTGTTAGATTTGTCTTGAGCATTCACCAAATAGTATAGATAGAAGCATGTTAACCTCCTCAAATAAAAGTCACTGAATTAATTCCTAATCAATTGCCCAATTAAGAAATACGGAAAAAAAGAAAGGAGAAAAAAGGAAATGAAGGGGAGAAGAGGGAAAAAGCATAGGAAGAAGAAAGAGACAGAGGAAAAGAGAGTGACATACTATGATAAAAAACATACTATGATAAAAAACTAAAGATAGTTGGGGCACCTGGGTGACTCAGTCAGTTAAGCCTCCACCTCTTGGTTTTGGCTCAGGTCACGATTGCAGGGTCATGAGATGCAGCCTCAGGTCATGCTTAACCGGGAGTCTATTTGGGAGTCTCTCTCTCCCTCTCCCTCTGCCCCCTCCCCCGATTCAAGCACACACTCTCTCTCTCACTCTAAAATAAATAGATAGATAGATAGATAGATAGATAGATAGATAGACAGATAGATAGATCTTTTTTAAAAAGGCAAAAGACACCAATCAAAAGTGAGAGTTAGACTAAAACTGAACAAAACAACACCACCAAGCTTCATGCTGCTATTCTCCAATTATATTGTTGCCAAAAGACAGTTCCCAAACCTGTGTGTGATATAAAAAGATAAAGGAGAGAGAAAACAGAGGCTATGCACATAGACAAAATATACAAGACTGCTTGAGTGGGGGCGCCTGGGTGGCTTAGTTGTTAAGCATCTACCTTCGGCTTAGCTCATGATTGCAGAGTCCTGGGATGGAGCCCCACATCGGGCTCCCTGCTCCTCAGGAAGCCTGCTTCTCCCTCCCCCATTCCCCTTGCTTGTGTTTCCTCTCTCACTCTCTCACTCTCTCTGTGTCAAATAAATAAAATATTTTTTTTAAAAAAGAAAGAACTGCTCGAGGAACTTGATAATAGACAGTTATCAATATTGAAAAGAGGATCACAACCCACATATCCAGAAGGAGTAACTCACTCCTCTGTTCTGTAACCACCACTGAACTCATCAGCTGAAACTTTTTGTAATCCACATCTGTGCAAGAATAGTCTCCTCTTCGCCATGAGAACAAAAGCTTTCTCCGTATTAAACTTGGCTTAATACAGAGGTCTCCCAGAATATCTTCACTGATTAGCTTTATCAGTCTAATGCCTGACCAAAACTCCTTAACAATGGAATTTTACAATTATTGTATTTGTATGTGCAAGTCTCTGTGACCTGGGCTTATTATGTTTTGGCAGCCACAGTTCCTAGTAAAGCTTTTCAGCTATGTGAGTATTTTTATTCATCAGGATTCTTAAAAGCCCTCTCTTTACCATGGTCCATTGTGTTGCATAGTCTTAAAATTCCCACTTCAAATACTAAAACTTTACATCTTCAAAAACTACCCCCAGGAAAATCAAAACCCAACTCAAAGGTAAAGATTTTTTAAAGTATGAATATCAATAAAGATCTCAGTATTTTTAAAAAGGTGATCTAAATGAAAAAGTCCATGTAAAACATTTAGGACATTGCTTATCATATAAGAAAATAAGACTGTTAGATTATTGTTATTATTATTAGTTGGGTGGTAGAGTAATATGAAGCTTTGCTTTAAAAAGAATAATCCAGGGTCACTTGGATGGCATGTTGGTTAAGCATCCAATTCTTGGTTTCAGCTCAGGTTGTGATCTCAGGATTGTGAGATGAGCCCTGCATCAGGTTCCACGCTTAGTACAGAGTCTGCTTGAATTTCTCTCTCTCTCTGCCTCCAACCCTCCCCCTGACACACATTCTCTCTCTCTAAAATAAATAAAATAAATCTTAAAAAAAAGGAAGAATCTGGAAATACACTGAAGCATGGATAGGAACTTAGAGAAGACCTGGTAAGATAAGATAAGTTAGAAGACTATTTAAATAGAATGATCCTCAAGAGAGGTCATAAGAAATTAAAAAAAAAAAAGTTGGGGGAGGACGCCTGAGTGATTCAGTCAGTTGAGCTTCAGACTCTTGGTTTAGGCTCAGGTTATAACCTCAGGGTCATGAGATACAGCCTCATTTTGGGCTCCACCCTCCGCCAGAAGTCTGGCTTTCTCTCTTTCTCTCCTTCAGCCCCTCCCCTCACTCACGTGTGCACTCTTTCTCTCTCCCCCCACCAAATAAATAAATAAATATTTTTAAAAAATAGTTGGGAACTCTATTGAGAATGAAGGAACAAATGAGAAAGATGTTCCAAGAGTATTATTTATCTGTGTAAGCAAATTACTATTAGATGTAAGGGGCCAATAACAAGCCCATTCATTTAATACCAAGGTTTTGAGCTTAGATCACTGAGAAGATGATGATATCATTAACAATAAAAGGACATTAGCAGCATGTACTATTTTGGAAATGCTGATTAAAGATCTGGATTCTATGGGCCACTGAATTTGTAGGCAAAAATCTAAAGAGAGATGGGGGCTGTAGAAATGGCTTTAATAATAGTTACCACTATTTGAATATTAACTGTATATATGTATACTATATGTGTTATATGTATACTATAAACTATGCATGCTGATGTGAGAAGCAATTTTATGCAATAAGGTATTTTTATTTTATCCAAATTGAGTCCTAATAATCTCAGCCATACAATGAGATCAATTAGTAAGAGGTAGAACTAGAATTATGCCCATGTATACAACTTTAAAGCTTGGATAGATTTTGAATCTGACTCATCAGCATAAAAAGAATAGCTGGAACAACTGTAATGGATGAAATTTCTAATGGAAAAAATGACAAGGCCAAGGAAACATACTGAGGAATGCCAAGTGTCAGAGAAAGGAAGAGAAGAAAAGCTAGCAATGAGAATAACTTCACAAAAAAGCAAAAAGATAAAGATTACATGGAGGTTATAGAAGGAAAAGCTTCCAGCAGATCACGGTCAACAACCCTGGATGTTACAGAAAAATAAATGATAGTCTGAACAGATAATCTGAGCTGATGTTTCAGCTGTCCCTCCTGTCTTTTAAGAGAGTAATTTCAAAGCATAATGGAAGAAAACGCAAAACTGTAGAGAGTGGTACAGAACTGTTGAGGAAGTGGCGAGGAACTGTTAGGTATCAATAACAGAGAATCCTTATAAGAAGTTACATTCAAAGATAACATATAGGAAGCTTGAGGGGACACCAATGTCAAAGTAAGGGCTTTAAAATATATACATGCAAATCTGGGTTTATCTGTAGGCTACATGGAATAAGTCAGTAGAGAGGGAGAAACTTAGGATGCTAAGAGAGCTGCTAACTTGGTGACAAAACCAGAAGATACCTTAGCAATGAAGTAAGGAGAAAGTGCCTAAGAGATCAATCTACAAATAACATATATATATTCTAGGTGGAAAAACCTATGTGAGGGCTTTGGTATTTGGTATTTGGTATAATATACATGACAACCATAATATAAGAGATGGTGAGGGATGTGATAAATGGATATATATATAACTGCAAGGTTTCCACATTTTATGTAAAGTGGTATAACATTAACTTTAAATAAGTTACAAAAAGTTAAGTATGTATGCTCATAAAATGTATCACTCATAAAATGATGCACAAGTATATCCAAAAGTCAATAGATAAAATGAGATTCTAAAAATTCATCTAAAAGAAGGCAAGAGGGCGCCTGGGTGGCTCAGTTGGTTAAGCGACTGCCTTCAGCTCAGGTCATGATCCCGGAGTCCTGGGATCGAGTCCTGAATCAGGCTCCCAGCTCCTCAGGGAGTCTGCTTCTCCCTCTGACTTTCTCTCCTCTCATGCTCACTCTCTCTCTCTCAAATAAATAAATAAAATCTTTAAATAAATAAATAAATAAATAAAAATAAAAGAAGGCAAGGAAGAAGAAACAAAGGAACAACAACAACAACAACAAGGAGGTAACAGAAAAAATTATTGATTTAATCAGTCATAGTCTTACATTAACTATCAATGTACTAAACACTTCAATTAAAAAGCACTAATAATCAGAATGGATTTTAAGAAAACAAGGTAGTCTTTGTCTACAAGAGAAAACTAACTAGGTAGAAAAAGATAGATCATAACAATAGCAGAACAATAAACATTAAGTCTAGAGTAAATACATGGTACACATATTAATTCAGATAAAAAGACTAATACAAAGAGTATCACTGAAGATAAAGAGTGATACTTCATAATGTTGAGTCAATTTTTCAGACAGACATCAGTCATAAATGTATATGGACCTAATGACATGGCCTAAAATTATCAGAATTAAAAGAAGAAATAGAGAAATAATCATAGTTAGAAACTTTAGCTCTGCTTTTTCAGCAATTGATAGAAAAGCGAAACAAAAATTTAGTTACTAAATAAAGAATTACTTAACTTACATTTATAGAATAGTGTACCACCAGAACTGCAAGATATTATTTTTTTAGAGAGGGGTAACGGGTAGAGAGGGAGGGGGAGAAAGAGAGAGAATCCCAAGCAGGCTCCACACCCAGTGCAGACCCTGACACAGGGCTCAATCTCACAACCCTGAGATCATGACCCGAGAGCCAATCAAGAGCCAGATGCTTAACCAACTGAGTCACCCGGGTGCCCCTATTTTTAATAACACACTGTACATTAACCATAATAGAACATATGCTTGGCCATTAAAGAAGTCTCAATAAATCAAGAAGGACTGAAAGTATTCAGGGTATCTCTAACCACATTAAGATTAAGTTAGAAATCACTGAAAATAAGATATTTAGGAAAACCCTAATTATTTTCAATTTAAACAACAGATTTCTAAATAATCCATGGGTCTTGGGGCACCTGGGTGGCTCAGTGGGTTAAGCCTCTGCCTTTGGCTCAGGTCATGATCTCAGGGTCCTGGGATCAAGCTCCGCATGGGGCTCTCTGCTCAGCAGGGAGCCTGCTTCCCCCTCTCTGCCTACCTCTCTGCCTACTTGTGATCTCTCTCCTCTCTGTCAAATAAATAAATAAAATCTTAAAAAAAAATTCTATAAAAAAAATAATCCATGGGTCAAATTAAAACACCAGAAAGGTTATTATAAAATATCTCATACTTAAAGATAATAAAAATACGATATAAAATTTGTGGGATGCAGCTAAATCAGTGCTTCGAGGAAAAATTGTAGCTTTAGGTGCTAATATTAAAAAAGAAGAAAGCTCTAAAATTAGTGACCTGTTTCAACCTTTAGAAGAGCAAAGTAAACCTCAAGCAAATAAAAGGAAAGAAATGACAAAAATCAGAACAAAATCAAGGAAATGAAAAATAGACAAGCCAAAGAAAAAAACAAGCCAAAAATTGATTCTTTGAAAAGATCAATAAAACTGATATATTTCTAGTGAGACTGACATAGAAAAACACTACGAAAATCATCAAAACCAGAAATGAAAAGGGATTATCACTAAAGATTCTACAGACATTAAAATAGTAAGAAAATGTTATGAACAACTCTGTGTCAAAAATTTTACAATTCAGATAAAACGGTTAAGATCCATGAAAGAACAGTTAACAAAATTCACTTAAAAAAGTAATAATACTAAATAGCTCTATATCTTTAAACGATCTGTTTATAGTTTAAAATCTTCTCACAAAGGAAACTGCAGACCCTCTATATTTTTTAAATAGCTGTACTGTCTATAATCACACCCCTTACTAAGAATTTTGGATTATAAAAACACATGTAAGAATGATCCTTAAGTCAGAAGAGATTACCCTGAGGGAAGGAAGGAAAATTTTTAATCTTAAGCATAAATTTTATATATATTCATTATTATTTTCCTTTTTTTTTTTTTTGGAGGTGTCTCAAGTACGCTACATTTGCTGGAATCTCTGGGCATTTTGCCCAATTTAGCTTTTTTTCTTTTTTCTCATCTGTTCAGTATTTTTCTGGGTATATTGTGACTGATACTTTTAAATGAAAATTTAGCTTTGCCTCCTCATTTTTACGCCCCCATAAAACTTGAATTATGACTGAGACTAAAAGAGAGCATTAGGCAAGAAACATTTTCTGCACAGTCCACATATATTTTAAGTAAAGGACACATCAAAGTTGAACCCTCGAAAGAAATTTTTTAATTAGCTTAATTAGTAATGATTGTGCTGAAATCAAGTGTATCAGTAGAAGAAACCCTTTAAAGCATAATAGGCTTTAATAACAAAAAAACCTTACAGGTTATTAATTTCTATACCATACCCTAATTTAATCCTCTTTAGATGGCTTCAAGTTTTGTACTTACCAAAATAAATCCCCAAATTCAAATAGTAACATACTTATTGATAACATTTTCTACAAACATACAAAAAATTTATCTGCTGGATATACTAAAAACCATCTATGGGCATAAGGGGAATAAAACAAGAGGTAGATAGTTTATTTTTAACTCAATCATTTCCTTTTATTTTAACAAATGTTTGGGTTTGGATTAGGCTTTACAAGCTCCACCCCCAACTTCTATTTGTAAAAAGCAATCTATATATAAAGCAAAAATATCCAAAGGAAACTCAGTCTGATTCACAGCTTTGCAAAGGGCCCACTCTATTATGTAGGTTTACCTGTGAGCAGACAAATTAGAAAATGTGTGAAGAGGGCATTTGTGTTCCATGACACTCAGTGGCTGCTGTTGGCAGGGACACAGAACTAAAGCAATCTATGACTGCCTTAGGAGTTTCCATGATACCCCCCAAGTTCCAATTCCTTTTACCAAGATGAAGAATTAACTATAAAAGAACTGGGGACATGACCCTTTCAGGAAAAGGGCTCTGGGATGGTATAACCCATCCCAAATGGGTCCATGTTAGGGTTACTCCTTACTCCTAGGTCCACGTTAGGGTTATTGAATCCTATTTTTTGAATGCAATTTTATCAAATATTTTGAAGTCTTGTGAGCATAGTTCATAAGATTTTCAAATAAATTCAGGGCAATAAATATGGATCTTCCTACCAGAAATACTGTAACTCTTTCAGCCTAAATGGGCAGATAACACTCCTACTCCCTCCATCCTGGTTCAATCTGCTAGACCTCCAAACCGTCTTTACTGGTTCTTGTCCTAAATCCTGGCAGAGTTATAAATTCTTCTGGGCCAAGTACTTAGTTTTCTGTTCAGCCATAGGAGATAAAAATGTTGTCTAGAAAAGAGAGTATACTACCAACAAAGAGCAAAATTTGTTAGAAGAAAGAGTTGGGGCTAATAAAAACAAAACAAACAGAGAACGTGGAAGCAAGTATTCTTTTTCATCTCTTATCTACCACCAAAATCAATCTCTATCAAGAGCTTTTCCCCCCACTTTTCAGAGCCTTTGCCACAGGCTCTGAAACTTTCTGCTGAGCTAGTGGTTCCATAACATCTACGCCGTTATTGAAGACGTTCCCAGAACCTGGCCAAAAAACATCAGTGGACCCAACCTGCTTACCAATGATCCAGGTTAGTTTCTGCCACATAAAACAACTGACGAGGAATCACTAGGCTCTACATTTTATATAAACTGCAATGAGTCAGACATTTTTGAAACATTAGGTAATTTCTAAGTCTTGTCAACAATCAATCTTTCAACCTAAACTCACTAATCATCTAGTGGATGCGCAGTACAATACTAATGAGTTCTATTTACAAAGAAATCTGTCCTAGTATAGGAGTAGCAGCCCATCCAATTTATGAATTCAGAGTTACCAAACAAATCTTCATGAGGACACATACATATATATAATAAGCCGTGAATTCCTAAAGCCAAATAATTCTTCAAGTGTTTCTGTTTCCAAAGAATATTTTTTCTTTTTCTTTTTTGTTCTATTAGTTCTGACTATTTGAATGTTAAGGAATTATTCTATTGCTAAAATAATTTGTTTTTCCAAAGAAAATCAGGAGAATAAAAGCAAAATTGTGATCTTTATTGTTGTTTTAAAAAAGTCACAGTAACTCAGAAAGCCTTACAAATCAGACTTACAGCTTGCCCTCTCTACCACACACTTTAGTATGCATTAATATCATAATAATATCCTTACACATTAACAATAATTTATAACGGCTAGAAATTCATTTGTCTTTTAATTGCTTTATAAGTATTTTCATGATTGAAAAGTAAAATTTATTCAAGTAAAAGAAGCAGTGGACCATGAAAATTTGAAGAGGAAATCAGTTTAGGACATACACTTCATCTAAAATAGAAACTTCTTTCCAAATTTTGGTCCTTTCTTCTTGCAGTTCGTACTAAGGTGACAATCTTAAGGCTTTATTAACTGAACAATACCAACCAGTACAGAAGGAATTTTATTTGAATTTCATATGCATAAGGTAGTTGAAAGTCTCCCAAGTTTAAAGCAAGTACTTTGACTATTATTAATTAAAGAGTTCAAACTTGAATTCTAAAGCAAAACAAAAAATAGAATACTTCAGGAAT
This sequence comes from Nasua narica, assembly GCA_028533885.1. Taxonomy (NCBI): domain Eukaryota; kingdom Metazoa; phylum Chordata; class Mammalia; order Carnivora; family Procyonidae; genus Nasua; species Nasua narica. The sequence goes on along the minus strand of CM052809.1, from coordinate 54,827,071 downwards.
CCCTGGCATTCCTATAACTCTTCCAGGGATTCAAAGTTCACTAATACTGTATCCCAAGACATATTCCTCTTTAAAATTTTGTCCTCACCTCCCTTTGATGCAACACTACCCCCTGATTTTTCTCCTAAAACTATGGACATCCTTCTCAAGTTGCTTTCATTAACTCTTCTTTACTTAACTTTTAAATATTTGTTTCCTCCAGACTTCTTTCTTCAGCCATAATAGCCTCACTTTACTTACTCTTTCTATTAATCTCAAATATTCCATGGCTTTCAGGTTTTTCTTATATCCCAAATCTGAATCTCCTACCAAAATCACTCTTTTGAAGTTTAGATAAATTCACATCTCCAACGTCTCATGGCACCTCAGTTCAGTGTGTCCAAAACATAATCTGTTATCTTTTCACTGAAACTGCTCATTCTCACATATTTTGTGTCTTATTTAAAGGTATTAAAATTCATCCAGAAGGGTTGTGGTATTTATTAAAAATTTACATTTGGAAATAAAAATGTACTGAATTCATGAAGCTAGTCTGTTGGCCAGCAATTATTAATTTGAGTTGATTATTATGACCAGGTACTATGCCAGGTGCTGGGGAATAGAGACAAAAGCAAGAAAGACAAAGTCCCTTCCCTCAGAAGATTAGTTCAATATAGAAAACAGCCATTAAATAGTTACAAGTATAATTAATTTTTACATTAATTACAATTATAATGACAAAGGAAAAAATAATCAGCCCAATCACCCAAAGCAGAAAAGTTGAAAATATCTTCAATAGTTTTCTTTCCTTCACACTCAATTTCTAATTAGTGCCTAGATCTTATAAGCTCCATCTCTGAAATCCTTCTGATTTATACCTTTCTCTCCATCATTACTATCTTGCTCATTTCAGGGCTTCATCATCTCTTTCCTTTAACTGGCCTCTCTGACTGCAACTCTCTCTTTATGTTCCAGTCATGACACTGTTATCTTTCTACAATATAGCTGTAATGGTATCACAGTCTTCCTAAAAATAATGTATGAGTCCTATAGAGTATAAAGCCCCAGATCCATGGTTTTCATGGTTTTCACTGGCCAGCCTTCACTTGCCTTTCCAAACTCATTACATCCCTCTCAGTCCCTTGCACCCTAGTCTCTAGCTGCATCCCAACTGCATTCTCTCAGAACTTCCTTTTCAAGTACTCAGTCTCAGAGAAATAAAACTGGCTGGCCGGCTTTGGATTCCTGGTTCAAGTTAAGATTCTAGAGGCCCAGCAAAATCATGCCAGGAAAAGTCCCTTTACTTGATGCGGTAGGTCAAGGAGCGGCATGGTTACTAAAGGCAGTGTACTTTGAGAGTGCCAGGTCAGACTAACAGTACAGAGCGCACTCAGGTCAGTTATCTAAAATGAACACAATGTCAACCACGATACGATGAATAAAACCAGATAGGACAAAGGTTGAAGAACGAAAAGTATCTGGAACGGATAATGGGAAAATGAAAGCAGAAGTATTCGGTTCAAAGCTAAGGACAGAGAACATCAATGGATTTTGCAAAATCTGGTTCTCACAGTTGCCAATATGAGTACGGGCAATTTTCTTCAAGATTGCTCTCCAGGAAAACTGTCTGTCACACAACTCTGTTCTGTTTCTAGCTAATCCTTTTCTCCCAGGGTCTTTTGCATATGCTTCCGGTACAGCAATCGGCATACTCAATCACAACTAGTTGCTTACAGGTCTGTTTACTCAGCCAAGATACGAATATCATGAGGGAAGGACTATGTCTTATTCATCCTTTCATCCTCAATGGGAAGACATAGTAAGTTTGTGAAATTAATGAATAAATATAATGAAGTTATGAGTGAACAAATGAGGATAGTAGTCCTAATTTAATGGTACCTAATTAAGTACCAATATCTCCTATTAAACACAGAAATGGACTTCAGGAGCTTATTGCTCTTGATTGTAGAATAATGTGGATACAGGAGGAGAAAAATACTTTTTCTTGACTTTAAAGAATTCAGAAATATGAGTCAAAAAGATATTCACATAGCTCAAGAAAGGTGCAAGTAAATACAGTTAGAAAATTATCATAGTGTCAATATGATGTCGTTCAATAATGTCTTGTTTTGCTTTGAAATAGTTATGTCATAGTGAGGCGATGGTATAACACACAGTCTACTCACTGGTTTATTCCTAAGCACTAATGGCTTAGTTGCTGAAGCCATCCTCTCCCCAACATTCCTAGCAGGAAATGTAAAACACACACACTTGTGATATACATATAAAATGTATGCTATGTGGCCATTCATTCACTGATGAGAGAAATTCCTGCTTACTAATAGCCCTGATACTGGAAATATAAGTGCAAATACAATTCATAAATTATGTTCATAAAATAAATTTCATTTTATAAATATTTTTCTCTACTTCAACTAATAACCAATTTAACCAAATATTTGCATCATTTGAATAATCATAATTATTATCTACTTATCTCAAAATCTTCTTGAGAACATACAAAATGAAATTTTATAATCTTTATGGTACATAACTCAATGCCAACTACCCTTTGGAAATATAATATGAATTTGATAACACTTAGAAATAAATGGGTTGATTTGATGACCTCAACAGCTCCTGATAAATAATTTTATATTAAAGAATTATTTTATATTAAGTAAAATTATTACTTTTTATTAAAGAAAAAGAGACTATCAGGTATAATGCAACAAGAATTTCACAAAATTCACAATTTCACAAAGAATATTCACAAGAATATCAATATGGCTATATGCCAAGTTAGCAAACCTGCCCTTAAACTACACAGCCGTCTCCCAGCAATAATTAGCAGTCAGCACCCTTATTTTCTACACAAACTATGCTCTCAGTCTTTTGGCTGGTCCCATGTTGTATCTATGCCAAATATCTTAGGGAATTTGACCTTGCTTCTTCCTCTCTTGAATCCGCAACTGCTACTGTTCCTCTGGTTTCCCTCCCAAGCTACTATCTGTATTCAGCCTTCAGATCTGGATCCTATAACATGCCAAACTGATCCAACACGCCATAAAAGACTACTCTCTGATGACCTATGCACCCAGCTCTACTACCAGTAGAGTGCCCAACAGCCACACGTGGCTAGTGGCTACCATACTGGATGGCAAAGATCCAGAATATTTCTCCCATTGGTAAGTAAACAGTCATATGATACACATTTTATATCAGTGTAAGAAATTCTATTGGGTCATGCTGCTCTAGAATCTAAAGAGAAGTTATACCTATGCACCAATCAGACCATCTCTTACTTCACAAGACTTAGAAAACAACTCTCACTGTAAACCTAATGTACAGAATCCGTGAGAGCTCAGGAGAGCCATCCAAGACCAACTAGATCGTTATGGGCCCAAGGTCCTTAGATATGGCTTCTCAAAAACACTGACCAGCACAATGCAACCTACAAATGGCCTATGTCCCCAAGGTTTATTTGTATCTTGTTTGAACTTGAAACCATTTTCTTCAGGTTCCCAGGCTAACCGTAAAATCCCAATTAACTCAAAACATGGCTGAACTTTTATACAATGAATAGTGGGGGAAAAAAGACAATTATTGCTATTGTGTACTAGCCAGGAAACCAAATAATTATGCATAATGTAATTTCTGTATGTAAAAGTGCTCTTCAGCATAGAGAAGGAGAGAAAAGAGTGTCATTAGAAACATGCCCATTTCTTCCACAGTGAGGAAGCAGTAACGTTGGAAGACATTTTATTTGGGAAGAGCCCTCCCCAGGCTGAGGTAAAACAGACAGTCATCTACGTGGGATATTTGTAAATGAAGCATTATAAATAAAAATCACACATTCCAATAAAGGTAACTCCTTAGAACTTATTTAAACTAATCAATATAAAGGCTTTGCCTGATTATTCCCTCTTACATCACAATCTCAAAGGAAAATTTCATATAATGTAGGATTGGTACAGCTCTTTCAAATCTTAACAAGGATAGAAATTATAGACTAAAAAGATGATTATATTTGACAATAATTATTTTTTTAATTATTTATGTCAAAAAACACTGCAAATCAAGTTAAAATACAAAAAGCTAGGCAAAATACTTGTAATATCCACAACAAAGTGCTAACATCCTTCAAAAATAAAGAATCCCAAACCAGTAATAAGTGAATACCTTAACAGCAAAATGGACAAAGAATAAGCAACTTATTAAGGAGAAATACAAATGACTACGTAAACAGAAAAATTTTCTAACTTCACTGATAAACCAAGAAATACAATTTAAAATAAAGAAATATTTTTTATTCCTATCAAACAAGCAAAAAATGTAATTTTAATTGGTAATCTAATAACTCTAACACTCACTCTTAGAGAGAGACTTGCTAGAGAGAGCACAACTATTGGCACCTCTAAGGTACAACCACTGTCTTTCTCAGCCCCCAAGAGAGAATGAATATAATGCACTCAAAGTAAGTCTTCCCCCCATTAAAAATGCAAAATGCATCACATAAATGCAAAATAGCATCCTCAATAGTTATGGTGGAAAATTTTATTAAAATAGGGAAAGGGCATGAAAAACTAAAAAACTTTACTTTTTATGTAATATTACTTTATCTCTATTATATTTCACATTAAGGCATTTTAAAGCCTTTTTAGTCTGCTAGTCTGCATCTTCTCTGCAATGCTTCTTGGCATTGACTCATTAAGTATTCTTCATCTGATTCAAGGCAAAATATGCTTCTGATCAAATATGCACTCACATGCTCTTTGGCAAGCTACAAACCAAATTAGAAAAATCATAAATCTGGTGCTAAATGTTCTGGAGGGATGGTATATGCTATACCTTCCTTATCAGAAAAGCACACATATGGATTGCAATATGTCAACAAACTGCGTCTGTGACTTTTCTCACTGCTAATTTTAAAAATCATAGAAAGATCAATAAAATAAACTATATTACTATATTTGGATTAATAACTAACAAACCTATCTCCTTACTTCTCAAATGGAAATTATTCAAAATTACTTTGAAAGACACTTGAAATGTACTTGAAATGTACATTTTAATAACTGTATCTGCATAAAAGTTAAAAATAAATACATTTGGTATCCCAAGGCTGGTACCAATTTTAATATCACTAACCGCTTACACATATGGTTCTCCAAAGAAAGTTTGCTGTTAAATAGCCTATAAACTCATACTGTCACTTTGAATATGCCCCTTCATTTAACAAAACCTTCAGTTTCCCTATTTACATCAACAAAATGACATAACAAAAATGATCGTCACTAACCTTTATCCATATAGGCAAATGTGTATATTCATGCCAGTTCTGTCATTTCACATGAAAACCATTTTAAAATTTTTTTTTTAATAATTATAGCATTTGTGTTCAGTAAACCAGGTACGAAGTAAACAAAATTCTTTGGAATTTTGGAATTCATAAGGAATCAGGGTCTAAAAATATGATTCTGTATATGATCATCTAGTAAAATGAACAAAGATTGAATTTTGCAAAATGATGCTTAGGAATACAATTAGCCTATAAAAGAAGAAACCTTTCTATTTAAGTAATAAAATGCATTAATCAAAATTCTACTATATATAAGACTATCAAAAATTACTTTAAAAAATCTAAAACAATCTACTATCATTAAAGTATTTATACAAAAGATTCTAAAATTTTCAAATACATTTCATAAAATAATGGCGAGCAAACACTAATTTTAGAAAATTCATTACAATTATTACTTAGTAAATATTTATTTCAGGAACAGTACACACATAATTCTGAGCTATGCACTATGAAGAACAGAACGATGTATAAAATATCCTTCCTGGACTTATCAAGGAAAAAACAATTTAACACCAACAATAAGACATAAACATCTTGGAATGGAATTTCACAGCTTGAGGGATATTCAAGTTTATTTAATCCAATATATGTAACTACTCATGAAAAATCTTGTGTTCTAAAGAGGAAAATGTCTTTCTGATTTCTTAAATGTTCGCCTTTATAGGAGGGTCTGGGTGGCTCAGTCGGTTATGCATCCGACTCTTGATTTCCACTCAGGTCATAATCTCAGGGTTGTGAGGTGGAGCCCCCCAGTGGGCCCCACAGTCAGCGGGAATCAGCTTGTGATTCTTTCCGTCGGCCTCTCCCTCAATTTGTGCACACCTGCATGCATGCTTTCTCCCTCTGTCTAAAATAAATAAATAAATCTTAAAAAAATGTTCACCTTTATGTCTACATAAAATGATTATGTCTTGTCTTCTCCTGAACTACTCCACATATAAAATGACTCTACATACCCTTTACACACTTTTCTTTTGTAGGATTGATTTTATCCTAAATAAAACACACATACACATACAACAAACATCTACCATCATTTGTTGTGAATATCTTACCTGCTATAGTTTTTCCTTTAACATTATTCCTATTTTGCTGTTGTTTTTTCTTTCCTTGTTTTTTTTTCTTTTCGATGCAGAAAAAACCATAGACCATTTCTCTATGGTTTCTTTTTTCTTTTTTAAAAGATTTTATTTATTTACTTATTTAAGAGAGAGAGCACGTGAGTGGGGGGTTGGGGGGCACAGTGGGAGGGGTTGGTGGGGAAGAAGCAGAGGGAAGAGGGAGAAAAAATCTGAAGCAGACTCTGCACTGAGTGTGGACCCCAACACAAGGCTAGATCCCCTGACCCCAAGATCAAGACCTGAGATGAAACCAAGAGCCAGGCACTTAACCAAATGAGCCACCCAGATGTCCCTTCTTCACGGTTTCTAACTTAAGGCCATTCTTAGAAAGATTACAGGGTCACCAGTGTTTTCATTTACTAGTTGTATGGCTCATTCAAAACTTTTAACTATTCAGTCCATCTGGGATTTTATTCTTGGGCATACTGTGAAATAAAGTTTCAATTTAATCCATTTTCCATGTGCTTATAATAGCATTAAAGTTGAATAGAGGATACCAAAAAAATTTTTTTTACGGGAAGAGAAAAGAGAAGAAAAAAATGTGATTCACACACAAAACCAAAAACAATTAAGGCAGCATCAGATTTCTCTACAGTAACTTTCAATACCAGAGGACAACTGACCAGTGTTTGCAGAGTTCTGAAGGAAAGAAACCATGTCCCAAGAGCAGTCTGCCTAACCAAGATGACAGCACAGAATAAATACAACAAAGGCATTCCTAACATGAAACAACCACCTATGACACATTCATAAAGAATTCTACTTAATGATGGAAGCTAGACAACTAAAATATAAATCAAAATTAAAATTTAAGGGTGAAAAAGCCAAGGTAAAAAAAACACAGTGAGGACTTAACTCTAGCTAATTATATTCCAGTTAAATACAGAACTAGAATTAAACAAGTATAGGCCTTAATTACAAACAGAATATGAATGCTATAAAGTTCAAATTGGTAAAAATAATGTGTAACAAACAAAAATAGGGAGAGGACAGGAAGGTGGAGTATATATGTACATCATTCAAAACAGATCATGTGTAAGGTCTGAATAGAAATTTGCACTTTAAAATCATGACTCGAACCTCATGTTTCCCAAAATCTTTTTAAGGGTCTTCCAAAATTTATACTACTTGTAGAGAAGTACCTATTTGGAAGTTCTATAATTCTTTAAGTACCTTTTAGTTTCCTTTCCTTTTTATACATTTAAGTAAAAATATATTTAATCCTTTAGAGAGAAGATAGAAGGGAGAGAGGAGGAAGTAGAAAGGTAAGGAAGGTGTATTTCTAGCTAATATATTATGGTGGTTATCTGAGGGGTAATTTTTTAATTTCTTCTACGTATTTTAATATCTATAACAAACTTATACAAAAATAATAGTGATTTTTTTCTCTGTTATCAAAAATCAAATTTAAAAGTAGACATAAAATGAAGATAAGTAATCAAGGTTACAAGGGCATTGTACATCTTTCAGAAACTACAGAATTATGTTTGACCTACAAACAACACACCTGGATATCAAGGTCATAGTTCATAGATTTTGAGCCAAGATCATCTGGGATCGTCTAGCTTCTCGTAAGCAGAGTTGTGAGGTAGAAGTCTATTTTGTATTTTAGGACACAAACTAAAGTTCTGTGCATGTTTAGGAAGTCTGATCCTCCTGAGTAAACAAATCCGATGACCGCTGCTCAGTTCCCATCTTCAGCTGTCCTCCACAAGAAATGACTCTGCTAAGACACCTTCCTTTACACTCCAGACAGAGGCTTCAGTGAGTGCCTTCCACACGGCGGCAATGCAAATATTGTTGAGTGACGAATGGGCATTCTCCTGACTGCTCTCATCTCTGTCAGCGTCTCTGCAGGCTTCTGCCCACGCTTCTTTCTTTCCCTACCCGCCTACACACAGGCATCCCCCAAGGGTGGTTCTCACTTCACTCCTCTTCTCAGTCTAATTTCCTTGAATTATCTCATCCACTCTCAAACTCTAGCTCTGGCTCCTCTTCTGAGCTCCAAACCTAAAATGGGAAGTATGTGCTCGATATCTTTACAAAGATGCCCTCCAGCATCCTGACTTTGACATGCCGAAGTTGAATTATCTTCCACCTGCCCCTCCCACCCCTGGACTATCTCTCATCCTTCTTGCCAACCAGCATCTCCCCTGATGTCTCCAAAGCAGGCAGTGGCAACATATTTGGCCTCCTGGTCACAGAGAATAAGAACCTGGGAGTTGTCTTCAACTTCTTTCTTGTCCTGTATCTACTCCATACCTCCATGTCTCTCACACACATTCCATCCTTCCTGCCCACACTGACATCATCTAATGCAAAAACAGCACACTATGATGAGAACAATAGCAGGTCTATACTCAAAAGACCTAAGATTTGAGCACCAGCTTTGGAATATGCTTTGAGACCTTATACACATTGCCTAACATGTGTCTGGTACAAATCTTTAAATCACAGGATAACTCTAAGGGATGCATATACACACATATATAGTTTAGGAACAGTATTATTGTATATACTGTATGTGTGTGAATATACACATTTACACATAAGTATCTATATAAACACATGCACACACACAAACATGTATGGTATGTATACAAACACAAATGGAAGACATTATTATTATTATCTAGGCTGTTATAATATCTCATCTGATCTTGGACAAAAATGTTCAATTTTAGGGGCGCCTGGGTGGCTCAGTCATTTGAGCATCCGACTCTTGACTTTGGCTCAGGTCATGATCTCAGAGTCTTGAGATTGAGCCCCGAGTGGGTTCTGTGCTGAGCATGGAGCCTGCTTAAGATTCTCTCTCTCCCTCTCTCTCTCCCCACCCCCACTCATAAGCATCCACTTGCCTTCTCTCTCTCAAAAATAATTTTTAAAAAATTCTCAATTTTAATACCTCAGTTCTCCGGGAAACCTTTTACCCTGAATGAAGGATTACTTTATTAAAACATCATATTTTTCCCTTTAATGGTCTGCAGCTTGTTCTCCTTTGCCAAAAGAATAAAACCAAAACTCCTTAGCATGAATTTCAAAGTGCTCCTTTATCTGACCCCACCTTAGCTTTCTGACCTCATCTGCTACCATGTTCTATCAAGGAACAGCCCTATAATTTCCTTTCCCCAAATACACCCTGCATTTATACTGTTTCCTCCAGTCTGGAATTTCTACTTTGAAACTTCTCTTTCAAGGTCCAATTCAAGCATCACCTTCTCAAAAATACCTCCACTGATCCTCATCAAGGTAGGTACCCATATTTTACCTTGTAAATAGAAGGATCTTGACAATTCTCTCTTCAACTAGATTATAAATTCCTGAAGAACTGAGACAATGGTGTATTCACTTTTGACTCTGGTACTTGTGAAGTCTAATACACAGTATATTACACTTTTAACAAACGTGTGTAGAACCAAATTGCACAAATAGGCTCTTTTAAGTCTTTTAATTTCAAAGAAGAATTAGAAGCATATAAAAAATTAAAACTATATTATATGCTGGAAATGTATAACCAATAATTAACTAAGTGTAGGTAGTTTTTTTAATGAAATGGTGGAAAAAAGTTTCAACTACATTATTAAGCTTCAAGCTAAACAAAAATATTGTTTGGTGCTCCCTCTGCTGGCTTTGCAGCAGCAAGTTAGGAATGTTGAACAATAACACTACAAAGAAGTAAACATAGATTCAACTCATCTGCTCCCTTCATATACCTCCTACAAATAACCAGAGTTGAAATTTTTAATTGAGTTCATTTGGAAGTAACCCTATCTGCCAAAGAGTGGGTCTAACAAAATTGTTTATAAAGAGACAAAACTGATCTTACAATTTCAGTGGTAATAATTCAGTGGTAAGAATTCCCATTTATACCTTTTTTGTTTTTTTGTTTTTTAGTTAAACCACCTATTTTATGTATAAGCAATTTTAAATGTTAGCTAAAACTACTGAGAAGCAAAGTAGGATGAGATCTTTTGTTTTCAAATTAATTTACAGTTTTTAAAAACCGATGAGGAACATAAGGGGTTAAATTCTCCCTGTGTTTCTAAACAGAGTTATTCTGAGTACCCTGAAGGCATTTAATTCCAAAACAGGAAGCCACATAGAGGAAAACTTGGTTACACTAATGTTATGCAGATCTTTTGGAACATACTTTTCTAAACACTTGCTGAAAGAACCTTTTCTATACTGCACGCTATCACATGAAGTTGGAGAAGGATCCCACGGATACCATAGTGCACTTACTGCTCAAATTGCCCTTTATTACTTCTCCATTTTCCTCCACTTTTCTTACTTTAAATGGTCTTGTGCTTGCTCATAGAAAGAGTAGTAAGAAAACCAGATTGGGGTCAGGGAATGTTTATTCACACAATACACTTCAATTGTTTTGGCATATATGTGCATCAGAGCTGTGATATGGCTTAGGGAAGTCAATTAAAAAATTATTTAGAACTGATATCTCAGAAAAATTAACCTGAGACCAGTAGAGACATCACTGTTAAAGATTAGTGTCTTTTCTCATAAATTCGTGTTTTCTGTGCTTTTAAGTGTACTATAAAATCTCTTTAAAACATGTTAGATGAGATCTCACCCTTGTCGATGAACAAAGAACAATGGTAAACCATAGGTAGGTGGGCAGAGCGGTGGGTTTATGTAATTAAGTGGCACAGATGCTGGAGCTAACTCTGTTACTAAGCAAACCACTTAACAGGGTAGGCTCCATTTCCCAACCGTATAGACCAAAGGTGATCAGTAAGATGCTGCTGAAGATTCTGTGACTAAACAGATGAACTAGATCCTAGGTTCACTTTAAGTTACAGGTATAAGACAGAAAAAAAAAAAAAGCGAGTGCAGTTTTCATATGCCATTTGATTTCACATGCCATTTCAATACAATCCATGTTTAAAAAGAGCTCTTTCTCTTAGTTCCTATTCTAGTTTATATTCAGTTATGTTTTAAAGAAAGTAAATGATCACTGAGCAATTATCCTTCTGTTTTGGAAATTAAGATTTCATGCACATTCTTGATTATTCATAAAAACTGAAATGCAGTAATATTAAAAGCAGTATTATTAAAAGTCTAGTCAGGGGCACCTGGGTGGCTCAGTGGGTTAAGCCTCTGCCTTCAGCTCAGGTCATGATCTCAGGGTCCTGGGATGGAGCCCCGCATCGGGCTCTCTGCTCGGCGGGGAGCCTGCTTCTCTCTCTCTCTGCCTGCCTCTCTGCCTACTTGTGATCTCTCTCTCCCTGTCAAATAAATAAATAAATAAAATCTTAAAAAAAAAAAAAAGTCTAGTCAGAAGAAGCCAAATAGAAAAAAAGAGTCAAAAAAAAAAAAAAAAAGAAAGAAAGAAAGAGTCAATATATTTGGATCTGCTTATGGTTACTTTCAAAGAATTTATGAAAATATTTATTCCATTCTTAACATTTAGGCAGTAAGAGTTTTGTTGAAATCAGGTTGAGAATGTCAAAATAGTATATTTAATCTATTCTGCAGAGCTTGGAAATTATTTTTCTTTAAGAAATTGCCATATGTTGGGGCACCTGGGTGGCTCAGTCAGTTAAGTGCCTGCCTTTGGCTCAGGTCATGATCCCAGGGTCCTGGGATCAAGCCCTGTGTCTGGCTCCCTGATCAGCAGGGAGTCTGCTTTTCCCTCTGCCTCTACCCACACCCCTGCTTGTGCTCTCTCTGTCTCTCTTTCTCAAATAAATAAAAATCTTTTTTTAAAGATTTTATTTACTTATTTGACAGGGAGAGAGATCACAAGTAGGCAGAGAGGCAGGCAAAGAGAGGGGGAAGCAGGCTCCCCACTGAGGAGAGAGCCTGATGCGGGGCTCCATCCCAGGACCCTGAGATCATGACCTGAGCTGAAGGCAGAGGCTTTAACCCACGGAGCCACCCAGGCACCCCAATAAATAAAAATCAAAAAGGAAGAAAGGAAGGAAGGAGGGAAGAAAGGAAGGAAGGAAGGAAATCGCCATGTGAACAAGAACAAGGGTTTTAGCCATGACAGTATGCCACTGAGGGCATTCTTGTGCTGGGATTCACAAGGTTTACCCCCACCCTCCCTGGGACTGCTGAGATGAGAGACTAGTTGGTGACTAGGTGCCTCCCAGTTAGGGCCACAGAACAATAGCAGCCAGGCAGAGGAGGAAGCGGAAGGTCAGAGCACAGGAGATATACTCAGGCTCATCATGACTTTGTTATCCAATGCATGGCAACCTCTGAAATGCTGAGCTGCTGTCTTTTGTGCAGGGCTGTCAAATCATTAGATTTGTTTTTGGAAATTCAGCTCATGAATACATCCTCTAACGTTCAGAGGGCATCCTTACTGAAATGTACAATTACATATAAGACTGAAGAAGCAAAGAAACCCTTACATCCCAAAAGATTTAATAGCAATTCATCATACAGTGATTTACTTCACTTTAAATCATTGAATGCTCTATTCAGAGATGATACAACAAGGTTTCAGAGCTGTAAATTAGCTGGCAGTTAGACAATATCTAAAAAAGGCATTCTGAAGTGTGGAAGAAAAATATTCAGAATATGTGATTCATTTTCATTTAACATAATATATATCCAATATTGAATGAACACAGGAAAGTTATGATGTGGTTTGTTGTAAAATGAAAACTGTTTTCAGTTATCCAATATAAGTTATGCTTTTTTCATTCTTTATGGTAATCCATTTACCCTATTAGCCAATACCAGTGCAGTAAACTACTGAGCAATTTCTGAACACTTCTGTAGAGAAAATTTTATTTCTGAATGAGATTACTGATATCTTCTGAGAAAATGTCAAGGAAGGCCATTTATCAGGCTCCAGCTGTGTTTATGTCTTTAGATGCAAGTGTGTGACATCAAATGCTGACATTATTACATGTTCATCATAATAACTCAGTCCTTTTTAGACTCTATGATGCAGTATGAACTGATATCAACTCATGTTATGTCATGCTTATTTCAAAATACTTACCTCAATAAATACAAGACATTTTGAAATAAAAATACATATAAACGAATACAAATTTATATTCTAGATGTGTTCCCCCAGGAAATAATAATAAGAAGAAAAGACCTTATTGATGATCATTCAGTATAATTTCACATAGAACTTCAATGATATGTCTTAAGTTCTGTGTCCTTTAAGAGCAGCAGGTCTCTAAAGGTATACTTTCTTAGATCCTTGCTTAAAAGTTAATTTAAGAAAATAATGATGTTTAAAAAAACCCGTTAGCTATATTTATTTTTTTTAAAGATTCCATTTATTTATTTGAGAGAGAGTGCAAGCAAAGATTGAGGGGGGAGGGGCAGGGGGAGAGGGACAAGCAGATTCTGAGCTGCTCACGGAGCCTGACACCAGACTCGATTTCAGAACCGCAGGACAATGACCTGAACTGAAATCAAGAGTTGGATGCTCAACAGACTGAGAAACCCAGATGCCTCAGAACTGTTAGCTTTAAATTGTTATAACTCTATTTTAATTATTACCTTTAATTAATCTCAATATGGCAGCCAAAACTAGTACAGTATCTGGCCAATTTACATCACTACTTAGTTTAATCTCAAAATCAAATGTTAAATCAGTTTCCTGAATATTATCCAGAAAAACAGATTACATGTATTTAATTTTTTATTGACATTTTTCTATTTTATATATTGACATTTTATATTGACATTTATACTGGCATTTCAAGCACAAAGTTTAATGCAAAATCAATAGAAAATATTTTAGTGTTATCTAAAAACATATTTTTACTTGTTTATTTTTTTTTTTAAAGATTTTTTATTTATTTATTAGAGAGAGAGACTGAGAATGAGAGGAGAGAAGGTCAGAGGGAGAAGCAGACTTCCCGCAGAGCCGGGAGTCCGATATGGGACTCGATCCCAGGACTCCGGGATCATGACCTGAGCCGAAGGCAGTCACTTAACCAACTGAGCCACCCAGGCGCCCTTTACTTGTTTATTTTTAAAGATTTTATTTATTTTAGAGAGAGAGAGCGGGTAAGGGCAGAGAGGGAGAGAGAGAATCCCAGGCTGACTCCCCACTGAGCAGGAAGCCTGATGCAGGGCTGGATCTCACCCTGAGATCATGACCTGTGCAGAAACCAAAAGTCAGATGCTTAACTGACTGAGCCAGCCAGGCGCCTCCTTTTGTGTCTGTCTTATTATGTCCAATTATATGCTTTTAGAGGGGTTTCAGCTCAGGTCGTGATCTCAGAGTGAGAAGCAGCCCCACATTGGGCTCCCTGCTCAGTGGGGAGTATGTCTGGGATTCTCAATCTCTCTCTCTCTCTCTCTGCCCTTCCCCCCACTTGTGCACGCGCTCTCTCTCTAAAACAAATAAATCTTAAAAAAAAATTTAAAAAAAGAAAGACACAAAAGAATATATAGTATGTGATGTATTTATATAAGATTAAAAGAAAAGAGGCAAAGGCACCTGGCTGGCTTAGTCGGTGAATATTGTGACTCCTGATCTCGGGATTGTAAGTTTGAGCCCCATGTTGGGTGTAGAAACTATTTAAAGATAAAATCTTTAAACAAACAAACAAACAAAAAGAAACAAGAGGCAAAATAAGTCTAAGTGTAGAAGTCAGATTAGCATAACCATTGGAGAGCAAATACTAACTGAGAGCATCAAGAGGGGGTCATATGGTTCTGGTAATGTTTTGTTTCTTTATCTGGATATTGGATACCTGGGTGTGATTGCTTTGTGACTGCTCACTGAGCTAAAAAAACAAAAAAACAAAACAACAACAACAAACCCATACGCAGAAGCAATGGGAGAGCCAGTGAAGACCAGCCGGGGCATACATATACTGTAATTTAGTATGGACTTCTAAAGGAAAGAAAAGTCTTTCAGGGAGGAGGGAGACAAGTGGAAAGCAGGACAAAAGAGGGAAGCTGAGAAATGGATCAGATGTTATGATAGAAAAAGAAAGAGGCAGTCAGGTTTATGTAAGAGTGAATTTCAATCTCACAGGCACAGCATGCGCAAGCTAAACTGAGAGGTCCATGGAATAAGGACTGGAACTATGGCTCAATGAGGTCCCTGTTATATTAGGACCTCATTTTAGAATGCAAGGAGAGTCATAATTGTTGATCTCTATGTACTAGATACTGTGCTAAAAGCTTTACAAAGAAATTATTTTACATTTTACTAGACCAAGGATACAGAAAGAGCTCAGAAGATGTTTATTGAATTTAATTACCATAATCCTTACATAATAGGTATTATTATCCTTGTCTGCAGATAAAGAATCTGAAGCCTGATGAGTTATTTGCGCAAAGTTTTAAAAAACGCAAGTGGTGGAAAGGCTCAAACTTTTTTTCTTCAGGAGGAGTTGGGAAGAAAGAAAAAAGAGGCAAAAGTACTCAATCCCTCCATTTTCATTTAATCCTTCTCCCTTAGAAAAATAAATCATGATCTTTAGACGGTATAGCTCAAGTCAGTTCAACATAGTGCCTATCACGTTAGTTAAGGATTTCATCTAAGGATCAAGTTAAGATCCCTCAAACTAAAAGTTTTCAAACTGTGTGTGAGAAAAGACCTACAAGCCTATAAAAAGGAAGACCAAGCCGTGGGATCTAACAGTTGCTTCCACAAAGCAGGGCTGAGCTGCCCATGTATTAGGAAAGGGCATCCGTTACACACTGGTGGGAAGGACAGTCTCCCCAAGAGCTCCTCACAATCTTGTCCCATTTTGCCTTGTACCATACCATATGAACTTCAGGTTGAAGCAAAATTCTTTCCAGAATTGCTCTCTGTAACTTAAAAGAAAAAATACAGATACAAATGTACCTATACATGAAGATACAGATACAGATATAAATAACCAAAATAACCTAGAAAACAAATGTGTGTAGGCCAAGTGTGGTCAATATTTTTGTATTTTGGAAAATTCATTTAAATCTCTAAAAGAGCACAATTTAACAATGTTTACCATTGTATTCTTAATAATTCTTGATTTTCTTATTTGGAATCTTGAAAACAAAGTTTGTTTCTTTTTCTTTTTCTTTTTCTTCTCTTCACTAGGCAAAGAACTTTATTAACTTTGTTGCAAACTCCCAGGCTGCTTCAGCATGCTTAACTGCAAAGAAAGAATTGTGTGTAAGCAAAAACTGAAAAGAGCTGCTGTGTCCACGGGGCTTGGACTTGAAGATATTGGAGATCTGCATTTTATCAGCTCCATGAACAAAATTTTAAAAAGTAGTCATACTATAAATTACCAGCTCCCAGTAACTTCTTCAAGTTTTATCTTCTTCAGAACTTGACTTAATTCAGTTTGCTTTATTCTTGGAGGCTTCCTCTCAATTCTCCACAAAATCTGGAACTTCATCATCATCCTCTTCTCTAGTAATAAACGGGGCTCTTCCATCCACAGATTGTTTGGAGAGAGCTTCAGTCAGTCTCCTTCAACTGGTCGGACTGTCTGCACTGAGTTGGTTTAAGACCCTGGGTAGCATTTCAGTCAGCTGCTTTGCCTCAGCTTGGCCTGTAATGGTGAAAGTGTTTGCTGCCAGTGATGCCTGGACTTCGGGGTTGTTAAAGTGAATCACTGTTCCTCGGTTTGTGAACATATTCACTTCTTCAATATCAGAGATATTGTTTACCCCTAACTTCTTTAAGGAGAACTGAAGTTTTTTATCATTTGCTGTAGCTGTTCTATGAACTACTTTCTTCTTTCCATGAGTAATTCCTTTCCCACCAATGCTCACTTGGACTCACAGTTTAGTGAGTTTCTCCTGGTTCATAATAGTTCCTTTCATCTTGTTGAAACAGAAATGGGACCACATGGGGAACGAGGGTTGGTGCTCAGGGGGTCTCCAGTGGACCAGCTGAGATTAGGTTCCCACACATACACAGGGATGCAAGATGGCAGCTAAAGGCTAAGTTCCTTTTTTATATGACATTTTTCTAATTTGGCAAGCAATAGATTTTCCACTTCTGTTTCTAATGGAGTCGGCATCCAATAACTATTATGTCTAACTTTTTAACATTATCTGTGTCAGCAAGAATGAGCACTGGTCTAGAGGTGGTACTAAAGCATTTTCAGTCCACCTCCAACAGACTAATGGTGTGGGCAGGGTACTACAGTTTAAAATTACAAAACTCATAACTTCAATATGTTAGATCTCTTAACTATAAAATTGTAAATACAAATCAAAAACACATACCACATCAACATCTTTATATTTTCTGAAGAAATTCTCATAAACACCAAAAGAAAATAAAAATCCATCATAAAATGACTAAAGCTATACATTTCATACGCCACAAATATTAAAATGTATCTGT
Organism: Nasua narica; assembly: GCA_028533885.1. Lineage (NCBI taxonomy): Eukaryota > Metazoa > Chordata > Mammalia > Carnivora > Procyonidae > Nasua > Nasua narica. Next base: position 54,809,307 of record CM052809.1, on the reverse strand, counting down.
CTTATAGCTACAGTGAATGAAATTTGGTTCAACCAATTGATCAATACTTCCTGAAGCAAATTAATAAGAAAATTCATAAGGCCCAAAACTTCAAGTACCAGAAATATTGCTAAGTGGGCAAAGTCATTATGTGTCCACAGAACACTATTTCACTAGTGCCTTCCATTAAAAGAAAATGCTAGGGACGCCTCGGTGGCTCAGTCAGTTAAGTGTCTGCCTTCTGCTCAGGTCAAGATCCCAAATTCCTGGAATGGAGCCGCACATTGGGCTCTGTGTTCAGCAGAAAGCCTGCTTCTCCCTCTGCCTGCCATTCCTCCTTGTGCACTACCCCCCTCCTCTCTGACAAATAAATAAATCAATAAGTCTTTAACAAAAAAAAGAAAAAAAGAAAAAAAATGCTAGCTTCTGAAAAACATGAAAACAAGACTTGTATACTAAGTATTCACTTTAAGGAACATTTGTCATTATTGATATGTAATAAGAAATCTAATCTTATCAAAATCTCTTGTAAGAAAAGTTAATCAGACTAAAACTCAGCATGGCCTGTACATACATATATTGAAATAGTCTTGGCACACAGTATCAGAAGGAACTGTATCTATCATGTCTCCCCCTAAGATGTCTCTGATAGGCAATTTTCTAGTTGCTTTTGAATGTTCAACAACAGTTACATCAGTTTCTCTAAAAAAGCCCATTCAACTTGGGGCACATAAAGCTATTAGGAAATTCTTTTCTATATTTAGTAAAATTTGTCCTTTTTAAGCTTTTTCCTACTGGTTTTATTCTATGTCCGTGGCAGCCAGGTGTGGCCAGGAGACTAAGTTGTGGCCAAAAAAATGTCAGTAGAAATGTCTGTCCAAATTCTGGGAAAGGTTCTTAAACGGGAGAGGTGTGCCTTTGCCCCACATCATATCCATCCTTCTTCCTGCTGTCTGGGATAGGGAGGTGACTGCAGGAGTTCCAGTAATTTACCATGAGGTGATCTTGAAGATGGAAATAATTATTCACTGAAGACATCAAAGTTGGAGTCCTCAAAGACTTTGTGGAGCTGTCTTTCTAGCCCCGGGCTATCCTGGGCTATCCATCCCCAGACTTCATCTACACAAAAGAATACCCTATGTGTGTACTTACTACACAAAACTCAGGAACTTATTTCCTAATTCATATACTGAGTCTGCAGATACGTTTTCAATATTTTTAAAGATATCTTTATATTAGAGAGAGAAAGAGAGTACACATGGGTACATGTGCGTGTGCACATGTGGTGGGGAGAGGCAGAGGGGGATAATCTTTAAGCAGCCTCCCCAGTGAGCACAGAGCCTGACATGGGGCTCAATCCCATGACCCATGAGATCATGGGTCTGAAACTGAGCTGAAACCAAGAATCAGATGCCCAAGTGACTGAGTCACCCAGGAGCCTAACATTTTCAATATTCAAAGAGCAATATCATATCCTACTTACATCCTCGTTACTTCAAATTTCAACTTTTTCAACTTCCTCATTATCGGGGTCACCTCTTTTATACAGGCTCAAGCTTTTCAGACTCCTTAGAAGTTTCAGAATAGAACTCAATGCATCCACCAGATATGAGTTGACTGGTAGAAAACAGAGGGATTATTCACTTCCTTTGTTGTCATTCCAAGACAGTCTTATGCATTGGCTTCTTCAGCAGTCCTCAAGACTAAAGATTCATATCATGGTTACAGGTAGCCAAAAAAATATCTAGTTTTTACTTTGTTTTGTTTTCCACTGCAAGTACCCTTAAACCAGACTTTCCCTACTTGTCTATGTTTAGTAATTTGTTCTTTCTCTTTAATTTAGGCGTAAAATTTCAGATTTCTCCTTATTACATTTTTTCTTATAGTCTATTACTACATGCAGTGGAAATAAACCTTGAACCCCAATTTTGGTATTCCACCTAATTAACTATCCTTCTTCATTAGTTTCTTTCTTCTCCTTATTTAGTTAGCAAGTGTTCTGTGTCCCCACCCAGTCCTTTGCAAGAATTTGACATGACAATGCAAAAGACAGAGCCCTTTACTGAGCCACTGAAGACTTCTCTGCCAGCAGGCAGGCAGCAGATAATCAACCTCTAGGGATGCCTGTCCAACCAGCTCTGGGTCCCAAAGACCTACTTCTTCTTTCAAGAGCTCAGGCCCTAGGAGAAGGCCATAGGAGGCCACACGTGGCATGGAGGAAGCCCAGAACCTGACTACCACCATGTAGAAAGAGACCGGCAGCATGGGCTAACTCACTGTGTAGGCAGGTAAGTGTGAGGAGGTAGAGGCACGTGTTTATATAACAGATACTTGCAAAAAAGGAAGTCTCTTCCTTTAAAAAGAAAAAAAAATTTCTCCTATAAAGAAAAAAAAACTATTAGTACATTGAGCGTAGCGTGGCGACTTGACTAGTGATTGATTGACAAAGCAGTGTAAATTCCATAACTATCCCATTTGCATAGATATTGATTGCAGTGGGCTTCAAAAGACTGATTATGCTGTTTCTCAGATTTGAAATGAGTGTCTTATACCTTAGCTCTACAGAAAAACCAAGAAGCAAACATTAAAGAACTTAAAGATGCACATGTGAAAATGTATTTATGATTAACGATAATTTATTAAGTGCAATACTGTGCTAAATTAATATATGCAGAGTAAGACTGACTTGTGCTGATGGAATTATCTTGTTTATGATTACTGTTATTGACTTTAAAAGAGCTACACCACTATTTCCTGAACAAGAGGCATAGTCTAACATACACAATGCAAAACATTTAGTTATTTACTATATTGTCACTAATCATTAATTTGATGTAGGTTCAGTGATTGTAAATTAAATGTTCCTATATCTACAAATGTCATTCCATTTAAAAAAAAGAGAATATTGAGGAATATTCAGGGGACCCTGGGTGGATAATCAGTTAAGTATCTGACTTCAGCTCAGATCATGATCTCAGGGCGCTGGGATCGAGCTCAGCAGGGAGTCCGCTTGTCCCTCTGCCCCTCCCCCTCACTTCTATGCATGCAGCACGCATGCATGCTCTCTAATAAATCTTTAAAAATTTTTTTTTAATTTAAAAAGAATATATAGAAAGAATATTTAAATATACTTATTTCTGATTAAGAAGCATACATAGTAAATTATAATACTTTATTAATTACAGCACCATCCCTTAAGTATATTACATCTTAACTGATACCACTCAATATATAAACAATCATTGTTTTTAAATTAATTATTAAATATTAGCATCAACAAAGATAATTTTTAAATTTATTACACTGCCATAAAATAGAAGACAAACTAGTTCCATTCTTTTCTTTGGAAAGCTAAACTTTTTTTTCCAATTAAATAACATTCAGGTTTGGCTGACAAATTATTTAGATTTTTCTTCTTTCTGTGGTTTTTTTTCCCAACGAATAATTTAAGAAACTATAAACCTAGGTAGGTTGCAGTTTGAACCACTCTGATAGCTTTTTTTCTTCTTTTGTTAAGGGGAAAAAAAAATCTACAAATTAGTACGGTTTTGTCTAATTTTTGGTCATGGTTGATGGCAATTGAAGTCCCTATTTAAATCTAAATTAAATTAAATTCAAAGTGTAATGCTGCTTTATTGCTTTTATAGATTCGTTTTTCCATCTTGCTTCAATGCTGTCAACAAGTCTATGTGTTGTGGGTGAGCTAAACAAAGTTCCACGCAATTTGGTCAAGCTGACTTGTTGGGGGCTTAAAAGAGACCTATCTATTCAGAACTTGTGAAACTCATTGTTCTTGCAGCGGACTAAGACTGTTTCAATAAATCTTATTCAATTCTTTTTTTTTTTTTTTAATTTTATTTATTTATTTACTTGACAGTGACAGAGAGATCACAAGTAGGCAGAGAGGCAGGCAGAGAGATGGGGAAGCAGGCTCCCTGCTGAGCAGAGAGCCCGATGCAGGCTCAGGCTCGATGGGGGCTCAATGGGGGCTCAATGGGGGCTCAATGGGGGCTCGATGGGGGATTGATGCAGGGCTCAATGCGGGGCTCAATGCAGGGCTCAATGCGGGGCTCGATCCCAGGACCCTGAGATCATGAACTGAGTCGAAGGCAGAGGCTTTAACCCACTGAGCCAACCAGGCGCCCTAATCTTATTCAATTCTTAAAGTACCTGAAAATTTTTCATTGGTCCCATTAGCTAACAGCTTTGTCTTTAGGTCAAATCAGGTACGGAAGTCTAGAAACAATGATCCCTTTTATCTGCACAGTGTTAAAACTAACAATAGCAAATAAATCGGAAAAAAAAAAGGCTGAGCTCAATAAAAATAAATTTAGTTTACTATTATTATATATTCCATTTCTTAGGTACTAGCATATTAAACCTAAGGAAAAATTAAATGTTTCATTCTTGTGTCTCAAAATTGATATATTAACCTAAATTAAAAGCATTCAACGCCTTTACCTGGCCTTAGCTTCTGAGAGCCTGGGCTGAAAGACAACTTTCTTGACCATCTTAAATGAGACAATCAAAACTATAGGAGGAAAAAAAAAAAAAAAACAACTATAGGAGAATCCAGACTGAATGTGACAGTAGGAAACAAGATTTCCGTGGAGCAACAACTGATCCATTTCCATGTGGCATCTTTATTGTTTGTTTTTGTTAAACCAGTTTTAAAATATCAATTGTCTTCCTTCCTAGTTCTCCAGCTCCGCGTACCAATTTTCTCCCAGTCCCATATCACTGTAAACAGGGTATAATAAACGGCACCCCAATTTACACCCCAATTTTACAAGATTGCTTTGTTTGATTTTGTGAGCAATACGAACGATAGTTTAAAAAAACTTCTGCTAGAATCAAAATATGCTCATAATTTTGCACCCTCTAAGTCTGGCATCTTAAACTATAAAAATGGAGCTACTATCGTGGGAAATTATCGGAAATGTATTTTTTTTAAGATTTTATTTATTTATTTAACAGAGAGAGAGCACAAGCAGGGGGAGTGTCAGGCAGAGGGAGAGCCTGAGCCTGAGCCGCTGAGCAGGGAGCCTGATGTGGGACTCAATCCCAGGGTCCTGGGATCATGATCTGAGCTGAAGGCAGATGCTTAATGATTGAGCCACCCAGGCACCCCGGAAATGTATTTTTGAATTAAATGAAGAAAATGATTCATGGTTCTAGTATGGGTTTAGGTTTTCAACAAGGCTATCTTGTTGCTAAGGTTGAAATTCTTGCAGCATGAACCTATTGTAAGATTTCTTTGGGCAAATATTATGCTGTAATTTAAGATCGTCCTAGACCTTTTGATAAATCTTTTCACATAATTTAAGCAATCGTGAAAAAGATTTTCTAAATACTTTGATATTTTACTACTGAATCATCATAGTTTTGTGACCTCTGATCTTTATTCAGAAATGTTTGGGTTTGGCAAAAAGAAGGTTTTTTTTAAATTTTAATACTAATATTTGTAGGGATAAAGGTCATTAGTATCCATAATAACAATAATGATACTGTGTACTTTACATGGCATTCTTCCTCAAGAAAGAAAAGAAAATTCTTTCTTCAACAACAACAAAAAAGGTTGGCTGAAAATTCTATTTTACAAAACAAAATAAATTTATGATATTTTAAATATAACTGGCTATAATTTTGTACGGGATCTACTTTTGCAAAATTTAAAAATTGATTATTGCTTCAAAAAGCATACAGAACTACTACATAAATGAAGCTAATTTACCTTAACCTTGAGGTAGCTCAGAAGATATTTCTTTGTACATAACTCATAGGTATCTTTTTGTAGGTATTTCTCGGTAGATAGTTTAAGATAAATATAATATGGTATGAACATTAAAGACAGTGGTTAAAAGACGGAAGATATTATTTGATCAGATGATTTTACAACAAAAATTGGGGCAGTGGGGTATGGCAGTGCACAGTATGAAAGGATATGAGATTACTAATTGGTTACTTCTTTTGGTAAGGAAGAGCATTAGTCCATGTTATGTGTTCAAAGAAACCTTTACTCTCAGATAAAATGCTAAATTACCAGGCCAGCTCATAGTTCTCACTAGGATGCTAACATCAGCTAACAAACTTTGTCCCATTTGGATAAATGGGTCTCATTATGAGCTTTCAAGACTTTGATAATAAAGCCTGCCTAGTAAGCCTACAACCTATAGACCCCTCCCCTCGATGCCTCGAAGCCTGGCACAGGTATCATCAAGGAAATACAGTAATGGAAAGGAGAGCCAAAGAGCTAGAGGGCAGCAAAAGAAATTGCAAAGCAGTGTTGACACCATGAGCTGGAAAAGATTTTGAGGTATTAAAACAGCAATATTCCAACAGGGGAAGGGTTCCATCTTGAGCTAGCTTTGGATTTAAGTCATTCCACAAAAAAAACCTGAGAGAGAAAATAGGTTACAAGGTTTAAGCTGTTCTATAATAAATATGAAGTTAGACTTAGAAAAGCTAACTTTTAAGTTGCTCTACTAATAGCAAAAATGGCTGAGATTGACATCTGCAGAAATTTTAAACCCAAATCATATGACAAAACAGACAAATCTTAGAAATAGATGTACGAGTGCACCTGCTTTTCTCACAGCAGTGCATAAAAATATTCCAAACCCAGACAGACTGTAGAACTGCTGCTTTAGGAGTCTTTATTGGACTATAAAATGATATCCATGTGATAGCTAATGTGTCAGTGTTTTCATTTAAAAGATTAGTAATAGCTTTGGTAATAAACCCTGGTTTCTATTGTCCAATATTAGTGGCAAGCAACTACATGTAAGGCAAAGGAAAGAAGCTGATAGACTTTTTGCCTCTGCAAAGTCTCCATAGTTGGGCTGTCATAAGGGTGCACAGGGATACAGTAATGTCTTTAAGAGTTTAAGATCAGGGGGCCTGGGTGGCTCCGTTGGTTAAGCAACTGCCTTCGGCTCAGGTCATGATCCTAGAGTCCCAGGATCGAGTCCCACATTGGGCTCCCTGCTCCGCAGAGAGCCTGCTTCTCCCTCTGACCTCTCCCCTCTCATGCTCGCTCTCTCTCTCTCTCTCTGTCTCAAATAAATAAAATAAAAATAAATCTTAAAAAAAAAGAGTTTAAGATCATTAATGTCTATTAATTTCTCCACTAAAGTAATACACCTTGTTTTAAGAAACACAGGCTCTTCTTGTTCTGTAGAGCCAGTGTGTCTAGGAGTGAAGGAGTGGTTAGAAACTGAGAGAGAGCTGAGCGAACCTCATGAGGAAAGGCACCTAATCACTGGTCCAGCTTCTCCAGCAATGACATAAACTTTGGCCCTGGCTGTCTAATGCCATCCCTCCCCATCCAAAAGGAGGCAAGCATGAGGCGCAGTGGGCTGTGGCATGCTGCAGGAAGACAGGACAAGAGGAACTACTGGCTGCAAGTACAAACCCCACTCCTGGTTAAAATGAAATAAGACTGTGATTCTCTTAATCAAAGATCACATTTTAGATAAAAATTGAGCTCAAATGAAATTAAAGATGGCTCTCATACAGAGATAATTAGTATTCACTATCTGTACGGTGAGAGTAATAAACTCATCCCATCATCCAAGTACGTTTGATGCCTAGTAAAAACTATTCTTAGTCCCCTATTTTACTTGTTAAAAAATAATTTTAAAAATCAAACTACTCTTTCTTGGATGTTTATACCACCTGTGACATAAATATAATAGTTATATGATATATTAAAATAATGACTTTAAGTAATATTAGAGTCAAAGATGTTAAATAATCTTTGCCCAAGATCACCCTACTTACAAAAGGAAGAATCGGGAGTCAAACCCAGGTCTTGCTTTTTCTACTACCCAGACCGCTCAGCTGACAAATCACAGGTTTCATCTTCATTCTATAACCTAGGTTCTCAGAACCTTATAAGGCTTCTCTTTCCTTTCTGGTTTCCTTTCTGGTTGTTGGTTGGTCTCTGACTATAAAAGTTATACATACTCATTATTTTCAAAAATTTTAAAATGTGAGAACAGAAACTAGAAAGTAAAAATCACCTATAATTCTACCTGCCAGACAATGACTGTGTATGTTCCTATGTATCTATATTTCCCATGTATCGCCTATACATACTAGTTTATAACTGGCCTTCTTCACTTAATATGTTAAGGCATATTTTTGTGTTAATAAATATATATCTAGGGCGCCTGGGTGGCTCAGTTGGTTGAGCGGCTGCCTTCGGCTCGGGTCATGATCCCGGAGTCCCGGGATCGAGTCCCATATCGGACTCCCGGCTCTGCGGGAAGTCTGCTTCTTCCTCTGACCTTCTCCCCTCTCATTCTCAGTCTCTCTCTCTCTAATAAATAAATAAAAAATCTTTAAATAAATAAATAAATAAATAAATAAATAAATAAATATATATATATCTACTTCATTGTTCGTAATAGTAGAATAGTGGTATCCTGAATATATATACATACCTATATTTTACAACTGAGGAAGTAACTATAAAAATACAAAAATAATTGTAGGATTTAAAATAATAAGTAATTGCATATATAAAGATTAAGTACTTGACTAATAACTGATATTTAAGTTATTTCCAGTTTTTATCAGTAATTCCAAAAATTTTTTGTTTACAAATTTATGGGATGATTTGCTAGGATAAATTTTGAGAATTAGAATTGTTTAGACAAGTATTTTAAATTTTCGTACATATTACCAGACTGAATTCCAGAAAGGCGATGACAATTTACATTCTACCTAAGTGGATTAGAAACTGTTTTGTAACCAACGCATATCATTTGTTTTCTTCCTTGGCAATATGTGAGATAAAAGTGGTATCTCTCAGTCATTTCTATTAGTATTTTTTGATTAGCATTAGAACAGAAAATCTTTTCTCCTATTTACTGGTCTTTTTAATTTCTTCTTTTGCCATCTGCCCAGTAACAAAAGCAAATAAACAAATAAAAATACCTTTTTCTATTTTTCTATTGGAATTGTTCATCTTTTTCTTTTTGATTTACAAAAATACCTGCTTATATATTGGAGCTATCAATCCTCAGTGGGGCACAATAGTTGCAAATTCTTTTCCAGTTTGTCATTTGTCTTTCAAGTTTGTTTATAGTTTGTTCTATAGTATTATTATTATTATCTTAAGATTTTATTTATTTATTTGACAGACAGGATCACAAGTAGGCAGAGAGGCAGGCAGAGAGAGAGGGGGAAGCAGGCTCCCCGCTGAGCAGAAAGCCCGATGGGGGGGGCTCGATCCGAGGACCCTGAGATCATGACCTGAGCCGAAGGCAGAGGCTTCAACCCACTGAGCCATCCAGATGCCCCTTATTATTTATTTTTAATGTACTAAATACAAATATCATTTGACATTTGAAGTTATTAGAAGACCTCCACTCCTAGCCAAGAGGAAGTAACAGAGAAGAGATTTATCTTGCCACCTGAAACAATTAAAAACTTAACCAAAATATAAAAGAAAGATTTTTCAAGACACTGGACATCAGGCAACAAAAGACAGTGATCCCGGTGACATGGGAAACAAACACAGTAAGCCCTAAGATTGTCCCTGCTTATTGCCTAGTGAGAGTTTTCAGGCCTCAATGGAGGGAGGCATAACCTAGGCTAAGCTCACCAGGCTTCCTGAGTAGAGGAGATGGAACTGAGAATCTAAGGAGACTGTTGACTTTGTAGGACAAAGAATCAGAGGAGAAAGCAGCACAGAAAAAAAGAAGTCCCTCATATCTTCAGCTGAGTATGGATTAGCTCATGTTTGAGGAAAAAACTCAATTCAAGAAAAGAACCATCCAAATGAATTAGAGGAAACTGATACTTGCATAGGGGTTAGGGCAATTTGGGGTCCTACTAGCCCTAATTCATGAGGCATTAGATAAAATTCTCTGAAGAGATTTATCTCATTAATGAGCAAAATTAACACTAGACAAAACTATCTGGTCCCATCTAACAAAACTTAACCTTACAATTTGAAAAGGATCAAACTGTTTCCAGATAACCTAACTGTATCCCAGAACAAGGGTCAAGAATATTTATAAGAATACAAAAATGCCCAGCACAGACAAGATAAAATCCACCAATGTCTGGCATCTAATTAAAAAAAAAAAAAGCTTGCACAGAAGTAGAAAAATACAAGTCAAAATGAAGCAAAAAAATCAATCAACTGAAAGTGACCCAGAAATGACACCATGATAGAATCAGTAAACATAGTAAAACAGTTATTATAACAGTATTCCATTATGTTCAGGAAGTCCAGGGGTCAGCACTTTTTTTTTTCTGTAAATGATAGTATATAATTTAGGTTTTGCAGGACACACAGTCTCTGTTACAATTACTCACTACAGCCATTGTAATGCAAAAAGCAGCCATAAACAATGTGCTAATGAATGGACATGACTCTGTTCCAATAAAACTTTATTTACAAAACAAATCTTGTGGGTCAGATTTCGTGTATAGATATCATTTGTCATCCCGTGAGCTAACGAAAACGTTGAACATGTTCAGTAGATATAAAAAAAGACCCACGGAACATGAAACTCATAGAAGAAAGCCTAGGAATAAAGATCCTTGACATGGGTCTTGGTAATTATTTTCTGGATATGACACCTAAAGCAAAAGCAACAAAATAAAAAATAAACAAGTAGGCCTACATCAAAATAAAAAGCTTCAACATAAAAAAGAAACAAACTGACCTCTGCCTTTGGCTCAGGTCATGATCTCACAGTCCTGGGATTGAGTCCTATATTGGGCTCTCTGATCAGCAGGGAGCCTGCTTCCCCCTCTCTCTTTGCCTACTTGTGATCTCTCTCCTCTCTGTCAAATAAATACATAAAATCTTAAAAAAAAAAAAAACTGAAAAGACAAACTGCAGAATGCCAAAAAAATATTTGCAAACCATATATCCAGTAAGGGGTCAATATTCAAATTATATATAGAACTCATACAACTCAAATAGCAAAATAATATAATAATAACTCAAAAAATGGGCAGAAGACCTGCAGAGACATTTTTCCAAAGAAAATATGCAAAAGGCCAAATGGTACATGAAAAGATACTCAGAATCACTATTCAATAGTGCCTGGGTAGCTCAGTCAGTTAAGTTAAGGGTCCTACTCTTGATTTTGGCTCCGATGGTGGTCTCCAGGTCTGCTTGAGGCTCTCGCTCCCTATGCCACTCCTCCCCCCATTAAATAAATAAATCAATCTTAAAATGTGCCAGCAGTGAGTGTGAGTTCTGGAGCTTAACCCTCCTACGCCACTGAGGCCTCTGGAGGGTTCTGCCCTCTACCTTCTGCCTTTACTTTCTCAGGACCCAGGCACCATGTAAAGACACTTGGGCCAGACAACTGAACGACACAACAGAGAGGGAGAGGCTGCAGCCTCTTAGACCCTTCAGCTCCAGCCAACCCACCAGAAAAAAAGCAACCTCATAAATGGGTCCAAATGAAACCCATGGACAACTATCTCACCAAACTACAAACTCTTAAGAGAGATACAATAACACTGTTGGTTGAAGCCACTAAGTTTTGGGATGGTTTGTTACCAATGGAGAGCAGGGACATGTTTTTTTGTTGTTGTTATTAGTGTCATGTTTACAAAGCCCCTGCCACTTTATATTCTTAAAAACATAAACCTATAGTTTTCCTTTGGTGCTTTTATATTTGAATTTGTATATTTAGCATGTGTTTTGGCATAGGATATGAAGATGGTACCCAATCTTGTTTTTTCAAATAGTTATGTTTATCCTAATAACATTTAATAAATAATGGCTCTTTCCCTCCACTGATTTGAATGCTACTTTTACCATATACTAAGTTTTGAGGATAATGTAAAGGGACAAATCCAAAAGAAAAATGTCCAAACTCACTTTCAAATACAAAAGCTATTAAACCAAATTAGTAGTGTTTCTATAAAAAATTCCATATTTCCTGGGCAGAAGATATGAACAGACATTTCAGTAAAGAGGACATCCAAATGGCCAACAGACACATGAAAAAATGCTCAACATCACTCGGCATCGGAGAAATACAAATCAAAACCACAGTGAGATACCACCTCACACCAGTCAGAGTGGCTAAA
>CM052809.1:54770350-54796756 GCA_028533885.1 Nasua narica | reverse complement strand
AACCATAAGAGACTCCTAAACTCACGAAACAAACTAAGGGTTGCTGGGAGGTGGAAGGGTAGGGATATGGACATTGGGGAGGGTATGTGCTATGGCAAATGCTATGAAATGTGTAAGCCTGATGATTCACAGACATGTACCCTGGGGCAAGTAATACATTATATGTTAATAAAAAATTTAAAAAAAAAGAAAAAAAAACAAATTTAAAAAAAATTCCTTATTTCCATTCTAAGTATGTATATGCAAACTTTATTACAAATATAATTATTTTTTCATTTGAAGAAGAAAATCAGAAACATGTGTTTTCCAACATTTGTTATGGAAATAGTCTTATTATTCAGAAAGCTTTTTAGTATTATATTCACTATAATATGATTTTACTGGTACTAATTAACCCTGATCTTATAATGCGGTTTCTACAGCTCCCTGACTATGTATTAACCAAATGACCTTAAGTCAGTATTAATCCAACTGAAAACACTTCTTGAAAAGCCTTCACTGCAATCTACAATTATGAGATAAAATTCAAGTCAATTTTTTTCCACACTACAAAAATATGGGAAAAATAGATCTTGTTAAATTTTAGGTAGGACTTTGTCAACATGCAGGTCTCTTGGGAATTTCCTAGTCCCTTACTGTGAAATCTGCAAGAAGACATGGAAATTATTGTAACAGCAAGATTAAATCCTATGTCCCTACCCACAAAGCATGCTAACAATATTAAAGGAGAAATCCAATTCTTAACATCAAGTAAAAAAGTATACATTCAAACGAACACTCCTGAGTTGCTTCCTTTTAGCTCTACTCCATTGTCATATTTTCCTTTATGATTGTCATAAAAGCCACTGAATTGAAGGGAGGGAAAAAAGCTTTAAAAAGGCAGATATAGCGAAAAAGCTGACTTCTAAATGGGGTCCCTAGAAAGAACTGCCTGCCTATACACTATTCCCTCCCCAAAAAAAGTCCCAAATTCCTAGGATTGCTCCACTTAATTTGATCATGTTGCTTGAAATTACCTCAGTTAGAGATTGATTTCACTCAGTAAGTTTTCTCTTTCTAAAATATACAAAAATCTCTAAGATGTTAAGAGCTTATCAAACATTATCACATTTGTGTTAATTTGTTCTTTCAGTAGATTCTTCTAATAAGTTGTGGAAACTTACCGAAGGAATGGGATTTTCTTAGTTACATTAAAAAGCACCTTCATTCTTCCTGTTATTAGCTTTGAAATCTAAAATCATTTTTTTTAAAGATTTTTTTTTTTATTTATTTATTAGAGACAGAGACTGAGAATGAGAGGGGAGAAGGTCAGAGGGAGAAGCAGACTTCCCGCAGAGCCGGGAGTCCAATATGGGACTCGATCCTGGGACTCCAGGATCATGACCTGAGCCAAAGGCAGTCGCCCAACCAACTGAGCCATCCAGCTGCCCCTAAAATCATTTTTTAACTAAACTTTTAATCTTGATGTGGTTATATATATCAGATACATGAGTATTATAAAAAATAACACAAGAAGTATGTCCTTTACTCAATTCCCCTCAACTGTTACTTCTTACAAAAATATAGTGCAAAAGTAGGGGCGCCTGAGTGGCTCAGTCAGTTGAGCATCCAACTCTTGATTTCAGCTCAGGTCATGATCTCAGGGTTGTGAGATCAAGTCCCGAGTTGGGCTCTGCACTGGGCACAGAGCCTGCTTAAGATTCTCTCTGTCCCTCCTCCCACTCATATTCTTTCTAAAAATGTATATATTTTTAGATATCTATATCTATCTATCTAGGTATAGATAGATACATATAGCTATAGATATCTATATAGATATTGATACTGATATAAATATATAGAAAGAGTACAAAATTAAAATAAGGATATGAACACTGACACAGGGAAGACACAGAGCATTTCCATCATCACAAAGATCCCTTGTGTTGCCCTTTCATAGCCACACTCATTTCTCTCCAATCTTCACCCTCTCCTTAACACTGGCAACCAATCATCTATTCTCCAATCTATAATTTTATCATTTAAAGAATGTTTTATAAATGGAACCATACATTATGTAACCTTGGGGGAATGGTTTCATCCACTCAGCATAGTTCTCTAGTAATCCATTGAGGTTGTTGTATCTATCAGTACTTTCCCTTCTTAGTCCTATATAGTATTCCACAGTAAGGCTGTGCCACAATTGTTGTTTTTTTAAACTATTCATCCATTAAAGGGTTATTTCCAGTTTTTTGTTATTACAAATAAAACTGCTACAAAAATTTGCGTACAGGTTTTTGGATGAACATACGTTTTCATTTCTCTAGTATACACACCTAGGAGTATAATTGCTGGGTCGAATGGTAGTTGAAGGTTTAGTTTTTGAGAAACCACCAATTTTTTTCCAGAGTGGTTACATCATTTTACATTTCAACCAGCAGTTGTGTGAGTGACTCTGTTTCTCTCCTTGCCAGCTTTGGTACTGAATCTGGTTTTTTGTTTGTTTGTTTGTTTTAAATTTTTATTTTAGCCACTTTGATAGGTATGTACAGATATCTCATTGTGGTTTTAATTTGCATCTTTATATCCTCTCCAGCAATTCTTCATGTCTTTTGCCCATTTTCTACTGGACTATTTAAGTTTCAAGAGCTCTTCATTTTTTTTTAAAGATTTTATTTATTTATTTGACAGAGAAAGAGATAAAGCACAAGCAGGGAGAGTGGCAGAGAGAGACAGAGGGAGAAACAGGCTCCTCGCTGAGCAAGGATCCCTATGCAGGGCTGATCCCAGGATCCTGGGATCATGACCTGAGCCAAAGGCAGACACTTAACCGACTGAGCTACCCAGGAGGAGCCCCATGAGAGCTCTTTATATGTTCTCAATAATAGTCCTTAGCTGGATATGTGGTTTGTAACAATTCCCCCACTCCATGACTTTTCTTTTCATCCTGTTAACTGGGTCTTCTGCAGAGCAAAAGTTTTTAAGTTTGAGGAAGTCCAAGTTATCAGTATTTCTTTTTATGGATAATCATTTTGGTCTCAAATCAAAGAATTCTTTTTATAGTCCTAGATTTCAAAAGTTCTCTCTTATTTTCTTCCTAAGAGCTTTATAGTTTTATATTGTATTTTTAAGTCCATGATCCACTGTGAGTTAATTTCTATACAAGGTGAAAGACTTATGTCAGAGTTCATTTCTTGCTTTTGGATGTCCAATTTCTCCAGCTACAGTTGCTGAAATGGATATCTTCTTCAACTGAATTGTTCTTGTACTTTTGTCAAAAATCAGTTGGACATATTTATGTGGGTCTATTTTTGGAGTCTCTATTCTATCTACTTCATTGAGAGCAATGTGTCTATCCCTCCACTAATAGCACAATATCCTTATTCTTATGACTACATAAGTCTGAAAATCAGGACACTGATTCCTCCCATTTTGGTTCCTTTGTCTTTTCATAAAAATTTTAGGACAATATTATTTATATCTATAATAAATCTTGCTCAGATTTTGACAGGAATTCTGTAAATCTATATATCTACTTGGGGGAAAATTGATATCATTGCTATGTCAAAGCTTCCAATTTATGAATACAGCCTATCTCTCCATTTATTTTATTTTCTGTGATTTCTTTTATCAACATTTTATAGTTCTCAGAATACAAGTTCTATTAACATTTTATTAGATTTATAGCTAAATATTTTCCAGTTCTTTGGAGCAACTGTGATATTTTTAATGTCATTGCTAGTATACAGAAAAACAATTGACTTTTGTATGTTTTCTTACATCCAGTGACCTTGATGAGTTAACTTATTAGTTTTAGGTTTGCTGAGTTTTTTTTAAATAAATTTCTTAGAATTTTCTACATAAAAAATCATGTCATGTCATCTGCAAATAGAGATAGTTATTATACTTTCTTCCTTTTCAATCTGTATGCCTTTTATTTCCTCTTCTTGTCTTACTGCACTGGCTGGAACTTCTATCACTAATTGAATAGGAACGGTGAGAGGAGACAATCTTGACTCATTCCCCGTTTTAGGGGGAAAGCATTCGATTTTTCACCATTAAATAGAATACTAACTATATATTTTATCAAATAAAGGAAATTTCCTTCTGTTCCTACTTGTCAGTTTATATCATGAGCAAATGCTTTTTCTGTATTGAATAATATGATGTCATTTTTCTTCTTTAATCAGTTAATATAGTGAATTATATTGATTTATTTTTCAAATAGTTGAACTACTCTTGCATCTGTAGGATCAACCATATTCAGTCATGGTGTACAATTTTTTATATTGCTGAATTCTATTTGTTAATATTAGTTAAGGACTTATACATCTATATTCACAAGGGATATAGGTCTATAGTTTTATTTTTTGTACTATCTTTGATTTTGGTAACAGTATAATACTAACTTCATAAAATGAACTGGGAAGTGCTCCCTCTTCTTACATTTTCTGAAAGAGCTTGTATAGAACTGGCACTGATATTTCTTCACGTTTAGTAGAATTCTCATTTTTCCATCCGTTTTTCTTATATCCCAGTTCTTTCCCTCACTACCTAGGTGATCTGGACCTTTTTAAAAAAAAAAATATTTATTTGACAGAGAGAGAGAAATCACAAGTAGGCAGAGAGCCAGGCAGAGAGAGGAGGAAGCAGGCTCCCCACTGAGCAGAGAGCCCGATGTGGGGTTCGATCCCAGGACCCCGGGATCATGACCTGAGCCGAAGGCAGAGGCGTCAACCCACTGAACCACTCAGGCGCTCCGTGATCTGGGCCTTTCACTGAGCTTCCTTCAGGTTCCTCAACAGGAAAATGGCGATAGTAAAACTGACCTCACACAGGATCTTTGAGTTAAAGGCAGAGTACTTAGAAACAGTTTCTGCACATAGTAGCAGGTGTAGTTACGACTATGATTATTCTCTATATCTAATCGGTCACCAAGACCTTCCATAGTTCCTTTAAATAAATCATCCCCAGGGTAAGGTCTAGGATGAGGTAAGAGAGGCAAAGAGGGCAAAGAATTTTTTTTAAGCTTGTATTTATTTATTTGACAGAGAGAGAGAGAGAGAGAGAGAGAGAGAGGGAACACAAGCAGGGGGAGTGGGAGAGGGAGAAGCAGGCTCCCTGCTTAGCAGAAAGCCTGATGCAGGACCCTGGGACCATGACCCCAGTCGAAGGCAAACATTTAACTATCGAGCCACCCAGGTGCCCGGTAGTTACAAGAATTTAAGGAAAAACTTAACTATGCCTAGGAAAAAGATAGGAACCATATTAACTCTAAGGATGTAGATGAAAAGACCTAATAGACTCCTCAGGGCACCACAGTCAGAATGAGTCAACTCCCTCCATTTTCCATGCTTGGGTGTCTATTAGGTTAGTCATATGCTGACCCTATACAAGGGATACTTTGATTCACTGTCTCAACAAAACCATTCCCAGTTGGGGAACATAAGGGAAGATTCCTAAGGGCTAGGCTTTGACAGTGATATTACCCACTGTATCTTCGGCATATAGAACAGTTTCTGAGGGTACCCGGGTGGCTCAGTTGGTTAAGTGTCTACCATTAGCTCAGGTCATGGATCCCAGGGTCCTGGAATCGAATCCCCTGTGTTGGGCTCCCTAATGAGTGGGGAGTCTGCTTCTCCTTCTCCCTCTGCCCCTACCATCTTGCTTATGCTCTCTCTTTTTGTCAAATAAATAAATAAATAAAATCTTAAAAAAAAAAAACTGGGGTGCCTGGGTGGCTCAGTAGGTTAAGCGTCTGCCTTCGCCTCAGGTCATGATGGGGCTTCCTGCTCAGTGGGAAACCTGCTTCTCCCTCTCCCACTCCACCTACTTATGTTCCCTCTCTCACTGTCTCTCTCTGTCAAATAAATAAATAAAATCTTTTTTAAAAAGTTTCTGAAATATAGTATAGGCTCAATAAATATTCACCAAATGAATCAGTTGAGGGAAAATAAAAGCACCTAATCAGAGAAGTGAAAAATGAGTGCTGAACAGGGAGAAAGAACAGATGTAAATACAAAAGCCCTCCACAATCTAGTCATACATTACATGGATCTCTTCTATTCATTAGGGGATGGATCTCCTAAGGCCCATTAATAACAATTTCCATTATTACATAGCACTTTTCAAAATACTGAGTGATTCTACATACTCAAGTTTATACTGTCCTTGGACTTTTCATTTACCCAAAATTTCACCCATTCTTCAGTCCTTAGTGTAATCTGAATTCTGTAGTCTTAATTCTGCTTCCTAAATAATTTCAGAACATGCTTATCTCTCCCTTCCTTGAAAATTTGTGTCACTGCTGTGGGTTGCTATTTGACTTTGGATATGTTAACCTTGTCTCAAAAACTAACATCTGCTTGACTGCTGGGTCTTATAAATCAGGGTCTTATAATTCCTAGTATTTCCCCCAAATTGGGCAATACTCTATATCTACTATATACTCAATATAAATTGAAATGAAAGGATTAATGCCAGTATTTCATAAAGATTTTTTTTCACGGCAACTAAAACCCTTACTAACCTACAGATGAATGTATAATTTAGCCATAAAATGTGGTTCCTTAAAAAATTAGCGTGAATTTTAATTTTGGAAGTATGCTGATAAAAATTTTATCAAATCCATGCTGAAATGATTGTAATGCACTTATGAAAAAATATTATACATTGTGATAGCTCCTCCTTCCTCACTCTCTCCCTCTCTGTCACAATAAACCATGCCTTCTGAGTGTATACAGGCCACTGTGTGGTTTCCTGCCTTTGAAGCTGGGTGGCCTGAGACTCATTTCTGACCAAGAGAATGTGAAAGAAGTAACGTGGCATGATTTCCAAGGTTAAGTTAGTAAGAATCCCTTCTGGTGCCATGTGGGTCTCTTGGACTCTGTGTTCTGGGAAAGAAGGCCACCAGCTAAGAAGTCTAATTACCCTAAAATATCCATGCTAGAGGAAGCCCAAGCTAGCCATGTAGGGAGGACATGTAGAAAGAAAGAGAAGTCTAGCCAGCCGTAGGAATTCTGGCCTTTTGAATTAAGGTGCCAAACATGTGAGTGAAAAAGCTATCTTGGATGTGTGGTCCAGTTGAGACATCAAGTGACTCTAGACTCAGATTTTTACTTAAAATCACTTCATTTTACAGTAGCTTTTTAAGGCAGCAATAAAGAGTCAAAAACACATACTTAAAATATAATCACTCAGGAACATACAAAACAGGATTATAATACACATATGTTTTGTATTTCAGTTATATCCCTAAAGCTAGTACTATTTTATTTGTCTATTGCTGCTTTTCATGGTTTTATTCTGTTAATTCTATTGTCACTTTTAATTTTATCCCATTATTTCATATTATAAATTATAATTGGTTTATAAATAACAGTAACATAATAACAGAAAATATTCTTTGTAGAATCCACTCAACTGTTTATTAAAATATGTAGCTTTTAAACATTTTTTGGAAGTAGGAATAACATCTTAATTATTTTTTCTTTTTACTAAGTACATAGTAGTTATTCACTAAAAGTTGATAATTGAATTGATGAGTGATGGGAAATTACCATTTGGTGAAAAACTCATTCAAACATCTTGTAATGAATCCACCACTGACCTAGTTAAAATTTTTTTAAATAAAGATTTTTTTATGTGACATTCACAGTCACATCTGTTTGAAATTCTTGAGCTTTTATTTTAATTCAATTGTACCAATTTTAATTCATTATTACTCCAAAATGCATATTGTAATCAACCAACAATCAATTCACAAATAAAATTAAACTATTTTGACATTTTAAATACATTAGAGGACCTAATATGAAATAATTAGAAATAAATACAATAGTCCTTTAACATAACTTTTGAATAAAGCTACAAAACCTTTTCTAACAGAATTTTTTAACAAATTTTTACAGCTATCCATTGTTACTTTGCAAGCTTAAAAGAGCAAGTTTCTTAGAAATTTAGTGAGCACCTACTGCAATTCTATATTCTCTGTGTGCCATTAATAATTATAAATTTTCTTTTTTTAAGATTTTTATTTATTTGAGAGAGAGAGATCACAAGTAGGCAGAGAGGCAGGCCTAGAGAGAGAGGGGAAGCAGGCTCTCCGCTGAGCAGAGAGCCAGATGCAGGACTGGATCCCAGGACCCTGAGATCATGACCTGAGCTGAAGGCAGAGGCTTTAACCCACTGAGCCACCCAGGCACCCCAATAATTATAAATTTTCTGCTATAACTGTTTATATACCTAGTTTATAAAATCAGTTTTGAAGAAAACCTTCATCATGACTATCCGGAAAAATTACAAATATATCTGTTTACTAAAACCTCAGTCTTCCATACTTACTGATTTGCTTTCTATTTCATGAAAGTAAGCTGATTTCTAATCATTTCAGTAGTTTGGTTAAAAAAAGAATGAAAAGTTATTAACAGCTGGATAAAAGGCTGAAACTTTGTCTCAATGCATTCACAGTGTATTTCTACAAGAGAAAAATCTAGACGACCATCAGCCAGAAAATATATTATATAAGGGATTTAGAATAAATTAAGAATGTTCAAAGACTCTCAAGAGGGTCTTCAAAATGGAGCTGCCCGTGAGACATGATGTTAATCAAGTAATTGAAGAAAAAAAAAAAAAAACTCAGCCTGGCTAAGTACCTATTTACTGAGCTATTTCTGGGTTCAACACATGAGAAGATCTAAGAGAACAGGTATTTAGGTATTCCTAAATTATACATCTCATATTTTTTGCTACCTTCTTCAAAATTTCTCACACAGTCACTTCACTGAATTCCAGGAGATATGTATTGCTATGGCCAATGGCCTAGAAAAAAAAGTCTGATTTAAAAAAAAAAAAGTCTGATTTTACTCTTTTATTTTCATAAGACAGAAGTTTAATGATTAGAACTAGAAGTCTATCCAGAAAAACCAAATGACTGGTTTAGTTCAGATAGAACCATACATGATCAAACTAAACTGCAAAACAAAGGAAGAGATACCAGGAATTTGAATCAACTTACAGGATTGCAGTCAGAAATAACTGGAGATTCATACAGGACCAAGTATAAAGAAAAGCAGAAAGGTGGGCCAATCAAGATGCAAAATCCACTGTCAGGTTAGCAGAAGTAGGTCAGGAATAGCGAATTCAGATCCCAAAGGGGGTAAGTGAGGCACTGAGGTTTGGAGTTACGGGCTGACGAGGCTCCCTGGTAGAGAGGAGCAGGCTCTACATGGTCTCTGCAATACATCAGACTGCCAGGGATATTAGCTCCACATCCGCCCCACCTCACTGTAATGCATGTGGGAACTTCTAAACACCTAGCCCCAAGGGTCTCGATCTAGCCTTTACACATCTTCCGGAGCCAGAAGGTTAAAGAATTTCCTCCTGATGTTCCTACAGCAGTGCTCAGAGAAGACAAATGAATGATTACTCCTTACTTTTAACTTCTTATATAGGAGATGACCAAGTAACTCCAAAGAGGTAAAATAATCATTTTATCTTCTCAGATTTCTGGTGTCCTCTTCTTTGGATATAGAA
This sequence comes from Nasua narica, assembly GCA_028533885.1. Classification (NCBI taxonomy): domain Eukaryota; kingdom Metazoa; phylum Chordata; class Mammalia; order Carnivora; family Procyonidae; genus Nasua; species Nasua narica. The sequence continues at coordinate 54,787,243 of CM052809.1, read as the reverse complement.
AAGTACACTAAACCTTCACTGAACCTTAAGGTAAAAACTAAAAGGAGGGGAACTATCAATCTAAGAAAGCACAGTGGATAGTGGCTAGATAGAAATGTATATCCTTTGAATAATATAAATCATAAAATGTCAGTATTAAAGACCCTGCAACCAACTGAGATGCTTCGAAGGATTATGATGGAAGAAAAATGACTGTATTACACTCAAGTCAGAAAGTCAGTATTTTCCAATTCGTAAAAACTATGATCCCAATGCACCAAGACCTCACTCCCTAATAATAATTGATCAAAGGAGAGAGTCTTCGCTCCTTACTTGTATTACAGTCAGTGAAAGATCAGAACCTATAAGAACCTGCCAACAAAATACTCCAGACAAGTGCAAAAATCTATGAAGTGTAAGGAGTATAGGCCCCACACTATAAAGAAAAGAAAATCTTACAGCTTTTTCTAAAGCATCAATCAAATCAGAACGAAGTGCCACAGAGAGGATTTTGCTTTATGAAGTGCTAGCTTCCTTCAAGGTCATTCATGACGGTGATGCAAAGATGTCTGCAATACTGTGCTTTCAGTCTCAACACTAGAGAACTGCCTAGGGTCCTTACTTAATGAGTTTACTAGCCGAGCTTCATCTTAATAGAAGCAGTTGAGTTCTAAAAAAAAATTTTTTAATCTCAGCTCAGTGCAGTCTCTCTCACAGGTACAAAAAAAATAAACAATACACTTATTACAAGGTAATGAATACTGAGTTAAAATAAATGTGACATCCAAAGGGCCACTAAATATTGGCGTGTCAGTTTCTCTCTTTGTGCTTTCTCGTTATTCATCATTTTGTTTAAAATCCACAAAATATTTATCTTTTAACACTGAACTTTATATTTGTTGCTCTCCTTTCTCCTGAAGACATCATTCATTAACTAAACCTCACATCTTTGAAAGACAATCCAAGTTACAAAGGATATGAGAAGCCTAAACCAAGAGACTGTGAAGCGAGATCAGAATCAGGGAGTAGATAAATCTGAAAATGTGGACTTAGCATACACATTTTTTAACCAGCAGAAATTACCTGTATTTCACAATATAAAGGAAGGAGACCATTGAGTACTCTCCATATATTTAATATGTTATTCTATTCCTATCATATTAAGGGGGTCCAATTTAGTCTATTATCCTATCAGTGTGTTTTACTTGATCATGCTGTCTGCTCTTGTGGTATGAGAGTCATCACTAATGACCACGCGTATATTTACTAAACCTTCTGGTTATACTTAAGTAGTTCCATGGTAAAGAACTTCTCTGAGAATATTATTATAATCAGAGGCCCTCAAAAGGATCACCATATTTTGCTTTTCCTCTTTTCCTCCTATCACACTCAGAGTACAAGAACTATATGGCCAGGAAAAGCAAGTAAATTCCCAAGAGATTATCAAGGAGCACCCTAGGAGGGTCCAAGAACTTTTAGTGGTCTCTTTAGGTCTATGTTTATTAAAAAAAAATCCAAATAACACTGCTGAAAAGAATTTCACAATTTAAAAATGTCATAAAAAACTAAATAATAATACCCAGTACAAATAATAATATTCAATGCCAACAACGAAAAAAATCTAGAAAAGCTAAAATAGACCATAAAATGACAGCAAAATTACTTTTATTTTCCTGGAAATAAAACTCTCCTGGAAGTGCATTACTACTTCCTACAAGTGCTTTATTTCTTTTGGTACCCTTTAACGTAACACCTAATGCTCAACAGATACTCAAAAGTATTTGATGAACCAAGCAGTGAATGAAAAAAAAAGTGAAATTAACTAAAATATAGGCACTAACTCCCTGAGGTTAGTAAAGTACCATTTAGTATGTGGAAATAATATTTCACAAATTACTTAAAAGACAGCTTAGCTTATATGTATTAGTCAATATTCAAAGACATTTTTGTTTTGGAAAAAAATATTATTTCCCTGAAAATTTTTAATTTATTTACTCCAAATTTACTTTTATTACACTAAGCAATAAACAATATGATAACATAAAGAGATGTCTGCAACTAAACATTCTTTATTAAGGTATGTGACATCTTAATCTACTAAATTTAATACATAATATAGTATAAAACCTTCAAAATGCAAACTAAATACAAGCTAAATAACTTCTCTTAATAACCTCAACCACACTGTAACCTTACTATTTAATGTGGTTGCTGGATATCTACTCACAATGTCCTTTAATTTCTCTCACCTGCATGTTTTCAGTAACTGAAAAAACCCTAGTCCAACATCTCTATGTTCTCCTATGCAAGTTCTTTATATCTTGCCCTCATGGTATTTCCAACTGTCTGCCTTAAACAAAGAGTCCTTGCTGGCATTGGCTTGTTGCTAGTCAGTATTTAGCTCTCTCTTTCTGTAGCTAAGAGAGAGCAACCATCTGCTTCCCACAGCTTTTCATTCCTATGATAGCTTTCTGCTCTTTCCTTTTCCAACTCAGAAACAGAAAGCAAGAGATAAAACAAAGCATCCTAGGTCCACAACAAGATGCACAACACCCAGGAGAGTTTCCTCCCAATCAGGAAAATGCTTCCTTAGCAACCAAGTTACTAAGGCCAATTAACCTCCTTTTTCTATCAATATTCAATTTACATTAAAGCCCTTTTTGGTTAAGCCCTTCAGTTTTACAATGAGCTTTCTGGCAGAGAAAAAGGTGCTTCTGTCTTAAAGGAGCCAGGCCTTTTCTCCTGAATGTCTGTAAGGGTGAGCTGAACGGAACACAAGCAGTAGGGAATTTCTTCACGTGATGTAAGGGGCTGAAAATGTAGAAAAGGCACAGAAATTAAGTACAATCAATCAACATATAACTAAAAATTTCAGAGCAAGCAGAGATTGGACACCATGGAAAATAAGAGATGGAAAAGATGCTTTGTAGTTGCCATTGCTTCACACTTGCCTTAGCTGATTTATATCCCTTCCCATGACCAACAAAGCCCAGGTTAGCACTAAATAATCACAATATCAGTAGAACACCAGAGAAAAGATGCATGGAAGAGAGGAGCACAGATAGCATAAAAACCGAGAAATTTCCTTTCAGGCAAGAAAGTTAAAAATTGGAACTAGCAAGGAAATAGCACTTCAAAGTCATGAACTATTTCAGAAGTAGTAAGAACTATAACACGTTGAAAGAAAAGGAGGTTTTCTAACAACGTACAATTGCACAATGATAATTCTCCCCTCTCCAAGATTTCACGCAGTCAGATGAAGGTTACATTTTTTCTAAGTCTTACAATTACATTTATTATGCTGTTAAAGAAAGCTTGACAAATATTACACAATAGGTAATTAGTTGTCTTCCGATGTTCATTTTCCAGGTCTTAATGAAGCAAAACCCTTTGTTGAATAATTTTAAAGTTTCTTTAAATTCTACATACAATGTAAAATGGAACAACCCGTATATAGCAATTTATAACGGGCACTGTTATAAATCATCCTTCGGCAGTTCTGGTAGCCGCTCTCCAATATCAACATGCAACACCACTGCATCTCAAAACAATCCTTGCTGCTAACAGTCACAGCACAGAATTTCAGAACCAGTTTTGTTTTCCACTATTGTCAATTAACCATTGTAGGACTCGATCCCCCTTGCACACATTTACTCTGAAACACTAAAGCTGACTTAAGTTGCACTAATAAAAATTAACAGTAGTTATCCTCGCACCCATCACCCTATCTGATCCTCATAAACCACCCTGTGAGGCAGGGACTGCTTCCACACCCTTCTACCGCAGACATGTCTGATGTTGAAAAAGAGCGGGAAAAGGAACATAAACATTATGAAGCACTGCCCGCAACATGTGTTTTACTTTCACAGGACTGGCCAGGTGTTTTCTTCCATGCCATCATTAATGCACACATCAACCCCACTTAGGCACAGCCTCTGATTCCCCACCTCCTGACACCCTTAAGTATTTGGGGCCCAACGTTTACAGATAAGGGATTTGAGGCTCAAAAAGGTTCAGTAACATGTTCACAGTACACAGTTAAAATGAAGGAAAGTTGGGATTTGAAACCAAATTTGCCCAGCTCCAAAGCCCTTGCTCTGTCAACTATGTTACGCCACCTGCTACCCAAAGCCCATGGCGGCCCGTTACACTATTCTCAGAATCCTTTCAACTAACATTAACAATCACCAAAAGTCTAGGTAGTATTTTCCAAATGAGAGTCATAAGCCATTAGCAGGTTCTGAAATCAAGTGGTGGGCCTCGACCAGCATTTTTTTTTTTAATGAAATACCATAGAGTAGATTAGTAAAGCAGGTTATATAAAAACAAATTATTTCATAGAACTTAGTTTCAAGCATGTGTATGTGGAGTGTACGGGGTCCTCCTATAAAATGCATTTCTTGTTGTAGGTTTATATCAAAAAGTTGGAAAGCCACTGGCTCGGAGGATGCTCTCACATAGAAACAGAACATGGAGAGACTTATCAAGGGATTGGAAACTATTCAGTGTTCAGCTTTGTTCACTTAAATAACATCAGGAAACACAAGACAGGAAGTCCCTTCTCAGACAAGACAGAAAAAGGATTACCTAGAATCAGCATAGGAGGAGGATGCTGATTGTATAATTACACACCTCCTTCACAGCAGCTCCAGTCCATCAAGTAGATAGTATGGTTTATTTTTTACAGCACTAATTATGTAATTATCCATAACATTAAATCAGTTCCACCTGATTCAGTCTATCATAGGTTTCCTGAAACATTCATTTGTTTATTATTTTTAAAAAGAACACTAAACTACCAATCATATGTAAAAGTTCCAGTGGAAACCGTATAAACTTAAAACCAAAAAAAGATCTGTCAAATAGGACATTTTTGGTCCTTTGGGATAGATGGCAATTGAAATTTCATGTTAATATACCTCGGAGCGCCTATAAACAACAGATTTCAGACAAGTATATTCTTGGTTTTTTCTTCATTATTTCATTATTTCATGAAATGCCCATCATATAGCAATAACGCCACATAGCATATTTTCACAAAAAGCTTTTCTATAGAATAAAACTTTCAATAGGTTGTTCTTTATAATACTTCTTGTATACCCCTCATTCAAAATGAGTCCCTGAGAAAGTGCTATAGAATAAGTAAGCTAGGGATCCTACCCTCAAGGAGCCAGCAGTTAATTAGGGGAAATAACACTAGATAACACAGATCCACCCAGCTGCTTCCCATCACCTCTGAGCAAAGATATAAAAAACATTTTTTAAAGATTTTATTTATTTTTTTGACAGAGAGAGAGATCACAAGTAGGCAGAGAGGCAGGCAGAGAGAGAGGGGGAAGCAGGCTCCCCGCTGAGCAGAGAGCCCGATGCGGGGCTCGATCCTAGGACCCTGAGATCATGACCTGAGCCGAAGGCAGAGGCTTTAACCCACTGAGCCACCCCGGCGCCCCTGAGCAAAGATATAAATTAAATAACCCCAGCTACCAACCAATACCTGCATCAGCTATAGATCATCCAGAAAGACTCACCAGATACCTCAAATAAGCAAGAGACTAAAACAAGGAACACAGACAAGGACCGGAGTTAAGAGAAAGCGTTCAAATTACAGGCCTCATGCGATTCCCCTTCCCACAGAGTCACACTACCTTTCCACTCTGCTTAACCCTTAAACTTATCTGACATACTCAAAACCCTTCATCCACGAAATGCAAAGATCCAGCACACTCAAAATTGGTTGCGGTGGTCACTCAGGACCTCTTCGCTCTTTTTTTTTGCCACCTAAGCTCATTGCAGTCTTATTTCTGCCTAATTTCAAACCTGTGACACCATCATTCCCTTTACTCTGGGGGCGGGGGGGGGGGGGTTGCAATGTACAGTACAATGTTTGTACTGCAGTTCCCAGTACTTCAATCTCAGCTTTCCTTAATAGGTTCTGACTTGATCTGTACTCCTTACTAACTTGAATTGAAATCCCAGATTCAGGAACCTAACAACACACCAACAAACCAAAAACTTGGTTAATGCCCTAACATGGACAGCCTACTATTCCTCAGACAGGGAGATTTAGACAAGCCATGCTAAAAACTCCAACTACTTCTCAAACCAATCTAAAGTCCTAACATTCTCATGTTCCACTCAAAATTACTTTTAGTACAGAGTCCCTCTTGCTTCCCACCACTACCTTCTATACTTACCACCATGTAGCTCTCCTATAGCCATTCCCAAGAAACCAAGACGTAATAAGCAGTAAAAAATAAAAAAATATAAAAGATATTAGAATCCTCCTGGCAGGTTAATTCCAACACCTTGTGTCACCAAATGAGTATGATTTGGAAAAACATTTTTAGAAGTTAGAATCACACTTCAAGAATGTCCAGCATATGCTACAGCCTCTTTCCTAAGTACTGAGAGTCAGTGTAGAAACAAAGATTGGTCGATGGGTTCATAAGGCAGCCAGAGGGACAGAGGGACAGATGGAATCCCAGCCCTCAAGTTTCTCGCTGCCAGATTCCAACCATGTGTTTTTAAGTCAGTCTGACTTGTCAGAATGCCAGCTGTCAAACTGAAAAGCTATGGGCACTTCAGCTTTATTTGAAGTAATTGCCCAAGATCCTGATTAGCTCTATAGTCATGACTACGGATATGGTTTTTCATTTTCAGCCCCGCCCTTGCCCTCTGGATTCATCTTTGTTTGCATGAGGTGACCTTCAACACTCCCGCATGGATTCTGATTTAGGGATGATACTAGCCACAGAATAATGTGAAAATAACCTGTTAGAATAAAAATAATCCTTTGTCACCAGTGTCACAGAGACAAGGAGAGAAAATTTAAGAGGAATGGGCTTAATCAATCACATCAAATGTTGCAACACGGTCACACTAGATGTGGTGATTACAAGGTAACTAGTAACTTAGAATAAGTCAACTTCCATAGCTTGATTTTCATAGATGGCAACAGAAAAAGAGTTGAAGTTCAAAGAAGTGACAAGAAGGAAGGCATTATAGATTGCTTATTCAAGAAATCAGGTAGTGAAGGAAAAAGGTGAGACAGGATTATAGAAGAGAACTAAGAAGTGGCAACCTAAGGATGGCATAAAGGTGTGGGACCATGGAACTTAGGTATTGTGGGCAATACTGAGATGGCAATGTCAAGACTAAGAAAGAAGGCAAAAGAAATAAAAAAGGGACTGGTATCTTTGAGGGTCTTGAGACAAAAAAAGTATACAGAGCACATTCAGACAGAGAAAAGTATGAATACAGTTGAAGATAAGGAGGTTTATAAACAGGAAAATTTCAGTTTGAGATCATCATATATTTTTTCCCTTTTGTCTCACATCTAACAAACCTAAAGGGAGGTTGACAGTGAACTATTTAATAAACAATTATTAGAAGAAAATTATTAATAATGTCACTTCAGATTATTCAGTGGTCATGTTAACTATCTCATCCAAGAGTCGTCACTTTCAGATTACAACTACTTTTCTTTTCCTTCAAAATTAGCGAGGGACGAGCAACAAGAGTGTAGAGACCACATTTAATCAGCCAAGCTGCTGTACCCTCTGACCCACCAGCCAAAGAAGGCATTCTTTCAGGCATCCACCTGGATTTTCTTTATATAACACTGCCAGCTTGAAAGCCTTCCTACTCTTTCCAATCCATTCTAAACTACAGCTGAGACAAACCTGTACTCTGTATTCTAAGGCTCTTTTGGGGTCAGCTAGAACTGGATGTGACTTCTCAATGCTTATCACAAATACAAAAGACTAAGAATGTGCTAAGAGCAAAGAATACCTCTAAAACAGTAAATCTGCAAGTACCATATGGAAAAATATAATTGAAGTTCCCATACCCCATTTATGCAATCGAAAACAGTAACTGTTAAAAACACTTTGACGCCTTACTCTTAGAGTTTTTTCCCCTTAGCTTTTCACTTTGAAAACCTTTAACATAGTCAAGTACTTTAAAGTAAGACTATTATTCACCCTTAGGCACAGAAATTCAGAAATAAACTTAAACAAATATTCCTGGCACTTCATTCTGTAAGTACCACTTAATAAATAGATAATAAGTTAATAATGATAAAATATTTATTCTAACATTGCTGACTTTTAGTTAAGTTAGCAGTATATTAGGAGACAGGAAATTCTAGATAATTCACTCCACAAAAATCAAAATATAGACTATATTACTTTTTGGCATTTATATGCCAGGCACTGATGCTTTTAAGCATCAGTGGTGACCAGAGTAACCTAACCAGATCAATAGTAGGATTCGGAACCACTAATCCAGTTTGAAAATGTATTGTTCTCTCCCCGCAAAATAATCCGTCTGCATTTTTAATAAAGGCTCTTTAATAGTAGGCACTACAGGTACTAGTGAAAGAAATATTGGGGGCTATAGAGTCCTATTATATAATTAGCAATGTACATATATGACTGTCCCTAGTTCTGACCAATGGTAATAAAATAATAAATAAATAATAAAATAATAAATAATAAATAAATTTATCAAATAAAATAATATTCTATATAATAGTTCATCTTTACCTGACAGTTAAAAAAATCCCTACAAGCAACTAATTTCATTCAAGCTATCCAAAAACATCTAAACATCTGAAGATTACAGTTCTCCATGAGATCACACATTTCCAATGTAACATTCAATTTCTTTAGAATATATATATGACATCACTGTTTTGAGGAACATAGGAAATTATGCTGATGCATATTTCTTTCACTCCAAAAATATTTTTTAAATTAAGCTTTTCAATTTAACTAAGATTTAGACAATGTATCCCTTTACACACATGGCATTTCCACTGGCTCAAAAAAAAATATATCAAAGGGAGAGAATTAAGTACCAAGTAATGGTTTCACTTTCATTTATTTTAGATTTGATTATAAAATCAAGATACACTGCTCCGAAATTCTCCATGAAAAAAGACCCACATAAAGTTTGAAACCCTCTGTCAATCCATTAAGTATATTTTGGAAAGCTATTTCATCTCAAATTCATTAAAAGAAATGGGAGAAACATGTAATTAAAACAATTAAAGTAATACATTAGGTGTCCTTCCTCAGAAACAATTGGTTCTTGTTAGAGCTTTACAACTGAACATAAGCATTCCACATTGAAAGCCTGTCAGATTTTTATACAGAAATATCAGTTCAGTATTCTCTCAAGTACACATCTATGGCTAGAAACAATCTTACTTTTGATTTTTTTAAAAAACCATCAATATTAGAACTACACATAAAGGAAACTTTCTGATATAATGTGCTGCTGAATTAAAATACAATGAGTGTATCAGGTGCCTTTATGAAAGCTTTTTTACTAGCTTGAAAAATAGAAAAGGAATTAACTATCTACCTGAATTGATTCAACTTGATTTCTCTCAAAAAAATATTCTCGCTTTGCTCTGCCAGGGAGAACAGAGCACAGAGAATTTCAAATGTAGAAGTAACCTTAAGAAGCCATGGAGGTTATAGGTTCTCGATGAACCTAATACACTCTCTGAATTTTGCAAAGTGATATTTATTCAGGTATCAAGGGCCTAGAGAAGAAAGTGGAGTCAGGAGAATGTGAAACATTTCCCTGTAAGATCCCCTGGCTTCACGAAAGAACATCAAGTTGCTTTAACACCCCTAAGATTTCATTAGATCAAACAGTTTTAGTGCTACATCTTTATACGTATTTATCTGATGAGTTCTAAGAATAAGTTAACATTTCTGTCATATAGTAAAGAAATAAAATTTGCATAAAAATACTATATCTAGTCCAATAATCCACAATTTTATTAAAGTTGCAAATCCTAATCAGTCCTGATTGGTTTTGAAAATATCCTATACTCTCCAGTCTCAAATAGCACATCAGTCTATGGCATATATTTACATTCTAAATTAAATAAAATCAAGATTTGCTTTAACTTTTTCAAAATATCTCAAGAAAAACATAGAAGTGGGATTGGGTCTGCTATATTAATAGTTATTTTCTTTTAAAACCCATTTATCAGGGCGCCTGGGTGGCTCTGTGGGTTAAAGCCTCTGCCTTTCAAGGGTTCAGGTCATGATCTCAGGGTCCTGAGATCAAGCCCCACATCGGGCTCTCTGCTCAGCAGGGAGTCTGCTTCCCTCTCTCTCTCTCTCTGCCTGCCTCTCCGCCTACTTGTGATCTCTCTCTCTCTGTCAAATAAATAAATTTTAAAAATCTTTAAAAAAATAAAACCCATTTATCTATCAATATTAGATTCATTGTATCAATAAATAAACACTGAGTAACTACTATACATGCTTTCATTTGTGCCTACACACATGAAATATAAAAGACTTTCTGGCATTTTAACATTGCTTTAATAATTATATTTTCAAATACTGGGGGAAATCATGCTTATTACTCATCATTTACATTTACCAACATGTTTATACTTTAGTCTAAAAATAGCAGTTGCTTTACAGAAAAACTGTTAACACTAACTGAGAACTGTGGTTTGTCATTTATTCCATTATTAAAAAAAAAAAAACACCATAAAATTCTGACATAGGAATCAATTTTGGGCATACAAAATAGAACTCATCCTAGAAGCCACTTAATAAAATCCTCAGGGCAAATGAGTCTATTTGAAGAGCTGGTTACTTCAGAAGATCATCATTCTCTTGAATATGTTCTTTTGGCAACTGAGATCATCTCCAGTTACTGATTTTCGGCTTTATGCTTCAGGGAATTTATGATAGGTTGTTTTTGTTGAGGGCTCTTTATAATATTCTAACTGCCCTGGACTAAGGAAAGTCCCAGTTAGAGAACTACAAGGCCCTAGGACAAAAATCCTTTTTCCGGTAGCATACTATTGCTATTTTCATGACTCTATCATTTTCATAGTTTTAAAAAATGTAATCTGAAGGTACAACCTGAGGCTCCAAAATAATGAAGATAGTAAATGAATAAATAAAATACGCTCCACACCCACCTCTGATACCTCTTTAAGAGGAAGAAATGGAACTTTAGCAATCTAACTTTAGACAGAATACAAACTTCAATAATATAAAAAATAATTGACCAACTTAAAATAAATACATATAGGTATCTGAAATGAATTAAAGGGCAAAATCTGGGCATCTCCATTCTATGAAAATGACTCAGAATTTCATAAATGAAGAAGTCAGAAATAAAACAAAAATGCAAAGCAATGTCAGCCAGAAAACTAGTTCTATAGGAAAGAGTTTCTCAGATATTTTCCGCTTCTAAGCATTCACTACTCATTTTTACTACTGATTATTAACAGTCAATACCCATTTTGAATATCCATCTCACTGTTTCCTTTTATTAAGAGTGGTTTAATGCTATACATGATAGAAAACTATCACCTTGTTTCTCCACACTAGTTACTGCAGTCTTTATTAGTCAATGAGTTAATCTAGAATCTTACAAAATATTTTTAAAATATAGCAGTTATTTTGCAATAATATACACATGTCATTTTAAAGGTTAATAATAACAAATTTTCACCAAATATTTGTCTAATTGAGATATACAGCTTGTGTTCCTACTTTCATTCTTAAATTACTTAATTTATATAAGTAAGGTTTCAATAAGGACTTTCACAATAAACTCATATTTGTTAAAGCAGACCAATTATTAAATGTTTTTTTTACTATTGTTAAATAAATGAGCAAATCTTAATTTATCTAAGAAAAATATTTAGGTAAATCCAAAAAATCATATGGTGATAAAGTGAAGTATTAACACCAATATCCATTTACAGAAATAAGTGTTACATAAGATATTTCAAGGACCAGAGTTGATTATGTTGGGTCCTGGTGAAAATATTCATTTATATCAAAGATTTTAAATTGAGGGAATGGATTTCTTGAGGTCACTGATAAAATATCGTGTTCAAAAACCGCCAGAGTCTTGGTTGTTATTTCACAAACTCAGAAATGTCACAAGCAAATCATATTAACTGCTCTCAATAAATGTGTTATCTAATATTATTAAATTATAAAAATTCTTGTTCTCTCAAACCAGTACTAAAGAACACCCCAATAAATTTAGTAAATTTCTGAATACCATCTTATTCTTTTAGCTGTCATTTTCAATTGTATGTTAAAAATTCAAAGAAGGTAGTGATTATGATTCTCACAAATTACTTCACTTATATATTCCATTATATGTTGCTTTGATTTTTTTTTTTTTTTTTTTTTGGATAAAAATCCTGACCACCTGAGCCTGGGTGGTTCAGGTCATGATACCAGGGTCTGGGGATGGGGCCCGGTGTTAGGCTTCCTGCTCAGTAGGAGCCTGTTTTTCTCTCTCCCGCTCACCCTGCTTGTGCTCTCTCTCGCTCTCTCTTAAGTGAATAAATAAAATCTTTAAAGAATAAATAAAGAATAAAATGAGAAAAACAGGGAATAAACAAATAAATAAATAGATGGAAATCCTGTGACTATCCAAATACCATTGTAGATAATCTTATAGTCCTAAGAAATTGTGAAACCAGCTCTCTTTCTACAATCAAGAATGCTGATTCGGGTTAGAAGAAGGAAAGACAAGCTGATTTCCCACATTATACACAGCCAAAATTAAAAAAAAAAAAAAAAAGCTGAAACAACTATTAGAAGAATATCTTTAAATTGGAAACATAGAGATATGGAACTTTTGGGCTTTAAATTCTAAAGAGAATTCAGAGGTCCCCTAGCATGGTCTTCTATACATTGCAGGACTCCTTTCTGTAATAACAGAGGCTAGGTTATAGGGCAGTGGCCTAAGGACTACCTACAGCCCATAAGTATAGTTTACATGATCTCCACAGTTTTTGTTTTGTTTTGTTTTAATTAAGCCAAAGCACAAAAATCCAAATCTGTGCCTCATCTTTAAAATCCACCTGAAGCTGCAGGTCTGCTGCCCCTATTGGATGAGTCATGCCTTCTCCACTTCTCCACTGCACTTCCCATCAGCGCACTTCACTCACCCATCATCTGGCTGTGTTTTAAGTATCCAAGCATTTGGATCAATGACCACTCACTGTATCCACTCTGTTGCTAAACATCATCATGAAAGGGGAGGAAGCATATAACTTTGCAAGTTGACCAACTTCACTGTAGGCAACACTAAACATTAGAATTATCTAAAATAATTGCTAAACACAAATCTTTTCTGTCCTCAGAATCAAAGTAAACTTATTATTCTCTCTTCCATAGAACAGGCTTCTAGGTATCTGAAGACAGATACCTTGACTAACTTTCCTAGGTCTTCACTTCTAGTTTAACATCTCCAGAGCCCCCAAATATTCCTCATAGCAATGTATGCAAGCCCACCTATGGCCCCTGGGATGTTTCTCTGCATGAATGAATTCTACTTATGATAAATATGCTATTTATTATGATTTCTCAACTCTTACTTGTATAAGAGGATGGGGTTATTCTAGTTATCAGTGTTCTTCATATGTAATAACGTAGTATTTCCTTGATCTACATCAATGGTTCTCAAACTTTTTGGCCTCGGGACCCGTTTTCACATTTCAAATCACTGAAGATCTCAATGAGCTTCTATTTAAGAGAGTTTTATCTATTGACATTCACTGTATTAGGAGTTAAAACCAAAATTTATAAAAATGTATTTATTTGTTCATTTAAAACAAGTTAACATAATGGCATATTTCTATAAAAAATAAATACATTTTCCAAAACAGCATTGTCTCCCGCCTTTCATCTAAATACAGAACTTAAATATATATTTCCCTGTAGGTCTCCTTTTGTTGGTTTCATATCACTCTTTGGTAGTAGACACTACTGATGCCCATTCTAGCTCCCCTAAGGCCAGTGCACCCATCCCTACTTAGCGGTTTTGACTGTTAGCTAATAACAACACACAGCATAATTACTCTGTAACAATGGAGCCACCTGGTTTAGGAAGCTATGTTCACCTCTATTTCATCCAATGACTAAATGACAAGCCAATAATTGTCACAGAGTACAAAAAATCCATCCCAGTGACACAAAGTGGAACTAATTCTGGGTGTAGTTTGTGCTCCAGAGCTTCCCATGGGATCAGATACAAGTTAGTTTCTAGCAGAGACCACATTCTTCCTTAGCTTTTATCCCTTGTCTTATTCTGCTTCTGTCACTCTCTTCTAAGAGCTCATCCCTAACAAATCACTTGACCAGGCAACTCCATCTCAGGCTCTGCTTCTGGCAAACCCTACCTGAGACATCTTTCATCCTACCAAGATTATTGCAATATTGACTCTGTCATATATCATATTAACTAACCATCTCAGCTGTACAGCATCCCAAATATGCTAAGCATTCTATCATAGATCAATGCAGTGGTTCTCAAAATGTGATCCCTGGACCAGCAGCAGTAGAATTCAGGAACTTGTTAGAACTGCAAACTCTCAGACCCTATTCCAGATCTACTGAATCAAAAATGCCATCATAGTGATGTGCCATAATTAACCAATCCATTATTGCTATACATTTCAGTAGTTCCCATTTCTTCTTAGTATAAATAATGTTGAGACAAACATGCTTACAGGTAAATCTCTGTGTACATTTCTAGTTATCCTATGAGTGTCTGTAATCTACTTTGAGGTAAAAGTATTAAATCAAAAAATAAGATGTACTGACAGATGAATAGAGGGACAAACAAAACATATAATAAAGCAAACACAGTAAATGTTAATGGTAGAAACTAGGTGATAACTATGTGGATGTTGACTGCAAAATTTTTGCAACTTTTTCATGTTTGAAATTTTTTAGAAAATGTTTAAAATGAAAAATGTTGAAAAGATTTATATTTTATAAAGTTAATTCCTGCAATTGGAATAAATTGTTCATAGTATGTGCCCATCTTTATACTCTGTGAAGTTAAAACATCAACCAAAAAGTGTCAGTTCCCTCACACTGTCAACACCACTTTTTAGTGCTTTTCAGTCTCTGCCAAAGTGTTAGGCATAAGCTGGTAATTCATCTTTTAAGCCACCATTTCCATGTGCATTTTTTAAGTTAATATATAATGAATTGAAAAGCTTCCTAAAATGCGTGGCCTCAGATTTGATGTTGGCTATTTGAACTACAAAGCAGTAATCAGGATTTGAGTGCCCACCCAAGGGCACTTAGCCTATTACCAAACACAATACCCTCAAGAATAACTTGCAAACAGAATTACACTGGCAAGAGTTACTTCTAGGCCACTGTCATATGTGAGTGGGTGAGGGGGAAGCTAATGCTGGATTGCCAAATGGGGCTGATTTAACAGGTCCTGAGAAAGGGCTCTTCCTTCACAGGAAAAGTGTCCTCTCCCATTTATCAGGATGCTCAGAACTCCAAGCATTAGTATTTTCTTCCTTTGTATTGAAACAATTAGATCTCTACCAATTCTATTTTAGAATTCAAGTATTTTACTTCAGAATGGGCTCTACAAAATTATGGTATATCCACAGGATGGAATGCAATTAAGCCATTTAAAAAGAACTATGGAATGCTACATTTACTGACATGGAAAGATCTCCATGATATATGACTTGTTCATTGCAAAAAAAGAAAAATATGTATGTGTCTTGATGGTAGAAAATGTATGGAAGGATATTTATTAAAATATTAAAAATGGCTATCTCCAATTAAACTGGAGTTTAACTGTAAATAGTAACCAAGTTACTATTTACATATTTCTTTATTGTTTACTTTTGCCATGGATATATTAAAAATTTCCTTACTAACAATAACAATACAAGAAGGCTATTTGCATTTTGATAAAAATAAAATTAAAAATATCCCAGAAAATCACTAAGCCATTAGCACCTTATTAAAATTTAATTTACCAAGATTTTCAAGTCAATGTTAAAGTCCCCTAAGGAATGAGACCCAGATCCAGAATATTTTAAAACACATAGGAGAAAACAGTTAAATGCAGACAGACTGGGCAAAAAGGTCTCCAGCCACGTACTAATCAGCTGAGAGACAGGTCTGTGATGCCCTGGGAGGAACTCACTGGAGAAAAACCAACAGGCAATGGAAGGCATCTGTAGTCTTCAGATCCACAGTCTGTATTGACTCAGAGTGGATCTTAACTTTACCACAATCTCCTAACCAATGATGCTCAATTTTCCCTCTAGAGCAGGCCCTGGATCCAATGCCAGTTATTTTTTTCAAATATACATTTAACAGATTTAAATTGTTTCATTTATACTTCACAAAGACTTAAAGGGAGAATATGATTTAGTAAGCCACTTACCTCCATAGGAAGACACGTCTGTACATGGGCAGATGTTCCCGGATGTGACACCAATGTCCCAGGTTTAATTTGAAAATGTGTTTTGCACATGTAGCCTTCAGAACAGTCCTGTGTTACACATGAAGAATACATAAGAAAATGCCATTTTAAGAATTCATCATATTAAGAACTATGGTTTCTTGTAAGTTTCAAACTGAGTAATAAAAAACTAAGTATATTAAATGATATGAGATATAATATAAAGAAACTCATCAAATAAACCCTACATACAGTAGGTACTCACTGAACAGCAGTCTTAATACCCTATTTTTCTCATTTATTAATGATGTTTCCCCTTCTCTTAGGTATCGCCCCCCCCCTTTTTCTTCCAAGCAGTACACAGCCCATAAGTCATAGAGCAAAACCTCAGGTTGGCAGTTGTTAAAAAGGGTTTAAACTTACAGAAATACTTTGTTGCTTATTAATATTGATTTCATGGCCTGTATAGAAAGAGAAATTTTTTTTTTTGCATGGCATAACTTGTTTTATTGTACTTTTTCTTTTCTTTTCTTCCTTTTTTTTTTTTTAATTTTTTTATTAACATATAATGTATTATTTACCCCAGGGTACAGGTCTGTGAATCATCAGGCTTACACATTTCACAGCATTTGCCATAGCACATACCCTCCCCAATGTCCATATCCCTAT
>CM052809.1:54640871-54769850 GCA_028533885.1 Nasua narica | reverse complement strand
AAAGCTCTCAGCTTTTCCCCATTGAGAATGATATTCGCTGTGGGTTTAGAAAGAGAAATTTAAAGAGGACTTGCAACAGATCTTGAAGCCAGAAGGGACCTCCCATTTTAATTTCTTGTTCAAGGCAAGATCTCCATCACATCATCACAGGAAGGTAATTATGCAGGACCTACCTAAGGTCTTCCAGGAATCTTTGCTTTACTCCCTTGTATGACCACCACCTCCATTTCGGTACATGCTACATAGTTCATTGAGAAAATATTATTTTATATTGCATTAAAATGTTTCTCTTTAACCTTAACTCACTGGTTTTAGTTCTGCTCTCCAGAATCTAAACTCCTTTCCACAAAGCCATTCTTCATAGACTTGGAGATAATTACTATCATTTTCAAATGTTCCATAGAAGATATGATTTCCAAGCCCTTTACCAGTTATATTTCTCACCTCTTTCTTATACTTGCTCTTAAATACACTGTTTATCTAATTGTGGTCAGTTCCATTTTTTTTTAAAGCAAAACGATTGAATTCAATAAAGTCATGTATAAAAATATAATACCTCCTCACACACAAACATACTCCCATATTAATGAGTATTATTAATTCTCCACCAAACTGTCACACTAACACTCACATTTTAACAGAATTTAAATAGTTATAATTAAGGAAATGTAATTAATCTGATGCAGCAACAAACGTACAGAATAGCATTCCAACTAAAACCATTCATAATGCACTTAAATAATTTTACTAAGATTCAAAAATTCAGTTTTTAACTACACAATAAGGAAAGAAAAATTTTATAGTGTTTGTGAGTGATTTAATATTGAATTTATTTTTTTTTTTAATTTGTGTCATGCCCGGGCGCATGGGTGGCATAGTTGGTTAAGCACCTGACTCTTGGTTTCAGCTCAGGTCAGGATCAAGCCCTGTGTCAGGCTCTGTGCTCAGCGTGGAGTCTGCTTAAGACTCTCCCTCTCCTTCTGCCCCTCCCCCCTGCTCGCTCTTTCTCTAAAATTAATAAATAAATCTTTAAAAAAATTGTGTCATGCCAACTATGGAAGAGCATTGGATTTTAGGTAACTGTACTAGGTTGAATAATGTCCCTTCACTATTCATGTACCCCTGGAACCTGTGAATGTGACCTTATTTGGGAAACAGGATCTATGCAAATGTAATAAAGTAAAGATGAGGTCATACTGGAATAGGGTAGACCCTGAATTCAATATGACTAGTGTCCTTTTAAGAGGAAAATTTGGCTACACAGACACAGACACACAGGGGAGAAGGCCAAGGGAAGACAGAGGCACAGAATGAAGTGCTGCATCTGTAAGATAAAGAATGCCAACAACTGCCACCAACCAGCAGAAGCTAGAAAGGCAAGGAAAAGTTCTCTTTACAGGGAGCATGGTCCTGCAGACACCTTGATTTTCAGCTCCCAACCTCCAGAACTGGAAGCAAATAAATTTGTTTTAAGTCAATCAGTTCATGGTACTTTCTTATGGTAGCTCTAGGAAACTGAGGAACTACATTCTCTAAGAAATCTGGCAGCACCTCTACAATGTCCCGCAGTTAGCTGGGCTGACATCCCACTAGCACTCACAAAAGAACCCTGCTGGTTGGTCCTGATCAGTACCAGATCTATTGGCTGGACCCAACTTATTTTGATTGGTTGATGCCACTGCCATAGATTGTTAAATATTTAAATAGCTTTCCTCTCTGTACTGTAAGCTATCAGGTATCCAAGACTATCATCTTTAAAAATATTTTACTTTATTTATTAATTAGAGAGAGTGTGCATGAACATGAGCAGGAGGAAGGGCAGTGATGGAGGGAGAGAATCTCCAGCAGACTCTGTGCAGAGTGGAGCCCATGGGAGTTTCCGTCTCACCACACCAAGAACATGACCCAAGCAGAAACCAGGAGTTCCACGCAGTCACCCCAACACTAACACCTTTCATTATTTCATTGAAGTTATACATTTTGTAGATGGAATTATGGTTTTAAGTTCTAGCTCTGCATCATCCAAACACAAAGCACACCTGAGGGCCTTCAATCACTGCAATCTTTGTATGTAGACAACATAAATGACTTCTAATATTGACTTAAATTGAGAAAGACGTATGTAGGGATTGTAGTTGTTGCTGTTGCTTTTCACATCAGGTATCTATTTCCCCTTCTTCTGAAACAGTAGCCCACCTTCTTGTAAGGAATCATTCCCTTCACCCCTGTCAGTGTGGACATAGCCTCCTACTACAGGAATGATCACCAGACTCTGATCCGGCCAATAAGAGCAGCAGTCCTGCTTGCCTGAGACTCAGGAGGGCCAAAAATCTACTCAGGGCCAAGAAAGCACAGTTCAGGACTTGGGTTAGGGGACGGGGGAGGATATTCTCTTTTCTACTGGTTGTGAACCAGGAAGATAAAGCCCTGGCAGTGTTGGCAGCCATCATGTAATCAAACGGAGCCTGAGAATGAAGCCAATGCAGAGGAAAGCAAGGCCAAGCAGAAAGACTAGATCTTGATTACACTGTTCACACCAACCATACCTAAAGCTAGTTCTACACTAACCTATAAATGTTATTAGTTTAAAACTTGATGAGACTTTCCTACTGTTGAGAATGAGCGTCCTAGGACCACAGAAAGAGTCTCTTAAACAATAAGATAATTTGACTTGAATGAATAAACAAACTACATGATTTCTACTGTATTATATGATCATCTTCATTATAATAGATAAGCAATAGCTGATTATAGAGAAGATTTACCAAATATAGTAAAGCCATCAATAGTCGGTGATTGTGAGGAAAAAAGTAAAAGCAGTCTGCAATTTAAAAATAATCTAGCTATACAGAAAAAAAAAACCTCTTAAGCTATTCAGAGAAGAGTTAAAACTAAACTTGTGTACTGAATCTGATTAATGAAATGAGAGTAACTATTCTATTTCATGAGCGCTGATCATACAACCTCTTCTTAAGGCAAATTATAATTGAGTAAAACTCTAATTACAAGGTAAAATACACTTCCTTTGACATCAAGAAGTTAAGTCCAAAATTCCTATGCACCTATGTTATAAAACCTAAATGTATTATCTGATCTCTTTTCCAGTGAATTAAGATAGAGAAATATGTCATTTTTAATATTTCTTATAATTTAAGGGATTTCATTTCTATTTCAGGTCATTTCTGATGCTACTTATTGTGTCTATAGAGAAATGCACAAGGGTTTTTGACTCAGCTTCTATCTGGTCATGATAATTTTCTTTTTGGTATCAATCTCTCAATAGTCAAGATCAGCCTTGAAAAATTAAGTAGAGAAAAAAAAAACGTTTATAGCATTTTAGCTTCCTTTCAAACATTTACTCCATGAAAGTAGGCTTTTCTGCTGCACTGTTTTAATTTAAGGCAGAAAAATACGTTTTGTTCTTCACTGTTGAAGATCTGTTTTTGTAGAAACAAGCAAACATAAAAGCATAAGAACTGCCCCCTGAGCTAGCACTACAGTACATCTGGCCCAATAAATGATAACTGATTCAAATCTCAACTGATTTTTCTGGTAGACACTCAACTCTAGCTTCCTTGCATTCTTTCTGTACTTATGATAGCTTACAATTCAATGTTAAGTTTTCTTTAATTTTGGGGGGTACCTGGGTGGCTCAGTTGGTCAAGCATCTGCCTTTGGCTCGGGTCATGATCCCAAGGTCCTGGGATTAAGCCCCACATCAGTCTCCCTACTCTGTGAGGAGTATTCTTCTCTCTCTCTCTCCCTCTGACCCTCCCCCACTTGTGCTTTTTCCCTCTATCTCAAATAAATAAAATATTTTTCTAAAAAAGTTTTAATTTTTTAACATGGGTTATTTCCCCCAATCTATCCAAAGTTGGGGGCTAGGCCCCAGCCCCTGGGGAAGAAAGGGTCTTAACTAGGGTCCAGTTCCACATAAAGACCTGGTCCTGGTCCCGGAAAAAACCCTGGACCAGACCAGGAGAGGTAAGAATGAAGGGAACTTTGGAGAAAAATGTATCCAGTTCAACCCTCTCATTTTAAAAATAAGAGGGTGAAGGACTGAAGTACTTTTAAAAGACTTGTATTATAGCTAATTAGGGGAACTGCTGGAGGTGGAAAGCAGGCCTCTTGACCCAGTGCTCTTTTTACCAAGTAATTCTACCAGAGTCCAGATCATGGCAGAAACATGTTTACTGACTCTCACGGAGTGGTATAAGCCCACACTTTCCACACTAAGTAACAAACTGAAGCCATTCAAGTGTGGTCTGGGGACCAGCAGCCTCCTTGTCACCTGGGAGCTTATTAGACGAACAGAACCTCAAGCTCCACCCCAGACTCCCTGAATCAGAATCTGTATTTAAAAGGATCCCAGATGATTTGTGTGCACATTTGGAAGCACTGAGGCAACATGCACCTCAACCCCTGATTCAAAGGCATCGCAAACCGATTACATTAAACAATGGTTCTCAACCCTACCTGGGGTCCCCCTCATACCAGTGGAGTCACAATCTTCCTGTAGTATAGACTCTAACGCAGAAGCCAGGGTTGAGAACTACTTTACTCAATTCACTGAAGCTGCCATTTTAAACTCTGAGAACAGGGTCAACCAAGTAATACGTAGCTGTCTCAGGAGAAACGGCCACAAACGACTCCCAACCTCCAGGTATACCATGGCTCGCTTAGAGCTCTCCATATGCTAACCTGGCGTCCGCGAATTCTCAACTTGAGCAAATTCTCATCTTGACAGCACCAAGACTGTTTTTTAAGTGGTCTTTATGAACGCCTCAAACCCTGCTTTCTGGCAACCTGCCAAACCTTGATCCAAGCCTCTGTAACTGCCATTAATCTCATAGCTTAAAACTGTCACTGTCCCATGTCCAACTACATTTCAGCTATCAGAACTCCTACTGCCCATCCACAACAAGGCAGGTTGCTTCACTCCGTCACTGCAGAAGAGAAATAATAGGAAATGTGCAGGTGCTGTAGCCCAAACACCACTAATGAAAAAGAGAACACTTCCTCCTCACAGTCAAAACTCAAATTATCTACATAGAATACCTTTGCCTTACAACAAAATAAGGAATAAAGACTTAAACGAGAAAAATAATACCATCACTGTGCTAGATGAAAATACTGGAATATATATACACATAAATATATAATTTCATATTTATATTTATATATGTATTTTAAAGATATTTTAAAAACATAAAAACCCACAGTCATAAAAAATATTGATAATTTCTACTCCATGGAAAAAAATCTTAACACATTAAAGTTAAAAGATAAACATCAAAATGTGAAAAACAGATTTTGTTGTAAATATATAAGTAGCTTTCATTTCCCCAATGTATTAGTAGTTCCAATGAACCAATAAGAAAGACAATCAGGGGCGCCTAGGTGGCTCAGTCAGTTAAGTGGCTATCTTCGGTTCAGGTCATGATCCCAGGGTCCTGGGATTGAGCCCGCATCAGTCTCCCTGCTGAGCTTCTCCTTCTCCCTCTGCCCCTCCCCCCACCCATGCATGCTCTCTCTCTCTCTCACACACTCTCTCTCTCTCTCAAATAAATAAAATCTTTAAGAAATAAAAATAAAAAATAAAGAGACAACAAACAGTTCAACAGGAAAATGAGCAAAGGATATAACAGTTCACTAACGAGGAAGTATGTATGAATATTAACTATATAAAAATAAGCCTATTTTACTCATAAGATACATTACCAGTAAGAAAAAATGCAAATTAAAACTATGCGATACCATTTTCTTACCTATCAGATCGGCAAAGATCAAAAGCATGAAATACAGTGTGTAAAGACGTAGAAAAAATACACAGGCCCTGTCATACATTGCCACGGGGAGGGTAGTTTAAATTAGTGTAACTTCCCTGGGGAACGAGTTGGCAATAACTATCCAAATTAAAAATGCACATATCTTCCACCCAGAAATGCATCTTACAGAAATAGCTGCACGTGCAGGAAATAAAATTCATGCAATGATACATAAAAAGTATTGCTTTAATAGCACTCTATTGGAAACAACCTAAATCCCTACCAATGAGGTTAAATTATGGTATACCCAAATAATAGAATGTTATGCAGCCATAAAAAATGAGTAAGTTCTATAAGTATTGACAGAGAATAATAACTAAGATCATTAAGGGAAAAAATGTGCTGAAAAGTATACATATATGTATATTATGCTACCACTGATTTAAATACAACTGCATGTGTTGGTGTGTGAACTGAATATATCTAGTAGGATATCCAAGACACGTATCATTGGTGACCTCTGAAAGTTTGGGTGAGAATGGTGGGAAGGTTAGGAAGGAAACTTACTTTTTTAGGGCACAAACCCTTTTGTGCCTATAAATAACACTTCATATTGAACAAATACTTCATTGACTGCCCTTTGAACACATGCCTCCAGGCTATCGCACTGCTGTAATAAATTCCAATTTTGAACTTCTAGGGAGAAAATGTCCTGGAAGGCATATAGAACCCTACAGAGAAAACCACGTTTTCTAGTGTAGTTCTGACTGAGTATTGGATGGGGATCTAAGGATCTCCTAATAGAACAAGTTTGTGTCTGTTTTCTCACAAGTCACCATGGACTATGCCACTCAGAAAGCTATTATGCCTGTTGGAATCCAGCTATCCAAATAATCATAGGGTTTCTGAATTTGAATTTAGTACGGGTTTAATGATCTTCTCCAGAAAAATCTTGCTATCTAAAAAAAATACACACACACACACACACACACACACACACACACACACACACTTACTTATCTAAGGGCCTCAGCTCTACATTGCAATAAAGTACTGCATATAGGACTCAAACTCGAGTGAACTGCCCAGACTGACCAGCTGCAGAAAGGGCTTGGCAAGGCCATTGGAGAGCAATTAAGACAAGCAGAAGTTTCTAGTTCACTGCCAACACTGGTCAAACAATAAGACCTTCAGGGTCAGTGGAACCCTGAGGAACAGGCCAAACCTAGGACACAGATCTCAAGTGATTATTCTTTCCCTCAGTAAGAGACCAAATCAATACTACCAGTAGCTGCCCATAGCCAATTAATCTTAGAGGTGAAAAAACAAAAAAAAGTCAACAGTGCTGCTGAAAAGCAAAGATTATACTGGGTAGATCAGACATGAAACTAAAATCTGTCCACTTTTTAAAAAGCCAAAGTTAGATAGTATAAGTAATTGTTAAGGATTTAGAGATCCTCCAGAACACAATTCTAAATATGTTAGTATGTCCCCTCCTCATGCCCACTGAGACCCACTCAATCTCACTAACTCTGGTTTCAATTTCTGATTCCTGTTAAACCTTCCAAATGCATTTGTAGACCTTGGTCATGAGTGACTCTAATGCCTCTGAGTCAATATCAAGAGTGACCAGATCCAGGGGCGCCTGGGTGGCTCAGTTGGTTGAGCAACTGCCTTCGGCTCAGGTCATGATTCTTGAGTTCCAGGATCGAGTCCCACATCGGGCTCCCAGCTCCACGGGGAGTCTGCTTCTTCCTCTAACCTTCTCTCATGCTCTCTCTCACTTTCTCTGTCTCTCAAATAAATAAATAAATAAAATCTTTAAAAAAAAAAAAAAGAGTGACCAGATCCAGTCAAAGTAATCCATGGGTAACTCATAACCGCTGACTCACTTAGGTAATAATTTCAAAAGACCAAAAACTCAAGAAACCAAAACGCAAAAGTAAAAGTGAGGATATAACATACTTCATCTTTGAAAAAGAGCTTTGTACATCTCTAATCTTCCCTAGTCTTGTAGTATTTTGGAGTTTATAAAACATAACGGTCATTTATTAAATAGCCTACGCTCATTTCAAAACTTTCTAGGGGAAAGGAATAGAGATGCAGCTCAGATCCAGCTGAAGAAGCTGGTGCTGTCCTTTTGAGAAAAATTAAATCTTCTGGCTAGGTCCCATCCAATAAAGGCTGATACCCCCTTGCTTTACCATTTGCACAACACAACCCCTAATTGTTGCTTTTATCTGTGTGACCTAATGTGTGAATGCCTACTGAACACATTTGCTCATTAGCTGGAAATTAAACCACACAAAAACCCTGTGACCACTGGCCCTTGACTAGAGGCTCTCTGGCTCTTCCTAGTCAAAAGAGCTTTCTTAACATGTCCATGGTATAAACCGTAAAGAGAATCTGTAGGATTTTGACTGAAATACTCTCTCCAGCAGTGTATCAGAGGGTTACACTGCCTTCTATCACAATACGTAGTTCAGCAGTCAATCTTGTTTACATTAGCACACTCATCACACATTTTTATTAGATTTAAATTTCTAATTAACCTATAAAAGCACAGAGAATTGTAATTAATGAACAAAATCTAAATATTATAAATCTTAATGATATAAAAATAATAATCTAAAAATCAGAAGGAGAATAAGGAGTGTGGGAGATAGTATAAGCACATGAAGTTCCTCCTCTATCACAGCAGAAATCAATCATCATCCAAAAATGAGAAATCAGAAAGTAGAAATACATTGTTTAAAGTTACAGGGATAACTATGACAATAACTAAGGAGTTATTCTTCATCAATAGAGGCTCCAATAAATAAATGTAAATCATCCATACAATGGAATACTATGCAACCATCAGAAATAATGAGATATTTCTCTATACGTTCATGAAGAAAGATGACATGATATAATGTTAGATGAAAAAAGTAAGTTACAAAACAATAATCCCATTTATGTAAGTATATTACAAATGTGCATTCATATATATATTCTATACACACATATATATAGGGAGAAAACAAACTATAGAACTGAGTCAGAAGAAAGGGAAGAAAATATTTCATCTATATTTTATATATTTAAGTATTATCAGTTTTACAATGGCCATATACTGTTTTTCCTTGAAAAATTAAATAAAACAAATAAAATAAAGACCCAACTCATGAAAGAAAAATAGTGTGCTAGGAAGACTGAATAAGGAAACTTCATTAAAACTTTCTTTCTACTCTGTAATCAAAATTATTCTAAGAACCATAAAATATTCCTGCATACAATGTTAATTTTTTGTTTTTACTTTTCTCTCCTTTTTAAATTAACCCTCTAGTTGCTAAACCAAAACAAGGGTGATACCTCTTTCCTAGAATTATAGCATATCTTCACTTTGGTTTTTTTTTTTTTTTTAAAGATTTTATTTATTTATTTGACAGAGAGAGAGAGAGAGAGATCACAAGTAGGCAGAAAGGCAGACAGAGAGAGAGGGGGAAGCTGGCTCCCCTTCGAACAGAGAGCCCGATGCAGGGGTCGATCCCAGGACCCTGAGATCATGACCTGAGCCAAAGGCAGAGGCTTTAACCCAGTCAGCCACCCAGGTGCCCCTTCACTTTGTTTTTCAAGTGGTCATTTTTTTGCCACTTAAAATTTAAATTTTAAGGGCTTTCAACTTTCTGTTTCATTCAATAAAAATATACAGAGGAGCCCAGCACTGTGCTCATTTTTCCAAAAACCTGTTTTTCTTATAATAGTCCTGGTTCCCTTTCCCTGGCAAGACTCTCAGACCTCCCATATCCCCCTTCTTTTCACCTCCAACCCCTTCCTGACTTTGGAAACTCACTACTCTCCCCTTCCCCAAATGCAGGGAAAAGCAGAGCAAAGCACAGTGGCCCTAAGGAAAAAAGAACAGAAGAAAATTAGCCACTTATCAAATGAGAAAAGGCTACTGAGCCAATTTGGTGACCTTATCTGAGGAGATCGTGCATTTATTTGTTTACACGCACCTACACAGCCTGCCTATTCCAAACAAGTTTTTTAAAGAATGATTATAGTTTAAACGATGTTAAATCCCTTCCCTTTCTTGGAGCCAAAGCATCAAAAGTGACTTTAAATCACATCGGTTCTATTTTCCTTATTAACACTTTCAACAGATAGCTCTACAATATTAAATTTCACTATTAAGCATTTCATGGGATTTCATTCTCCTTTTCCTCTTTTGTTTTTTAATAATGTTTTCAGGTTTTCCAACCTACCCATTTTGAGTTTTCAATTTTCAGTTCATAGATGTGGGACCTCCATCTGTGCCCTCATACTTTTTTTATATTAAACAATTTGGTTTTGCCTCTTAGAGCATTCCTGCTTACTTGTGCCCAAGGAATGGCCAACAGCTACTATAAATGATTAGAGGGCATGTGGAAAACCTGGTGCAAAAAAACAATTTTTCTCTGTTTCTACTTCCAATTTAACTTCATAGAGATTTACCATATTTTGTTTGTTCCAGTTAAAATGTTCTCAAAGGTTCATCATTGCTTTTCTAATATCATAGCTTAAAAAACAAACAAAAAAATGACCCATATTCTGAACCTTCCTGTCTTGATTTCTAGATTTAAAGTTACTCCAAATCTTATTCCTTTCATAAGTAATTCCTTTTTTATAACATTATCTTTTCTAAGTAAATCATTCAAGAGAATTAAGAGTACTGTGGTAATTTTACACTTAAAGTAAATTGAGAGAAATTTGATAGTCTGACAGTAGAAAATTATCAGGGTACCAAGCTGTCGCTTTGATTTCAAAGCACTACTCTTGCAAATAACTTATTACCTTTCCCAGTTTTTCAAGAAATAAAGGGTGCCTGAGTTTAGGCAGTTTTGCTCAGAGAAGGTTCCTGCTATGAGGGTCGGAAAAAGGCAAAGGGGAAGTGAGAAGGCCTTCCTGGCATGGATGCCATACAAACTACCATAAAATGGGTGGCTTAAAACTACAGACATATATTATTCTTTCACCATTCCAAATCTGGAAGATAGATGTCTAAAATCAAGGTGCTGGCAGGGCCATGTTCTCTCTTTAGGCTCTAGGGGAGAATTCTTCCTTGCCTTCTCCTGGGTTCTGGTTGTTGCCAACTTGTAGACGTATCACCCTTATCTCTGCTTCTGTCTTCATGTGGCCTTCTCCCTTGTGTGTCGATACCTCTGTGTCCAAATCTCCCTGTTCTTACAAGGACACCAGTCATATTATACTTAGGACACACTCTAATCCAGTATAGCCTCATCTTAACTTAATTATATCTGCAAAGACCCTATTTTCAAATACAGTCACAGGTACAGGTTCTGGGTGGACATGAATTTGAGGGGTGGACACGATTCAACTCAGTACAGATGGCAAAGCAGAAAGAGGTGGGAGAAAGGTAGTCACACAGCTCCTGCACCTAACACAAAGGCAGCTTTCCCAGAAGAAAAGCCGAGATAGGACAGAGTCAATGGCCAAGATTTCAGAAGCTATTCCAGTCTGAGCACACGAGACCAGATTCTCATGGCTCCTGCTGGAAACCAAAAGGGTTTTCACCAATCATGGGGACGAAGATCCTGACAGCTGAGTGAGCCTGACAGAGAAGGCTGACCAGCTGTAGTACAATTACTGCTTTTTGTCCATGGATACTATGAGATGGAAGACTTTACTAAAATCATTCTACTTGCCAAAAGGTATTTGATAGCCACTATTTGGATCTAATACCAGGTGCATGGCAAACTCACACTGTTGGCAGAGAAGGAAGAGGTAGAAAAAGAGAGGGAAGATGTTATCCACTAAGACTTTTTATTAATGTAACAAAAGTTCCCTGACATATTTTCCAGAATGAGTCACAATCTGTACCCTCATAGTCATTTCCGTTCCAAGCCTGTGCAAGTTCAAGCTCTTCTACTGAATCTTCTGTATCTTCTATCAGAACTCCTGCTTCCCAGAGTGTGACATGAGGAAGTCTCAGAAGAAGAAAGAAGTCTTACCTACACATCACATTACCTCTGCATCAAGGCAGGAGCTATGAGAAAGCTGGGCTGATACAATGCAATAGCAGAAGGAACAGAAACACACCCTCTTGTCTCATACTTAGGTTACGAATCTTAGGGAGACATCCTTTAATACCTCTTCTTCATTTCCAGCAATTAATTATGTTCTCCCACTGCTATATTCCCAATCTTAGGTTTGGAAACAGACCAGTTGAACCAATGATCGTATATCTACCAATAGCTTAAAAACTGTATTCATTAAATTTACATTTCATATAATGGCAATATACACTAGTATCTTTCAAGAAGTTTTGCATTCTTCTAAGTGTTTCTTTAGTCTTCTATAGAATAATGGAGACTAGCTTTAACCTCCTATCTTAAACAACTAGAAAACCAAACTGAAAATATGAAATCAGAATTTTCAGATATGAGACACAGGCAGTGCAGGACAATGATCTCTAAGGGATGGGAAATAAACAAGGTGAGCTCTACAAATGACTCAGCTCACTGCCTGGAGAAAGTTCTCGTAAAAGAAAAGACAAAAATGGCAGATGGTTCCTTGGTTTGCTTAAATAATCTAAGAGAACCAGCAGAAAAAGTAATAACAATAAATAAGAGACTTTCAGAGAGTGGCCAGGAAAAAGATTGCATATAAAAATCAATAATTTTACAAATGTAGCAATAATCAATTAAGATCATAAAGATAAAATGCACCATTCCCAGCTTGAACAAAAAATGCCATATATCCAGGAATATACTTACCTTGTCAGAAAAACTCTATAATTTTATGGTAGACCACAAAAAAATCCCAACAAGTTTTTTTTATGAAACGTGTAAAATATTTTTAAAATGTATGTTAAAAAAATACACAGGTATAGTCAATTTTTTTTAAAAAAAAGAGCAATGAATGGTACAATTATCAGATATCAAAATTGACTAAAGAGCACTAGCAATAATTAAAATCTATGTTTTTGTGATAGAGAAGAAAAATAAATCAAGGATTAGAATGTGGAGTCTAGAAGTAGACTCATGTTAGAATTTAATATATAATAAAAAAAGTTGGATCATAGATGGAAGAATGGATGAGTCAATAATAAACATTAAGTCAACTGGTTCACCATTAAATAAAATAAATTAACTATCTTACTATCGCACACAATCTCCAAAACAAATTCCAGATGGATTAAAGTCCTAAATATAAAATAATAATAATAATAAAGGCCTAGAGGAAAATAAATGAGAATATTTTAAGAATTTAAAGTTAGGAAGGATTTCCTGAGCAAAACACCAACCCAGAAGCTATAAAGCATAATACTGGCAGATTTATTAAGAATTTAAAACTCCTATATGACAAATGATACTATTAACAAAGTTAAAAGAGAAGTGACAGTCTAGGAAAAAATATTTGCAATACATATAGGAAATGAAGGATTGATAGTCATAATATAGAAGTTATTCCTACAAATCAATATTAAAAAGACAAACAACCCTACAGTAAAACAGACACAGGACATAAACAAAAAATTCCTAGAAGAAATGCCAGTGACCAATAAGCATATGAAAATATGCTCAACATCAGTGTAATGAGGAAAATGCAAATCAAAACAATATATCATTTTCTACCTTTGAGAATGAAAAAATTTAAAAAGATCAGGAATCTCTAATTTTATACAATCTCAGAAAATGGGCATACTCATATACTTTTCGATGGGAAAATTGTTACAGTATGTTTGGAGAGAAATTTGTCCACGTTCTCGTTTGTTCAACAAACACTATTAGCACCTACTTTGTGCAGTGTATTGCACTATGTCCCAGAGATACAGCATTGAACAACACAGTCAAAGGCTCATTCTCGAGGACAGGGTGCAGGGTGAAGGGGTAACAAAGAACTAAATATGTAAGGTAGGGGGGTTTTAAGTGCCATAAAAATAAATTGGGGTAAGGGGTATTGAAAATTATCAGGTTAGTTAGATGCTATTTTACATAAGGTAGATAGGTAGCAGGTCCTCACTGATAAGATAAGCAATGATCTAACATAAGTAAGGGAGTAAGTCATAAAGGTACCTAGGGAAAGAACACACTAAATAGTAGAAATGGGAAGTGCCAAGGCCCCATGGTTTAAACAGCAGGCATATTAGTATGGCTGGAGCAGAATGACAGAATAAGAGAATGACAGAACTTAAGACTAGGGAATGAGAGAAAGGGTGTGAAAGCCAGTTAGGCCTTGGAAGACATGAACAAAGCTTTTATTCTAAAACTGGAAGTCATTGGAGGGCTCTGAGCCACAGAGTTCTATGACGGGACTCATATTTTTAAAAGATCACTCTAGCTGCTGTTTAAAGACCAGATTCTAAATGGGCATTAATTAGGAAGCTACTGCAATAAGCCAGCTGAGAAACGACACAGCCCGGGCTAAGGTGGTGCAGTCCAGGTGGCGAGAAGTGGTTGATTATGGATGTATTTTGAAGGTTCAGTTAGTGGGATTTACTAATGGATCAAACATGGATGCAAGAAAAAGAGAGGAGTCAAAAAGAACCTCAGGTTCTTGTCCTGAGCAACTGGAAGCTAATGTTTCTTGAGATAGGGAAGCTTGTAGAAGAAGCAGGTTGGGGTGGAGAGGGAGGTTAAGGAAGAATGAGTGAAATGTGCAATGCCATGTACACATTCAAATGGAATGTCACTTAGGTTGCTGGATATAAAAGCTGCAAGTTCAGGGACATGATAGGCACCAAAAATACAATCTTAAGAGTCATCAGTGAATATATAGTATTTACAGCCAAGGAGCCAGATAAGATATCCTAGAGAGTGAGCCTAACTAGAGAAGAGAAGAGGCCCAAAGATTGAGCCCTGGGCCATTCTAGTGTTCAGTTGTTGGGTGATGAGGAAGAACCAGCAGAGGAAGCCAAAAAGAAGCAATCTCAAAGAAGAAGGACACTGACAGGTCAGTGTCCCAGATGCTAAGTAAAGAATATTTTCAAAAAGGGAGTGATAACTGTGCTAATTTTGCAATATCTGCCAAAATGCAAAGTGAGAATAGTCTCTCACTCAGCAATTCCATTTTAAACTATTCATTCTACAGAAATACATAAGCACACATGAAAACTGCTCTCTGCATGGATATTTATTAAATTATCATTTGTTAGAGCAAGTTAAATGCTTATCAATAGGGGACTGCTTAAATTATGGTACATCTGAACAAAAGAATAAAATGGAATAATTAAAAGAAATGGATGAGTTAAGTTACTGAGAAGGAATGACCTCTGAATATTAAGTTAAAAAAAACCACTTGAAGAATCATCATATGGAATGATTGATTCCAGACACATGGAAAAAGAAAACATATATGTGTATGTTACCTGCAGAACAGGCAGGATAGTGATAAAAGAAAGCATGAGCTCCAAAATAAACTTCCTCAGATATAAATTTGGCTTGTCGCCTTGAGGCAAGTTTCTTAACTTTTCTTGGCCTTCTTTACTTCCTCTATAAAATCCCTCAAAGGGAGGTTATCCGAGGATTAAATGAATTAGTATACAAAAAGGATTAGTGTCGGATACATAGCAATCACTCAATAAGTGTTAGATATTAATATCTTACTAATGTATATAATAAATAATAACCACACATATAAATTCATAGAAAGAGATTTTGAAGTTTACTCTCCAAATTGTTAACACTTGCTTTCTCTGAAGTTTGGGACTGGGAGTTGGCAGAGGAGGTGAGAGGTGGCTGGCAGGGACTTAAACACTTTACCATAAATATGTCTATATTACTTGAACTGTTAAGAATATACTAATGCAAATTTTTACAAAAGTAGATGTGCATTTCTTGTGAAATTTTTTAACTTTTTTTAATCTAAAGAGGAAAAAGAACAGTAAAAATGTATGACTCTTCATGGCTATTTTTGGTGATTTTTCACTCAATAATCTATGGTTCAGCTGACACTGAAAAGATAAACCAAACAAAGAATTAGGATAATGTGAAGCAGGCGATATAACATTTTCTAGTCATTTCCAAGAAAGATACACAGACAGACAAGTGGCAATAAAAATAGAAAAGACAGAAAAGAAGAGCCTGAATAAAATGAAATAAATAGAAGAGAATGGAATTGAACACTGATTCATAGACTCTGAATCTAACCATCTGGGCAAATCAAAAACACTATCTATCACTGAGAAGCAGTCAACCAGCATCTCTGATACATTTGCAGTGATGCAGGCAGCATGTATTCTTAATCTGTTACACTTTATATTAACCAAATATAGTCCCTCATTGGTCCTACTTGTCTCATCTGAAGCAACACAGAACAAAGACTCTACTCTCTCCTCATCAAGAATGACACATGTCTGGTTGGGCCCAGCCCCGTCCAATGTGAGCAGAAAGGGCTTTCCAACCAACAGGCTGCTGCAGTTGCTCCACACCCAAGGCAAATTATAGCTAAGATTCTTTCCATTCCGTGAGGCCAACAGGTAGAATGGTTATGACAGTGGGAATGTACAACTGCGTGACTTCTGACTTTGACTAAATTCTGCTTGGAGAAACAACAGGTATTTGCAAGAGGCAAATGCTGAAGTGTGCTCTGTGTGGACTCAACCCTTTTATACATAACTCAAAGTCTCTCTTTCATTACCTCTTTCTTTGTCTTCAGTACAAACCCTTCAGCGGCTCTTCCCCAGACCTTCCCAAGGTGGAGCTCACCACTCCATGTATGGCTCTGCCTCTAATTACTATTTACTACATTTGCATGTGTTTTTTTCTCATTATAATGCCATTAGCATGCAAGGGAGCCTGGTTGCCAGGGCAACCAGGAGTGGTGAATGCACCGCACAGCCTTTAATGAAAACTTAACCCTACTTCGTTTAATTCCCACTGTGTTTTTTGGCTTACTTCACTTTTGTGGTTGCAAGAATGAAAATATCCTGCAGTTACCCCTGCTTATGTAGTGCTGCCCCAAGGTCTTGGGAATTTACATGTGTTCCCCCGAACATACTAAGCACTTTATATTTTTCATAAGTAACCTTGACAACTTCCTCTGATAACAATAAATTCTCCTCCCTATCAACACTGCTCACTCAACACAGCCTTTTGAATATCTAAAATAGTCTATTTTTATGCAGATTAAATATTCTCAGGTTTCTCAAATTTTATGTCATTTCTGCAGCCCTTACTCACCTAACTGCCAACCCCTGAAAACATTCTAAATGATTTGATTGAGATCAAACACTACTTCTATAGCATCCTGCCCATCTGGTAACCTTCTCAAAAGAAAAAAAAAGATTAGTTTGACATTTTTTTTAGCCAACCTACAAAAGTATGCTTATTAAAGCTGGGTATAATAGTAAGAAGAATGGTTTGTCAGATGATCAAATCAACATTTAATTTAGAAACAAACAAACCAACCAAAACCTCAATGACAACAAGGAATAATGAGATGATACTCAAGCTGAATAAAAAAATACCCCAATAAAATTGGGGCAGCTGGGTGGCTCAGTCATTTAGCATCTGCCTTTGGCTCACATCATGATCCTGGGGTCCTGGGATCAAGCCCCATATCCTTGGGCTCCCTGCTCAGTGGGAAGCCTGCTTCTCCCTCTCCAACTCTCCCTGCTTGTGTTCCCTCTCTTGCTGTGTCTCTGTCAAATAAATAAATAAAATATTTTTTAAAAATCCTAAAATTAGGTGCAAAAATCCAACTACACACCAAAGGAGCTCTTGCTGAATAATGCCCACTTTTAAGCCACAAGAGCTACAGATGCCTTCAAGTTCATTAGGAGCCAAAGTGTGACAGGCTGTCATATATGGAATTCTTAGAACTCAGTTTGTAATTGTAATACTTGCAGAATAAGATAAGGAGAGTAAGGTCAACAGTATTGCAGAATTGTTTTAATAAAGCAAATTTTATATGAACCAGTAACTAATGGCCACAAAAATCTATTATTTTCTGGTATTGCTGTCTTTTACAAAATGAGGAAAGACAGAATCAGTGTGGCAACCTGAGGAGTTAGAAGCCAGTAGGAAACAAGCTCTCACTTCTGATGAAGCACACCTGGAGAAGAGAACCAGCAAGAATGCTACTGTCCAATAAAACCAGCTATGATGATGGAAAACTTTCTTATGCTATCCAAAATGGTAGGCATTAGCCACTTGAAGAGTGGCTGCTCTAATCAGAGAACCAAGTATTTTTATCAGATTTGATTTTACTTAATTTAAATTTTAATTTGAATTGCCACATGTAGTGGCCACCACATGCTTAAGCACAGCTACATAAATGATGGGGTGCTGATGACATCTTGAGATCACACTATATTCATCAATTTTCCCCCAAACAAGCAGCTGATGTGGGGCCCATCAAATCTGAGTTATAACCCAGGAGGAGGCCCTAGTACGGCACCCACCATAAACCATATCCTTCACAGGAGAAGGTCCAGCCTGTGAGAACAGTCTGCACTGAGATCAGGGGTGGGAGCTCAGAAGGAAACGAGGTGGTTAGGATTACTACACACTTGAGAAAGAGTATATAACACAGAGTCAAATACACAGATTCTGTAGTCGGACTGCCCGAATTTATATACCAGCTCTGCCATGAATAAGAGTGACCTCAGTTTCCTCACCTATAAAATGGGAATAATAGTGAGTACTATTATCAACCAGTGTAAAATTAAACTGAATTAATACATACTGAATTAATACTAAAAATAGAGCCTGACACAAAGTAATTACTAGTAAGGTTTTTTTCCCCCCAAAAGTAGGTTTCTCCTTCAAAAGTCAACTTATTTTGATCAATCTCCATGAGTGAGTAGAGAAGACTAGGATAACCTATTTCTCTTCCCAGGCCTTTATTCTTCTGCATAATTAAGAGGCCATCTGAACAGCTATTTGGCTTAGTCTGGCTGAGTCTGGTTCATCATCCTCTTGCCACCTACCCACCCCACTACTGCTGGCCCATAACCCCCACCTCAGTAAGACATAAGATACTGCAGGCTCTGCTCCATCACACATGCCCAGTTTGGGTAAATATATTTCCTGAAATTTGACCCTCTCCCAGTTCTTGCTTTTTACTCCATTCTCTGAAATCCCTTATTGAATTTGAGACCTGTTACAGTTAACCTTCTTGCCTTGGCTTTTCAGACTGTCATAGGATTCAGTCTACTGCTTCCTAAACATTTCACATCATGACACACATGAAAATTCATATTTGAACAGTATAATAGAGTAAACTTGAGGGAATCTGGTGGTGTCCATATGAAACTCAGTGAAAAAAAATCTTAAATACATTTTCTTTATATTACAAAATTATTAGTCGATCCCCATTCCTACCCCCAGCCCCAAGCTTATCTACTTTCTCTCTCTACAGAGACAAGTGATAGAAATTCCTTTCTCATCACTAAGCAGAATTTGGATGATTCAAATCTAAGTTGTACTTCAAAATTGCCATCACTTAGTAAATCAAACAGACCTTCCTTTACTTTCATCAACAAATGTAATGTGAAAATTTCTTACGATAGTATAAATAAATCATACACCTAAATCCATGATGGAGCTCTTCCTTAAGTATACAAGATGTTCCTCTACTTGTCCTAATGATCCGTCTTTACTATTCAAATCTCACAACAAACTAAATGCCACAAATCAATCTTCTTTAAGAAGATTTCCAAGGCTACATTTTTGCACTGAATCTATAAATTTTATCAGTATATGTAAATATATTATCATGAGATTCTGGCAATTTTCTATTAGGTTTACTCACTCACCTCATGAAGCCATTTTTTTTCAAGGCAGTAACTACCTTTTAATAAATCTTTAAAGCAAGAACTGTTTACAGAAAAAGTTTGAATTTTCCTTCTAGTTCATCAACGTTGACAGAACGCTTCTTTGGACATAGACCGCCCTCAGTATAAAACAGTGGAAAGCTATATTCCAATCCCATTTCTTCACATGAAGCTAAAAACAGATGTGAATAAAGCAGCTTCAGCTGTACATATTCTCCATTTAGACATACCAGACTATGTGAAATTCATGTACAAGCAAACTTTTACACAAGAGAGTTTCTCTGAGAATAAAATGCCATATTATTTGAATCTGTGTTTTCACGACTCTTGATGGACAGTCATTACATCCTCCTGTCCCTGCACTCACTCCCCAGCAGTATACAAACCCAAGCATGTTTCCATAATACCTTATTTGTTTCAATGTATGAATTCACCACTTTAAATGTTTCATCCCCAATAATTTCTTTTGGTATTGCTTTAGAGAGAACTGATATTCTTCCCAGCATTTCTCTTTAGGAATTCTAGCTGAGCTGGAATTTGGCAGTTTATTTTTTTTATTAACATATAATGTATTATTTGCCCCAGGGGTACAGGTCTGTGAATCATCAGGCTTACACATTTCACAACACTCACCATAGCACATACCTTCCCCAATGTCCAGAACCCAGACACCCTATCCCTACCCCCCACTCCCCAGCAACACTCAGTTTGTTTCATGAGATTGATAGTCTCTTGTGGTTTGTCTCCCTCCTGATCCCATTTTGTTTCTTTCCCTCCCCCACCCCCCACAACTCCCCACCCCCCACAACTCCCCGCCCTGCCTCCCAAATTCTTCATATCAGAGAGATCATATAATGATCTTTCTCTCATTGACTTACTTCGCTTAGCATAATACCCTCTAGTTCCACCCATGTCATTGTAAATGGCAAGACTTTGTTTCTCTTGATGGCTGCATAGTATTCCATTTTATGTATATACCACATCTTCTTCATCCATTCATCTGTTGATGGACATCTAGGTTCTTTCCATAGTTTTGCTATTGTGGACATTGCTGCTATAAACATTCAGGTACACATGCCCCTTTGGCTCACTACATTTGTATCTTTAGGGTAAATACCCAGTAGTGTGATTGCTGGGTCATAGGGTAGCTTTTATTTTCAACTTTTTGAGGAATCTCCATACTGTTTTCCAGAGTGGCTGCACCAGCTTGCATTCCCACCAACAGTGTAGGAGGGTTCCCCTTTCTCCGCATCCTCACCAACATCTGTTGTTTTCTGACTTGTTAATTTTAGCCATTCTGACCGGTATGAGGTGGTATCTCAGTGTGGTTTTGATTTGTATTTCCCTGATGCTGAGTGATGTTGAACACTTTTTCATGTGTCTGTTGGCTGTTCGGATGTCTTTGCAGAAATGTCTGTTCATATCTTCTGTCCTTTTCTTGATTGGATTCTTTGTTCTTTGGGTGTTGAATTTGATAAGTTCTTTATAGATTTTGGATACTAGCCCTTTATCTGATATGTCATTTGTGAGTATCTTCTCCCATTCTGTCAGTTGTCTTTTGGTTTTGTTGGCTGTTTCCTTCGCTGTGCAAAAGCTTTTGATCTTGATGAAGTCCCAATAGTTCATTTTTGCCCTTGTTTCCCTTGCCTTTGGCGATGTTTCTAGGAACAAGTTGCTGTGGCTAAGGTCGAAGAGGTTGCTGCCTGTGTTCTCCTCAAGGATGGAATCTGGCAGTTTCTAACATGTGTTTGATTTAATAATCTGGATTAGTGTTTTCTTTATGTCATCTTACATATCCTCAATATATTTACAAGTATTATTTGAGAGTACCACTTTTCCATCTCTTTTGCTTTACTGACCTCAACGTCTAGACTGGCTGGTAAAATAAGGGCTTCTATCTTTGTGTGAGGCAGCTTGGCTTTAGCTTTTAATGGTATGACCTTGTAACTGGTTTATTTAGCTTAATCTAAACACACTGAAAAAGCCCATTGGTGGAACCAGCCTCAAAAAGAGTTTTGTCTTTTTTGTATTGCTTTTGCAAAACTTAAGAATGTTCCAGTCTTTTCCTGCACA
Organism: Nasua narica; assembly: GCA_028533885.1. Classification (NCBI taxonomy): domain Eukaryota; kingdom Metazoa; phylum Chordata; class Mammalia; order Carnivora; family Procyonidae; genus Nasua; species Nasua narica. Next base: position 54,748,247 of record CM052809.1, on the reverse strand, counting down.
GGATGAGTTTTTGCAGTGAGGTGTCAGCACCGTTTGCTTTGTACCTTGTCTTCACAATAATTTTTCCTCTCAGTAATGCATTTAGGCTGGGGGGAGAAAAGTTACTGAGCAAACAACTTCAGGTTTGGGATGATTCTCATTTCATTACCTAACTAGTGACTTCAACTTGTTTTTTATGATGGCTTTCCAGCTTTAATGAAGAGTTATCCATTAAGATTGAAAAGTACAGTATCTGTAAAATTTAAATCTTTTTCAAATATAAAGACCTATTGGGGCCTACAGACTTTTATAACTACAAAATTCTATTTCCAGGAATAGGGAATCTTCTGTGTTCATTAAAATTTTTTTTAAAACAGGGGCGCCTGGGTGGTTCAGTCGGTTAAGTCCCTGCCGTTGGCTCAGGTCATGGTCTCAGGGAACTGGGATCAAGCCCTACATTGGGCTCCCTGCTCAGTGGGAAATCTGCTTCTCCCTCTCCCCCCACCTGCCGCTGTGCCTTCTTGTGCTCTCTCTCTCTCTCTCTAATAAATAAAATATTTAAAATAATGTTTTTAAGAAAATTTCATAAATGTTCAAATAATTCATCACTGATTTTTTATTTCAAAAAGTAAAACTTTGACATAGTCACAAAATATTTAGCATATCAACTGATGTGTGATTAAAAATATTTTCACAAATGTATTTTCTAAAGCTAGAAAGACTTTTAATGAATAAACCTAATTAAATTACATTCAATCATTACTTGATTTTTAAAAACAAATACTGTTCAATTTCCAAAAACAAATAATAGTTAAAAAATTCTTTCAAGAATGTAACTTTGGCTAATTGTTACTGCCAAAAGCAAAAACTAAGTAAGTAATAAATCAAGAATAACAAAGTCAATGTTTTATTTAGCAATGCTCAGTAGCAGAAAATGGTAATAAAACTAATAAAAATAATCATAATATAAATTATAAGTCAGCAAAATTATAAAATAATGATGATGATAATGATGATAAACTAAGCCAAAATTAAAATACAAATATTTTACATGTATTAAAAGACAAAATTTTAAAAGATGAAAGCAATCCAAATATCCATCAACAGAAGAATAGAGAAATAAAATGTCATACACACACACACACACACACACACACACACACACACTGGAATATTATTCAGCCTTAAAAAAGAAAAAATCTGAAATGTGGATGAACCTTGAAGATATTATACTAAGTGAAATAAGTCAGTTATAAGAGGACAAATTCTATATGATTCCACATAAATAAGGTACCTAGAGAAATCAAAATCATAGAAACACAAAGGAAAAGGGTGGTTGCCTGGAACTGGGAGGAAGGGGAAATAAGGAGCTGTTCCATGGGTACAGAGTTTTAGTTTACTAAGATGAAAAAGTTCTAGAGGAGGATGGTGGTGATGGCTATGAAATGATGTAAATGTATTTAATGCTATTAAAACTTTTACTGAATTGAACCACTTAAAAAAGAGTTAAGATAGTAAATTTTATGTCGTGCATTTTCTACTGTAATTTTTAAAAATTAAGTGGTTAAAATGGTACTTTTGTCATATATATATGACAAATTATAATTTTTTAATAATTTTATAAATTACCACAATTATATAAATTAAAAAAGATTACTGATGAGACATATATCATAAGTATGTAATCAGACACACAGGGATGATTCAAAGTCCCACATCAAGCATAGGTGCTATATAATACGGCTAATGCAGAGAACTTTTTGGCCACAGGTACCACACCAAAATAACTGCTGAATTTAGGTAGTTTACATATAGAGTCATTTAAATAGTGCTCAAATATCATTTCAACTACTATAAATTTCTGAATGGGTATAGAAGACATTGTTAATGAATTATGACCATTAGTATCTTGAGCCCACTTATAGCCTGTTTAAGTATTCAACTTCCAATTTTCTCCCTGATTAGCCTCTTGTCTCTCTCCCAAGCTCAGTATATTATTCTTGGACAATCCTCTGGGTAAATCTCATCCTTAGATCAATCAAGGCTTGGGATCCCTACTTCTTGAATGCTATCCCAGGTTACCTCCCCTCCAGCACCATGGGCATGAACTCATACCTAGAGGGGCTACAGAAAAGCTAATTCATCGTAAGCCGCCTTACTAGAAACAGTATCAGGAACAAGGTGAATTATGTGATGACTTTCTAATGCTAAACTTCTATGACTTATGAACATTTTTATGATTCAAGGTTATATAACACATAAATTTCAGCTTTATATTCTGATTGTTTGTCCAGGTATCAGCAATGAATAACATATGTATCAAAGAGACATCCCTTACCATGATTTTCAGTAGCATTAAAATATGCTGGGTAAAACTGAGAAGTAAACGAAGCTTGCCACTGATGCTCTCCCATTTCTACCTACACTCTGTTGTCAAGGCCCAGAGTATCCCATGGTGGTTCAAAGTTCTTAACCCTTCAAAAGTGATACACAGAACATAGCTCAGCTTTCTCTGCTCTTCACTTTCCTCCACCTAAAACCTTGCCCTAATTTTTAAAAATCTCAATTTGGCAATAGCCTACCTCCATTTGGACACAAATCCTGGTCAGGCTTTCTGATATTCTTCTGAGAATGTCAACACTAATTCCCACCCAGTGGTCACTGGAGCATATGAACCTGCCCTTAATGGGAAACACAGATTATCTGATTATCACTCCAGGTTCTACTATTCAACCCTTAGCTCATTAACCATTTGATGTCATCAAGTAGTTTTGTTCGGGTCCTGAAATTATCAATGATAGCCTTTTCTTTTTACTCAAATTTGAATACCAAATGTTATGTAATGGGGCAAAGGGACATAAATCAACATTTGAAAATCTCATCCTAGACCAAATGCTTTCCAAACCATCTGTGGTAAAAGATCAGGAATTTTATTTCTAATCTGCCATAGACATGCTTTGGTGAAAAACACTAAAATGAATTACTAGAAAAAAATTAAATTAAAAAATTTAAAACATATAAAATATAAGTCCCGATTTAAGAAAAAAAAAGGAGGAGGAGGAGGAAGAAGAAGAGGAGGAGGAAGAGGAGGAGGAGGAAGAAGAAGGTGGTTATTCTTTTAGAGCAGTTTTAAGTTCACAGCAAATTTCAAAGAAAGGTACAATGTTCCTCCCATATACCTCTGCTCCCACATATGCATAGCTTCCCCATTATCAGTATCAATTTTCAAATTATATTTGACAGACATAATACTACTCTGTCAAATTACTTACAAGTTTCTAAGCACTCATTTTCAGTTTCTGCATTTATCTCCTTGCACTGGTACCAATCCAGGACCACACTTGTGAGTAACACTGACTCTCTTCTCAACCCAAATATCCACCTCTACCCTGTCACCAAAGTAAAAAAAAATCCTCTCCATAAAAGAACCAGGAAGACACAGAATGGCATATGCTATGGATAGTGAAAAGCCACTTGGGGTACACACACATCTGCCATCTATATATTTCTAATTCATGGAAGCCGTTCCATTTTCATAAGCTATTCACCAATCTAATGTATTTTCAGGTTTATGAGAGTAACAGGGTATAGGAGTCTCATATACACCTTTCACTCTGAAAGCTCCCATTTTAGGGGGGAGAAGGGTAGTTAAATCTCCCATTCTGGTTCTTCATTATTTACATAATAATGATCCATTTTAAATGCACCCGCACTACACCCTCCTGAAGCCAGCAGGAGGTAAACATGAAGATCTGAGACCAAACTTCTCTGTATGTGTGCAAAGCATGTTTCCATTGTGCAATCACTTCACAAATAAGAAATAAATACTGGGTTTATAAAACTTGGAAGAAAAGGTTTATGGGTTTGACTGTTTTCCATTACTGGAAAATTTACATGCTGAAAAGTAGCAAAAACCAGTGCAAAAGAATAAACAGTGGGTGTACTTCAAGGGCTTGTTTCCTTCAAGGATCAGGAGTAAAATTGGGTTTTATTAGCTGTTTCATTAAGTTTTACTTTGAAGAAAAACAAACAGTGAAGGCATATGTGCAACATCTGATGAAAAAGGATTTTATTCTAAACAGTCTCTGTACAAAACTCATTAATGTAACATTAAATGTGAAGACTTGTCTAGCAATTTTAGGATAATTTTACTCATTTTAGTTTATTTATAATTTCTGACACAGTTTATTTAACATACTCTAATCTTTAAATCACCATGTGTACCAAACTAATATATTAAATCTGTCTTTTCAATGACATTTTGCAATAAATATCTACAGCAGCTGTTAAAAGCAATTAGTATATGAAGTTTGTATCACATTTAACACCTAAAGTAAGATAATACAGCTGGATATTGATAACTTGGAAAATTCATGAAAGCAGATCAGTTCTTCTTAATCAAACTCCTAATTATAAATACTTTCCTTATATGACAAGATGCTACAAGCATACTTTTTAAGAAACATTTAAATTTATGTGCTATTATAATCCAATATCTGGAATCTAAGCATCTAATGTATCTAAGTATTAAGTAAAAGTAAATATTTTTTTCCTCAGGGCAAATTTAAACATGCTGGATATTCATCAAATTCCCCTGGAAGAATATACTCCATCACTATTTTTCCATTTCAAGCCTAAATGTTGATAAGAAGCAACTAAAGTTTGTTAGGAAAAAAATACATATATCCTAGTTCCATTGCGGGAATTACATAATAGTGTGAAACTCTGGTATGGAGCAGATTAAACTTCAGCTTCAAACTAAGTGAGTGAATCACATATTAAACTACAAGTTAGGAGTTAAGATGGTAGTTTGGAAGCAGACATTCCTTGGTTCCAATCTTGACTCTGCCTCTTACATAGAGACAATGCAACACTGGCAGGACTAGTCTCTTAACTTCTCTAAACCTACACATCTCATCTGAGGTAGAAATAATAGGTTATTCATAGGGATACTGTGGGGATTAACTTAAATTACATATATATATATAAATATTAGCATAGTGATGATGCTTTGAAAATGGACTTTCCTTTTTTAAAAAAAAAAATATGACTGGGGCGCCTGGGTGGCTCAGTGGATTAAAGCCTCTGCATTTGGCTCAGGTCACGATCTCAGGGTCCTGGGATGGAGCCCCTCATTGGGCTCTCTGCTCCGTGGGGAGCCTGCTTCCCCCTCTCTCTCCGCCTGCCTCTCTGCCTCTCTCTCTTTGCCTCTCTGCAAATAAATAAAATATTTTTAAAAATTATGACTTATTTTAATCAAAATAATATAACACATAGTTTTAAACGCCAAACAGCACAAGAATGCATATATATAACAAAAATCAACAGCCCTTTCTTACTCCTCCCCACACTCTGGTCAGTCTACCTAGAGGCAACCATTTGCAACTTTCCTTATTACATCTTTTGGCATTCATCTCCAAATTCCATACATTTTATGTATATAGCTTTCCCCTGATAGATTAAATCCAGGGTAACCCCCAAACTAAAAAACCACAATCATTAAAAAAAGGTTTCTGTTAAACTTATACATCAGAAAGAACATATAGAAGAAACAGACTCTATCTTAGGAGGCCATGTAGTCCAAATCAATTGTAACTTGTGATTAAAGGGTCTCTACTCCGCAGAGTACAAATATAAAACTTTTCCCCCAATAACTGCTCTTAACTCTCTTGTGTGGAATCTCCTTTCTCACCTGTTAAGTGTAGCAGATTGACCACATTAAGGACCCCAATTTTTCAAGCCTCACTATATCCTTGCCCTTTGGTAGTGCCTTCCCACAATGACTCTTGAGTGTGGCCTCCAAGAAAAGTATAAATGTTTTAAAGAGTGCTTGAGTGTTTCTACTTCCTGTTTATGGACCCCAACCACCACCATAAGCACAAGCTCAGGCTAGCCTCCTGGAACACAGAACCAAGTCAAATCATCCCAAATGAGACCATCTTAGACAAGCCAGCTCCCAGCCCACTCAGAGTGGGTAGAGACGGTAGAGACATACATAAGCCCTGCGGACATCAATTAAACCCGTCACAGATCAACTGAACGGTCTAGCTAATGTATAAGCTTCTTAGAAATAACAAATGGTTGTTTTAAACCACTAAGTTTTATAATGATTTATTATGCAGCAATACCTTACTGATATATTAAGGATCCTTAAACAACTCAGTATCACACCATAACTCTTTAGGCACTTTCAGTTATTAGAACTCTATCCTTCAGACAATTAGAATTCAATATTGTTGTTGTTGTTGTTGTTGTTGTTGTTGTTGTCATTGTTACTTTGAAGCCTTCAGACTCAAAATCGATTTGAAGCTCTTTTTAACCTGGCTCAACCCACACTCTTTGCAGCTTGGAATGGAGAAATGAAGCATGGCCCTGCTCAGGGGAAGCTGCTACCCCTCACCACTTCTTCCAGGGGCTCATGGCTTGAGAATTGGAAGCAAAAAGGACAGTTATCCCTTGCTTGACTGGATGGAGTCACAGTACCCTCTCTGCCATTTACTGTTGCTTCTCTGGCCGATACTGACGGGCTGTCAGTGTCCCTGCATGTGGCAGGCACACAGCTGCCAGGTCCCTCGTGGGGTGATTTTATGGGCTCTTCAGAAGATCATGCAGGGAAACCACCCCCTGGACATTTACTGATATAGGCAGTGACCATGTACCCTCTCCCCTGGAAGAGGTCCTCTTACCTCCTGGCTTGAGCAAGACAACAGAAAAATAGGCCAAATCTAGCTACTCTCTGGAGAAAATATATTAAACAGGTTGAACAGTGTCCTCTCCCCCTGTACTATCACTCTCAATTCCATTTAGCCCTGTTTTAGCAGAAAAGGGCAGACCAGTCAGTCCAATGCTAAGCAAATGTTCAACTAGGCAACGAAACGACCCTCCTTCTGACTTGAGGGCATCCCATACTGTTTATAAATGGTTCCTTGAACAAGGCACGCAGGCTTTGGGAGGGGAAGGAATCATTCCTCATCACAGACTCTGCACTTCTCTACTGAATCCTATTCTCATATTGGGATGTGATCAGGGATTCCAGTTTTTCAGGAATGGTTCCTCAGAACAATCTCTACAGGCAGGTTTCTGGTCCCAGTGGCTAGTAGATTATTCATAGCAATCTAAATATAGAAAATTAGTTACTCAGGGTATTCTGTCTTCAGCTTAAGGCCTTAGCTGCAATTCTGGAACAAGATAAAAAGGTCCCACTCAAAACACTGTTACATGGTTATTTTTAAATCTAAAGTATGCATTAAATTCCACTATACTGCATATCATTATAGAAAAATTCCATTTTTACAGAAATGCCAGTTTTATTAAAAAGACTGCCCTGAAGAGGTTATTTGAATGATACTTATTAACTTTTTATGTTAATTTTATGGTGTTTTCATGGATCCTAATTCACCAATTAAGGGATAAAAGAACATGGGCATTTTTAAAAATTTCTCATAATTTTTCAAATAAAACTTTTTACCTAATAAAGTTCTTCAGACAAATTGTGCATTTTTATTTTTTACAGAAAATCGGATAATCATTCATTTAACAAATATTTGTTTGTGTACCTACTTAATACTTGGTGATATTCTAAGTGCATTGGGCATATCAGCAAAGAAAACAAAGATCTCTGTCCTCATAGACTAAGCTGGGAAAGTGAGACATTGAAAAATAAACATAATAAAAAAGTATATTACAGAGCACATTGGAAGGTGAATAGTAGTACGAGAAAAAAGAAAACATGGAGTAGGATAAGGGAAGTCAGGAGTGAGTCTCGCAGGTAGGGAGACCAAGTGGTCCAACATGTTGAAAATGTTGGTAGAAAGGCTTCAGTAAGAAGGTGATGTGTGAGTGAATTCATGAAGGATCGGGGCATGATGAGAGGTGGGAAGTCAGCCATATCTGAAGAGGAATGGGCTACACAAAGGGGCCAGCCAATTTAGAGGCCCCAGGCAGGAATGTTTGTCTAGTGTTTCTCTAGTGTGTTTGAGGAACATCAAGGAAGCAGTGTACCTGGATGGTTGTGAATGAAAGGAAGGGAAATAAGAGGTGAAGTCAGAAGAGTAGTAAGAAGGGTGAGGAAAGAGCAGATCACATAGTTTATAGTCTATTATAAATGTTTTGACATGGGGCACCTGGGTGGCTCAGTCAATTGAACTTTTGACTCTTGATTTCCACTCAGGTCATGATCTCATGGTCCTGGGATCAAACCCCACTTTGGGGCTCTGCACTTAGTGGAGAGTCTGCTAGAGGATTCTCTCTCTCCTCTCCTGCTGCCCTTCCCCCTGCTCATGCTTACATGCAATCTCTCTCTCTCTAAAATAAATAAATAAATCTTTTAAAAAGTAATGAATAAGTGTTTCAGCTTTTACCTACAGTTGAGAAGTGATGTAATATGATTCACATTTTACAAGGGTTATACCATCGGAAGGCAAGAGTGAAAGCAGGCAGATAGGAAGATAAGCCTAGTGAAAGCTTTACACCAAGGTAATAGCAAAGGGAGATGATGAGAAATGGTCTGATCCTAGATATTATGAAGGTGGAGGCAACAGGATGACCTAATGGATTGAATGTGGGATCTGAGAGGAATAGAGAAGATAAGGATAACTCCAATAGCTTGAACAATTGGAAAGATGGGGTATTATCAATCGAGAGATTAGCTTGGGTGGTAGTGGGTAAGTTTGGGAGGGAGAAGATTCAGAGTTTAATTTTGGACATGTTGACTTCAGGATCTAAGAGAAGACATTAAAAGTAGAAAATCAAGTAAGAAGTTGGACTGATGAATCTAGAATTCAAGAGAGAAGTCTGAACAGGGAATATACATTTGACAGTAATTAGCATTTGATGCAACTTAAATGATGACCTCCAGGTTCATGAGAATAGCTAAGAGAGTAAGACAGTCCCTGGTGTAATTGCCTAATGCATGGCTGTTCTGTGGAACAGTAGTCATTTATCTCCATCTGCCTTCTCTCCCACCTGAATGCATGGAGAATTTGATGGACATAGACATGAGCCCCCTGAGGCCCAGAACTATCTTTTTGGTTGTGAACTAAAGGCTGACAAAGATTATCACTTTAAGGGGGATAATGATGAAAATGAGCACCGGTTATCTTTAAGAAGGGTCAGTGTAGGGTTGGTGCAGGGGATGAACTGCACATTGTTGAAGCAGACGCAACGAATTATGAAAACAGTCCAATTAAAGTCACACTGGCAACTTTGAAAATGTCTGTACAGCCAACGGTTTCCCTTTGGCGCTTTGCAATAACACCACCTGTGGTCTTACAGTTGAAATGTGATTCAGGGCCTGTGCGTATTAGTGGACAACACTTAGTAGCTATGGAGGAAGAGGCAGAGTCAGAAGAAGAAGAGGAAGAACTCCGTAATATATCTGGAAAGCATTCTGCCCCTGGAAGGGGTAGCAAGGTTCCACAGAAAAAAGTAAATCTTGCTCCCAATGAAGATGATGATGAAGATGATAATGATAATGATTTTGATGATGAGGAAGCTGAAGAAAAGGTTCCAGTAAAAAAATCTACACAAGATACTCCAGCCAAAAATGTACAAAAATCAAACCAGAATGGAAAAGAGTCAAAACCATCAACACCAAGATCAAAGAACCTTTCAAAACACAGAAAAAGACTCCCAAAACACCAAAAGGACCTAGTTCTATAGAAGACATTAAAGCAAAAATGCAAGTGAGTGGTTCTCTTCACAAAGTGGAAGCCAACTTCATCAATTACGTGAAGAATTGTTTCTGGATGACTGACCAAGAGGCTACTGAAGATCTCTTGCAGAGGAGGAAGTCTCTTCAAAAAAACAGTTTAAATGGTTTGTTAAAATTTTCCATCTTATTTCATTTCTGTAACAGTTGATATCTGGCTGTCCCTTTTATAATGCACAGTGAGAACTTTCTCTACTATGTTTGATAAATGTCCAGGTTCCATTGCCAAGAATGTGTTGTCTAAAATGCCTGTTTAGTTTTTAAAGATGGAACTCCACCCTTTGCTTGGTTTTAAGTATATGGAATGTTGTAATAAGACATAGTAGTAGTGGTGGTCAGACAAATGGAATGGTGAGGAGACAAAAATATACATGTGAAATAAACTCAGTATTTTAATAAAGTGAAAAAAGAAGAAGAAGAAGAGAATAAGACATAGCATGGTCACTAATATTATGAGGTTGTAGAGAAAAGAAAAACAACAAAGGAGACTGAAAAGGAGTGAAGAGTAATATGAGAGGTAAACTAAGAGAGTGAAAACACCAAATGAAAAAGTGTAACAAGAACAGAATGATAAATCCTGTCAAAAACTACTAAAAGATCAAATAACTAGCAGTAATGAACTTAGAATTCAGTGATGACATTACATAATATTGTATCCAATAGTTCATTCCACTAAAAAAGAATTTTGCTATTTAATAAAAATTCTTCTAAAACAAATCGGTTTTTAAACACTGCTCAATGACCCACTTATTTCAAACAATACATTATACAATGAAATGAAATACAATGACATGTATTTATATAAGTAACAAATCTGGCAGAACTCCTTGCAACTTATATGATTTTAACTCAATTAAACAAATGGATATAGAGTGATTATCATGCTAAGCACCAAGGATATAGAAGTGAGGATACAGAGACAAACTCCTGGCAGTCAAGCTTCCAGACTACTATGGGGAATCAGGCAAGTATACAGATAATCACCATATAGAATGGTGCACCAATTATATGGAAATAGAGAAAAGGGGGCCTCTAAGCTAAACGTGGGGGTCAGGGTTGCCTATCTGAAGGAGGTGATGCTTAAATTTAATCTTGAAAAAATATGCAGTGACTATGTGTAAAGGACTTAACCATACAAGTCACAAAAAGGTACCAAATAACTAGTAAACATATGAAAATACATTCAAATGAACTAGTTTTTAGGAAAATGCAAATTAAAGTCACCATGTGGCCTCAGAAAGCAGGACTTCAAATCTTCTCCAAAAACACAACTTTGAAACTATTCAAAATTGCTAAAAAGAACCATTTCGGGAATCTGGCAATCAACCAAAGTCAAGTAACATATTAAGAAGCACTTATTCATGAAACACTGTTGAGATTCACTTGTAAACAGTAGGAATCTGTGGTACTCCTACTTGTGGGGACTGCCCTCCTTACTAGTGGTCTGGGTAGGTGTTCTCCCTGGACCACAGTTAGGACAGCTTTAAGGCCAGAGAGCTGAATAAGCTGAAGATGAAAGAAATAAGCTGAAGATGAAAGAAAATGGCCATTCAGCAGTGTCTCCAGTACAAGTAAGCAATCTCACTAGCAAGTCTGAGCTAGCCATCCCAGTTAGCACACGCAACCAACCAGCAACATAACCAGAAAGGTAGCAGAAAGATCCTCGTAATGAGAGACTCACAGAGGCACTTGAACTCTGCAAACAACCCTGGCTGCCTTCCACCTGCATGTCTTAAGGAAACCAGGCTCTCTTCATGTCCTGGGCTGATGATGGGGCTTCACACATGCACAGAGGACTCGGGAGAAACTAGAAGCCAGGGCAGACTAGAAGCCTGCCCGAACTCTGTTCCCCAGCCCACATACAGACCCTTCAGGTGGGTGGAAACCTTACTCCACCCTTCATGCTCTGAGTGTTGGAACATAACTCTGACCGATCATAGACCATGAAGCTATACATAAATGTAATGTTGGAAAAAAGAAGCAAGATTCAAAAGAGTACATCTTTTTTAGGCATGAGTTGTGTATGCTCAGCTAAGGCACCAGAACTATATCCTGAAGTGATGAAGAATCACTGAAGGATTTAACCAGGGAGTAATGGATTGGAATTATATCTTATAAGATCACTTCAGTAGGATGAAGGCAAGTTGGCAGAGGGCAAGATTAGACACAGCGGGCAGGAATAACCACCTGAACCAAGACAGTGGCAATGGAAAGGAGAGCAGAGGAGGCAGACTGAGTGAGTATGAAACATGTTTAAAGGGGGAATAAACTGATGGAATGATCATTTAGGTTTAGGTACTGAGGAGACAGTGGAATATAAAAGCCTTCAGGTTCATGGCCTGAGCCAGAAGGATGGTGGAACCACCTACTAAAACAAAGAATTCAAATGAGGAGGTTGAAAGATGATAAGCTCAGTTTTGAGTACGTTGAGCTCAGGGTTCACAGAATTCTGAACTGTGAGACTGCTTATGTCATTAAACAGGGGACCAAAGTGGTCCAAAAGCCTGAGTTCTCACTCCAGGTCTAGCTCGAACTCGGGCAGGTCAGTTGTTATTTTAGTGCCAAAGTCTATCACTTATTCAAGTTATCTTCATACAAAATGAAGACAATAAGAGTGCCCCTAAGTGCCCTATATACTTACAGGAATGTCAAGCATAAAAAGAATGCTATAAAATAAGAATACATTTGATTGCTGCAATAGCACACTATTTATCTGGAAATTGTAACTAATAATATGACCAAAATGAAGCCATAAATATTGGAAAAGAAACCATATTTTCACTATGTCAGATGACATGGAAAGCACCAAATAATTATTTTTAAAAGGACTAGAAGACAGTTCATTTAGGTAACCAGTTCCAAAAGATACCTAGAAAATCAACCTTTAAAGTGAAAACTTGGGACACCTGGGTGGGCTTAGTCAGTTATGGATCTGCCTTCGGCTCAGGTCATGATCTCAGGGTTCTGGGATCCCATCCCGAGTTAGGCTCCTTGCTCAGAGGGGAGTCTGCTTCTCCCTCTGCCTGCCACTCCCTCTGCTTGTGCTCTTTCTTTCTCTCTTTCTCTCCCTCTGACAAATAAATAAATAAAATTTAATAAAGTGAATACTTATTGAGGTGTCTAGGTGGCTCAGTCAACCAACCAATTCTTGATTTTGTCTCAGGTCATGATACCAGAGTTGTGAGATCGAGCCCTGCTTTGGACTTCACGCTGGGCATGAAATCTGCTTGAGATTCTCTCTGTCCCTCTCCCTCTGCTCTTCTGCCCTGCACCTCGCCTCCCTCCCTCTCTTAAAAAAAAAAAAAAATTAAATTAAAAAAATAAAGTGAAAACTTGTTTTCTTAAAAGGTAAGACAATGTTAGAGATATATAATTTCACTCCAAATTTATAAATTTAAAAAGAATAATCATTAAAATACCAATTGGGAAATAGACATATGAGGGAAATTCATCAAAACAACCATGCCTATACTAGGGTAGTATGATTTTTGATGATTTTTCCCTATATTTTTACAAATATCCATGATCATAATAATATTGTCTGTAGTTGAAGGCCTTTCCCGAGGCTTTGGAAATACACATTTTTCAAGTTCAAGTTTCAAGTTAAAAATAACTCACAATAGGTCAGAGCACATAGGTGAATTATTTAATGAGAGAGAATGGCTCCCCAGCCAGCAAGATTTGACTGTAATCTGATAGCAACCAAAAGAGAGACTGGCCAGTCATTAAAATTTAAAAGAGAGAGAGAGAGATTAGTGAAGGAAACATTGGCAGTGTCCGCTGGACAGTTCAAGCGAGAGATTCTTACCCTATAAACCTAAAATTGCAAATTCTCCTCAATGGTAGCACTACCCCTATTGCAGAGCAAGAGGTATGACACTCTCAGATTATGTCATTATACTTGGTATTACAACTACACATGAGAATTTGTACTTATTCTGTGTTCATATGATTGTGGTTGGCCCATCTACAAAGCAAAAATGAATCATCATGACAGGAGCATTCCAGTTCACTTGACAATTTTATTTGTTATAAATTAATAAATTAGACTCTATATACTCTCTCTCTCTCTCTCTCTCTGTCTCCCTCTCTATTCCCCTCTCTCTCCTTCTCTCTCTCTCTCTGTATATATATAAACTTTAGAACCTGCGGGTAAGATGATCCTGGGCTTCATAAACTCGCCAACGTAAAGATAACTCTCCACAAGGCTTTTTGGAATTCAGCCTGCCACCCTGCCCAGGAAACCCAAACATCACTGTTAGCGAAGAATGTGCTTTTAATTGTTAAGCATGCAAAATTACTACCACTATTTAAATTTTAATTTATAAATTTGTAAAGTATTATAGCTTTTCTTTTTCTGATACTCTTGATAATCTTTAAAAGTGATGTTCAAAAATATTTAATTCACAAGTGATATAACCTATTCTTCTTGAAATGATTGCTTAAGATTTGCATATGCTTAAGTGACAAATCATAACACACAATAAATTATGAATGAAAAATCTAGTGTAACTGACTATGATTCAATGTTTATTACAAAAACACAGCATGCTGCTCCCAGTGTATTCTTCTAATCTCCAAAGATACCCTAAAAAAAAATCTACTTTAATCAAGAGACTATATCAATCTAATATATTTAATCTTTATCTAGTGACATTTGGGCCCAGAAATAATATTTCATTAACTCACAGTGGATGGCTTAAACAAATACAGCATTACACCAAAGTTTAATAGAAGTAACATGCTCACAACTTCCCTAAAAATGATTATTAATATAGTGTTATATAATTTTTTTAAATAAGCTAGAGGAAAAAGAATAAAAGTTAACCAAAAATTAAGTATTTCAAACCAACAAATGTATTTATTTGTTACAAAGAAATATGATACCTAAGAAACCTATGAAAATGTCTATTTTTTTAGTAAACCTTAAAATTGTCATTTAACTTTAGCAAAGAATCTATCAAAGCACATTATGTCTGCAGAGATAAAAAATGGGTGTTTAATTCCAACAATTCAATGTATAAATATCACTAAGGTGAATGGCGAGGCAAAGTAACTGTACTTAAAATACTAATTCCATTATTTACTTACTAATTTGATTATGTTTCTGATAGAATACCTATTGGGTTTATATATTATCAGCAAATTTGAGACATGGTGAAGAACTAGTCTTCTCAGGCATACATGGAAAACATTTTTAATCCTCTTTAATAATAGTGTGCTTTAAAATAAAAGAAGTGAAATCTCTTAACAGAATGAGGCTAACTATATAATTCAGGATGTCATCATCTAACAGAAATTCAATCCCAATTCTCTGTTTAGCTCTCTACTTCATAAAATCCAAATCAAAATTTATAGAAATAATAGATAAACTTGGAAGATGTTATGCTAACTGAAATAAGCCAGTCACTAAAAGATTAATGCTGTATGATTCCACTTACATGAGATACTTAGAATAATCAAATTCAGAGAGACAGTAAATAGAATGGTGATCGCCAGAGGCTGAGAGGAAGGGGCAATGGGAATACCCATTAGTATTTAATGGGTACAAAGTTTTAATTTTGCAATATGAAAAGAGTTCTGGACCTTGGTTGCATTAACAATATGAATGTACTTAACTCTATTGAACTGCACACTTAAAAATGGTTAAGATGGTAAATTACATTTTATGTGTATTTTACCATAATTTTAAAGATTTTATTTATTTGAGAGAGCGTGTGAGTGCATGAGTGGGGGAAGGGGCAGAGGGAAAGGAATAAGCACACACCCTGAGTGGGGAGCAACATGCCAGGCTAGATCCCAGGATCCCCAAGATCATGACCTGAGCCAAAATAAGATGCTTAACCAACTGAGCTACCCAGGCACCCAACCATAATTTTTTTAAAAAAATTAGAAATTGTAGAAATAAAAAAATCATAGAAATAATATGTCTTTGAATCTTTTCCTTAGTTCATTCATTAACTTTTACTATATAATGAGAAATAAATTTAAAGTGCACTTGAAGTATCAATAATTTTAAGATGGGGAAAAAAGAAAGCCAAGTTAATTATATTGAGATATGTTCTGTCACTTTATATATGCTAGTGATGCTTTTTTTTCTTTTTTTTTTTTGCTAGTGATGCTTTAAAACAGTATGTACCTGGCTGTGAGTTGATAACTGTGGGAGCTAGGTGATAGGCACATGTGAATTCATTATACTATTCTCTTTACTTTTGTACATTTGAAATTTTTTATAAGACATTTAAAATAAAAACAGCTGGGGCCCCTGGGTGGCGCAGTTGGTTGAGCGACTACCTTCAGCTCAGGTTGTGATCCCGGAGTCCCGGGATCGAATCCCACATCGGGCTCCCAGCTCCATGGGGAGTCCGCTTCTCACTCTGACCTTCTCTCTCTCACTCTCTCTCTTTCCTAATAAATAAATAAATAAAATCTTTAAAAAATAAAATAAATAAAATAAAATAAAATAAAAACAGCTGTGCAAATAAGCAAAGTATGAAATTCAGGAGGGCAGTAGGATTGATGGGAATGGCAATGTGGGTTTTCTACCAAGATAGTGTTAAAAGATGGACTAAAGTAAAATACTGAAATATTCTATAATCTATTTTTAAAAATATGAATTTGATGTAATTAGAATAATGGTAAAGGGTTTTTAGGAAAAGCAACGTGCATTTAACCACAGAGACTACTGAAAAGAAAGAATTAAAAAATCAACTTAAATTTCTAAGAATAAAATGAAATTATAAAATTTTACTCTATCTAAATTAGGAAATAAGCCCTTTCAATCAGCTGTTCCTAAGCTGTAAAGAAAGTAATCAAAATATTTCCAGTGCATTGCTATGTAAATTTCAAAATATAATCAAGTAGGTTTAACTAAAGATAGAACTAATGGGGACCTTTAATTCTTTAATAATAACGTACAAAATAATCTAGTATTAACTGTATAAAATCCAATTTCAATATTTGTAGACTATTTTGTTTACAGTATCTGAATATCTCTCTTCCTATTTTTGCTATACAAAAGTGAGAGAAGAAAATTGAAAATCCATGGGAAATTATCTAATCAATAACCTATGAAAAATCAAATCACAGAACTGAGGTCCTAAACTAATTTACTCATAACTAGTAGGTAAAAACAAAAAATGTAGAAGGCAAGTTGCTCTGAAGTTTTCAACTCTGCACAAATCACCAAAGGTGATCTAAATCTAAAATAAAGCTAAGAACGTTTGCAATTGTTAATATGTTTACAGTAAAGCATAAATTATGACAAGATAGAAGGAAGCATATATGTAACATACATAAAAGTGAAAAGTACCAAATTCAAACCTATATATACATTACCCATATTCAATACATAACAAGATTTTGCCACATTTGCTTCTTCTACCCCTGATCTGTCCTTTATTTTGTTAACTAAATTGGTGTCATCTTACACTTTACTCCATCATCAAATATCCCTAATTGTCTTTCAAAAGGTCCTTTTACAGTTGATTTGTTTTACTTAGGATCCAAATAAGGTTCACAAGTTACATTAGGTTACCTCTCTTGAATTTCTTTTAATCTAGAGTAGTGCTGCTTAAAATACGGTCTGAACTGTTGCCAGTTCTAAGAACTAATTGTTGTCAATCCAAAAACTGTTACTGGTGCTCAAACTCTTTGTTATAGGTCAATAAGATAAATTCAGAAAGAAAAGTAAGGACTTAGAAACTTTCATAGCAAGTTGACATTGTCAAAACATCCAAGTGCATGGTCAACGGACCTATTACCCTGAACCAGGCTGGTGGTTCTCACCTTCCCATGGTAACACACATGTGACCTAGGCTGCACACTAGGACCACCTACTGGTCAATGCCCAGAAAGGATTTCTTTTTTTAAGAGAGTGGTGTGAGGGGCAGGAGCAGAGGGAGAGGGAAAGAGAGAATATAAAGCAGGCTCCATGCTCACCATGGTGCCCGACATGGGACTCAATCTCACAACCCTGAGATCATGACCTGAGCTAAAAAAGAGTCAGATGCTTAATTGATCGAGCCACCCAAGCACCCCCCAAGAAAGGATACTTTAAAAACAAAACAAGCTTGGTCTTCAATACCAGATAGTTAGAGATGCAATCCTCTCACTTCTTTTTTTTTTTTTAATATTTTATTTATCTTTTGACAGAGAAAGAGATCACAAGTACACAGAGAGGAAGGCAGAGTAGAGACGGAGAAGCAGGCTCCCCGCCGAGCAGAGAGCCCGATGCGGGGCTCGATCCCAGGACCCTGAGATCATGATCTGAGCCGACGGCAGAGGCCTCAACCCACTAAGCTGCCCAGGTGCCCCCTCTCCTCACTTCTTTACCGAACCCTTAACTTTTTAAGGAAATTGGGTCAGTTGTCCTTTGGATTTCTGTATTTCTCTATTTGTTTCTTGTGGTGTCAATTAACTTGGTTCTCTATCACTTGACTTCCTTAATTGATTCTATTCAGGCTCAATATTTTGGGCAGAATATTTTGTGGATTGTGCTCTGCAATTCATAAAACTTCAGCAAGTACATAATATCTGGATGTACTATTTTTAGTAATGCCATGATTAATCACTAGGGTTCAGGTGATGATAGTTCAATCCCTCCTT
Organism: Nasua narica; assembly: GCA_028533885.1. Taxonomy (NCBI): domain Eukaryota; kingdom Metazoa; phylum Chordata; class Mammalia; order Carnivora; family Procyonidae; genus Nasua; species Nasua narica. The sequence goes on along the minus strand of CM052809.1, from coordinate 54,729,952 downwards.
TGTAAATTCCCCATTAACCTTTCACCTAATAATTTCATCCACTGATTACTGCCACCTATTCATTTCATTATGGATTGAAAAGTAGTGATTTTCTAATCCTACCATCCTTTCTACATTTATCAGATGGAATTCTGGGGGGGAAAAGTTTCCTTATCAAATTAGTCTATTTAGTTACCATGAAATACAGATAATACAGTAAAGGTAAGATAAATGCTTATTTCTTTCCTTTTGATTAACAATTTCAAACCAAAAATATTTAATTTCAAACTAAAAATATTCAATGAGTTAGGTTTGGAGACTCTTCTATTCCATTCTCGCCTGTGTTTGTTCGTTCTCCTTCTCTCTCTCTCTCTCTCAATACTTAGAGGTGGCCAAAATGGATGGCTCAGTCAGTTAAGCTGCTGCCTTCAGCTCAGGTCCTGATCTCAGGGTCCTGGAATCAAGCTCCAGGTCAGGTCCCCTGCTCAGCAGGAAGTCTGCTTCTCCCTCTCTCCTACCCCTTCCCACCCACTCCACCCCCGACTCATGTGCACATGAGTAAATACACTCTCTCACTCTCTCTAAAATAAATAAATAAAATCTGGGGGGAAAAATGCCTTCATTGCATGCATTCGTTGTTGTCTGCCATCTTTTGCTCTTCTTCATCCTGGAAGACTCAGAATAATACACTAAAGACCAGCACAGTATATTTGGTGGTAAATAGATTTTTACAGAGTTTTCTGAAAACTTAACTACAATTTCATTTATAGCATTATTTCTAAAATAAAAGACACTAAAAATTTCAAACAACCAGCTAAAAATCATAACCATAATATGGCTTTCCATATGCCAGAGACTGTGCTAAATTCTTTGAATGTAAATCCCATTAAATCTACACAACTACCATGCTATATGGTGGGTATTATTTTTATTACTATTTTATAGGTTTAAAAAAAATAAAGCTTAGAAACCTTGAGAAATTTGTCCAAAATCCACCTCGTAAACGGTAGAGCAAGGATTTGTAGCCATGTCTAACTCTGAAGTCCATGCTCTTAAGGAATATCTTTAATATCTAAAAGACCATTATTAAACAATAACTTTCAACAAGAATATGCCACCTTCCTGAGGGGTATTTATAAACAAACCTGAAGGTATGAATACTCTTTAAAGGAGCTCTATATAAAGGGATAAATAAGATTCTTTTTAAAAATAACTTTCAGAAAAAAAATATAACTTTCAGGGGCAGACGGAGGCATTATAAGGGTATAAAAGCAACCTCTTGGGGGTAATGGATATGATCACCCTCTTGACTGTAGCAAGGGTTCATAGGTCTCACCTATGCCTGCTTGTTGTTTCCCAATTTTACCTCAAGACAACTATTTTTTTAATAAAATGAAAATAAATTTCTGGAGCCTATAAAGTAAAACAACAGTATAAGTATTCTCTCCAAACAGTCCCACAAAAGACTGAGATGAAGACTGAAGAGTTAAAAAAAAAAAAAAGACTGAAGGTTTGAAGGAAATAACCAAGTGACTGATTCATAATTTCCTTCATAAAAGTGGGACAGCACTGCAGATACTAAGTGGCAAAAATACTAACCCACCAAAATTCACAAGGGAGGTATCTGCTTTGCCGAGAGCCCCCTTTACTAATTCAGATCAGCAACATGCACTGAAGTAGGGCTGGGTAAGAAACCACAGTCATACCACACACATACCCAATCCCAGAAATCAACTGGCCACTCGTATCTCACATATTATTCTTCACTAGCATGCTGGGTTTGGTCCTGTTTCTGAAAAATGTTTTTTAAGTAGTCACCAATATTTGAAAATTTACTTTTCTTGAAAGGTCTGGTAACCCTTGGATCCACGTTCCCAACCTGGCAAGAAGATAGGCACTCTGCTCAGCACAGGCCTTAGGACTCAGGGTCCAGACTGTCTTGTACCTGGCAGCTTGATCCGCTTATGTTACCATGCCTGGACTCCAAGGCTTTGGAGTCTGTAGTCCTTGCCCTAAAGTTACAAAGATTTTCTCTAAACAGTGTTTTGTTTTGTTTTGATACTATCTATGGGCTCACCTCCACATTAAAAACAAACAAAAAAAACCTGCCCTTAATTAGAGGTGCAATTCTAACTCTGAAGGGTATGTAACTTTCCTAACTGAGCAGGCAGTGGCAACAAACAAGAAGCCAAACACAGCCATACCCATCCCTGAAGCAGAGGACGGACAAGAATAAAAACAAATCCTGGAAACTAGTTCTTAGAACACTAGTTTCGAAAAATTCAGTGAAGAAATTTCTAACAGATATTCTATTATCATGAATCTCTCTCCTGGAGACCTTTCCCAGCATCCCCCAGCATTTATGTGTGTGTGTGTGTGTGTGTGTGTGTGTGTGTGTGTGTTTGGACACACGCTCACACGCATGCGCATGCATGCGCGCGCACACAGACACACACTCCCATATCCCTCCCTAACCTAGAATGAGGAAAACTCCCTCATTCTACCAGGTCACTGAAATAGTAACTGGAGTACCTATTATTCTATCTCTAGCTTAAGACAAAAGAAAATCTCTTTTTTTAACAAAATTTGTGAAAGGAAAGGAAAAGTTTCTCAGGAATAACCATATAAATTATTACAGGTCAAAAGGAATCAGAAACCTATATTCATTCAATGAGTAAATAGCCGTTTTTAAAAAAAATCATTATATATCAGAAACATGATATTAAAGTCAGGATGGGGACACCTGGGTGGCTCAGTCAGTTAAGCAGCTGCCTTCGACTCAGGTTATGATCCTAAGGTCCTGGGATCAAGTCCCACATCGGTCTCCTTGCTCAGCAGGGAGCCTGCTTCTCCCTCTGTCACTCCCTCTCTTGCGCTTTCTCTCTCTCTGATTATAAATAAATAAATAAAGTGATGAAGACAATAAAAGATGAATGAAGATGAATAAAAACTCAAACACAATGGCAAGCAAAATTATAAAATATTCAGGAAAATGATTAATAAAAGGTGCTAATAATAAAATCACGTTATCCTGGATCAGGAGAAGCCTTAGGGGCTTATGAACTGTCCAATCGCTAACTTAAAGAGTGGGGCTGGAGTCTCCCATGATACTCCCCCATTCCTGCCCCATGAAAGCTTAGCTGGCACATGACCCAAAGGGAAATTATGGCTTCTCTCTCTGGTGACACTGTGGATCAGACCAAGAACTGCATTTCCCTGGCCTACTTCTGAATCATAGGAATCAGCTCTAAAGTATTCACATTTCTCAGAGTTCATATAGCAAACGGAGCCAATAAGCACAAAATTGGGAATCACCACTTTTTTAGGCATCAGATTAAGAAATCAAGTAGAGAAAATTTATCCTCTCAGAAAATTATGTCGAGGAACTCTTAAAGAGCTTTTGGCAGAGAATCCTTACTAAGTGTAATCCATACTAAGTATATGTGTAAAATAGATGAGTCCATAGACGTTTTACATTATTATTACTGAATAGAACCAAAAGAAAGAATGCTTCGGAATGTGTTTCATCATTAAGAAATTTCCAATTAATTCATTCCTCAATATTTCAGACTTTGTGATTATTTGACTCTGGTTTGGTTTCAGGATTATCTTTCCACTCTCTGGACAAAAGTACTTGCCTAAGAAAATTAATAGTATAAATAAATGGTTTGAAGCACCACAGAAGCATCTGTTTACATTTAGATAATTAATATGCTAAGCATTCTTATCTGTTAAATTAAAGCTGGTCACCTAAGGACTTTTCTAGATAATACTTCATTAGCTTAATTATACTTAGTATATATAGTTGAAACAATAAAATGGAAATCTGTTTTAAAACAGATTCCAATTTAAGCCTTTTACTAAATCAAACTAATTTTCATATATTAGTTTCAATTACTGGGGTTTTATACAGCCAAAAACAACAACAACAACAACAACAACAACAACATTTTATTAAAATAGAAAATAAAAGTTTCTGTTCTTACCTTCGAAGTTCTCCATTCCCAGCCATCACCTATCTGCTGTGAATGTTTAATGAATTCTGCACAAAAGTGCTGGAATGTTTTTTCTCCAAAGAACTCATCTTCTTCCATACTAAATGATAACTGCAATATAAAAACTAAGTATAAGCATGACTGTAGAATAAATGCTAAAAGGAATTCTGCTAAGTCACTTACTTCTTTTAACAAACCAAAATCTGGGACTTAGAAATGGGAAATATCCTCAGAGCCCTTCCAAAAAAGAGCTATGTTTCCATCCTTCTTACCCTATTCCCATTTTTCAATCAGAAAGAAAATGTGATCAACGTGAAAACTTAAAACCTAGATTTATAACAAATACACATCTATGGTTCAAAAACTTAAATCTGTCCATAAATTCAGTTTCAAGAGCTTAATTTTATCTCACTTCTTCTAAGCTAATCCTTCCAAACAATCTCCTCAGAGCTTCCTTCTCTACTTTCTACCCTACTTAGTCTTATGTAGATAGTGTGGTAGTACTTAGTAGAGCGGAGCTGTTCTTCACACTTTATTAGAGAGTTCAACTCACTAACAAATGATGTTCTAAAGCCTGAAAGTTTTGTTTTTCAAGGTGTACGGTTATGATCAGCTAAGTAATTATCTACTTTATCAAATCTATAAATGTAACAAATCAAGGAATAGCCACAAATTTCTTATATAAATCTGTCCAAAACATGAACCACTGTTTGTAAAAAGAGAATTTCAGAGCTAGAAGGAAACTGATAAATTATATAGTTCAAGACCTTTGATGAGAAAAGTTAGACCAATTCCCACATTTTCCTCATTGGTAATGAGCATCATCAGGAAAATTAGCACTTGTTGATTGCTTATTATGTCAAGTACTATGCTAAACACTTTACATCCCCATTTAATCCTCACACAACCCAAAGCCTGTTGTTACCCCCATTTCCCCATTCCCAAATATCCCCATACCCCCATTCCTATTTCCAAATGAATAAGAGACAGAAATCTGCTCAAGAAATGCAAATGAGAAAGGAATCAAACCCCAGTTTGGCTCCAAGGTCAGTCATCTGTCTATATTAGTTGATTTTCAGTACAGTGTTCTTTCTGATTATTCAAATTTAGTATGACCTATAGAAGAATTTGCCCATTCAGCCAAGAAACGCATACTGAATATCTACAGTAGGTACTGTACATAGGTGAAGGTTAGATATACAAAATGAAATATATATATACATAAATATATGTATGTGTGTATATATATGTGTATATATATATATTCATTCCTTGCCTTGTAAGAGCTCACATTGTAATGAAGGGAGATAAGCAATAAAAATCATTATAGTAGAAATAGAAACTCTCTTAACCAACCTCCATTGAATCAAATTGTCAAGTTAATGGATATACTATCCATTCCATCAGTAAACACTGATGTCTACAACATGCTGATCATGAGCACCTCTGCTCCCATCAGTTAAATTTATATTCACAAACCACATTTGTATATTATCAATACATGCTTTAATCAAATGCTACAAAACCAAACCCATAAAATACAAGTAAAAAAGAAAAATAACTGTCATTTTCATGATGTAATGCCTTGGAAAGACTTTATAAAAGTAAATCTCCATAAGAAAAACAAACTATTATTGAAGTAGGTATGGACAATGCAACTGAAAAGACTGGTGGGGGAGGGGAACATACAGATCTAGGATCCCCTGCTCACATTGCTACACAGGTAGCTTGAGTTCTTTCTTTTAAACCTAAACTAGAAATCTAGAGGATGCATTCCAGGTTCAGTATATGCATGAAGGAACAATGAATTCCATTCAAGTACACATTCTCAAAGAAAATCCCTTGGTCATACATGAGACAATTGACAAAGGAATGTATTTCTGTTCTAAGTTGAAATAAAATGTTTCACGTCTACATGGATTTTTTTTTTAACTCTAGCTTTAATGATCTTTTTCAGTTATTTACTCAACTCTCAATCCTGACAGCATTGGAAAACAGGACTTCTATTTAAAAGATATACAAATGATTGAGTCCCTTACCAGAGGGAGAGTGTGGAAGGGTATGTGGGATGGGCATGAAGATGAATCTTTAAGGCATATAAGAGTTTTTATAGAGCAGATATCGTCAGTGGGTAAACCACAAGGGTGAGAACAGCGGTCCAAGCAGGGAGAATGGTATGAACAAAGCCAAGTTAGGGTGTAGAGAACTCCAAGTCTGATCTCACAAACATGATGCAGGAAGTATAGGCAGATATAGTCTAGTCACATGCAATTTAACTTGTGTGCCCTCTATTGGAGCAGAATGGCAGAGGTAAAGCTTCAAAGGTACAATAGTGAAGAGTAATAAACTTTTTGAAGGAAGACTTACATGCCACGCAAGAAGGAAGGGTGTTGTGATTACTGTTAGCAATACTCAGCTCCCTAGGTACAGGAACCAGCAGGGAGCTGTGCTGAGCACGCATGCAAAGTTGAGGTTTTACTGATTAGATTCAGTGGAAGGATAGAGGTAGAAGAAGAAATAAAATATGCTAGTGAGAATAAGTTCAGAGTTCCAGATTAGGAAAGTAATCTGTAGGCAGGAAAGTAAAAATACCAAGAGAAGGTTGAAGGGGCTGGGAAAACATGGTAGTATCAAAGAATATCAGATACCAAAAAGGGTTAAGAACAAAGATAGTGACAGGAAGGAAAAGAAGGACCAGAAGACATTGAGACTTTAGAACTTCGGGAGGTCCCAGCAAGTATATAAAGTAACGTACAGATAAAGGTCACTGGAGCTCAGGGGTTTAGAAAAATATGAAGCTTTTATTTGCTGTTTTCCACATGGATTCTGAGGTCACTTAGAATTACCTGGAGAGTTGGTCGGGGTAGAGAGCTCTTGAAAGAAGATGGAAGATCAAATGAGAGATTTGTAAATGACAAGGGATCGATGGTAGAAGACGGTGTATAATGCTGAACCCATCAAGAATAATCCCTAAGAGGGCTCAGTGGGTTAAAGCCTCTTCTTTCAGCTCAGGTCATGATCTCAGGGTCCTGGGATCGAGCCCCGCATCGGGTTCTCTGCTCAGCAGGGAGCCTGCTTCCCCTCTCTCTGTCTGCCTGCCTCTCTGCCTACCTGTGATTTCTCTGTCAAATAAATAAATATTTAAAAAAAATAAAAATAAAATAAAATTTAAAAAGAATAATCCCTAATAAACTAATCCAAGTGATCCTAATGAGCCAAAACACAGTCTTGGATTCCTTCTCAAGATGGTGCTACAAGCAACCACTACCAGTAAACAGGGATACGTGGCACTACCAGTAAATATGTGAGGAAAAAACCTAGTTCGCTATATCGGGTAGAGCTGAATTTCATAGGATATAAAATTCCTCAAAAGATCTTCAAAGAAGCCCTAAAGGAGCAGGAATATTTACATGAAGCTAAAGAACCAGCGACCTAAAATTTGCTCTGGGGAAGTGGGGGTACCAGCAATCTCCAGACCCTAAAATTTGTAGGTTGGAGGAAGGAGTAGCTTCCACTCAAAGAGTTTCCATTTTTGTTTGTTGTTTTTTGTTTCAAAGCCAAATTTTCTTTAAAACTAGTTAGTGGAAGCAGTGACCTGTGAAGATGTTAACACTATGTGAGATGTAAGTGTGGAAATTGATTCATACTATATCCACTCACCCTCCCCATCCTGGAGATTCACAATATACATTGTGATGGGGAAACTATTAACTCAGGGTTTCCTGACTCTTTTGACCATAAAATTCTTTTTCTGGGAACAACTTAACTTACTCTACAGAATGTAGTAAATACAATAACGAGTAAAGGATTTAGATAAGTTTGTTTACTAAGGAAATGTGCTCCTGAGATCACAATGGAAAATCTGAGAGGGTAGGAGAACAGTGGGAGAACAGGTTTGGGAAAAGAAAGCACCAAGTACAGGAATTCTGAGTATATAAGAGACAATAAAATACAAGGGCTTCTACTGAGGCAGTCATCTCAAACGTTTCAGGTATGTGAACGACATCTCTGGGTTACACACGGAATCCTGGTTAAGGTGCTTCGGTGCACATACAAGTTGAGAAAGTAACATCTAAGAAGACATTAAAGGGAAGAACAGAAGCTAACTTAGCAAAGGAAGGAGGCAAAGGAATAGAATGTACAAAAATCTGAATATAATGGAAGGTCCCGTAATCAAAGAACTCTTTCTTGACTGAAATACAGAGGTAGAGGAAGGTTATTGAGAAAGGAGAGCCTGTTAGCCTGAGGGCTCAAAGGGTTTTGACAGTGGGAGTAAACTGATATTTGCATTCTGGCTTCCAGTCGAGACTGCAGGTCTTGCCTGATTAGATGAACACCTATTAAAAGTCTCTTGAAATAATACAGGAAAGACAAAATAATTCCAAACAGAGCCAAAGACTGGAAGTAGTGTAGAAAGAGGAAGGATTCAAAAGGCATTTTGATAGTACACTCATTACAACCAGTGGATGTGGGTAGGTGAGGGATCTGTGAGAGCAAAGATTCAATAAAGATTCCCTGCTCTTTGCCGTAGGTGGTGGTACACAGAGCAAGAACAGGTTTGGGGAGTGAGATGGACTTAATTTAATCATACTGATTTTTGAGTTTGAAATACCCGTGTAATACCCATGTGAAAGGAATCTAACAGGCATTTTGAGATGGATCTGGAACTCAGAAAGAAAGAGAAATCTGGACCAGACATATTGATTCTAAATCAACATTATATAGATAACAGAGCACATGTGAACACTCAGGGGGAGAATACAGAAGTAGACTAAGAAGACCAAAATGGAGCAGTCAGAAAAGTAGTTTTTCTAACTATACAATGACCCTGGCATATATTGAGAGATACTAAATCAAATGAAAACTGAATTTAATTCATAAAAAAATACTAATACATTTTGGCATATTTTATAAATTCCAAGCAAACCCGTTCTTAACAACAAAATTGAACTAAAGTAAAAATATTCCATTCCCGAAGCCCTCCGGTTACTTGAGGTTTTATTGAACTATTCAAAATGTTAGTCGAAACTTAAAATTTCACTCAATAGCCATAGTTTATCTAATTAACAGCACTGTGCCACTAACAAGATGACAGCACATCAAAGCACTAATTAATATTTGGTTGAATACTTTTAAAATTATCTAAAGACTGGGCTTTGCTGAAGGATGTTACATATAGTAATATAAACACTTAGGGCTTGATTACAAAATTAGGAACTATATTATATTAAAATGATATCCATCTCAATCTGAATCATCATAATATGCCATAATGAAATATCACTGAATAATTACTGTCTCTTTGCTCAAGTAAGAATATTTCAACTCATTAAAAATGAAAATATAATACAATCAACATTTTCATATATACTTTCAATATATAATACAATATATAACACTCTCTGGTCCTCTATCAAATTCATAGTCTAGTGGAGGCAGAAATTAGAGTATTAGAACTTCCTACTATGAGATGGCTGAAATTATGGTCAAAATGGAAATAACTTGGGATGCCTGAGTGGCTCAGTCAGTTAAGCGTCTGCCATTGGCTCAGGTCATGATTCCAGGGTCCTGGGATGGAGCCCCGCATTGGGCTCCCTGCTTAGCGGAGAGCCTGCTTCTCCGTCTCCCTCTACCCACCCCCAGCTTGTGTTCTCTTTCTTTCTCTCTCATAAATAAAATCTTTTTTTAAAAAAATGGTAATAACCACAACTGCAGTTTAAGCAAAAATGGCAAGAATTTATTTTGCAAATGTAAAACCCCTCAGACCTGCCTCCATTTCCAGACTTAAGCTATCTTAAATTCAGACTAGAGATGAAAACAGAACACAAGTGAACTTTCAAAAAAGACTAGTTTCAATTCTCATCTCATCCTAAACAATGAACCTCTCATTTCTTATTATAAGTAAAAGTTAGAAAGGAATTTGAGCTCTTTCATGCCATAAAATATAAGTTGTTAATGCATCTATTTTGCTTGAGTCTTTCTCCTCCTGGAAAGTTATTCGATTTTTTTTTTTAAGCTCAAACAATCAAAATCTTCTTTTAACTGCTTCAGCAGAGGCTAAAGATTGGGAAGGTAGACTAATTTTTCTCCCCACCAAGTGAAAGCAGTCTTTCTAAACTAGAGGTTAGCTCTAAGACTAAACAGTGTGAAGCTTATTCTGCTGCTACTAATTATCTCTTCAGAAAACAGCCCCAGTAAATTCTAATACTGTGTATAATCATTGTTCAAAGTCTCCTTTTTAGTTAAAAAACAATTTTTTTCACTACCATTCTCCACTTTTTAAATTTTTAATCTAATGTGTGGGAAACTGATTCTTTGTGTTTATTTAATTTAATCTAATTCTATTTTATTTTATTTTATTTTATTTTATTTTATTTTATTTTATTTTATTTTATTTTTGGTCAGAGACACTTCCTTTGATGAATTTATAAATTGATGTACATCAGAATCACAATGAGACTAAAACACTTGGATATAAATTTCCCCAAAACCTAAGATCACTTAAAATATGCATACCACAGAATACACTATGAATATCTTTAAGCATTAAAGCTAATTTTTAATTAATAAAAGTAAGCAATTTCCTCTGTATTTTTCCCTCCCTGTAACAATTCCATATTATTATAAATTTAGATTTAGACTCCTTCCTAAGAAAACAAACAAACAAAAACATGCAATTACAAGCTAGGGACATAAACTGAACCCAATATCTTTATGAGAATTTGGCTTGAATTCATTTAAATAATCACCTAAAAGGGTCCTGTGGCAGTACTCCTCAAATTTCAGAGAGCAAAGAAGGAGCCAGGGTACAAATTCCAATGTGGAATCTAGGGCCCAGACCAGAGAGATAACCTGATTCTGAAGTCCCCCAAACAAACATTTGTAATTAGCACAATATACTTTTGAGGAAAGGCCATGCTAGGAAATTGAGACAAAAGATGGATTGTTTTGATAAGGCTAGTGAGTGACCTGGGTTTCAAGGCATTTGACAGCCTGGATGGGGTACAACAGGGATACAGACCCAGTAATCCAATAAATAGCACAGGGAAGCAGCAAAAGGGACAAAGTTTGGCTCAGTCTCAACAGCAACTAACCAGTAAGCTCAGCACTCCCTCCTTGCCTTCCCAGTGAAATATATATCCCAAATAAAGTTTAAACGGGATAAAACATTTATACCTGGACTGGAACTGAAAAATGTTAATTGGTAGCTTGATGCTTGTTATAGCCTCTGAAGCAGGAGGTCCAGTTAGGAAGAGCATAAAAAGGTATCTCACTCTACTCCATTCTACATTTCCTTCAAAAAAAAAAAGACCCTGAGGTAACCCCTCCACTACTGGCTTCCAAGCCCATTGCTAATTCTCTTTCAAGGCAGTTCTCTCTCAATAATAAAATGTTCATGGCCAGCAGTGGAAAGTGAAGCCAAGTGAAGCAATGCATACTACTCTGTAAAGTCAGCAACAGGAGGCGTGGGAACAGAATGAGCCCTCAAAGGGATTACAGCCCTACCACTACCACTTTTACTGCAAAAACAAAAAACTATAAACCGTTTCAAATCGCACAGAAACACTCTCCTTGTTATAGACACAGGACTGAAAAATTAAACAACAGCAAAGGAAGACCTCTTCTGAGTACACAAAGATGTATCATTCAGAAATCTGGTTGTATCCCAACAATGCTCTCTCCTACCTCACATGTAGATGAAGAGTCCTTCAGCACCTAGAGGTAGTGAGAGTGACGCAGAGAGCTTGCTCACTCTGACAAGAGTGAATAATACCATCCCTACCCAAGTCCCTCTGCCGTCAAGTTAAGAAAATCAAAAAACATCAGTAACAGTGTGAGACAAAGACGATGCTCTTCAATCATAAGAAAGAAGAACACGGCCATATAGAGGAAGGGAGAAAGCTTGCTTCTGTAGTGGGCTTACCCTGGGAATCAGGAGAAAAACTTGGAAATTATCTACTTTACATTCCCAACTGAAAAAAACAAAGGGTAAAGAAAAACACAGCCTCTAAAAGCAAGAGATGTAGGAAACAACAGCTGAGAGTAAAAAAGAAACTGGATAAGAAAAAACTGGAAGGGAATTCAAATATATAATAATAGTAAAGATTTAAATTCTATATAAGAGGCAATAGAGAGGAGTACAGAAGCTGGAAAAAAATCTCATTAGTATTTTAGCATATACATGTGAGATGCTCTCCAAACACAGAAGAAAAAAGACCAAGATGAAAACAAAGCATATTGATTGATAGGGAGGAGGAAGGACAAAGAATACAAATCCAATCTACAAATAACTGGCATTTCTGAACTGAAATCATAAGCAAACATACCACTGAAAAATTATTCCTGAGCTGGGGGGGGAAGGGGGGAGATTAAACGTATTTACTCTTCTAAATTGAGAGGATTCACTTTGTTTCTGAGAAAACTATTGGGAAAAACGACAACAACAACTATGCCTAGAGGTAGCCTAATAGAATATCTTAATTTAAAAAAGAAAAAGAAAAAACAAAGACACAGGCAGAAAAAAGGGTTTACCTACAAAGGAACAAAAATTTAGGTAGCCTCCATCTCCTTCACAGCAAGGAACACCAAAAGTCGACAGAGAAATGTCTAAACATCTGAGAATTTCTGACTTACAAGTTTGTATCTTAGCACCTACAACAAAGTTAGGCACACTATAAACATTAAGTAAAAGTTGTAATCAGTAAAACAAAAATTAAAAATTTTAAGTGAATTTACTTTTTATATATATCTCTACCTCTCTATAGTACATTTCTTCAAATCAACTTTCAAGCTTATTCACCAATTGGTCTTTTCCCACCCAAATAAAAGATTTATGTGACATCTCAATTTTCTGATACCAGTGACATTATTTTTATAAGATTATCATACTTTTGGGGCGCCTGGGTGGCCCAGTGGGTTAAAGCCTCTGCCTTCGGCTCGGGTCATGATCTCAGGGTCCTGGGATCGAGCCCCACATCGGGCTCTCTGCTCAGCGGGGGGCCTGCTTCCCCCACTCTCTCTGCCTGCCTCTCTGTCTACCTATGATCACTCTCTGTTAAATAAAGTTAAAAAAAAAAAGATTATCATACTTTTATATAAAACAAGGCTTCTCTGTAAGCACGTAAGTGAAGCTGTTCCACCACCGCTGATGATTTAAACTGATCCACCAACTCTCTTGTTACTTTTGGTTATTTTATGTGTTTTTAAGATTTATTTACTTGAGAGAGAGACAGACAGCACAAGTAGGAAGGGCAAACGGTGAGAGAATCTCAAGCGCACTCTGCGACGAGCACAGAGCCTGACACAGGGCTCAATCCCAGGACCTGAGATCAGAACCTGAGCCAAAACCAAGAGTCGGACGCCTTACCAGCTGTGCCACCCAGCGCCCCTCTTTTGAATAGTGAGTGTGACTTGAAGAACTGACTCTCACCTGCATGTATGCTAATTAAGCCAGAACCAGGAACTGATCATGTATGAGTCTGGCCAAAGTTATTCAACAAATAAGAAGATACAGAAAAAATGAGCACTGTATCAGAAGCTACAGACTCAATGCTACTCTGAAAACAGATGATAAAGCAACGCATTTTTAAAAAATACTACCCAACTGTCATTAAAAAAAATAGTAGTTGGGCATTTTTTAATAAAAGAGACATTCCCCTTTTCTTCTTACAAAGTCTTAACAACTAGATTAATGTACCATCTTATTTCCACAAGCTTTCATTCGTTCACTTGGCACCTACAATATCCTAGCCCTTTGCTGTATATCTCCTCATAGGAAGGAATGTCAAATGTTTCCTGGGAAAATCAGAGAAGACTCTAAAAGAGGGAGTCTGGAAGATTTGAATTCAGTTCGTTAAGGACTTATATGTGAATAAGGGCTTACCAAGTAGAGACAAAGCCATGCCAAAAAGATGGAAGAGCTCTTCAAAACAGGGCCTGAAAAGAGATGGCTAAGTTTTAAAAATAAAATGACAACAATTGAGCATAAGGTGGGTAGTAAAGTATAGGCAGATATGGTCCAATGGTTCCCAACATTAGGAGGGATCATTCTCAAAGAGGTTATTGGAATTGAGTGAGATCACAGTGGGCTGTCACAAAGAGGAGGGGTTATAGTTTGCTACTGCAATTTAGTCCTCAGAGACCAGATACAACGAGCATCCTACAATGTATGAGACGGCCCCACTGAAATGCCAGTTGAGCTCCCTTTAAGAAACACTGGGAAGTAGGTTAAAACTTAACAAAGTCTAGAAAACTTAACCATAGTGTTTCTCAGCATATCTTTGAAATCTGAAATCACAACCTACATTTGACTCAATAAATATTGATGTCCAAAGAAGCTGTGTTTTTCCCGAGAAGTGGTATGCTTCCTTCTTTCCTTTGGTCACCAAGAAGCTGAGAACTTAGTCTATGGGGAGGTAGGTGAGTTGGATGAAGAAAAGCAGTTTACTGATAAACCTAAAACTGAAGAAATTCCATTTAAAGCAGTGGGCAATAAGAAACCATTGTAGGTCTTTGAGCTAGGTGGTAATGATTTTAAGTTTTCTCTGAAGGCTATTAAATGACAGTGAAATGAAATAACCCTAACCTCAAAGCTAAACTTGTATTAGTAAGTACTCTTTCTGGGCTCTGTAAACCTCTAAGATTAGCAATTCTAGGCCTGAGGTACCAGATTCTTTAAAGGTGTCTCTGGTTTTGCACCATTTTCAGCAACTTCTCCTTAACCTGGATGCTTTTAGGTAGTGTTTATTCTCCATTCCCCTACTTTCCAATAGCTTCATACCTAGTCTGCTTAGCCCCTGAAGACATTTGTTTTCAACACATAATCACTAAATAATCTCTACGGCACTTTGTTGTTGTTATGGTTCCAGACTATGTTTATGATTCAAACACTGCCTCCAAGGTCCCAAACACATCAAGATATTAATAATCAAATCAAACCCAGACTTAAACAATCTACTTATATAAACTTTACCTGACATATTTTTCCTAAAGGGTTGCTTATCTTTCTCAGAAATTTATAAGAATTAGGAACTGCAATCAATTTATAATTTGTCATAAAACATTATGCCCAACTTGATTGCGTCATGATGTATCAGTGTCTCAGTTAATATTAAATAAAGGAGGAAAGGAAGTAGTGATGGGAGAAGGTAAGGAGAAATAATCTTGTAATAGTCTATATATATTCAAATGAATCCACTGTAGAACTAGAAACTGTTTCCACTAACTTCAATTAAAATACCAATATCAATTTTTAATCCTTGTAATTACAATACCTTAATTCGCATTTCTCAAAGCTCAACATTTCTTTTTTGATTAAATTTTCATTTTGTAAGTGTTTCCTTTTGTCCATATTTGACTCATCAGAAGCAAGAAGTTAAGGATTCTACTTGGGTCCTCTAATGTTGCTGAGTACTATAAAGGGCCTGCGTGTACCAATTCTAAAAAGTACAAACTTAAGCTTTTGCCACTAAAGAGTGCGGCCACTGTTAAATTGTAACTTCTTAAAGTTATAAACATAATTCACCAAAAGTGAGCCTGTGGCAAAGATTTATTGAACTCATGATGGAGTAAGCTGAATGGTAAAAATTATAAAAATCTTGGAACTAGGGCAATAAAACCACAATCTTCAGGAGTGTTTTTTCCTCCCAGTCAGAAATAATTTGCATCTCCATTATACTCATACAAAAAGTAAGCGCTGGGCCTGGGCTCTAATCAATACTATGTCAAGCAAGAGTATAATCCCCTAAATAATTAATTCATCCTCAGGTGGGCCTCGTAGACAAGGTTACATTCTGAACTATTCTTTTGCTTTTCCTGGATGTTTATAACTTTTGCCATCATAAATGTTTCTATAAATCAGTTAACTACCCCCTAATTCATGATTTCACATACTATGAGTAGATAGGTTATTGGGAAGAAGAAAAATTGTTGGCTATAAATACTAAATTATTCCTCCTGATTCTTAATTAATCTGAAACCCCTTCAACTTAAGTGGGACTTGGCCATTGGAATCAAGAGCAACTTAATACCCTTTGTTTCAAGGTTACACAAAGACCTGCTATCCCTGCGCAGGTTTTAAAACTTGGCAGTGACTACCCACGTTGTGCGTGAGCACTCAGTAGTGGCCCAGGAGTGCGGGTCACACTGGGTAGGGGCCTTCCTTCCCCCTGGGAACCCCTCACGACCGCCGGGATTCGGCCTACATTCCACTGGCGAGAGCCCCGTTTTCCAGTCTTTTGTTCAGGGCTGGGCTGTTTGCCGCGTACCCGCACCCGCCCTTCCTCACCATCCCAGGAGTAGGGTGAGGACCGTGCGAGAAGCAGAGCCGGGAAGAGGGGGTCAGCAAAGGCTGTGGGAATACTCACCCCGCTCCGCTCAGCCCCTGACCCCGCCGCCCAGCCTAGCGCAGGCGGGGCAACGGGGCGGGGGGAAAGGGAGCCGGGGTGAGGTGCCCGTCGCTTTGCCAGCTGCCGTCCAGCCCGCGGCCCCAGGGAGGAGAGTGTCAGACTCCCAGGAGCCACGGAGGTGATAGCAAAGGAGCGGAGCGAACGCGCAAGAGGCCCACCAAGAGAGAGACCCAGCCCTCCCTCTGCCACCGCCACCGTAGCAACCGAATCAGAGCATGCGCACCAGCACCTCCCGCGCACCACGGGGCCAAGCTCGCGCGGATAGCTGACGTAGTGGGCCGCGCGCGCAGGACCGGGGCCAGGGGGTGTGACCTTCCTGCTGCCCCGGACCAAGGAGCCGAGGCCCCGCCCCTCATCTCCCCGGCCCCGGGAACTGAACATGGGCTTCGCGCTCTGCGTGCACAAAGGCTGCCCCTTAGGAAGGTACGGCAGGCAAGCCGAAACCTGGGAGAGGGGGTTGCCCGCGGTTTTAACGGTCGCTGCACCCTTTCTTCCAACAGATAGCCAAATATCTGAAAAATAAATGAGTGACTAATGGAGAAAAGGTAGAGCAAGAACCTTCTCTTAGATTGGAGATACAAGCACACACACACACACACACACACTCTAAAACTATTGTAAGCACCGCGACAATTAAGCACAAACACGACTACTTCCTTTAAAATGTAAGGACCGAGGTAGAAGTTAGCATTTCGAGAATTACAATAGTACCATCTGTGGCACATAACTCAGAAAAGAAAGAAAATTAAGCAGCAGAATTAAAATGGGGGTTGGGGGACGGTGGGATATAGAAAACCCACGGAAAAATGTAGGAGTAACAGGAGTGACGGAACCGAAATACTGAAAACGCAACAGCAGACATTTGAGGGAAAACTAGCATCTGCTCCTTTTAACACAACAGAATTAAATTTGTGTGAAAGGATAAAAGTAAACACAGGCAAAGAAGTGAAAGGAAAACCTGCCTTCAAACAACAGGGCATGGTTATGATCTTGTACCACAGTTTCTTAAAATGTCACCATCGAAGAAAGCTAGGTGATCGGTACATGAGCTTCTGTACTATTTTTGCAGTTTCTTGTGAGTCTATAATTATTTCAAAATAAAAAGTCCTTAAAAAGGGACAGAACACTGATAAATGGTGACCCGGGAAAGGGGTTGATTAAAAGGAGCTTGAGGAAATTTTGGGGTAATGCAACTCTTCTATACTTTCAGTGTGTTAGTGATTACACCACTGTTTTGTTTGTTTTATGAGTTTTAGCAAAACTCAAAAAGGATAGGTTTTTACTGCATGTAAAATAAAACTCAATTTAAAAATAGATACTGCTAGGGGTGCTTTGGTGGCTCAGTTGGTTAATAAGTGTCTGCCTTCAGCTCCGTTGGTTAACTGTCTGCCTTCGAATCTCAGGGTTCTGGGATTGAGCCCCTCATTGCTGTCCTTGTTGTCATTGGGCTCCCTGCTCAATGGGGAGTCAGCTTCTCCCTCTCCCTCTCATCCTCCTCCCGGCTTGTGCTCTCTTTCTCTGTCTCAGATAAATAAATAAAATCTTCAGAAAGTAAATGAATTTCCTAACAATACTGCTAGTAAATGAATTTCCTAACATATTTGAGCAACCATGGATATAAATGAATTAGACAGCTGCCAGCTAAAAGTATTCACTGACCTTTTATTTATTTATCTATCTATCTATTTATTTATTTAAGGTACCAGGCGGTGAGTTCTGAGTGAGAACGTTAGTGGATGGGTGTTTCCTTCAACTTTAAGCAGTTACTCAAAAAACAGACCTTTCACATACAAAAATAAGAATGTATTGCTTGGCATTGTACTCAATAATCTAGAAACACTTTCATGCATCAACACTCATGTTAACAAAAAAAAAGAAGAAGAAGAAGGGGTTTTTCGCATTTGCGATGTTTTTAAGTTTCGTAATTCACCTGCATAAAACCAAAGAAACTAAACGAAATAAACCAGGTAACTTCCATGTACTTCCTTTCATCACTTGAAAAGGAATAGTACCAGCCTGTTTATGTGTTTACCCTACAACACTAGAGAGTGCTTTAGGGCAGGGTCTGTCATCATTGCACAGACAGTCTCTTGCAGAGTTTGTCACTAGCAATAAGTATTTGTTGAATAAAACAATGGGTTAATCACAAAAAGAGAAGGAAACTAAAATTTTTTGAGAACCCACCATAAGCCAGAGCTTAGTTTAGTTTAGTCAACCATATGATAAACACTCAAGATACCCATTTTATAGATAAGAAAACTAAGACTAATGATCAAATCCCCATTCCTTATTTCATTGGATTTCTCAGTTTCGTTTGGACATGTTGATCATATCTACAAAGTCTTGCTTCCCTTAGCTTCCATAAGCCACAGTCTCCTTCTTTCTAGCTCACTTGACCACTCCTTTACTTACCTGTACAGGCTTCTTCTATTTGTCCATTGCAAGTATAATATTAATTCACAATATCCTTTAGGTAGTATGGTCCAAGAATGGGACACAAATCTAAAATTACATGGCAGGGGCGCCTGGGTGGCTAAGTCGGTTAAGCATTCAACTCTGGTTTTGGCTCAGGTAATGATCTCAGGATACTTGGATAGAGCTCCGAGTCAGATGGGGCTCCATGCTGAGCAGGAAGTCTGCCTGAAGATCCTCTGTCTCTCTGTCCGCCCCTCCCTCCTGTTCACATGCTCTCTCTAAAATAAAAATAAATAAAAATATTTTTTTAAAGATTTTTATGTGTTTATTTGAGAGACAGAAGGGCAAGTGAGAGCAGCTTGAGCAGAGAGAGAGGGAGAGAGAAAAGCAGACTCCCTGCTGAGCAGGGAGCCCATGCAGGACCTAATCCGAGGACCCCAGGATCACAACCTGAGTTGAAAGCAGATCCCCAACTGACCTAGTCACCCAGGGACCCATATAAAAATCTTTAAAATTACATGGTAAATGTCTTGTTTTCTCAATCTTGTCAGTTTATATCACTTGTATATTTTCTTTCTGCTCATATCCCACAGGCCACACCAAGATACAAAGAAGGTAGGAAATGCAGTCGTAGTCGAGAGCTCAGTCAAACCCCGACAAGGTGGGATTATTTTAATTATTAAAAGGAAGAAGGGCAGAATGGATACTGAGAAGGAATAGCTCTCTCTGCTGTAGCTTATAGCAGGCAGATCTCTTCTACCATCATCTAGGAGGTGGAAAAGATAAATTATATAAAAGGAAAAGTTATGAAGGTAATCTGATTGGATGGCCGAGATAAGAAACATAAACCTGTAGGTACATAGCACTTACCTAAAAAAGTGGAGAAAAAAATTATAGTTGGCAAAACTATAGAGACAGTAAAAAGATCAGTGGTTGCCAGAGTTTGGGGAAAGGTATATAAAAAAGCATTTTTAGGACAACAAAACTATCATTTTTGATACTGAAATGGTGGATATATGACATTATACCTTGGTCAAAATCTAGAATCTACATAATACAAAGAATGAATTATAATATAAACCATGGATTAACAACAATCTATCAATATTGGTTCATCAATTATAGCATATGTACCACACTAAGTGAGATGTTAATAAAAGGGGAAACTATGACACGCTTCAGTGGCTCAGTGGATTAAAGCTTCTGCCTTCGGCACAGATCATAATCTCAGGGTCCTGGGATTGAGCCTTGAATCAGGCTCTCTGCTCAGCAGGGAGCCTGCTTTCCTCTCTCTCTGCCTGCCTCTCTGCCTACCTGTGATCTCTCTCTCTGTCAAATAAATAAATAAAATCTTTTTTAAAAAAAGAAATAAAGTTTATTAATTTTTCTAATGACACTGAAAAAAAACAATAGTCCATATCAAAGAATGGAGATTTAGGAACTCAATAATAATCACAGCAGGGTGATTCAAACTGTCCATCATGCCACTTCTTATTTGTTACTTTTAGTACACCTGCAGTACAGACATATTTTTTGGGTTTTTTTGGTTTATTTTTATCATTAACCTTTTTAATTTACATATAATAAAATGCTCCCATTTTAAGCCTTCGGTTCAGTACATTTTGACAAACAGATACACCCATGTAATCATTACTACATTCAAAATCTAGAACATGTCTGGGGGCCTGAGTGACTCAGTTGGTTAAAGGTCTGCTTTCAGTTCAGGTCATGATCCCAGCGGGGCTGGGATCGAGCCCCACATTGGGCTCCCTGCTCAGTGGAGACCCTGCTTCTCCCTCTTGCTTGGCTGCTCCCCCTGCTTGTGTGCTCTCTCTCTCTCTGTCAAGTAAATAAAATCTTTAAAGACGATAGATAGATAGATAGATAGATAGATAGATAGATAGAGATATAAAATCTAGACCATGACTATCATCTCAAAAAATGGCCTACTACCCCTTGGCAGTGGATCACTTCCTCCACCCTCAGACCTTCAGCAAGCACTCACTTCCTCTAGATTAGTCACTCTACTTTTGCCAATTCTAGAAAATGATATCATACAATATATAAAGTATATATGTGTCTGGCTTCTTTTACTTAGCATGTTTCTGAGGTTCATTGATGCATTTATCAGTAATTATTCTTTTTTATTGCTGATTAGTATTCCACTGCAGGAGTATACCACGGTTTGTATATCCATTCACCTGGGAAGGACAGTTAGGTTGTTTTCAGCTTCTGGCTATTATAAATGAAGCTGCTGTAATTAATCATTCAGTATTTTGGGGGACATGTATTTTCATTTCTCTTGGGTAAATACCTAGGAATAGACATATTTTGGAATCAGTATGGAAGTATAAGTTGTGTTCTTTGACTATAATTCTATATTGATCACATTCCTTAGCTTAGGCCCTGTCTTATTTCCTAATTCTAATTTAGAGAAACTGTTGTTGCTGAGCTTAAGTTACTATATGTTTCATTTAATTTTTAGTAGTAGGCATATGTACTTGAAATATAAAGGTGGGGACTGTAGCATGAAACTCATCGATTCAAGTATTTGTATGGAAGTAGCAATGGAAAATTGTCAATTTTCATGACAATCTATAATTATATAATTATCTGTGTTTCCTAAGAAAGGTTTTAGAAAATTTATGAAAGTTGCTGAAAATTAGTTGTAAAAGCCTTTTTTTAAAAGATTTTATTTATTTATTTATTTATTTGACAGAGAGAGAGCACAGGCAGGGGGGGCAGCAGAGGGAGAGGGAGAAGCAGGCTCCCCGCTGAGCAGGGAGCCCACCCCAGGACCCTGGGTTCATGACCCGAGCCGAAAGCAGACATTTAACCGACTGAGCCACTCAGAAGCCCCAAAGTTGTAAAAGTCTTAATGACTGCAAAGGATAATGTTAACATAGAATCTCAGCAGCAACATACTATAGCTGACAATGTCCAGCAATAGGATTGGATAGCTGTGCTTGTATTTTGAAGATCTTATCCTTGAGGGTCTAGTTTGTATTACGAAGGTTATAACACATTTCAGGAAATAATCCAATTTGAATTGTCTGAATAAAAGTCAGAATATTTTAGTGAATTTTGATATTTAGTCTTTCTTTGCTTTCTGCTATTCTTATTTGGACATTTTTTTTCTTTCAAGCATCTTGAGGACATTTAAGAACCAAAACTTTTGTTTTAAATTTGTCAGGTGAATTCAGAGTTCTAAAAGGATCACTCTGGCAGTGATCTGGTACTATTCAAGTTGCAAACTTGTTTTTTCCCACTGAAATTGGTTGGAAGAGCCCTTTGTTCTTTTATTTTGGGGAGTATACAGAAAAACCTGTGCATGTCTATAGCATATCCTTCTGGGTTATCAGACTCTAGCTTTGTTCATTGCCTTTTAAGCAATTTTGCTGCTCTTTGTAAATTTTAGGTAATTGAGAGATATATGTATCTTCCGTCCTGTCTGGTAGGGATTTTAAATGACTGCCCCATTTTATCCATGGAAAAATCAGTTCTGTGCCATTTTGCCTGGTTCCCTGATCTCACGTGAGTAAGATGAATTCTTTAACATATATTCATTTTTGTATCCGTATGAAGTCATGATTTTATCTTTCTCTAAAAATTGTATTTCAACTGAGGCCTGGCAATTTGCACCCAAGAACCTCACAGGAATAAATTCTCACTGCAGACTTTCAGTCCCTAGTCTCACTGAAATGTTCAGGACCTTCAAAGGGAAAGCAGTCCAAAGTCTTTGGAGGCATTAACAGGACAGCTGCCCAAGAAAACCAAAATCTTGACCAAGATGGTGTGAGGCCGAAGAAAAAGTAAATAAGAAAGTAGATAAATAGCAAACTACCTTTGGTAAAAGAATGTGCCTCACCTTTGGACTATGTGGGGGAAAAAATCATACAGGATATTTGCAGCACCCTATATCCAGAATCCATTGATCTGTAAAGCAACAGGTAGAGAATAAAGAAGTAACTACAGAATCTCAAATTCTTCAGAATTTTTGGTTCAAGCTCCCTGTGGCTTCTAGGCCACATGTTAGATTCTTCGGAAATACACAGCAAGATTGTTCTCCCCTGCTAGACTTTCCACTCATCACACAGCAAAGAAAATACCAGGAGGGTAAAGAGACAAGAGCAATGTACATACATAGGGTCTGCCTTTTTGCTCACAAGGACTGGAATGACTTGGTTCAATAATGACCTGTTTCCTTTAACGTTCTATGGCTATGTTTACTGATCAGGAATTAATTCTGATTATGGGATTCAATTGCACATTGATATATTGGTGTGTTATAATGATGATTTGTGTTAAGACAAGTTCAGCCTGCAGCCCAGGAAGCCTTTGTGTAATTCTAATTCACAAAGCTGCCCTAGATCCAGACCAAATCAGAAGTTGCTCCCAAGGCAATGACTCTCCTTAGGCTGCCTCTTAAAATAAATAGCAATAATGTGCATTTGCTCAGCCCCTTTATCTGCATTATCTCATTAGAGAGATGGAAGGCACACTGTGGAAAGGGTACCAATTTGGTGGCAAGAAGTCACAGAGCAAGTTTTATTTCTGCCACTTATTTGATGTGTAAATTTCAAGCAGTCACTTACCCTCTCTGAACGTCAGGATCTACTTATCTATAAAACAGAATTAGTAATAATCCCACATTTGCAGGATGTGACAAACAAAAAGATACACATTTTTCAATTTATGAAGTTGACACATAAGGGTAATAGAACAATAAAATCATTAATATAATCAATAATCTGTGTTTTCTAACATAGAAAGATGACCAGATAGAAAATAATATGTTAAAGTATGACTTCATTTATGGTCCTACAGAAAAATAATAAAAGATTACAACTAAAAATTAACAATGCCTATCCCTAGGTAAGGGAATTATGAATGGCTTTTCTTCTTCATACTTTTTTGGTACTTCAGATTTAGAAGAAATGACGTATCATCAATGTGTTACTTTTTATAATAAACTTAAAGAATGATACCACCAACAAAAAAATTAAAATTGATGTCTGCAATTTTTAGACGGGAGCAAATGATTTACAATATTAAATTTACTGAATATATATTTGGCACAAAGAAAAGAATGTTATCTGGATGAAATTATATCTTATTGTTCTGTAAAGGGAGTAACTTCAAAGGGAGAAAAGCCAAACTGTGATGGCCAGCAAAGGATGATATTGGGACATTCCAAATGTACAATATCCTACCCTCTGCAACCCAGTGTTGGCCATGGAGAATATTCCTTCATCATTCAATCTTCCTCAAATTGAGGAGCTGATAGTATAAATATATAGGCAGAGATAGTAGAAGAATATAAACAGGCATCCTTATTTTATATATACTCAAGCCATGGTAAGAGGCATATCATGGAACATGAATAATGACAGGAAGAAAGAGGACAAATGTCAAATGTCAAATGAAATAGGCCACAGTTGAGTAGAGCTGCTACATCTTTGATGTAATGTTTGACTGTTTTGTATTATGATGCTTTTAATTACTTATGCTATTTGGTGTGTTTGATAAAGAGAAGGTGAAGTTTATTGCCATAAAGATTTCTCGTTGATGTTAGCTCTTTTTTTTTTAAGATTTTATTTTTAAGGAATCTCTATACCCAAAGGGGCTCAAACTTACAGCCCCAAGATCAAGAGTCACATCCCCCCACTGACTGAGCCAGACAGGTGCCCCTGCTATTGGTTCTTAATACACACAACGTACCCTACTTGTAACAGTCAGATGTTCAATTTCGTCAGAAATGCTATTTCACTTAGCTGAATTGGCCTCATGAGGATGCTCTTGGAGGGTGATATAATAGCCACTGGGTGAAGCACAGAGCTTTAAAAGACCAGTAAAGAACTGCAATGACTTCTTAGATGCTTATGAATTACACTGGTCTCAATAAAGCTATTTAGTTAGGGTTTACTGACTTGTGTGATACTTGGTTTAGAGATTCCACCAATATAAAGCTGCCTATGGCTCTAGCCAGGCTGTATAATGCTAGAGGACATCTGCCTGGAATAAGAACATCAACCCATTTGATATGAAAACACTCTGCATGTGAGCTATACGCTTGCCACATCACTGTACCCTTTCAATAAATGCCTTTGTTAAGCAATGTACAAGTATGTGATATCTTCATCTTTCAGAAATTTAACTAAAACTATTATTTTAGATTGGTATATCCAAAATGTGATATCTGGTAGGCAGTTTGGTGCATAAATTCAGAGTTCATGAAAGAGCTCAGGCTGAAAAGACATATAATGGAGTTATACCCCATACCTACTTAACTTGTATTAACTCTATTCCATGTGCTTGCCAAAAAAACACAACACAACAAAACAAAACCCCCCTCTCCCAAAAAAAAAAAAACACCAAAAAACCCCACACATTTTTCTTATAACATGGACCCTAAATGCAAGCCAACAACTTCATCTGGTGTTCAACTCAAGAAACAACCTTCTGTTCCAATAGCAGAGGAAATCCGGCTGTGTACGATTTCTTGACTGATAGTATAGACACTCAAAATCATGTACATAGGCTTTTAGAGGAGATTTTTCAAATGCAATTTTAAGTCTATTTTTGCCTTTCACACTGACTTTAGATCCTAACCCCTTTGGAAAAAGTCACTTTGCTGTATTTGGGTGTCATTGATACTCAGGTGACAGTTGCAGCTTTGATCAAAGAAGACACTATTCAAGGAAGATTCTATAGAGTGAGAAAAGAGATCGGAGGAGGGAATCCTTGAGAACATTAATATTTTAGAAATAGGTAGGTGGGCCCACAAAGTTTCTAAAGAATTAGGAGAGAGACAGGAAAGACCAGATAATAAAACACCAAGAAGAGAGTTCCCAAAGAGTGGTTAACAAGATAAAAAAAAAAAAAAGGCAAAGAACCAGGGAATATAAATATTCCTTTGGTCATTCCAAATGGTCAAAAGTGACCACTGATTGGATTTGGACATTAAGAACACACTGATGAGTAGCAAGAGCAGTTTTGATATTATGGTGGTGGCCTAAGTCTGTTTCAGATGGATTACAAAGTGGATGGGTCTTTAAAAAAACAAATAAGGGAAGCAAAGAAGTGAAGACCTCAAGCTTTTCTATGAAGGAAAACAAAAGATAGGGTGGCAAGTAACAGAGAATCTGAGGCAAGGGAGGGTATTTTGGCCTTCCACTTTTTTTTTTTTTAAAGATTTTATTTATTTATTTGAGATAGAGACAGTGAGAGAGAGCATGAGAGGGAAGAAGGTTAGAGGGAGAAGCAGACTCCCCGTGGAGCTGGGAGCCCGATGTGGGACTCGATCCCAGGACTCTGGGATCATGACCTGACCCAAAGGCAGTTGCCCAACCAACTGAGCCACCCAGGCGCCCCGGCATTCCACTTTTTAAGTGGGTGTGACTTGATCCAGTGTATCAGTCAAGCACAAGAACTAAAAGGAAAAAGAAGATAACTGAGCCCCCACAGCCCCCAAGGAGAAAGGAAGTTGAGTCCCAAGTACTAACTTGTACTACCTGGAAGGAGGACAAAGGAGTAAGATACAGTGACAGGGATGAAAACAGATGTCTTTGTATTTAGGAGAGAAGAAATGCAGGGGAGTAAGACTTGAGGGAAGTTCACTTCTGATAGATTCTGCATGCTCTGTGAAATGGGAAGTTAGGAGAGCCATTTCTGAAAGTGAGGCTTAAAACACATGTAAAATTTTGTAATTGTCTTAAAGGAAATAAGAGAAGCTGAGAAAGAGTATATAGCATTTGAGGGTTTAAGACTGGATTCCCATATTTCCAGCGGCACTACTTCTGACACTTGGTGTGATTTCTTTTTTCCAGTTACCATTCATCCTGCTTGGGTGAAAAAAGTTTAAAAAGTAGATGAGTGAAGAAGAACTGAAGGGGTAGAATAAATTAAGGTCACTGGTAGAAGAGTGTAGAAATTAGATCCATGGGATCTGATCCAGGATGATAAAGAAAGAATACTAAGAGGGCATCCATGGAGTTGGAAAAAGCAGAGAAATCAAGGGACTGAGATTACCATGATGTCATTAAGAGAGTAGGCTTGTAAAACCAGGAGATGACTGGCAGAATAGAAGAGTGTATTTGGAGAAGAGATTAATGTGTAAGCTTTCAGCTGTATTAGTGAGTTCCAGGTAAGGACAAGGCCCATCTGGTCAAGCCACAGTGGGCTGCTGAAATAGAATGGACAAGAAGACATAAGCATTGAATAGACCACAGAACTAAGACCACTCTAGTCAATGGGTCTTTCGCGAAGGCCTTGAGATTTCAGCAGGAGTCGGGTTGGAGAGAAAGATAGTGAGTCTGGTACTGTTACAGGATTTCTTTTTCTTTAGTGCCAGCAGTTCTTGGTCATGTCGCTTCAAAGAATGAAGAGGTAGATTAGACAAAGAATGGTGGGCAGCAAAGCGAAATTTATTGAGAGTACAAAGGTCCTGAAGAGGGAGGACACCCGAGAGGGTTGCTCCCAGAGTTTCTAAGTCTAGGAGTTTTTATGGGCTTGTTGGCAGACTGTTTTAATCTGATTAACCCTCCCTGTGCCTGTCATCCAATCAGGTTTTTGTCATCTATCTATCATAGGGAAAAGGGTGGAGGGTTCTCTCCAGGGTGGTGTAAAATCCATTTAAGGGTGGTTTCTTCTTGGAGGTGGGGGTTGTCCCTGCCTGCCTTTCTTCCAACTATCCTTCGTTATCCAAAAATTTAGATGAATGTGGAGAGTTAAGTAAAAGATGGTGAGGAGGAGCATAAGAAATGGTACAGACTGGTATAGAACCAACTCAAGAAAAATTTTGATAGGAAAGTAAAATGATCTGGATTTGGCTCTTTGGAGCTAGGAGAATGCTAGCAATACTTTCAGGCTTTGAGGAAAGGAGCCAGGCTAAAGTAGAGACTTCGAGGAGACCTGTGTTTCAAATAGGTGGGTGTATTAGTCAGGGTTCTCCAGAGAAACAGAACTTATAGGATATATATAGACATGTAGAAAGAGAATCATTATGAGGGACTGACTCACAGGATTATGAAGGCTGAGAAATCCATGATCTACTGCCTGCCAGCCAGAGGCTCAGGAAACCAGTGGTGCAGTTCTAGTTCAAACCCGAAGGCTGAGAAAAAGGACAGCCAATGGTGTGAGTGCTTGCCTGAGTCCAAATGCCCAAGAACTGATGACCAAGAAGATGAAAGTCCCAGCTAAAGCAGGAAGAGCGCATTTGCCCTTCTTTCACCATTTTACTCTATTCAGGCCCCAAGGGGTTGTACGACGCCCACCCACATTGATGAGGGTGATCTTCTTTACTCAGTCTATGAATTCAAAAGCTAATCTTTTCTGGAAACATCTTCACAGACCCAACCAGAAATAATCTCTAGCAGCTATCTGGGCATCTCTTAGATCAAGCAAGCTTACAAAATTTAACCGTCACTCACTGTAGGTCTACATTCATACTGGTTCTTTGTGCAAACTGTTAAGCCTATTAACGTTCATCCATTCTTTTCACAAACTTATAGAGAATCTAGCATATGCCAAGCACTGAGCCAGGCATGAGAGATACAAGAACAAGACGAGCAGTGCCCCTGCCTTAAGGGAGTTTAGAGCTTTTAATCAGTAAGAGCCCAGACAAATACGCAGAAAAACTTTTCAGCCTGAGCATGTTATGAGGCTCTGGAGATCTGGTTGTGAGAGGAAGGTTAAAGACTAAATCCAGCGAAGTTTTCTCAAGAAAAAAGATATGTATGCAACCTGGTAGGAATTGATATTGATAATATTGATAAATCTGCCCATGTCTTTGAAAAAGTCACTGATAGAGCTGTTTACTAAAGAGCAAACACTAGTTTAATGTATCTTTAGGGGTTATTTACATTACAACAAGGCCCAGAATCAACTGATATGGAAATCAGTTAAGAATGCTTTAATAGCAAAACAACCACAGAACTGTATAATGTCATTCTAAAACATAATACCTAAGAATCACATGAAAGCTAAATTTAAATGTTTTATGCATGCAAGATGGAACATTTCTCAGATGCTTTTAGAAACACTATTATAGATTGCTATTCCGAGTACCAAATGACAAGAGCTGTGAAAAGAAGTACACATGAATTATAGGTAGATAATATGTGACTTATATGTAAATTACATGTAAGATCATTATTCCTTTGACACTTGGCAAGCTTTACCGAATAAGAGTATTTCAATTACAATCAGCAAATTTCAGAGAGAAGCATTCAACCATTTTAGATCCACTTTGAATAAGTTTTCCTACATCACCAAATCTATGAATACAGTCAATATATGAATAATTTTTGATAAAAAGCCCAATAGGGTCTGGAAGATAAAAAGTAAACTAACAATGTCAAGTTATCAGGGATAAAACTTTCCTTAAGTAAATGTAATAAATTTGATGATATAAAACTAAAAACAAAAAAAAATCATCAAAACCTTTAAAAATAGCTAACTTGACTATGGAATCAGGGAGAGGATAAAAAGGAAGAAAAAAGAACATAAAGCAACAAAAACTTTTGACGATACACCCATATTCCTAGAGAACAAAATGTGCAAGCCTCAAATCCTGAAGCCAACAGCTCTCCTTAGCCTTCTCAGCACACCCTCACAACCTGAGGCTTGAGCATAAGCTTTTAGGGCCCAGTAAAGCCTTTGGGAGGCTTGCCATCTCAGGTTTCACTGTGGATAAGGCTCAGGGAACAAATACCAGACTGAAACACAAGCTGACCTTCCCTTAGGAGGAGGGATATGGCTTAGGATGGGTTTAGGGATTTCAATCCTGTGTTTGCTTTCCCAGCCTCCACAGGATCGCGCCCGAGGCCCCCTACCCTTCTACGGCACTACAAATCTTTCATTCTTACACTTGCTTCACAGAACATATACGTTCTGGAAAATGGTCACTAATAAAAATAACTGTTCTACTATCCTCCATTAAATAAAATCAGGGATAAAGTCACACCGAAAAGATGCTTGGGCACCGTATAAAACATGAGAGCCACTTGGTCATTCAACAACTACTTACTCAGTAAACACAAAGCACTTTGAACAAAGCCGTATAAAGATGAAGTTCTTGGTCACAAGCAATAGAAACTGACTGGCTAATTTTAGCAGGAAAGGAATTTATTGGCAGAATATCAAATAGCTCATAGAATCAACAGGAAGGCTGAAGAACCAGGCTGGGAGAAAATTTAAAAACAACAACAACAAAAAAAAAAAACCCCAAAAACAAAAAAAACAGGCAGGAGTTAAGAGCAATCAGTGAGAACCACAAGGTTACCTCCAGCTTCAGTTAGGATAGTTTCGCTAAGGACATTCCAGGTAGATACTGCTAGACACCATGCCGGAACCACTGGCCCCTGTGACCGTATTTTAACCATCCTTCCCCACTTAAATGATTCACTTCAGATTCAAATTCCCAAATCTGATTGACCAAACCCAGGTTTCATGATCACACCCTATCTGCTGACATTGGGAAGAGGGGATATCTGACTACTGGGGCTTTTAGGGAGGGAGTAAGGGCGATAAGACCCACACAGCGGGGAATTTCCCTGAAATACAAAGAGAGTTTGGATGCTCAATGGCCAAAGGAATTGTAAAGATTCACTTCAATCCACAACTTCAATTCAACTTCAATCCATATACTTTGTCCCCCATACTTTCCCAGAGAGACACTATGGCCATCACTGCTATAAGTTGTCAATATGCCGTATATTTTAAGGGAGATAGGGATGATCTACCAGATAATATTTTCATTATTGCCTTCCCATCATCCTTAGAAATTAATTTGTTCTCCATAGAGACAGCTATTGATCCTGATTTTGAGGTAATATTAAAGTACATCTTCTATGGAAGCATCACTATTGGGGGTAAGGGATTACAATGAGTTCATGTTCCTAGCAGTGAAAAGATCAATTTAAAAAAAAAAATAAGCATTTTTTTCAAGACATCTGGGTGGCACAGTCAGTTAAACATCCAAGTTTTGGTTATGGCTCAGGTCACGATCTCAAGGTTGTGAGATCAAGTCCAGCCTCAGGCTCAGTGCTCTACGCAAGAGTCTGCTTAAGATTCTCTCTCCCTCCGCTCATGCTCTCGCTCTCTCTCTCTCTCTCTAATATAAAATAAAATAAATCTTTTTTTTTAAAGTGCATTTTTTTCAAGGTGTCGATCGACAGTGGAAAAGCAAACCTAAATCTTATAATAAAAAGAGTACAAAAGGGTACGGTACTAGCACTGTATTAGAATTGCAAACACAAACAAGAGAGTACCTGCGCTCCAAGAGCTTAGCGTATAGCAGGGTGACTGACATTTGAATAGACCTTTGGAATGTAATGTGAGAAGTATTGTAATAGAACTGTATGCAGAATTCAATGGAAGAAGGTAGGAATGACCCTAATCTCCAACGCGGGAGACAGGATGGGGAGGGTGGCAGGGAAGACTCCCCAGAGGATGCGAGGACATGACAACCTGAGCTATCTCCTGAAGGATGAGTAGGAGTTAGCTTCTATCTTGTGAGCGTATTTTATAATCAGGAGCAATAAATCACTCAGACAGCAGTTATGTTGCATTTTTATTGAGAGCACTTCCAATAGTGCCCTTTATTTCACCTATCATAATACTTATCATGCTGTATTGTAACCACCTGTGCTCTTGTCTATCTCTCCACCAACCTTTAAGCTCGGTGGCGATAGGGACCACATCAGTCCTGGTTCTGGCTGTATTCTTGGCATCCAGCACAGTACCTGGCACGGGGTGATAAATACATGTTTGCTAAGGGAGAACAACATCAAAACATTTTACACAAAGGAATAATGGCTGGAGAAAACTAATTGTGTAGAAAAATCTTGACAATTAGTTAAGATACTGTTAAACTTGAGAGGCAGTTTGAGTATAGCTTACTTTTCATCAGTACTTATGACAGTAAAGCCATAAATCTAGGGATATATCTTTGATCTGCAGTAAAAGATCCAAAGATTCAACTACTGGCTTACTCAATAAAAATGCAAAAGAAATTAAGAGTAATGGTGTTCATCTTTTTTACATAAAAAAGAAGGGTTAACTTCCAAACTCTTTACTTTCCCATTAAATTAAATGACAAGACTTCTTTAAAAAACAAACAAACAAACAAACAAACAAAAAGCAACCCAGATCTTTAAAGGGAAGTAGTACTACACACTACAACGTAATAGGAAGGAGAAGAAATAGGAAGGTAATCTAATATCCCTGTTTCAGCTGGAGAGGCGGGAAACTTAAGGTTGAGGATTAATGTTTGCGATACATGAAAACTTGCCGTGGTCACATGGAAAAACCACATCCCACTTTATGAGAAACATTGGTATTTGCAATAAATTGAATCCTAAACAGTTCTCAATTAAAGTGCATCCGAATTAAACACACAGTTTACTGGGCTCCGCCCCCCTACACACCCCAGAGTTTCTGATTCAGTAAAGACAGAATGGGGCCAAGAATCTGTAAAAACACGATCATATGAAAGATATTAAAAGTCCAAATCATGTTTTAAGGATTGAGAAACTATAAAAAAGAAGAAGAGGTTGATTTGAAAAACAGTATTTCAAGAACTGAGAAATACTCAGATTTTTAACAGTGACGGCTAAAGAGACAATTTGTAAACTAGAATAAAGACATGAAACAATTACAGAGAATGCAGCTACTCCAGAGATAAAAAATATGAGAAGTTCATGGGGGAGGGTATGTGCTACGGCAAATGCTGTGGAATGTGTGAGCCTGATGATTCACAGACATGTGCCCTGGGGCAAATAATACATTATATGTTAATAAAAAAATTAAAAAATATATATGAGAAGTTAAGAGCAGGGGGACAATCCATTCTATTCTGCCTGAGACTTTCCTGGTTGAAAATCCCTCAGTCATAATAAGCAACCCGGGTGATTGGCCACCTTCGTTATTAGACCTAAAGAATAGAATGAGAAGGATCAAACAGAGGAATTCCAAAATGAAAGAATATTAAGAATGGAAAGAGGAAACATTTAAAACGAAAGCAAATGTGAACTTTCTGAAATTGATGAGTATGAGATCTAAGAGTAGCAAATAAGAATCTTAAGATCCAGTGATCACAGATACCAAGAAAGAAAAATAAAAAGTTATACCTACACACATGACAGCAAAATTTCAGAACATACAGATAGAAGAGTAAGTAGTCAGAGTTACCACAGAGAGAAAACAGATTACCTACAATGGGATAAAATTGTAGACTGGCAGGATATAATATGAATATTATACAGAAGTCCATATAATAATAGTTTTAAAGGCCCCTTAGATGCAATAACTTGCCACCAAGAATTCTATACCCAGCTAAAAAAATAAGTTAAGACAACATCTGCACTCCCACCCCACGAAAGGCTCTGCTCACACTCACTGTCATAAAGGGAGGCCTAGGGGTGCCTGGCTGACTTAGTCAGTACAGCATGTGACTCTTGATCTCAGGGTCATGAGTTCAAGCTCCACATTTGGCAAAGAGCTTACTTAAAAAAAAAAAAGAAAGAAAGAAAGAAAAAGAAAGAAGAAAGAAAGAAAGAAGGAAGAAAGGAGAGAGGGAGGGAGAGACGGAGGGAGGGAGGGAAGAAAAAGAGAAGTCCGGGCCTCACAGTGTATCCTGCCACACCCCAGACTAAGCTTGCCTCTTCCCCAGATGGCGAGAACTGGGGGCACATGTACCTGCTGACAGGCTGTGCCAAATACTGTTGGTGGTGTTCACCTCAAGCCTCTTTGTACAATATAGGGAAATCCACACTAGATCTTAGTCGAAAGTCCAAGAAGCGATTGTATAACATGGGGAAATCCAAAGTGACCAGAACTGAAAAAAAAAAAAGCTGAAACCAGCATGGTAAGGAAATCACCATGCTAATCTGAGAGATTTGCCCATAAATGGAAACTTAAGCTCCAATAATTAATGGTAAAGGAGGAGACAGGCAAAGATACCTTGAAATTGTGGACTGGAGAGTCAGGATTGAGGCCTTTACAAACATTAGTGAAGATCTTGGAAAGGCTACAGTGGGAGGATGAGAGAGAGAGTGAGAGAGAGAGAGAGAGAGAAAATCTGTTGAAAAAAAGAACCATTTAAGGAAAGCTGTCTCTCATAGTCCTCAACATGAGGTAAGTGGGGAAAAAAAATTTACCTGGCGAATTCCTAAGCACAAACCTGCCCACACTGGGTTTGGTATGCACGTTAATTTGTGTGGTCTAAGAAAGTTTGTTCCAAATGCTTCTGGCTCAGTAATGCCCCCAGGCATCTGGCAGAAGCAAAGGCAATTCCTCACTAGAAAAATGTACCTTCAGTTTGGGTTTTGCCATAATCAGTTCCACCACAAAAAATATGAATGTGACCGTGTGTGTGTGTGTGTGTGTGTGTGTTTTATTGATGTAAATTAATAGCTCTTCTGATGTGTATTATGCAACTTTGTTGTTCAAGCAGCTCAATATATCATTAGTGCTAAAATTGAACTCCTTTTAGAATTCAAGAGTTGCCAGCTTCTTTGCTCAGGTATACATTCCTGAAACCTCCTGCTCCACAGTTTATAAAAGTATTATATGGTGTTCAGTGAACTCCCTCATTTGTGACAATCAATGTTTGACATTCTAAAAGTTTAAGTCATTTGATCTACAGTTAGATTTCAATAAAATTATACAACTCCCTGGATCTTTAATTATATACTTACCAAGCCATATATAGCCAATCCTTCTAAAAGGCTTCTTTTATTCAAAATAATAACCTTCTCTTTAGTGTTTCCTCCAACAACTATTAGCCTCTAATAAAAGTCGTCATGATTGTTGGGGTTTTTGTAAAAAAGTATATTCTGATATCACTCTTAATACCTGGCATAGTATGAATTATATGATGGATTATTTAATGTCTACGTGATTAGAGAAAGAGAAGGGAGGCGGAATTCAGGGCATGGATGCAAGTAGTGAGAAGATGTTGTTCTGAGAGTTAAGCATTAGCTCAGCTGCTGCAACTTGGGATCTGTGAACTAAATGTCCCAGGCCTCACCTATGTGGCTTGAGGGCATCATCAACCCCACAGCCTGCACGGGGATGCTTCTTCCTCTGCTCCTTAGAAAGGAAGGTGACTTGCCTGGAGTGCTATTTCCTTTAGCAAAGCCTTCACGGTGTCATGGTAATACTTTCAAAGCTCCCTATGCTGGAGCCAAGGTCCCTACAGGCCCTCTAGACATGGAAATGGGGAGGGTGACCATGCCACAGGTCTAAGTCGTGCTCTCTGGGCAGGTCTGGACGATCAGATGTCACCTCATCCCCTCCATCTCATTGTTGCTTTGGTCCCTGGCCCCAAACACCCAAAAAGCTCCTCTACTCTCCACTCCAATCACTCAATAAGTTGATACCCGCACTGCAGTGTGGGCTCAACTGGGATATCTAGCTGTAAAACATCTTATCCATCCAGAAAACGGGAGCACCTGTTACATGCAGGGTGCTATGCTGACAGCTGTGGCAGACACAAAGAGGAATTAGAGGCAGCTACTTGGGCACGAGTAGTTTCCACCCAAAACAGATGACCAAGGAGCCCAGTTGTAGTATCCCCTCTTAAAGAGTCTCATCAAGCCTAACATCATCTGTGCTACCTTTTGAAATTTGACATTTAAAAATCAGACTTAGGACAATGGGAGTCTAAGCCAAATAAAGAAAAGCCTCCATTGCTCCCAAAGGGTAATGAATGACGGTGAGTTTTATTATTCAGGAAAATGAATAAAAATTCAAAGCAGTTTAAATCGAATACCTGCCTGCCCATAAGGAGCCATTATCTCCTGGTACCTAAGCTACCACCAAGCCATTAGACACTTTTGGAAGCTGTACTAATTCTTTCAGTAAGTTCCTGCCTTGGGCGGTGAAGGGCTAGGACTAGAAAACATGGCTCCTCTAATTAGCCTGCCTTATCACCTTGTCCTGCGATGGCAGATGACAAAAGTTCTGCATCACTGTAGACAAACGATTCATAGCGGGAGAGACACCTACCTGATTATCGGGAAAATTTAAGTCATAATAATAACACCTAAAAGAGAAATGCTTACTACCAAAGGGTGAAAAAACATAACACAAGTAGTTTCCTACTGTGTGGAAATGTATTCAAGATGGATACATTTAACATGACCAAAATAAAATAAAATAAAATAAAATAAAATAAAATAAAATAAAATAAAATAAAATAAAAATCTATCTCCTGGATTTCTCTTCCCTCTGAGGCTCTGGGATTTATAGCCAGATATGAATATTTTAGACCCGTGCTGTGTAACACACTAGCCACCAGCCACATGTGGCAAGCCTGAACTGAGGTGTGCTGTAAGTTTAAATTGTATGCCATATTTCGAAGACTTATTAAAAATAAACAATGTAGAAGATGTCATCAGCATTTTTAAATATTGATCATATGCTGAAATCAATGCTTAGGTTAAGTAAAACACATTAAAAATGATTTAACTTATTTTTTTTTCATTTTTAAATGTGACTACTAAAAAACTTTACATTATAGCTTGCGTTATAATTCCATTGGATAGCGCTGTTTTATTTTATTTTTTCAATATTTTATTTATTTATTTGACACACAGAGAAAGAGAGCATCAGCAGGCGGAATAGCAGGCAGAGGGAGAGGGAGATGCAGACTCCCCGCTGGGCAAGGAGCCCGACGTGAGGCTCAATCCCAGCACCCTGGAATCACGACCCAAGCCAAAGGCAGACTCAACCTACTGAGACACCCAGGCGCCCTAGATAGCACTGTCTTAGACATAGCTCTATTTACTGTATTTAGAGATACTCACTTGGAACTGGTCCTTTTGTGTTTAGATATCTATATGTCCTATTAATACTACCTCTGATAGGGTTATTCTCATAAGCAAATGTCACTGTTCAATGTTCTATGAGACAGGTAATTAGTAACTTGAGCCTAGAGAAGGCCAATGTTCTTTCATCACACTGAATTCAAAAGAAGGCTCACCATGAAGAAGTTACAAAACAGAGCCTTTTCACACTATGGCTTCAGCTATGTGAGCTAGCATAAAAAGCTAAATTAGATAAATCTAGAGGTGATCCCAGTAAGATCCAATGGCCACTAGGAACTGATATTATTTGGCCCAAATTGAAAGAAAAATTCTATGGAAATGAATAGAATACACTTGTGTGTCCTAAACTTGAGAAACTGAAAACAAGGTTAAAGACACTGAAAGTATCCTTGTATAAACTGAATTATACCCCCCCATTCATATATAGAAACTCTCACTCCTGGTATGACTGTATTTGAAGATAGGGCCTTTACAGAGGCCTTTACATTTAATTAATGTTAAATGAGGTCACAAGGAGGGGTCCTAATCTCATAGGACTGGTATCCTCTTAAGAATTGTATGGGAGGACACCTGGGTGGCTCATGTTTAAGCACGGAACTCTTGAATTTGCTCAGGTCACGAGCTCAGGGTGGTAAGATGAGCCCACTTTGAGCCCTGCCTGGAGCCAACCTCAAGCCCCAACAGGCTCCCTGCTCAACAGGGAGTCTGCTTGAGAGTGTCTCCTTCTCCCTCCTCCTCTGCCCCTCTCCCCACTCTCTTTCTCTCTCTCTCAAATAAATAATCTTTAAAAAAAAAGAAGGGGGGAGGAGGGGGAAGGAGGAGGGGGAGGAGGGGGAGGGGAAGGAAGAGGAGGGGGAGGAGGAGGAGGAGGAGAAAGAAGAGGAAGAGAAGAAGAAGGAGAAGGAGGAGGAAGAAGAGGAAGAAGAAGAAGGGGATGGGACACCAGACCAGTCCTCTCTCTCCCCACCATGCCCCCCAAGTGATCACAGAGGAAAGGCCATGTGCAGATACAGTGAGAAGGTAGCAATCCGCAAGCCAGGAAGAGAGTCCTCACCAGAAACTGAATTTGCCGGCACCTTGATCACAGATGAGCTTCCAGAATTGTGGGGGGGGAAAATGTCTGTTGTTTAAGTCAAACTGTGGTATCTCATTACGGCAGTCAGAACAGACTAACACAACCTTAAAGAGAATTGTGCAGAAAAAGTTTATAAAATCATTGTAGTGGAGTTTTTACTGCCTTCGGGGTTGCTGGTGTGACACTACATAATGGAGAGCGGTCGTGATGCCTTAACAGTGACACAGAATTACTAAAGAAGTCAGCAACACAGTCAAAAGTTCAAGAATGGTACCTTTCCCATCCCTGAGAGGATATTTTGCAAATTTTAAATTCTGCGAAAAGACTGCTGAGATATCTATATGTTCCATGGGACCTTTCTAAAAATTTTCTTGCTGAGAAAGTACCTCAGAAATTTCAAGAGAAGCATAAAATCTTAGCTGTGGATGTCATTCTAATGAATACCAAAGAGATTTTTATCTTGTTCTTTTATCTTGTATTCAAACTAGCCCTTAATTTAATACATCCTCACCTAAGTAGTTCTCATTAATAAGAATATGCTTTAAAATCAGGCCATTATCTATACTAAATTAATGCAAAGGAGCATTTATTTAATTCTAGACAGGTGGCTATCAAACTTTACTGGCATAAGAATCATGTGTCAAGTTTGTTAAAAATACAGATTCTGGGATCCCATTCCCTGGAGATTTTGACCAGAGAGGTAGCTAGGGTGAGGGCCAGACCTTTATATTTAAAATACACCTCAAGGGGATCCTGCCTTAGGCAATCCCTAGATCACACTTTGAGAAACACTATTCTAGATGTCAAGCAAATTTGAAGAACAGCTTATCCTAAATTTGAATGGAAACATACTTAATGTTGTCTGCATGCTCACCATGAGTATAATTATATTTTGAAATGTATTATGGACCCTCATTTTTTCCACTCTCAGTTATATCCTCAACAATGGCAATTTTAATGAAAAGATTTTGTGTGTTAGTTTCGTTTACTGTTTCACACACAAACTATGCACTAAAAATCATGTCAACACTCCATCTGAAGGGGCATTTCTAAAAAGGTGTAAAGAAAATTTGCATTGCACAGTAAGTTTTGATCTAAAATCAACAATGAAAGGAAAAGAGAAATGTACTTATTCATACAAGTATGTATTAGAGACATTATTGGTAATACGTACTCAGTTAGGCAACAGATATACATGTGTGATATTGTGCTAGCACTGTGGGAGAGACGAACATGCACCAGGCAGAGATCTCTCCTCAAGAGGCTTACAGTCTGGTAGGAGAGATCAGGCATGGGCACAGGTCCTGACACAGAAAATAAGAAGTGCTACGCTGTAAGAAGTACAAATTGAATACTATGGGGATTTAGGGGAGGGAATATGCAGGATGAATGCCGCCAAGTCTGATGTGAGGAGATGGTGGAAGATAAACCAAGAGAGTTATGGGCAAGGGTCAGATCATGAAGAGTCTTGTGTGCTAAACTGAGGCTCAATATTTATCCTAAGAGCTTTGAGGAGCCACGAGTGGGTTTTAAGGAAAGTGAAGACATGCATTCATTCCCCCAGTCATGACGGAGGGCCTGCTGCATATCCAGCCCTGAGTGAAACTGCCAACCCGTGTCGCCTCTGAAGCTTTTAAACTGGCCCAGGCGCACTCAGACCCACCCAATTAGAACCTCCAGGGCTGGTGAACAGCACTGCATTACTAAAAATCTTTCCTTCTCAGTGATTCTGAGGCACAGCCAAGTGAGGCAACCATCACTGAAGGGCGTGTTTAAATAGATACGCGAACCACTCTTTGCCCTAAGGTATCTTTGCAGGAAGAACATTCTAGCAAAAGAACTGAACTAGTGATAAAATCACGTATGTGGCAGATGTTACTGCAATCTATGGGACGGGAGCGAGCGAGGGGGAAGCTCGACAGGTATGGGAGATGTTAACGGATGGGGTGACTTAAATTCTTGAATGAGGGAAAAGACACTCCGAAAAATTATTTTAGGAAATTGTTTTGTTTGTGATGTGCAGAATAGATCAGAAGACGACTCCGGAGGCACAGACACCAAGAACTGCTGAATGCAGTAATAGGATTATGGCAGATGGTTAAGGTGAGGACTGAAGGGATGGAGAACAGTGGATGAAGTGAGTGACAGTGTTTGGAAACCGCCACATGGCTTGTAACGTGTGTCACTAACGAGGAAGGAGAAAAACACAAAGAGAGTAGGAAAAGAAAGGAAAGAAGGCCAGATAGAAAGCGGACAAGACATTGATGAAACTTGCCTTGCAGGAAAGATACTTGTGTCTAGAAATGTAAACTGCTAGTTGTTTGTATATAACCTTTAATGGAAGGTATTTGAAACTGCACTGAAAGTTGCCATTTTGCAGATGGAAAACTGATGCAGAGACTGACCAATATTCCAAAAGGTCAAGTAAAATGGCAACTTTTTTCGAGACTCAGACATGAAGTTTATTGTCGTTACTATTTTCAAGTAAACACCATACCCGCAAGCTTGTTGCTATTTTTAAATTATTAGTATCAATTACTACTATTTATAGATTTTTTTTTTTTCATTAAAAACCTAAAAATGCCTCTTTGTCCCTCTACCCTTGCTTTGTTGAGGTGTCCCTCCTCGTGCCCATGCTTTGGTTGGAAGTCAATTATGATAACAAGGGTGAAAAGGGAATAAGAAGCCTCTTGCCAGGGCCTCCTGCCAGGGACAGATGCACTCGCTCTCTGTTGCTTCCTGTGCACAAAAGACGCTTAAGCTTTAAACTGAAAGCTTAAAAGAAAACAAGGCTGCATACATGTGTGCAGGCTGTGCACTGCACACTCCAGAGCACTGTTCACCTCTGTAGATTTGTATATTTAATTTCCAGCAGATGGAAATCAAGTGTTTGAGGGAGAAGTGCCTTTATCTGATTCTCACTAAGGCACTATATGGGCTAGAAACAATGCTAATGAAATCTTCTTTTTTCAATGTTTCTCAAACCATGGTCTTAGGATTGACTACATTAGAATCCTTGAGAAACTGAATTAAAAATAAAGATTTCTAGATCTAACTTCAGACTACTGAGAAGGGCTCTGGATTCAGCATTTTAAACAAAGTCCCACCAGGCAGTCTTCACATTTAAACACAACTTTCCAATTACTTTTCAACAGATCATCTTCCCTCCACCAATCGTTATGACACAAAGAACTCTATGTATTTTAAACCATTTTATGGTAAAACAAAAGAGCCAGCACACCAGTTCATAACTGCCCTTCTGTTTTAGAATTAAAATGAGGGAATAAAAAAACAGGTGTAGATGATGAGAAGAAAGGTCACAACTTCAACGTTAGAGATACAAAGAGATGCCTCAAAATAACGTAGGAAATGCCATACTGGGTCATGTGTCTGAACTACTCAACCCAGAATGTCAACTCTATCTCTATCCATGACCCCAAAAGTCTATATCAGGAGTATTTTTCAAAAATCCCTAACTGATCCATTATGGATCATTGATCAATGTTTATAAACTCTCATCAAACATATTTATGTTTTCAGCTTGCGTAACCCATGAAACAATACAGGTCTTGTTTATTATTTATTGTGTACATTTTCACCTATCTTCCTGTGCACTGAAAGGATCTTTGTTGGGCTTTAAGTGGCACTCAGTGGCTGCACCATGAGACATGAGGGACAAAACAGTATTTGCCCTAGCCTTCCCGTTGCTTCTTGATTTACAGGTTGTGCAGAGTTCCTTGCAGAAAGAAGAACCTTAATCTTTCGGTCTGTCCTCATAATAAAAACCACCCTTGCCTTTTAGTCATTTTAGTGATCCTTGTAAAGATATTCTTTTTTTTTTATCTTCTTTGTCTTTTTTTTTTTTTTTCTTCTTTGTCTTTTTTAAGTTTTGGTGACCTAAAATATACACAGCTCTCTACATATCTACATATATACCAACATTTTCTTGTAAGCATAAATTATGCATGTGTTGCTTCAAATGTAATTCCTCACCATGACATGGTTTTCTGACCTTTTGAGCTATTGTTTGAGACCCTAAAAAAAAAAAAGCGATCCCAGATATTGAAATCTGATAAAAATGGAAAATCATCCAAGTAAAAGAGCCAATATGAACTGAATTCCATTCGCCACCTGTTTTCCCATGAGCAATATCACCTTCCATTTTACAGAGACTCCCCCTCAGCTGCCTGGCTTCCATCCAAGTCCACAGTTTGGCCAGGAAGGTTCAAGGCAGGAAACTGCACTGCAGGGACATGGCGACAGGGAAGCCTCCAACAAAGCATCACCTGGACAGTGGTGATACTGCCTCTTCCATATGCCTCATGATTACTTAAAAGATTCAGATCCTGACCTTCATGAGCATTCATCCTGAGCCATGCAGGTATTGCTAAGTCCTGCTTTAGCCGGGGAGGACTGGCTTAAAGAACCACACAAAAAGCCCAACGCTGGGTGCTTTTGTGCCTTGCTTTACAGAGAGGCACAGACTTAGGTGCCGTTCATGTTGAAGGTCACTCTGTGTTTGTGAGTGATGGCATAAGCCAGCTGAGATGGCAGCAGGGGCACCTGAAATATCTCCTTGGAGTACCTGACCTTGCCCTCCCACACATTTGCTCACACACTGTTCTAATCTGGAATATCTGTTCTTCTGACCAGTTTCTGTTTAAATGAACCCTCTGGTTCTTTACTTGGGTACCCCTTTCGGAGCCCCATCTAGGATGACTAAGGAGATTCCCACTCAGGACCCTACTGCTTGCCTCAGTGGCTGATGCCGAAATCTCAAACACAGCCTTCAGAGGGTACAAACACGGTACCCTCACCCACACAGCCGGCTGCATTTCTTCTGGGCCTATTTGCTCCTGGATAAGGCATTTGATGCTGTCTATGAACCAGGAAGCTGGCTCTTACCAGACACCAAATCTACCAGCACTTTGAACTTGGACTTCAGAGCCTGCAGAACTACAAGAAATAAATGTTCTTTTTAAGCTACCCAGGCTATGCTATTGTTATAGCAGCCCGGACAGGCTAGGACCGATGCTCAAAGTAGAGAACTCAGAAAACTAATCTGATGTGAGCAGAGGGGTAGAATCAGAAGCAAGGAAATTCAACAGTCGAAAAAAGCACCACGGCAGTGAATTAAGATAATGGCATAGGTAAAGGGCAGCCGTTTTTTTGTTTTGTTTTGTTTTGTTTTTTTAAAGACCCTAGGGATGAGTTCTATGTTTTGAAAGCAGTACCTTTCGGGGTTATTCTCATAGCCTGACTTGCAATCAGCCTTGCACTCTGTGTTTTGACTTATTCCTGATGTCTTTAACACCACCAATCTCTTTGCACTTGACCACTGACACTACTGCTCTGATTCTGACCTCTGACTCTCTCCATCACCATCGTTCATATTGGTCCCCTTGCCTTACCCAGTTGAGCATCTTCTCCAGAACCCCAGCCTCAGGTCAGCTACTGGAACCTGCATTCTATTTAGGTTTGTGCTGATTTCAAAACCAGCACTCAGTTGCCTGACAAACTGATTGGGCATGAGGGATAAGACATTAGTAGGGAGGATATGATCCTGGAATTTAGGACCTGGCGCTGAGGATTGGTTGAATGGAGGTTCTTCATATAGAAATAAAAAGTGAGGAAAAGCCATCGCTTTGCACACATAAGTTAGAGGTGATGATGAGACATTCAGATGGAAATGTCTGACATACAATCTGACTTATTGGGTAGTCACTAAGAACAGAGGTCAGGACCAGAGTCATAGCACACAGATACGCAGGCTGTGCACTGCCTAACTCCAAGAGGTGGCATTCACATAGACTAGGATGTAAATGGCAAACCCTAGGGTTGTACAAAGCCACAATCTTGGTCAGAGCAGGGTATTATCACATGAAGGAAATAGATGAAGCCAGGACATAATAAGACTAAGGGGAGAGGGCAAACCAGTAGAAAATCACAGGGTGAAGATTGCACTTTGGGGAAAATGTAGGGGGCAAAAGAGAAACTTTATCAAAGGATATAGAGAAATGAAATAGTATCATGAGTTAAGGAGAATTTCAAGGAGGAAAGAATCAAATAATTCTTGCAAATGCCACAGAAAGGCTGTAGAAAAAGAAGACCTAGAAAAGAATTTAAGAGGAAGTATAAGTAGTTCTTCCCTCCCTATACCTGCAGGAGGATGTACCAGATTCCCAGTGAATGCCAGAAACTGCAGATGGTACCAAACCCTATACATACGATGTTTTTCCCTATACATACATACCTACAATAAAGTTTAACTTACAAATTAGGCACAGTAAGAGATTAACAACAATAACTAATATTAAAATAGAACAATTATAACAATGTACTGTAATAAAAGTGTTGTAAATGTGGTCACTCACACATACCCAAAATATTTCACTGCCCTATACTATACTCGCTCTTCTTCTTGTGATGATGTGAGATGATAAAATGCCTTCATGGTGGGAAGACATGAGCTGAATGATGCAGGCCCTGGGACCTAGCAGTGGGCTGCCCGTGCACTCCCAGCCTGTCAGACGGAGGATCATCTGCTTCCAGAGGTTGCTTCACCATGAGTAACCAAAGTGTGGAAAGTGAGATGGCCAGTAAGTGGGGACAGCTGTAACGTGGGGAAAAGAGGACTGACCAGGAAGTGAGGACTCCGGCCTTCAGTGTTGGCACGCCATGCCTCAGGCAAGACTCCTCACATTAGCGAAAACTTCTTTTGGCTGTGAGTTGTTACTGATAAAACAATAATCTTTTATTGAGTGTTTCTACGTGTCAGGCACTGGTATAAGCACTTACGTGTTAACGCAGTTATTCCCCATGACGCCTTTGTCATAGGTTTCCAATATTACTCCCATTTTCCAAGTAAAGAAACTGAGTCACTGAAGTAAAGCCTAAAGTGA
The DNA here is from genome assembly GCA_028533885.1 of Nasua narica. Classification (NCBI taxonomy): domain Eukaryota; kingdom Metazoa; phylum Chordata; class Mammalia; order Carnivora; family Procyonidae; genus Nasua; species Nasua narica. Next base: position 54,685,345 of record CM052809.1, on the reverse strand, counting down.
CACAGCCAAAAAACGGCAGTGCCAGAATCTGACAAATGAGATGGTTTGGCCAGGGGTAGGAGGCAGGGCCTCCTCGTAAGGAGGCCCTTCTGGCTCTGTCATCTTAATATATACAAACTAGAAAGCTGCTAGTGGCCTCCCAGGATGTGTTCTGGATAGATGTGAGAGAGAGAAAAAACACAGTAATGGAGGAAAGGCTGTGTGGTGATAAAAAGGAGAGAAAAAGGATTGTGAGAATTAAGAGCAACAGGGTCAAGTAACGATTGTTTCAAGAAAGATGAGACCTGTGTATAGTGTTGCTTGAGGGAAAGGAACCAATGAAGAGGAAGAGATTGAAAATGCTGGAGACAGGAAAATTGACAGAGCAGCATTCCAGATAAGACGAGTTAGCCTTGAAAAGAGAGAGAACGTCCAAGACAACGTAAAGAGACCAGCGTTTAGAAGCACAGAGTAGGAAAGATGGGAAAATTCATATTTGATGTTATTGCCTTTAAGAAATAAGAATTAAAAGAAAAAATTCACTCAAAGTAGACAGAGGCTCTGCTGAAATTTTTTCATCTTTTTATTATTATAGAAGTAAAATGTACTCACTACAGGAAATTTGGGAAAATTTCAGAGAAAGTAGAAAGAAACATCACCTAAGTCCTAGGAAACAAAGATACCACTGCAATATATTTCCTTCCAGACAATTGGTGTCTTTTCCTCCCCACATATTAACATTAGCAATTCTAGTTATTATTTAGCTTTCATAAGGCTCACATTTAAAGTTCATTTACTATTCTAGCAAGTGGATGTGCTATAACATCCTTAACCATGTCCTACATGTGAGCTGTTTCCAGTATTTTACTATTTCGTAAATAATGCTGCCATATAGAATTTATTCTATAGTCTAACTCATTTTCAAATGATAGAACCCTAAAAGTTTAACTACTACGTCAATGACCTCATACAATTGCAAACATCTTTAAGGTTTCTGATGCTTCTTAGATCATTTCACATTTTACCAACTATGGATAAAAATACTCAATTTTCGGGGCACCTGGGTGGCTCAGTGGGTTGAGCCTCTGCCTTTGGCTCAGGTCATGATCTCAGGGTCCTGGGATCGAGCCCTGTATCAGGCTCTTTGCTCAGCAGGGAGCCTGCTTCTCCTTCTCTCTCTGCCTGCCTCTCTGCCTACTTGTGATCTCTGTCTATCAAATAAATAAATAAAATTTTTAAAAAAAATACTCAATTTTCCTAAACCCTTATAGGGTTAACTTTGTTAACTTGACAGTTGAAAAAGTAGTACTTATTATATGACATTTCTTTCATCGGTGAATTTTTCACATATTTGTTTATTGCTTTTTTCTACTTTGTAAAGTGTTTATTTTTGTCCTTTGTACATTTATCTTTTGGGTTCACAGTGTTTTAAAATTTTAGGAGTTATTTATATAATAAAGATACTAACATGTTCCCACTTAAAGCCTCTTTACTAGATTTTAACTTTGATTATTACTTTTATAAAATGTATTAATTAAAACACCTTTTCTTGTTATTATAAAAAGTTGTATTCTGAGCTGGGTTCATCAATCTCCCTTTAATCAAATGAATTCCCCCATTTGCTTCTATTCAGTTCCTTTTGGCTCAAGTTGGTCAGATTTGGTATCAGTGGGTTACAACAAAGAACTCTAATAAACCCAGCAATAATCAATTAAGGAGTGCAATAAAAAGAAGCTGATATATGTTAGCAACCAGAACCATAAAATATCCAGGAATAAATTTACGATGCTTGCTCGTAGACCTAGACCTCCAGGAAGAAAACTATAAATCTTTGCTGAGGATATAGGAAAAAACCTGAATGGAAGAGGACCATACCCTTTTCCTAGTGAGAACTATTATGAAGACATCAATATTCCGCCAAGGGGTTGTGTAAATTCAATGCCATTCCAACAGGATTATTTGGAATATGAAAAGTTAGTGCAGATCTTGAAAAACAAATATGTGAGAGCAGCAGAAACTTTTTTGAAAATTACAACCTAATACAAGGGAACAGTTAATAGAACACCGTGTTTGTGCTTAGGGCAGAATAGACAGGTAGAGTGGAAGATTCTGGAGATAAACCTGGGTAAATATTGGGGGTGGGGGGTAAACATTTTTTTTAAAAAATATGATAAAAGTAGAATTTCAGATCAGTTGGGAAAGGGATGGGTTGTTCAATAAACTGTATCTTCAAATAGTTGCCTCATGATTTTCAAGATACCACACTCTGGAAGTTTTCCCCATATGTTACTGGCTGCTCCTTTCTGTCTCATTTACTGGCTTCTCCTTCTCCATCTTTGTGCACCAGGATTTGAACACTGACCCTACTTTTTTCTTTTTTACATCTCCTTTATCTGAAATTCTGACTTTATTTTTTTATTATCATTTTTTTTTTTAGAAAGGGAAAGGTGGGTTTCCTTTTTTTTAGAAAGGGAAAGGTGGGAGGGGCAGAGGGAGAGAGAGAGAGAGAGAATCTTAGGCAGGCTCCACACTAGGCATGGAGGCTAACTCGGGGCTACATCTCATAACCCTGAGATCATGACCTGATCCGAAATCATGAGTTGGACGCTTAAGTGACTGAGCCATCCAGGACCCCTGAAAATCTGACTTTATTTTTTTTTTTTAAAGATTTTATTTATTTATTTATTAGGAAAGAGAGAGAGTGAGAGAGAGCATGAGAAGGGAGAAGGTCAGAGTGAGAAGCGGACTCCCCATGGAGCTGGGAGCCCGATGTGGGACTCGATCCCGGGACTCCGGGACCATGACCTGAGCTGAAGGCAGTCGCTCAACCAACTGCACCACCCAGGGGCCCGAAAATCTGACTTTAAATACCAACTCCCTACCTTTGAGTCCTAAATTAGTCTCTCTAACCCTTACCTAACTCCTAAACCCTAGTGTCATGCATAAACAGCCTGACATTCTACTTGTAATATCTAAAACTTAGTATTTCTACACCAGAACAAGTTAATTCCCCTTCCACTACTACCTTCCCCATCCCATCACTAAACACATAAACACAGATTATAGCATAGATTATAGCTCCCTTAATATTTCATATCTTGGTAAATAAACCCCTATCCACCAAAGTGATCAATGCAAAAACCTGAGTCATCTCTGATTTCTGCTTTTCCTTCAACCTCCAACACTCACTCTACCAGCACATCTATTGGTTCTGATTTAGAGAGAGAGTAAAAATGAGAACTTAAGAACATGAGCCCTTTGGGGTAAATACTCCAGAAGCAGATGCAGTACAAAGAAGGGCCACATGTACCCCAATGTTCATAGCCGCAATGGCCACAATTGCCAAACTGTGGAAAGAACCAAAATGCCCTTCAACAGATGAATGGATAAAGAAGATATGGTCCATATATACGATGGAATATTATGCCTCCATCAGAAAGGATGAATACCCAACTTTTGTATCAACATGGACGGGACTAGAAGAGATTACGTGGAGTGAAATAAGTCAAGTGGAGAGAGTCAATTATCTTATGGTCTCAATTAGGTCTGGAGCATAAGGAAAAACATGGAGGGCATTGTGAGAAGGAAGGGAAGGGTGAATGGGGGAAATCAGAGGGGGCGATGAACCATGAGAGACTCTGGACTCTGAGCAACAAACTGAGGGTTTTGGAGGGGAGGAGGTGAAGGGGTAGGTGAGCCTGGTGGTGGGTATCAAGAAGGGCACGTATTGCATGGAGCACTGGGTGTGGTGCATGAACAATTAATCTTGTAACACTGAAAAAATAAAATAAAAGTATTTGGGGGAAAAAATAAAAAGAAACTGATGAACTATTTAAAAAAATCCTCATAATTAGATATAAATTTATTCAAATTGGAATATAAAGAGCGATGTTGACAGGGAACTCTAAAAGATGTACTTCTAGGTCTTTGCTATTTATGACCTTGATAGTTTTGAATAGTAAAAGGTATTTTATTAAAAAAAAAAAAAAAAAGAACATGAGCCCTAAACCCAAGCCATCTGGGTTCGCATCCTGGCTCTACCATTGACAAACATTGTAACCTTGGGCAACCCATCTACACTTGATCAAGCTGTTATCTATAATACAAGGATAATGCCATTATCTAATTCATAGGGTAATGGTTGGGATTAGTGAGTTCTTAAGAGATTAGAACAGTAGCTGATGCACTGTATGTGTTTAATAAATGTCAGTTACTATTTTTGTCTCCATAACATATCTTAAATCTGTCCAGTTCTCTCCATATTCATGTGTGCCTCCTTAGTTCAAGCCACTATCATCCCTTCTAACTCATCTGGACACTTTTTCTACTGCCCTACTATAATTTGTTCTCCACGTTCACAGTCACAGGGCCTTTTTCAACTATATGTTGGATCAGATGTTCTCCTATTAATAACTTTTACTGTCTTTTTTTAATTTTTAAAAAAGTCTATTTATTTATTTATTTATTGGAGTCGGGGAGAGAGTGAGAGAGAGCACAAGTGGTGGGGAAGGGCAGAGGAAGAAGCAGACTTCACTGAGAAGGAAGCCAGACCTAGGTTCCATCCAAGGACCATGGGATGACAACCTGAGCCAAAAGGAGACACTTAACCAACTAAGCCACCCAGGCACCTTCCCTGTCTTCTTTAGTGTGGCCTGGAAGTCCCTGCATGAACTAGCCCTAATCCAACACTCTGCCTCATCTGGTAATATTCTCTGTCTCAATCCCTTCACTCCATCTATAGGAGAGTCTTATTCTGTTGTTACTTGAATACACTAAGCTTGCATCAGCTTCAGAGCCTTTGTCTGTGCTTGCTTGCTTCTCTGCCTAGAACACTCTTTTCTTGAGTCTTCCAATGGCTGGATCCTCAACACAAATATACCATCTTGGAGGAGCTTTCCCTACCCATAGTATCTAACAAAGCTCTATTACTCTCCATCATATCATTCTGTTTCATTTCCTTCATTGCACTTCTAGCTATCTGATACTATCTTATTTAGTTTTTGTTTGTTTGTTTTAAAGATTTTATTTATTTGACAGAGAGAGACACAGTGAGAGAGGGAACACAAGCAGGGGGAGTGGGAGAGGGAGAAGCAGGCTTCCCACAGAGCAGCAAGCCCAATGTGGGGCTCGATCCCAGGACCCTGGGATCATGACCTGAGCCAAAGGCAGACGCTTAACGACTGAGCCACCCAGGCATCCCCCTTATTTAGTTTTTTATTTAATTTTTTTGTTGAATCTCTCCTTCTGTAAACTATATGAGAGTAGGGACCTTGTCTTTTTTTTTAAGTTTTATTTACAATGCTTGGAATGGTGTTTAGCACTTTGCAGATGTTTAAGAATTTTATTGGATGATTTTTAATAAATTGAATTACTAAACAAATTTTTAAAAACAGGCCATTGGGTCTTCACCTTATAGCTTATATAAAGATAAATTTCCAATTGATTAATTCTCTAAACATAAACAAAACAATAAAATAATGATCATATTAAAGAAAACTACAGGCAAACAGTTTTATGTTCTTGGAGTAGGAATGATCTTTCTCAACAAGAAAAAAATGCTATGGAAGCATAAGGAAAATATTAACCTGTTCAACTGCATAAAAGCTGGAAAACTTTGCATGTTAGCTTGAAAACTAACTAAAGACACAATGCTCAATGTTAAAGAGAAAAAACAGTCTGAGAGAAAGCAAAATATAAAAGGCCTTATAAATGTAGATGCAAAAATCCTCAAAATACTTAGCAAACCAAATCCTGCAATATTTGAAAAGGCTTATATACCACGACCGAGTGCAATTTACCCTAGGAATACAAGATTGGTTTAACATATGAAAATCATTCATTATAACATGCCATATTAAGAGAATAAAAACAAAAAACATATATTCAACTCATTAGATATAGAAAAGGATTTGACAAAATTCTACATATATTCATGATCTTAGAAAAGACAAAATCTATTAATAAACTTGGAATAGAAAAAAATTTCCTCAACCTGATAAATGGGACTCTCCAAAAAATCTACAGCAAAATCATTCTTTATGATGAAAGACTGAATGCTTTCCCCTATGATGAGGAGTAAGACAAAGATGCCTACGTTCACTTCTGTTCAGCACAGTACTGGAGGTTCTAGCCTGGGAGGTCAGGCAAAGAAAATAAATCAAAGGCATCCGGGTAGATAAATAAGTAAAATTACCTTTATTGTAACTGAAACATTCTTGTATACAGAAAATCCTAAGGAAGCCATTAAAAGACCAATAAACAAAAAAAGTTCAGCAAAGTTGCAGGACATAAGATCAATATACAAAAATTAATTTATGTCTATACACTGACAATGAACTATCCCAAAATAAAATTGCCCTCAGCAACCACTAATCTACTTTCTGTCTCTATGGATTTGCCTATTCTGGACATTTCATATGAATGGAATTATATTGTATGTGGTCTTTTGTGACTGACCTCTTTGACTTGATATGTTTTCAAGGTTTTTCCATATTGTAGCATGAATCAGTTCATTCCTTATTATTGCTGAATAATATTCCATTGTATGGATATAATACATTTTGTTTAATAGTTCACTAGCGGGTAGTCATTTGGGATGTTCCCCCCCATTTTGGCTATGATGAATGATGCTGTTATGAGCATTCATGTATAAGTTTTTGTGTGAACTACATTTTCAACTCTTTTGTGTTGAATGTCCTAAGTGGACTTTCTGAGTGATGTGGTAACTTGATATTTAACTTTGTCAAGAACTGCCAAACTGTTTTCCAAAGTAGCAGCACGATTTTACATTTTCACCAGCAGTGTGTGAGGTTTCTGATTTCTCCACATCCTCATCAAAACCAGTTATAATCTTTCTTATTATAGCCATCTTAGTGGGTGGGACATGGTATCTCATTGTGGTTTTAATTATATTTCCTAAGAGCTAAGGGTGTTGAGCACCTTTTCATGTGCTTATTAGCTATTTGAATATCTTCTTTGAAGAAAATACAGATCCTTTGTCCATTTTTAGGTTGTATTTTTTTTTTTTTATTTCTTTGTCAGAGAGAGAGAGAGAGAGAGAGAGAGAGAGCGCAAGCAAGAGCACACGAGCAGGGGGAGTGGCAGGCAGAGGGAGAAGTAGGCGCCTTGCTGAACAAGGAGCCCGATCAAGGAACTTGATCCCGGGACGCTGGGATGACAACCTGAGCTGAAGGCAGATGCTTAACCAACTGATCCATCCAGATGTCCCTAGGTTGTCTTTTTTGTTGTTGTGAGTTCTTTACGTATTTTATCAGATATGTAATCTGATAATATTTTTCTCTCTTTTGCGAATGGTCTTCTCGCTTTCTTTTTTTTTCTCCTGATAAAGAGCTTTATTTATGTGATGTACTGGTTAATTTTTTTTTACCATTTGAAAAAAATTGAGTATAATGAACATACAGTGTTATATTAGTTTTGGGTGTGACTTTTCACTTTCTTGATGGTGCCCTTTGAAGCACAAAAGCGTTCGATTTTGATTAAATCCAATTGATCAATTTTTCTTTGGCAGCTTGTGTTTTTGGCGTTTATCTAAGAAACCATCACTTAATCCAAGGCCACAAAGATTTGTTTCTATGTTTTCTTCTAAGAGTTTTTGCTCTTACATGTAGATCTGTAATCCATTTTGAGTTATTTTTTGTACATGATGTTGGGGGGTCTTTTTTTTTTTTTCTTTTTGCATGTGAATACCTGGTTGTCCAAGCACCTTTTATAGAAGACTATTCTTTTCCCACTGAAGTGCCTTGGTACTCTTGTTGAAAAAAAAAAAACCTCTACTTTGAAAAATACGACATTTTGTTTTAATAAAAAGTGTAGGATAACAAATGGGTGTTCTTTGGCCTCTTGGTGACTTCTGACATTAGTTGTCACAAGTGCCATCAATATCTGCAGTGGTTTTCATCTAGAGAAACCACCAGTCCTACAATTCATCTAACTAAAGATGGTATTTTAAATGGAACTCTGTCACAGTTTCAACCAGGGCTCCAAGGCAATAGGTGTCTTTGTGCAAATTAGCAAAAAAGCAACCCCACTGGGTAGGTGGATTACAAGAAAGTGCCCCTGCTGGTACCCTGTGTTGCGAGAGGAGCAAGTACTGGAGTCAGTATTCACTCATCCCCTTAGCTTGATATCTTCATGTAGGATACAAACTGCGTAAACATTCACTGTCATCTTGGATTTCATCTACAGCAACTTTCCAAAGTGAGTTTCAAGGCCATCTAAGCAGGATTTACAAAAGAGTTGGCAGAAACTATTAACTGTACCCTAAAAAAAGAAGTTGGAGAGGCAAAGAGAAAAGATGTCTTTGGAGAGAGTTGGGTTGAGGCTCTAACTCCCTTAAAGGTCAGGTGGGGTGAGAGATACTTCTTCTTCACCTCAAATGTGAGAAAGCCCTTTCAGGGACCACCTAGAAAGTATCCCATTCCCCATGAGGTGGGAACTGTTTGACTGACACAGCCTGAAAAAAATATGCACTGGCACAAGGCTCCTTCAGCCATAGAGTAGAGGGAAATCACTATAGTACAAGTGATATCAGACCAGTGTTGCATGGACTGCATGAATGAATGAGTGAGTCAGGCCAGCGCTGTCCAAGGATCTGCCCAGAAGGAGCACTTGGAAAGGTGAGGAGATGAGCATAAGGAGGTACAAGTTTTCTGCTAGATACTCAAGAGCTAACAGAAGCATTAGAAAGGACCGCCTGGAAGAGGTAGGTCTCTGTTTTCCAAAGGCCCTTCCAAGTAAATGATTCCCAAAGATTTGGGAGTCAAAGAAAGAAAATCCACAGATGTGCCCATGAGAGAAAAAGTCAGGCTTAACCATTCATTAATTTCTGAAGAGAACCAACACTGGCTTAGGTGGGGTATCCATCAAGAAAACCTTTGCCTATACCTTTATCCCTTATCTTCTCCCTCCCTCACATCCCAACCCTGGAGGGGTCAGAAGTCACAGTGAGTGACAGAAAAGAAAAGGCAGAAGAGAGAGAGAAGTCAACTTCTCCCCATTTCCTACTGACAGTTCCAAGTAGGAAAAGACACTTACCTTCAAATCAATGTTTTAAGTTTTAACTATTACATGGGACTAGGCGTTAATTACTAACATTAAGTCTCACTTTTGGTTAAGTGTCCAAAAGACATTTTGTTAGCTAAGGAAGTACATATAAATACATATTTATAATTGTCCCTTCCAATCGACCCCTCCCCAAAGGCAAGGGGAAAATGACTTTCAGAGAGTGAGTTTAAATAGGCAGCATGGGAAGAGGGTGGAGAAGTAAACTATTATTAGCGTGCACTCTAACAGTGCCACTCACTCAATGCATTCATTCCTGACCTATCAAAATCAATAAACTATTGCATAAAAAGTAGCCATGTCTCTTTAAATCAGATAGTGTCGTTTCAAGACCTTCTGTAAAAAAGACTTTGATTCAATTCGAACAATACTTTAAGTAGTTCCCTAAAGAAATAACTGTACTGTAATTTGGGCATTGATGGCTGGAACACAATTTAAACATGGCTTCACTTTTTTGTCTTAATACGATTCCCCCACTACATCGTTCTGAGTGTTGTTTTGATGATCCTGTCACTTAGGGTTCTTTGAGCTCAGCTTTAAGGAGTCAACAATGAATGAAATGAACTCAGCATTGGGATCCATTTTCAAGAATTCTCCACATAGTTTGAAACCGCCCTAGATAATTCCATCATACTGGATTATAACATGAATAGGAACAAAACTGCTAATCATGACATAGAAGTAACTTCATGTCAAATAATATCCTTGAATGAGCCAATTTAGTAAACTCTGAATTTACTTAGCCTATTTGAACATCCATAAAGAGGACTTAGCAACAACAGTCTTTCCATATGCCAGGTGAAACCCTCAGAGGGAATAGGCCTCAGTTTAATAATGAAAGAGAAGGGAAAGGGCTGATAATTATTCTGTCTAAACAGTGTTTTGCGGCCTAACATTGATTGTGTCTTGAAATCTCCTTTGGGAATGGAGCAGGCAGCTTTTCCTTTGCTTTCACAAACCTCATGCAAATTATTTAAACATTTTTGCAATTATTTTCCTGAAACTGAGTTTTGGCCCAAAGCCTAGAAACACTGAAAAGTGACATCACACTGCACCCAGAGATTTGGGTTCCAAACAATTCTCTGGGGAGCCTTACAATGAACTGTTTTGGAGGCCGATTTCCATATCACCATGTAAACATGGGAGTCTACTGGTAGTTCTGCCTTTAGAGAGTCTCCAGATAAGGACACCACTAGTAAGCAAATGTTTAGGCAATTTAATTCTAGTTATCTTGCGATAACTTGACTGTATGTGCAGTTTCTTTTAATGTCCCTTCTAACTATCTGTGTGAAAAAATATTTCTGTTGGCACTTTCTTAAATCCTTGATGTGTCTATGACTCCCCTTTTTAAATGTTAACCACAGAAAGAAGCCCGCTCCCCCTTTTCTCTATCCCAGACCTTATATCTGGTTATTCATAAGGATAATTTTATAATTAATGCAGATGACTGGCCTAAAAATGATGACCCTCTTTTGTACTATTACTTCATGCTGAGGACAAAGAGGATACAGGAAAATTACTCCTTGGCCCAGGAAGTTTATTAAAATGCTAAATGAAGGTCTGGCGGCAGCTCAAAGAACTTTAAATAACCTTGTGGTGGAAAACCTCCAAAACCTCTTTTTACCGTCAGCTTAAACTAGGCTGGCTGTGACAAAGAGTAAGAAAATAAGTAGTTTCAAGAGTGCAAAAACACATCTATTTTTAAAAGGTAGGTTCATCCAATGGTTGTGGGCAAATGTGACACAGCCTTCTGAGGAATGATGACGACCGTTTATCATACTGTGGTTTCACAGGGTTCACAACCAGTCCTAGGCAGATTCCACATGTCAGTCGTGAACAAAGTAATGCAGAAGGAAGTGTAATTACGTCGTGGCCCATGTAGTGTTCTCTCTTGGTAGTCAATGCAAAATATGCCACAAACACACTCTGTGAATAATGCTCTTGTGGCTAAAATTCCATGGAATGAAAACATGGCGTTACATGAGGGAAACAGACAAATGCTATTCCAGTTAATTCCACTTTAGTCCCTGGGGCTCTAACTCGACATGAACTTTTGGTTCTGCTTTGCTGTGCTAGGTCCTTCAAACATGCAGCAAGTTGCAGACCATTTAAAGACGAGAGACTGCAGGGCAAACTCAAAGAGCCATGATATCTGCAAATCATTAGTGGGGCATCTGAAAATGGTGTTGGAATTTTCAAAAAATCCATAGGGATCAAAACACCACAGAAAAATTGAACAGGAAGAGAAGCTGACATTTTAATGTGGTCCCAGGGAGAACGAAAGAGGTGAGTCTCTACAGCTTCCGAAGAGATGACATGATGGCGAGAAGGCAGGTTTTCCTTAGAGCCTTCGTATGGAGTACTGTGCCCTTTCTTTCTAGTCTGACTTTAACCTCAACTAATGGAGCTTGTCTTCCATGGCCTTGTTCTGAACCCACGAAGCTGTGTTTAATGAGAATTCCTGGGCTCCATCTGTAGTTGTTCTGTCAACCTCTTTGCTACAACCAAGCTCCCAGACCCAACAATAGTCAGGAACAACTTAAGGTCAGTGAGCCTGGAATTCAGTATCATGCTGCTGGCCAGCTAACACAGGATATCTGCTCCAGTTCTGATACCCAGGCTTGTACGACCTGGTCCTACCCTATTCACTGGTCTTGAAACTGCTATGTTTCTTGTCCCCATCCTGGTCACTTATCTATCACAAATTTTTCTAGAACTAAAACCCACTTTGTTTCTATGTTTTTTTAAAGATTTTATTTATTTATTTGAGAGAGAGAGAATGAAAGGGAGAGAGCACGAGAGGGGGGAGAGTCCAGAGGGAGGAGCAGGGAGCCCAATGTAAGACTCTATCCTGGAACTCCAGGGTCATGACCTGAGCCGAAGGCAGTCGCCTGACCAACTGAGCCACCCAGGTGCCCCACCTTGTTTTTATTTTTCAGGTCAGGGCTGCTCCTGAGTCTCAGGCCAAGGGTTTGAATTCCCAGTCCATGACTATCACTGGCTTCTGGATTCTTCCTTCACATAATGCCCCAAAGCTGGCAGCCTCCTGACTAGATCAAAACCAGGCCAGAAACAGAGTTCCTTTGCTGTTGGACTGAACTCCCCTCTAGCTCCTGCTGCTGGGTCTGTGCCTGCCCCAGCCTAGTAGGCAGAAGCAGCCTCTGAACCTATCCTTTCCTGTCCGTCGTGCTTCATTCAGGTTAACTAGGTCATCTCAGGCAGTGCCCCAAGATAGGAAGTCAGTGCAAGAGGCTGACTTCTCCCAGCTGAGTGCTATCTGAAGCTAGAAAAATAATTCCGATAGCTCTGTGCTGAGATTGATGCTTCCACCTTTGTAACTGCCATGCTTTTCTAGCCGTTTGCGGACAGTTAATATCACATAAGCTATTTACCGATCAAATCAAGACTGTTATTACAGAGTCACCGAAATTCCTAATTTTGGAAAATACTTCATGTTTTAGGAAACTAGTCATGATTTAATGTTTGAGAGAAAAGCAGGATACAGAGCTATATAAAGCTGTATGAGCTCATTGTGGCAGACATCATGTGGGATTTTGGCGGCTCAGCATCTAACTCTCATCCCAAGTTTGGGGAATTTCCCACCACGTGATTTTCATGCAGTGAAGGCCTCTTACCTTTACAGAGGCGAGAGATTAAGAACCTCTACGTCACCATCTCCTGACAGCTGGAGTAGGCATATAACCTCAACTTAGATTGACCCAGACTTGGAATTGGAGCCAATGACCCACAGAAGCAGGATGGCAAAAACTCCTCCTATCAGTGAGACAACACAGTTTCTGGGGACAGCAGGACCAGCAGCACCTCCATCACTGTCTGAGCTGGCTGGGGCAGAAGGATTGGCTTCAGTGAAAGGTCTTTATTGTGGTGGCATGGGAGCCTCACCAGAATAATTCTAAGATATTATCTGGTTTTCAACCTTCCTTGGTCACTTCTACTCCTACTCTCTCCCAGGACCAGTCCCTCAGGCGTTCTTGTGAATTTCTGAGATACCAAATATCTTTTCAATAAATTCCTTTCTACGTATAGGAGTGGACACTCTTTCTGTGGCTCGCAGGCTAAGAATCCTGATTTGTATGCCAATGTTATTTAAAATTCAAAAGAAAAGATGTACACCAAATGTTAATAATGGTTAACTTTAGGTGTATGTAATCACAGATCATTTTAATTTTCTACTTTCATGTGCATTTTCTAAAAATTTTAGTAAAGTGGTATTACCTTAGAAGTCAGAAAATAAGCAAATTTGGGGGTGCCTGGGTGGTTCAGTCATTAAGCTTCTGCTTTTGGCTCAGGTCATGATCCCCAGGTCCTGGGATCAAGCCCCACATCGGGCTCCCTGCTCAGCAGGAAGTCTGCTTCTCCCTCTTCCACTCCTCCTGCTTGTATTCCCTCTCTCACTCTCTCTCTCTCTGTCAAATAAATAAATAAGTAAATAATATTTTTTAAAAAGAAAAGAAGTAAATTTTAAAATTTGAGATTGCTTTTGAATCTCTGATGTCCTTAGTTGTTGAAAAGCAATTAACTTGATTACTCAGATGGAATCCATTTTGCTTCTTTCAAAATAAGGTACCTGGCGACTTCAACCTTGGCCTGGGGAAATCATAGGTATTAGGGTAAGAGAAATGCCAATATATTTTATTAAGAAAAATTTCTGAGACCAGTTCTTATTTTTGCTTGTTTGTTTTCGAACTCAACAGTCCTTTAAAAGGTGGTCTGAGAAAAATTGACTGTGTTTAAGGAACTTTAATACAATCCAAAGAAAAAGGAATTTCTTTTTAGCATTTATATTTATAAAACTATAGATAAGCACAGTAATGTCCCTTTTATGATTTTTTGTTGGTTTCTCTTAAACAGACATCCCAGCAGCTTTATGAATACCAAGAAGAATAGAACACTAGGGTACTGGACCTATCTGTAATGCATGCAGTTGGCCTAAGTGATTACCACCAATGGTGTGAGTAGCACAGAGTAAAATGTATACGAATGTCCTTCCTTAGAACAAAATCCTAGCTACCAAGAGAAAACTCAGACCACCATTGTTAGGAAGCAATTATAGTCTCATTTCTCTGTGTAAGGGCACACAGAGATTTTCAGTACCCAGACTCACACTAGGAGACTATTTGCTTTTGACCCTGGGTAATGGAATAAGTGTCTCTTGTTCCTCCAGCAACACTGCTGAGAAACCAGTCAAGGGAACTCTGTGCATCTGAATGAGCTGTGATCACTGGGTTGCTGTAACCCTCAGAGTGGTGGGGATCCCACTGATTATGCCAACCAAAGTAGGAAAGCCTAGTAGAATGGAAGGAATGGAATTTAGTCCAACAGACTTGGTGTTAGATCCCAGGCCAAACACCCATTGGTAGGTGCATGAGAAATTTGACCTCCATGAGCCTCAGTTTCACCACAGAATGTAGATAAAAGAAAAAACCTCATATTAAAGGGAATAATGTACATAAAACTCCCAGCACAGTTTCTAGCTTATAATGGATACTCAGTAAGTATAAGTACTCTTCCATCCAAAACCCCTGCCCTCCTTACTTTTCTGGGAAAATATTTATCTTTTACAAAGACTGACCTCAGATGGAATTTTTGTAATGAGATAGTTATTTTCTTTAAATCTTTCAAATCTGGTAAAAGGCTATAGTTACCTTCTAATTATTCCCTGGAAGGAAATACCTTGCCAAACCATGAAAAGTTATTGATAAAAGGAAATATTTTCAATTAGCTGAGCAAGTCATCTATGTCAATATTGCATGTGACAAAATGATCATCATCTAACATGTAGGAATCCATGTGAAAATTCAGGAAAAGGTAGTAGAGCACACAAGTTTCAATAGTGCAACAAAAGAAGGATTGACATTTGATTGGCAAGGATGCCAAGCTTCAAAAGATAATCAACATGTTCTTCTGTTTATTGAATAAGATAAATACTCCATATTGAGCACAATGCCTTCATAAATCGTTTAGGTGTGGCTAATTAGTTTGGACATTAAGATAAAACTTCCCATTCTCTTTTAAAGAGCATTTTTCTTGCCAACATATAAATGGGACTCCAGTCTCTGAGAAGGTGACACGAGAATAGAAGTGCACAAAAGAAGGAAAATCAAACTAGAAAAGAAGCTCTGTCAAAAAAAAAAAAAATCAACAATTTCGCTACTGAGAAATTGCTACCATCCTTGTCCAAGAAGGGGTGGAAAGGTCAGACCAAGCTAACTTGGGTGATAAATGAGTTTATAAAGTAGCTTATATCAAGAGACTAATTTAATTGGCTGCTTTAAGTGTGATAATATACCATGCTTCCTACAGATTTTTTTCATTTATTAAAATCTTAAAAGTAAGCTGAGTGTAAGTAAGGCACATCATATCCCCCTCAATGGTATAAGCAGCACCAACCGCTACTGGGGCATAAAAGCTTTCAATATTATTATTAACAATATCTACCCAAATATTTTTTAATGAGATTTTTTTTCTTCTTGACATTTTAGACAATTCCAAATCATACAAGGACAAAGAAAATATATTTTTGTTCTGTCCACATGGGATATATGGGACCTCACAAAATGCCCATTGTGGTTGCTCCCAAATTACATATTAAAGACTTACATTAAGGAGTTTTGACTATATGTACTTACAAACACCTAGATGTGTGTTCTCGGGTTTAAAACTCAGTTTCCCCCATTTCTACCAGTCGTATGTTATCAATGTAATTCCTATACCTTCTACATTAAGAGAAAGTTCAGGTATTTGGGAGACAGTGTCAATTTTAAACATAATTTTACACAAGCTCCCCTCCTCTTTTATAAGGGTAACCGGTAGACAGAACAGCTCTGGATTAGGGACACAGTTAAAAACACTCTAGAATAATGTGATCAAGGCAACATTTGCCTCCCAGAACAGTAAGAGAAGGGATAAAAGCCAGTGGAAGGTTAAGTTCTCATGAAATCCTTATGGAGAACTGTGTTGGTGCACTGAGTAAATGATTCTGATCTTAGAACCTGCAAATCTAACTTTTATATGTAAGGGTCATAGAAATGAGAGGGAAGGAACCATTACAGTATTAAATCATGTTTTCTGGTGATAGTTGCTAGAGATGGTAATAGATATTATACAAAACAACCATCAAAAAGGAAAAAGGCTAGGGTGTCTGGGTGGCACAGTCAGTTGTGTCTGACTCTTGGTTTGGGCTCAGGGTCTTGAGAGTGATCCTGGAATTGGGCTCCGTACTCAGCATGGAGTCTGCTTCGGATTCTCCCTCTCCCTCTGCCCCTCCTGCTCATGCTCTCTCTCTCTCTAAAATAAATAAATCTTAAAAAAGAAAAAAAAAGGAAAAAAAGGTAAAAAAAAGTTAGGAAACTGTATTAAGTACTTAGGTAAAGCAGGTTTTTCTCTCCTTTTTCTTCTTTTTTCTAATTTCAAGGATCTTCCACGTGTCTAATAAGTAAAGGTGCACTGAAATCTTCAAAAGGGTAGCAATAATGGTCAATAAGGGTAAAGGTCTCCTTGTGAAAGAGAAAGTTTTATTTAATATTAAATGTAAATCATATTACATAGTAAAACAGGTAGCCTGCTGAACATGTCCCTGAATTTCCCAAGCTTCCTAAAGTGAACATGTATTAAATTTTTCATCAGGGAAAAACAAAACACTCTCTTTTCTTCATCCTGATATTCAATCCAAAACTAAGTCCTGCCAGCTCTACTTTCAAAGTATATCCTGAATCCAACTACTGCTACCAGCTCCCAAGACCAGGACCCTAGTCAAAGTCCCATCTCCTTTCTCCTGGAATGACCCAGCACCCCCTGAAGGGGTCACTGCCACCAGCCTTGCCAACCTTCACCCCATCGGATTCCTCCACAGAGCAGCCAGCTGGAGCAATCTTTTTGAAGCATAAAGCAGATTACATTTTTCTTCTGCTTAAAACCCTTTAAAGACCTCTCCCTGAACTAGAATGCAATCCAAATTCCTGCCCTTCCTGTGGCACCTGTCTGTTCTTCCAGCCTGCCCGGCTCCCTCGCTCCTGGTTCTACGGTCACACGGCCTTCTCCCCGTCTCCACACAAACCAAGCGCGTTCCACTCGAGAGGCCTCTGTTCTTGAGGTGCCTTCTGCTACGAACACGTTTCTCTGCATCCTCACCTGACCTCCTCATGGTCACCATGCAGATCTCAACTTCCATGTCACCTCCTCGGAAAGCTTTTCCCTGGCAGTTCCACCCATTTAATCCTCTTCATTTACATTCCCTGCAGCCTGAAGGGATCCTATTTACCTTGGCAGGTTTATCACCTCTCTTTCTTTACAAGAATATAATCTTCTTGAGAATAAAGACCCTTACTCAACAATGTGTCCCTAACGCTGAGAATGAAGCATAGCACAGAGTAGGTGCTCAATATATCTTTGAGAGGGAAACTTCAGGGAAAAGGATATTTACCTCATACGACACAGGGCTAAAAATCTGATGCTCTGCATAGACTTGCCAGCTGTTAGTCATTCTCATTTTATAGAACGGGAAACGAAGATTAAGAGAGGTTAAGCAACTTGTCTCATGGCTCACAGTGAGTTCCTGTGTATTATACCAATAATGACTGGGGAGAAGATAGCTACTTCAAAAGTTTTATTTCCTAATCCCCCAAAACCTTAGCAATGTAAACTCCCCAGCTTCTAACCACTACTACTACTTCTAACTACTACCACAACAAAGCCTGCAGTTTCATTCTTTCTTTTTATTGCAAAATATATTGATATTCCATTTATCAGGCTCTTGACTATTCTAAACAAGTAAATTTTTCAGATAACTAAAGCTTACCTGTTAAATGTCAAAATCTCACTTATTTACATTATATTTGGCAAGATGTTTCTAAAGGTACTGTATTCTCAGTCTTCTTAGAGTATATTCAGCAAGATTTAATGTTTCCTGAATAACACATGGTGGTAATTTTTAGAAACATCAAGTTATTAGTCTGAACAACAACAAAAAAATTTAGTCGTCATAACAAAATTGGCTACATAATGTGCAGAGTCCAGTGCAAAATAAAAAATTAAGAGCCTCTTGTTCAAGACTTAATAAGAATTTTGGGTTTTTTTATTATTTTTAAAAGATTTTTTCTTATTTATTTGTCAGAGAGAGAGAGAGAGAGCACAAGCAGGGGGAGAGACAGAGGGAGAAGCAGACTCCGTGCTGAGCAAGGAGCTGGATGAGGGACTCAATCCCAGGACCCTGGGATCATGACCTGAGCCGAAGGCAGACACTTAATGACTGAGCCACCCAGACGTCCCTTAATAAGAATTTTAAGATGATGGCAGCAGAACATTAAACCAAGCACAAGACCCTGAACGACTACAAAGGCTGCACATCACCATGTTGATCCTGCATCATACTCCACGCAGTATCATGTACATAATAGAGATTCATAAGCATTTACTGAATAATGAATATCTTTAAGGCTTACTGAGTGGGGTAGGGCTTATTGCTCTAAATGAATTCAAATGTGATAAAATAATAATAATATTAATTGGGTTATGAATCAAGCATTGTTCTAAGTGTTTTACCTGCATTTTTCTATCTGCTCCTCCTCAGAAAACCTTGAGATTCATTGAGAATTTTATGGCTTATGTAACAAACACAACTGGAGCAGCTTAACCAAACAAGGGTTCTATTTTCATATATTTAATAAGGATCTAGTATCCAGAATATATAAATATACAAAGAACTTTAACAATTTATATCAGGGTTCTCTAGAGAAACAGAACCAATGGAACATACACGCATATAGATCATGTGTGTGCGTGTGCATGTGTATGTAGCATATATGCATACATATATATAATCTATATACACAAACGTATATACTTACATATATGCATATATTATTTACATAATGCATATGTAATTGTATGTAACAAACAAAAACATATGGAGAGATTTAGTTTAAGGAATTGGCTCACATGATATGGGGTCTGGCCTGCAGGCTGGAAACTCAAGCAGGATTTCTAGTCTTGAGGCAGAATTCTTTCTTCAGGAAACCTGTTTTTGCTCTTAAGGCTTTCAGCTGATGGGGTTGAAGTCCACCTCTATTATCAAGGGGAGTCTCTTTTACTTAAAGTCAACTATAAATGGCAGTCACATCTATAAAATATCTTCACAGCAATATGTAAACAAATGTTTGACTCAACTGTTGGGCACTCTAGTCTCACCAGGCTGATATATCTAATTCCCCATCACACAACTCAGTAACAAAGACAACCCACTTTAAAAAACATGTGACTTGGGAATAGACATTTCTCCAAAGAAGGTATATAAATGGCCAATAAGAACATAAAAAAGACACTCAATATTGTTAGTTATCAGGGAATGCAAGTCAAAACAACAATGAGGTACCAAGTCACACTCACTAGGACAGCCATACTTTTTTTAAGGGAAACTAGTAAGTACTGTAGAGGACGTGGATAAACTGGATCCCTCATATAATGGTGATGGGAATATAAAATCATGCAGCCACAGTTTGGCAATTTCTCAATAGGCTTTACTAGAATTACCATATGACCCAGAAATTCCATTTCTAGGTCTGTCTTACAAGAATTGAAAACAGACACTTAAATAAAAACTTGTACACAAATGCTCATAGTAGCTCTATTCATAACAGCCGATAGGCAGAAACAACCCAAATGTCCATCAACAGATAAGTGGACAAAAAAAATTGCAATATACCCATACAGTGGAGTATTATTCAGTTATTTAAAAAAAAAATGATGTACTGATGTATGTTACAACTTGGGTAAACCTTGAAAACATTATGCTAAGTGAAACAAACCAGACACAAAAAGTCACATATTGCATGATTCCACTTACATGAAATACCCAGAATGGACAAATTCATGGAGACAGAAAGTAGATTAGTAGCTGCCTAGAGCTGAAGGGAGAGGAGTAAGGGGAGTGACTGCTAATGAGTTTGGGATTTTGGGGGGGTTGATGAAAATGCTCTGGAATTACATGGTGGTGATGGATGCACAACAATGCATGTATACAAAAATTCACTGGATTGTACACTTAAAAGATTGAATTTTATGATACATGAATTAGATTTCAGCAAAGTTGCTATAAAGAAAAGTCAAGGACCTAAACATCATACATGACGTTTTCATAAGTTTGGGAGTTTAGAAGTCTTTTTTTGCTCAACTTCTGAGCACAACAAATAAGCCAATTGATTGACGTAACTGCATACTGGAGCCTCCAGATAAACGAACTATTTCAGAATAAAAGCAGGAAATTCAGACAGAAGGGGTGAGGAGAGAGGAGAACAGTTCCTTATGTTGGAATCCTTGTCCCTGCTCTTCTGATTTCTCTAATGACCTTTCCAGGTCCTAGAATTCAATTTGAGAAACACTAGTCAAAGCTATTTGGTAGAGCCAAGATAATGTGTATCCGTGCCTCATATTTAATCTGAAGGACTATAACGGGTCATCTGAAAGTATTAGAAAGGGTCTGGAGTGCTTTGACACTCTTGTTAGAGGCCTACTGATAGAGAAAGACAT
Organism: Nasua narica; assembly: GCA_028533885.1. NCBI lineage: Eukaryota > Metazoa > Chordata > Mammalia > Carnivora > Procyonidae > Nasua > Nasua narica. The sequence goes on along the minus strand of CM052809.1, from coordinate 54,664,741 downwards.
GTTGAAGAAATCTAGTTGCCTGGAGGTGTTAAATGCTTTTGTAGATAAATATCTAGGGTCTATACGTTCAAAATAAAACAACCTGCAGTCATTCACAAGCTTCACAGAGAAACTTGAATGAGCTGAAGCCCAGTGATATTGCTAGAGACTCACAGCAAGTGAGGAAACAGAAAAGCTCTTTTTCATTCCAGAAAAAAAGGCTCAGAAAAGATCACTGCTTATAACGAACATAAACTTCTACACCAAAACCAGCTCAAGGGGAAACACTTGTATTATCAAGAAGAGAGATGTTGAAAGGTCTTCTTCTGGATGCTTACTTCTAGTGCCCCAGGCAGAGAAACTTGTTTCTGATACAGAACAATCCTGTTTTTTGTAAATGACAATTAAGGCAATTTGAAATTATGTGATATAAAATAATAAAGTAAGCCTTCATGCCCAAAATGGAAAGAATGCAAATTCTGAAACTGCTTCTAAATTTATCAAGAATCTCAATTTCAAAGCTAGTATGTAAGAGATTTATAAATTGGGTTTATGCTATCACTGTAGTGGTGCCACTTATAGCTGGTGAGTAGGAATACCTGTGCCTTTTTGGTCATAATTAGGCTAGAATTAAAGGAGAATTGAATTAGACAAAATCTTTAGAAGTTCTGTCTTCCTGAAATGCTACTGCCCTATATCTCAAACAAGAGACTAATCATGGGAATCCTAATCCCTCGGATCTCAACATACTAATGATGAAAGAGGAAGTTCCACAGAGACCCTTTTATCAAATGCACTCAGGACAGGGAATTTGTTGGCTAATGGAAGATATTGGTTAAAGAAGTGAATCACACACACACACGCACACACACACACACACAATTGTAGATATGCACATCAAAATTTTTATTTTAAATGAAAGTAACTGCATTCTTTTGCCAAGCTTTTGATATGAACCCCAGGCTTTTTATTTGAATGTTGATCAGTTAACTGGAGTTTGTCCTAATCTTTCTGTCATAAACCACCATTACACATCCTTTACTATTTCCAATGATAATTTCCTTAAAAGGAAGCAAAACCTTAAAGACAAACTGAGTGCAAAGTCCCTCTAGATTTTTATAATTGCTTTCCCACTTTAACCATTGCTCAACAACTCATTTTCATTGAATCTTTTCATATTCAACCAAGTTCACCAAAAAAACTTTCTTTTTGTACCCATATGTTGTGTGTTTATGTAACATTTAATTTAGTTTTTTAATAATAATGAGAGATTTGACTGGGATGAAATGGGCTGAGGAAGAAATAACCTGGGTCTAGGGAGGTATAAAACTCAACTGATGGTAGCATAGGGGTTCTAGAGAGTGGCCTTCTGGCTGTGGTGGCTATCAGTTGGTATGTTTCCATGCAATATTGGGCACTCTCTCAGCAATGATTCTTGGGGCCAAAAGGAGCCCCTCTACTCTACCACCTCTGCCCTGCCCCACCACCTCCCTCTTCCTCACGGCTGTAAGTTCATCTGCAAGCTCAGGGCCCTCCTTCTTCAAACAGCTTAGCTACTAGTGATGGCCAGACCTACCATGCTCAGTGCCTTGTCAGTATAAAGCCCCACTGAGTGTATGACAGCATGTGTCCACATGCTGGTCATTACGGTGTTGCAATACAACTGTTCATGAACATGCCCAGGTGTCAGATACTATCTGTGGCTGGTTTGGCCACATAGTTGTGTAACATAGAAGAAACTGTTTCCGAAACCTAAATGCTATAGCTAGCCCAGAGCAGTTTTTGCCAACATATAAAGTAACTTGGTTGGGGTCTCAAGATGACATGGTAGGGGTTGCAAAATAGAGTGAAAGCCCTCTTTTGATTCCCCCCCGCCTAACCGACTTCATATCCTATACAGCTGACCCTCATTACCACCCTAATACAGCTCCCTTGGTGGAACTGGGGAAAAGAGAAGCACATCCATTGAATCCTGACAAATGTGATATCATCTCTTTGTTGACAACTGTATCATTTAAATTTGGAAGGGTAAAGTCAATTTGCATAGTGTTATGTGACAGAGTGTATGGCCTCAACCACCCTGAAACCCCAGGGTAATCAATTCCACAGAATACTAATTTCCTTTCCCTTCCTTTTTCTAATCATCTTGCTGGTCAGCTACCCTAGTTTTTTTTGTTTTTGTTTTTTTTTTGAGGGGTGGAAGTGGTAGGGTGAGAGGTGGGAATACAGTATTTAAAAGGCTTAATGTAAAAGTAATCAAAGGATATGTTGGGCCAGAAAATTTTTGAGAATCACCAATAGTAAGGATGGAATCAAAATTCAAAATGATGTGTGTATAGTAGAAAGGAGATTAGAGATACAGAGCAGTTACACATTTCAGAACTTCAGAAAAGAAAGAACAGACTTTGAGAAAATAATAGACTTAGAAAATGTCTATGAAATAGTTAAACGAAAAAAGCAAGGGTTTCTAGGCCAGAGGTAACCAAGTCAATGGATCCTGAGGGCCCCAGGCTACATGGTGACAGAAAGAGAACAGCTTCCAGGTCACAGGTTAGGGTGATGCTTTTTTCAGGGTTCCTAGTCCTCTTTCCACATTTTCCCTTTGTCATCTTTATCAAAATCTTTTCAAATTACAGCATGATTTCTACATTGTTCCCAAAGAGGTAACACTACATGGGCTTTGTACTCATACCCATCTCTCATCTAGCCTACTTGAGCTGAGCTAGATTCCTTGGGCCTCATCTGGTATATTGTGGGTACTCTCCTAAATGTGCACTGCCCACATACCTCTGTGATGTGTTTGCACAAAGTCATTTCCATTCTCTATCCCAGTCTTACATACCTACAATTTCTCCACTAATTGCATAACCCATAAAGCACTGTCCCTTTCCATGCATGGGTTAATTTAACACAGATTACACTGATGCCATGGTCAACCTCCCCCCACCTCAGTAGCTTCCAAGACTCTGAAAGCCACCCCAGAAGTCCCTACATAGACACTGCCTCCTTCGCCTAGGCCTTTACTAGCTCTGTCTCCTGGTTATTTTCTCCAGCTTGCAACCAGGCCCTTTCTTTCCCAGCTTACCACCAGGCCCTAAGGCTTCCTTCCACTCAACTGTGGGCTTAGCAAAACAGCAAAACTTATCTTCTCAACAAGGCTGGTCTCTTTCTACATGGAAATTCTCTTCTGGCAGCTACAAGGGAAACAAAACCAAAAACTTTATAACTCTGATTCCCACTGGTTGGCCAATTGCTTGCTTTGCCCACAGCTCTTAACGGCTTGCTGGGATGAGGTTCTGTTGCCCTCTCTGCTGCAGCAAGCCACCTTCTTTTTGGACTTCTGGTTTCTGGCAGCTCTCTGTTTCTATCTTTATAGGCCTACCTTAACCTCAACACAAACTGTCACACACTGCTACCTTAACATTCTGTGATAAGATTTATCAGCAATAAGAACTATCACTCAAACAAGACAACAAAGGAGCTCTCCATGGGTGTCATTCTTGGTAACAGAAGAAACAAGGGATTTCATTTATTTTGCAATAATTAGCTTTTCCCTAATACCATCATCCAGGTTATCTCTAACACTTTCCTCAAGCTATTTTCTGGGGTGGTCTAGTACAGCTCTAGATTTCAAGCTGGTTATCTGGCTAAATTCTTTAATTACCTCAGATTAAATACCAAATCCTTGACCACTATACATCCTTTTAAGAAACCACAGCACGATTGTTCTAAAACATTATGCTGCACAAGAATCTCCTGGAGAGTGTGTTTAAAAGGTAGGTGTCCAGGACCCTTCTCTGAAATTCTGCTTCAGTAGATCCAGGAACCTACCTCTTTCTCTAGTACACCAAAGTGATTCCGGAGCCAGTAGAGGAGCAGCATATTGCTATTTATTTATTTATTTGAGAGAGAAGGAGAGCAGGCACACAGTGGGGTCGTGGCAGAAGGGGAGGGAGAAGAACAAGCAGACTCCCCATGGAGCGCAGAGCCTGACACAGGGCCTGATCCTAGACCCTGAGGCCACAACCAAGAGTCAGACACCCAACCAACCGAGCCAACCATGTGCCCTGAGGAGGAGCATATTCTTTCCCAAAGTGGGCCTTTCATTTTCTGGTGGTCCAAGACATTTTAATAGTCATGTGTTTAATTTACATTTTTTAAAAATCCATAGAATAGTAAAAAACACGATTTCATAGATACTACTTAGGAGGCTATGTAAAAATAGTGAGTTAATTGAAAGCATTATTAAGCAAATAACAGAGTGAAATCCATATGGCAAAAAACTGTGGAAGTGGCACGTAAATGATGAATCTGGAGAAACAATGAGTCAAGGATTAGGACTGCTTCTGTGAATACTTGACATGGTTGTTTTTTAAACTTCTGGGATATTTCTTTGATGTAGGCATGGTTTTTTTTTTTTTTAATTATAAATGCTGCAGAAAGTTGAAAACGTCATGAAAATAGAAAGAAGAAAGTAGGAATTACTGCCATTGAGAGATTATCACTTGCATCTTGATCCTGCTTTCCTCCATTGGGCCTGCTCTTACTTTCTGTCTCTCAATCTCGCTCAGTCTCTCTTTCTCAATCCTTTATTCTTCAGGCTTTTAAAACATACTGCACATACAGACTGACCAGTCTTTTAAAAATTTTTTTTAACATTTTGCCATGCCAGTAAACAGTTTCCAAAAAGATTATTGTAATTGTTTAATGACCTTCCAGCACAGAGCAGTGGTTAAGAGCACATGGGCCAACCTGCCTGGTTTCAAACCCCAGTTCTGCCTTGGGTAGATTATTTAACTGTCCTTTGCCTTCATTTCCCCATTTGTAATATGGGAATAGTAGCCCTCCTAAGTCATAGAATTGACTGGAATGAGATGGAATACTTAGAACACATTATAAGTACTTGAAAAGTTTATACATTATTATCCCATGAATTACTATACTTAAATCATTAAATCATTTATTTTTTGATGTTTTATATTCTTTAGAATGTTTGTGATTCCTATAGGACCTTGATCTTAGGGTCACAAAACCCATTTATAATAATGTAAGTGGAGCAACAGCTCATTGGTTCACTAATTCCCATGGTCTGCCTACTTTGGCTCTTTGGTTTTTATATTTCTCCTAATACTGACTTTCATTGTGTATATTCAAAATGTCTTCCCACTCTGAACTTAAGCAAGTATGACCATTCTTTCACACCAGAGGTAGGGGGCTCTGTTGCCATCATATACCTCTTATTGCTTTGGTCCTATGACTCCAGGATAAACCAACGTGAGGGGATTATTCAATCAAATATAGTTTGTTGTCTGCACCCAGGTACCCCTTTACTAACACCGAAGGAAGTTCTTAGTTTCAAGAAGAGACTTGCTGTACACAAACTTGGTCAACCTCTAAGACAGTCATTCTCAATTATTCTGCTTAAGAGTTGGATGTGTCTCCATCAACCTTGCAGGCAGAAAGTCAGCCTTAACCTCTCAATTACACCTTCTCTCCTCTGTGAATGTTCTGGCTTGTGGTTTGGACTGTACTTTAACAGTTGGTGGGAATTGTAGCAAGTACCTCGAGGGCCCTGTCAGAGCCTGCTCTCTTCTATGCCTCTTGTCACAACCAAGTTTCATTAAAATCTAAATATTATCTACTTAAAGATACTGCAGCCGCTTCTACTTTATTCTGCAAGAGAAAATCCTTCGTTCTAGGTAGCAGCTATGGAAGAGACTGAACCTTATAAAGCAAACCTATTTCTGGATGACAGAGGACAATTGTGCAGTTTGCACTGGAGGGTGCACTATTACACAGATCTCTGTGACAGCATATTAGGAAGAACAGTATCTAGAGCTTTAGATATACCTTTATGTCCCGTGGCTTTTATTTTGAAAAATTACAACCCTACAGAAAGGTCCTAAGAAGAGTATAATGAACACCCTCATAACCTTTATCTAGATTCCCTAATTATTAATATTTTATCACATTTGCTTTCTCTGTCAGTGTACGTGTGTATTTGTTTATATATGCAAAGTAAATAAATAAATATACTTTTACATATGCACATATAAATATGCACATTATTATTATTACTATTTTGCTGACACCTTATGCCCAAGAGTAAAGACATTCTCTTACATAACCATAAGAATGAAAATTTAAGGGGCACTTGGGTGGCTCAGTCTGTTAAGCATCTGCCTTCAGCTTAAGTCCTGATATCAGAGTCCTAGGACCTTGTGCCATGGTGGGCTCAGTGCTCAGCAGAGAGTCTCTTCCTCTTCTCCCTCTGCCCCTCCCCATTCATGTGTGGGTGCATGCGCTCTCTCTCTCTCTCTCTCTCTCTCGCAAAAAAAAAAAAAAATCTTAAAAAGAAAAAGAATGAAAATTTAACATTGATATGATATCATTATATATCACACAGGTCAAATTCCCCCAATTATCTCTATAATCTGTTTTAACCTAAATTAGTTTCCAGTCTTTCTCTCACTTTTGCGACATTGATAGGCATATTTTGTTGCTGATTATGTTTTGTTTTACAGAATGTTTCTCAATTTGGATCACTTTGGTTACTTTCTCATAACTAGATTCAAGTTAAACTGGGAATTAGAGAGGTGGGGCAGAAATACTACATAGATGACATTGTGTACATCAAATAAGGAGCCTCATGATGTCAGTTTTGTAGTTCATGGGTTGTACTAAGTGTGTTCTCTTGGTGAAGGTGATATCTACCAGATTTTTGCATTGTGAAAAGTACATTTTCCCATAGCGGTTAATATGAATCTATGGGATAAAATTGTTTGAATATCCTATTTCCTAATGTTCTTTCTACCCAATGGTTTTGGTATCCACTGATAATTTTTGACTCAATAGTTGTAATTACTATGGGTTGTAAAATGATAATTTCCTATTTCTGTTATAACTTCTACATTTATAATTAGCATTATTTCCTAAGAAAGGCTTTCCCTTCTTCCCTTCTCCTTAAATTTATTTCCTAATTTGTTTGAGTTCATAGATATTTTAAAAATTCAATGTGTTCAATTCCTGTCATTGTTCTCATTTTAATACATGGATTATTCCAAAGTTGGCCAGAGGGAACCCCTTCAAGCTGGTCGATAAGCTTTTGATGAAGACACTGTACTCAAGGTCTGATTTTTGGACAATTACATTTAAAAGCAAAAGGGGTAGAGGGGGCTAAAACTCATCAGCTCGGTGATAAACATTCTACACATATTGTTTGACTAATTCTTACAAAAGCCTATAAAGTAAGCACTATCTATATTTTATTGAGATATTTTAAAGTTCTGTTATTAATATAAAAGTCCTGATACATAGATATTACAGTACCCATGGACATTCAGGATAGAACTCAACAACATCAACAGGTAAATCAACGGAAGTTCACAATAGAGCCAGTACTAACATCGCCTTTATACACCCCTGATAAAAATATTTTTGCTTTTAGGTATGTGTTTGTCTGTGTGTATTTACTCAATTCTTCAGTGATGTTAATCCGGAATCACATAGCATATTGTGGGTAGTTAAACACACATAATCTAAGTGCTTAGCTAGCTTCATGGAGTATAAGCTCTCAACTACTTCCCCTTAACTAACTTGCTAGATTCACAGATGCTCTCCATTCCCTGCAAACTGAATTTTCTGTTATGCACAACATGCTGAGCACTTGAGGGCAGTAACTACTCTCCAATGTACCCAAGGACTTCTGCTCTCACTCTGCTGTCATTTACTACCCAAGAGTCAGTAGTATTTGTTCCCAAATCTGTTTGAGTTAATTAGACTTGTGATTGTAGTATTTTAATTAATTAAATTAAGCATATTTTAATTAAATATGAAAATTGACAAACAAGGAGAGCAGAGAAGAGAGTCGTTGTTATTCTGAAAATGAAATTGAATGCTTGGGACTCAACAGTCCCAAGTCGTTTTTTAAAAAAATGATTACTACTAGGACACGTAAGCAAAAGATTGCAATAGGAATCAGGAAAGTCCTATCAGGTTCTAGATTTAAGTTGCCTTAGAAATGCCTGCTTTACCTTAAATAAATTGAAACTAGAAATAGGTGCATTATGGATATGATTTATGCAAAAAAGTCTCCAAAATACAGATCTACACTCGGAGGTGGAGGTAAAGATCTTAACGCTATAGCAAATTGTCAAATGAGGAATCATGCATGCTTTATTACTGTATTTTTTAGGATTTCAGACTTTAACCAAATTTTTGGATTAATTTTTTGGTCTTGTTAAATAAGTTTCTACTGTAAAGTTCTTATTCTACAATGGTTTCAGTCAATCTTATTTAAGGTTTCTGTGTCTTCATAAAGTCTCAAGGTGAAGAACCATTTTAGGTACCATTAAAAATCTGTATTTGGTTGGGGTGCCTGTCTGGCTCAGTTGGAACAGCGTGCAACTCTTGATCTCAGGGTTGTGAGTTCAAGCCCCATGTTGGATGTAGAGATGATTTAAATGAAAAGAAAAAGAAAAAGAAAGAAATCTGTACTTAGACTACAGGGACCCAAATGATCACTGCAGCTTAGCTTCTGATGCCCAGAATGGATACCCCAGTAAGAAGGTGTCTAAACAACATTCATGTCTGTTGAACATAACCAAGCAGGGACTTTATATACTATCTATATATCTATATCTATATATCTATATATCACATTATATGTTTTGTATTATTTATAGGTTAAAGTTTCTACAGAATGTCTTTCAGGAATGGCTCTCACTTCTTTTGAATCTCCCTAAACACCTAACACTTGTCCTGCTTTTCCTAAACTAGATCTTTAAAAAAATTAGCTGAGAAGATATTATATAATAGTACAGCATTCAAAGGCAGTATTGGAAATGTCCTATCTACTGGGTGCACCATCATTAGCCCTTTACTATTCTGACATGAGTTCAAGATTTTATTTGGCTTGTGGATTTGATTGCTACTTTACTACCAATCTAGAGCAGGGCAAAACTGCTGCTGTTCATGTAGGAGGCACCTAACATATATTTATGGAAGATGATTCTTCTTTCTTTCACTTCTGAAAATATTCAAGAGTTCAAATGACACCAAATAGCCAGGACACAGAGGTCACACTAAGCAGCTACACTTTCCGGGGTGGGGAGAGGGACACACCCAAAGGACCCCTACTGTGTTCTGCCCTCCAAGTATATCTGTAGTACAGAACCAATCTCTCCCCCAGGGGCTGGAGAATCAGCCTCACCCTTTCAGCAGGAGGGAGAGACTGAGTACAAAAGCATGGGCATCAGAGCATAAACAGAGCTGTGTCACATCACATCATGTCACAGTGATTTGGATAGAGCCCCACTGCTGACCGAATCTAGTCCAGACTCCTTGGGTTGACATCCCACCTTCCCGCCTTCACACCCTATACTCTCATGTGTATATACATACTACAGCAAAAAGGAAACTTTCTTCTCAAATGAGCCGTGTCTTTTCCTGAATTGCTTTTCCCACCCTATTCAAACCAATCCTTTTGTGCCTCTTGAAATCATCCTTTAAGGTCACTCTGGCCAAATGTCACTTTTCCTTAAAGCCTTCCTTGATTTCTCTAATTCATGGTTATCTGTCTCTCCTTTTAGCTTTTAGGTTAGTAGGCATATTTTGCTTCATCGTATTATCATTTTTCACTTCACCTCCCATGCTCTTTGTAAGCAGACACTAGGTTTTACTCAGTTTGCATTTTCTGCAGGACCTTGCCCAGTTGGAGCCTTGGACATAGAATGTATTTAACCTCTAAATAAATGTTTGATAGTTGTTCTGTTGGTTGAGTTGTATAAGTTCTGGACTCTACAACCAAGTAGTGCAATGCTGGAAAAGTTCAGAAAGTATTTTTAGGAGATAAAAAGTACCTAGATTTGGAATGAAAATATTCTACTCTAAACCATGAAATCCTCTGAGCTGAAAAATAATGCTTAGAATTCTGAAAGAATCTTTGACTTCCAGAGATGTTCCTATGCATATGCTATAAGTAGATTGTGTTTATTCCAAGGCAATTTTATTTATTGAACACAGGGAAAAATATTACTTTTCTTCTATTTTCTTGACACTTTCAAATTCTTGTCTTCACTATTTTTTATCAGTTTATTAGTTTAATTAATTATTAATATACCGATAGTCTTAAAAAATGATTTAAGACTGCCTACTTTTTTGGCATTGAGTGGTCAAATATACAACCCTAAAGAATGATACTTAAAATAAATATAGGGAACTACTTCTTATATGTAAGTCACCTCTATAATTTATTATTGATACATTATATAATGATGTATCTATTTTCTCCTTGCTTTTCTGCCACAGAGTTGGGTGGCAGGCAGCTGAACAGCACTAAAGAACTTTCCCTATTAACTTTATTCTGGTGTTCAGGATGGATTGTGACATTGACAGCATTATGGATCACTCAGCATCCTTCCCTCCCCTTCATTTTTTCTAGTACTTTGTTCTCTTAGGGATGAGGGGCATTTCAAGGTGGGTTCAGTGCATTAAATATGTGTGTGGTCTGACTATAGTACCAGAATGGTATACACTAATGATCTCATTCCAGATTCTGGCTTCGTTTTCATCTGTGTATGGGTGCAATGCACTCAGCTAGATCACCATCAGCCAGACACATTCCCAATTCCACTCATCTTGCTTATTTGCTGAAGGGTTTCCACATGTGCCATCCACACCACCGTATTTCTTAGATTTGGGGGCAAGTTCCCTTAAATGTGTGCATATGAAATGCATCTGTACTTGCATATAAAATTTATGTTTTGGAAAGGTGACAAGAAAATAATGAAAGGAGGGGAAAGACTACATTTATTCATTTTGCATATAAAACGCAAGTACGAAGCATATGAAAATGAAATGTATGGTCTTGAACTCCAAAAGAGAAAAAGAACAATATCCTCCTGGCTTTGGCATGATGACTAGGCTTCAATGCTTAAATGCAAAATTGCCAGTCTTGAGTGATAACAGAAAACAGCTTAATTACCTCTGTCCAAAATGCTGGCCCCACAATGATCCATATAAGATCATGTTCTGGCCAAACTCAAATACTAATCGACAAATGACTAGAGGTTCTGAATGATATATAAGAAATGATCCGTATATCTTTAGCCAAGTGCCCCTTCCATATAAATATGGGAATTTACGTCTTAAATCCCTCTATTTTGTCATCTTGGGGTTTGTAGAGCTCTCATATGAAAGAGAGAGGGCTTTGTACCTGCTATTCCTTCTGCATCAAAGTCTCTTCCTGCAGATACACACAAGGTTTGTTCTCTCATCTCCTTCAGTGGAAGGTTATGTTACATGTGGTAATGTGGTCACCAAATTGCAAAGACTGTATCTATGTTTCTTCCCTGTTGTATTTTCTCCATATAGCACTTATTATTTCCTGAATGATTAGACATATTTTTGTTTATAGACTGTCTCCCTCCACCACTGGAAGGGCAAGAACTTTTGACAATTGCAATGCTGTATCCTCAGCCCCAAGAAGATGCCTTTATATAGTAAGTATGCAATAAATATTTGCTAGGTGAAAATGAATAAATGTAGGCTTTTCCCCCTTTCCTTATTTTCTTGCCACCTTTCCAAAACATAAATCCAATCATGTAACTCCCATGCTTATAAACTTTCAATAGCTCCTAATTACCTACAGAATACAATTCAAATGCCTTTCCTTGGCGCACAGAATTCCAACCCAACTCTCCAATCTTTCCTCTTAGCCCTTAACCATTCAATATTGTCTAAATTTGCCTTGATCCTCACTTAGCCACACTTTTGTGCACATTGCTCTTTTCATCTACAATGCCTTCCCCACCTTCCCACCTAGATAACTCCTGATCATCCAGCAGGATCCAGTTGAAGTTGGGGTTCCTCTAGGAAATTTTCCTCCTCTATTCCAGGCAGAATCAGCCTGTCCCTTATCTGGTTTCCTATATTTGTTACAGCACCAATGACATCGGGTTACAGTTATTTATACATCAGTGTTCTTCCACTGAACTGTGATATTAGCCTTTGTCTTCCTTAGTCTCAATCATAATAAGATTGTATATGTAAGCTTCACAGACTAGTTAAAACGCAGTTGATGCATAATCTCCCTTCATTTCTTTCTTCTCAACCATGCATCAAAACTGAGTCTGCTTAACATAACAAATCAAGTTCTTAAGAACTGGAGACATTGTCTAATATCTTTTAATTTTAGTGAGTTCTAAAAAGACTGACATTTTACAAGATTTTTGAATGGAATAATGGATGGATGTATGATGGATAGCTGGATTAATGGATAAAGGAAGGTATGGATAAATGGATAGATGGATAGACAAATGAGCTAAACTTCCAATTCTTTCTAAGACCCCCCATTTATTTATTTTTTTGCAATACTACTTTTCCTCATAACTATTTCATTACCATTCTTTCTTATATGTACAATTATCCTTCATGTGCCCAGTATTTGGGGGAGGTAAATGATTAATTGCAGTCTCAAATGGTTACCTAAAGTTGGTTACCTAAAGTTTGGAAACCTAAAGTTTACGTATAAAAAAGGGGGAGAAAGGTTTATCTGAGGCCAGGCTGAAAACCTGGACAAAAAAATGACTTTGTACTGTGTACAAAGCAGCAGCTCCCAATTTTTCAACTTCTAAATGTATTATTCAGTCTTCAGGGAATAAACAATGAGCAAAGAAAGTTTGAGTTGAATGTACTGGAAATTGTTTCATACTTGATTCCAAAAAAGGATTAAGAGGACTTGACAGAATAGAGCGATTTTATCAAGGCAGAGGACACTGTGGAACAAAGGTCATAGAATGTAGCTGAATACACAGGGACTGCCATAAATCACATTAGCAATCAACACAACCTGGGGTCTATGACCACCAGTAGTGGCCTGTATTTGAAAGAAAAGTATAAATCCTTCACCCAACACTAAGTTTTGTAATTCTAAGGTGTAAAAAGCATTTCTTCCTAAGCCCATCCAGGGATCAGAATATGACCCGATAAATAGCCCCATTTTGCTTTAGTTATAAAATATATAGGATAAGAAAAGCAACAGCATCCACAGTGCAAGATCAGGTGACAACAGCCTTCTGTACCAGTGGTTTCTACATGTGAGACTTGTAGCCCTGTGCTCCCTGCACCTCTTTTATTCTGAAAATCTCATCTATCATTACTTGACTCACCAAAGCCAGTCCCTAGCCAACTCTCACTGTAACACCTTCAAAACTGAAGTCACTCTCTCTAACCACAGAGTTCTATCTGTCTTCTACCATCCCTTTCCTCCTGCTGAATCCATCCTCTTTAGGACCTCTTGAACTTTGCCTTGGAAATACATTAAGATATTTGTAGCAAAGAATGCCAGTTTTACTCCAATAATTCCTCCTCCAAAATTCCTCTTCCATAAATTCCTCCTCCATAAAGCCCCAAGTTTTACCAGGGCACATCATTGCTCACGTTAAAGGTCACCTTTTCTTTATTTTATTTTCTTAAAAGATTTTATTTATTTATTTGACAGAGAAAGAGAGGGAGAGCACAAGCAGGGGAAGCAGCAGAGGGATAGAGAGAAGTAGGCTCTCTGCTGAGCAGCAAGCTGGATGTGGGGCTCAATCTCAGGACCCTGGGATCAAGACCTAAGCCTAAGGCAGATGTTTAACCCATTGAGCCACCCAGGTGCCCCTACCTTTCCTTAAAAAAAAAAAAAAAAAAAAAAGGCTATCTTTTCTTGCTTAAAAACTTGATGGAACTATCCATTTTTTTGCTTGAAGTCTTGAAAACACTTAGTTTACCATAGTAGCCAGGTTTGAATATAAGTAGGAAATATATTCTAAAGCAGTGTTTTGATGAATCTCTTATTTACCAATCTTGATTTTTTCTATGACTCTTACTTCTTTCACAAGTCATATAGAATTGAACCACAAATTAACGTCTTGTAGGAAACTACACAGAGACAAAACAGGGTCCCTGGGGAGGGCCAATCATGAAATACCCCACTGTCTAAAAAAAGTAAAACTTACCTCAAGGAATGACTTGGGTATTTGGAAGAATTTTTCATTTGATGTTTAAAATACACAGATCACTCACTGTATTAGACACCTGAAACCATATAAATATAATACTATATGTTAACTATACTGAAATTAAAAACTTAAGAAAAATTAAAAATAAATTTAATAAGTACACGGACCACCACTTAGTAAGACAACAGTCCCCCGGCCTGAGAGATCTGTAATCAGAGAGAAGTAGGGGGAGAGAAAAACTGAAAGAGAAAAAAGAGAAGGGGGATAGGTAGAGGAGAGATATTCGGAAAGATAGGATGGTAGGCAGAGAGAAAGAGAGATATAGTGGCAGAGAGATAGACAGTTATAGCTCTTGAGGGGCCATTAAGGTTCAATTCCCTTGCCACACACCTCTCCCTCCATTCACTCAGCTCCTGTAAATGACTTTTCTGATTTACAGGGCAGGGGAGGGGTTATTAATTTCCTGTGTATTATTCCATTACTTACTAATATCTCAAACCAGACTGAGGGATAGTGTAAGCTGAAAGGGAAGAGAGGGTGGAGAATAAATTGTAATTGTTTGAATTATTCTTTCGGATTTGGGGGGGTAATGGGAGTCATTTCATCTGATTTCTGGTATGACACAAATAGTATTGTAATGTACTTAAACTGTGAAGGAGGAAAAAACAAGATTTCTTATTTGAAGTGCCAAAGAAATAAGCCCTAGGACTTGATCACTTTTTAAAATTTAGTAAGGATCCAAAGTCTGAACTAATACACATTGTCATCACCTTTCTAGGCTGTCCTTGGCTAATGTTCCTTTTGAAACTAATGTTCCTAAGAGGATATTCAGTGGGATCATGAAATAGTGTGTCTCTGGCTAGATCTAGTGGGGGTTGAAAAGATGGCACTTATAAAAAAGCAATTTGTCACAACTTAGACCTGGCTTTCATGAAACAGAGAATGATGTAAAGTCAGCTATCAATAAGATATAACATGGAAAGAAGGCAAATTGCAATAGCCCTCATTTGAGTTATCAAGCAGGAGTTGGTTCTTAAGGGTTTCTGTTTATATCATCAAAGCCCAGCCTTAGCTAAGAAGCTAATTTTTAAGTGGCTTAAGAGAAAAGGCTGATAACTTGACAAGAGCTGTATACCTTTTAATTAATCACAGAATTCATACTTGGATGGATAAGAACTTGTTGCCTAAAACATTAAAATAATCATTTCAGAGGATCAGTACTTCACCAGAGAGAAAGCAACCACTGAGTCATAGACTGGACGTGCTTCAGAGGGCTAGAGGCAATTGCCTTTTAATTTGATATTTTTTTGCTATAATATATAATATTGTATTTGCTGACCTTCTGGCCTTCTTTTTTTTCTTTCTTTTTTTTTTTTTACCAGAACCTTACAATTCAGTCTATGGTTTTCAGAATCTCTCTTCTAAAACACAAGGATGATATTTCCTTTGTAGATGGTCTAGCTCATTAACTAGTTGTATATATACATTCAGATATCTCAGAAGGACACCATCAGGGAGTTTTCCAACAATCTTTTCCCATTCTCCCTTATTCTAATTTTTTAAATGCTGATTTTGTTTGGCCATGGTGCACATAGCCCCAGGAAATGAACCATGATAGGTCTAAGACTCTTATGGTACAGCGAGGACCTCTTTTGCTGGATATTTGTGTTCTCAACAGCAGGTGGTGGTCATATGACCCAGTTTTGGCCAATCAGATGTAAGAGGGGGATGTCCAAGGGCCTTCTGGGTAATATTTGGGTTTCTCACAAAGGTATTTTGAGATAGGTATTTATAGATAGGTATTTAAGGAGGTTTTCTTGGAAAGTTCCCATTCTTCCTGTCTAAAATAGGGATTTAAGAGTCTGATGTTTGGAGTTGAAATGTACATTTTATGACTGACTGCCCATGAGATGGCAGCATGACAGAAGATGAAGATAATGTCAAAGGTGCTGAACCAAGCCGTAAAATTATTTTGCCGTTGTTATTGCTGCTGTTGTTTTCCAAACTCTAATATTATTGAGTCACTGAATAAACGCTGGGATTGCCGACAGCTAGACTCTTCTGACATAGAAATAAACAGTAAATATCCTCGACTTACATCCATGTTTATTGGGTCTTCTGATATTTGTAACCAAAAATATCCCAACCAATACAATTCCTTTCCTTTTAGATGATATGTTTCTATTACTTTGTCTTATGATCATGGAGATGATTCTCATTTAGTTTGCCCTTTTGGTTTGTCAATCCAGTTTTATATAAATTTTATATAATTGGTAATCCCCTCAAGAAAAGAAACAATATTTCCTTCCATGAAATCAGATAGTCATTACTTAAAAATATTAACTAGCTATATGGTAATATCAACCATTAACATTCACAGAATTGCAATCATTTTCCATTAGGAATTCTGACAAACTTGATAAGCATTCCTCTGAAAGGTTAGTACTATAGCTACAACAGTACTATTTCCATGTTGATGAATGAAACTGTTGTGTGTTTGCTATAAAAAAGTAACTTTTTATTAGACTTTAAATTTTACAGAATGCTTTCTTACATTTGTTCAATTTATTCTCATAGCAACCTTGCAAGGCAGATATTATTTTTAGCTTAATTTTATATATAAGGACACCAAGACTGAGAAAAACTAAATGAACTGTTCCTGCTAACTCAATTAATAACTGGAAGAACTTGGATTTAGAGCAAAGCCTATGTTCTTTCCACAATACCACGCCATGGAGAACAGTCACTTGAGGCTCTCCACCATCAAACCAAATATTATCAGGTCTCATGCTGTACTATTAGTATGTTATATTGAACTTCATAGAACTTAAGAATAGATATATATACCTGCCATACCCGAATAAATTGCTAGCCTAAAGTAAGTTTTGATAGAACTGGCTTAAAACAAATATTGCAAAGACCCAAAATGGTACCAGGGTGATACAGATCTTCCTCAGCTGACAATGGGACTACATCCCAGTAAACCCATTCATTATAAGTTGAAAACACTGTACGTCAAGACGCACTTAATACACCTACTGAACATCATAGCTTAGATTAGCCTACCTTAAACATGCTCAGAACACTTACATTAGCTTACAGTTGGGCAAAGTCATCTAACACAAAGCTCATTTTATTATAGTGTTGAATAGCTCATGTAATTTATTGAATACTATACTGAAAGTGAAAACCAGAATGATTGTATGGATACAGATGGTTGTAAGTATATTGGTTGTTTACTCTCCTGATTGTGTGGCTGACTGGGACTGGGACTCTCTGTCACTACCCAGCATCAGGACATATTGCTAGCCCAGGAAAAGATTAAAATTCAAAGTATGGTTTCTACTTAATGAGTATCACCATCTTAGAGTTGAAAAACCATAAGTTGAATCATTGTAAGTTGGGGACCATCTGTACTTCGGGTCATTCCTGCTCCTGGGACTAACGTAGTAATTTTTCTTGCTGTCTTTTATTATTTACATCATATTAGAATTAATATGTAAGCCCATCCAGGGCAAAGCCTCTTCGTTAGTTGTTTTTATCTAGCACAGTGCCTGTCATATAATAAGAATTCCATAATACTTATTAAATCAACAATAAGTTACTGATCTAATCGTTCATGGACAGAGAAACACTTTCATCTTTTCTTTCATAAGCACGTTAGTCTATTATCTTAAAAATTGGCTCTGGAGAGGCACCTGGGCGGCTCAGTCAGTTATGTGTCCAACTGTTGATTTGAGCTCAGATCCTGATCTCATGGTTATGAGATCAAGCCTTGCATTGGACTCCACTCTGGGCATCATGGAGCCTGCTTAAGATTCTCTCTCTCTCCGGCCACCTGGGTGACTCAGTGGGTTAAAGCCTCTGCCTTCAGCTCAAGTCATGATCTCAGGGTCCTAGGATCAAGCCCCACATCAGGCTTCTGCTCGGTGGGGAGCCTGCTTCCCCTTCTCTCTTTGCCTGCCTCTCTGCCTACTTGTGATCCCTTTCTCTCTCTCTCTCTCTCTCTGTTAAATAAATAAATAAATAAAATCTTTAAAAAAAAAAAGGATTCTCTTTCTCCCTATGCCCTTCCCCACTCCCACCTCACCCCTCACTAGCAATATGCACTCTCTCTCTAAAAATAAATAAACAAACAAACACACGTCAAAATTTGCTTTGGAAATCTAAAGCTCTCAGCAGTTTCAGGAAAGAAGCCATTATAAGTAGCAGTAAGGTGAAGTTTCTTCACACTTTGTCCTTCTTGAACTTGTGCAAATATCCAAAAAGGAGAGGAAAGCAATTAGTTTTTTTTTTTCCCCATAGTGATGGTAGTTTCTAGAAATAGCTTATCCATCTTCCATTGGGAACTGTCTTCTTTCTAATCACTTTTCTTCTCATGCTGGATTAGTTTAGAAACATCATTGCCAGAGCTTAACCACCCCTTTGGTTTTTAATATTGTAACCACATCACCACAGATAGTGAAGAAAAACAGCTAGATTGAGAAAAGTTATACATCTCTTAAGGTGTCAAAGGAGTCAGAGTAGCTCAGATAATCTCAATTTTCTGTGAAAGTTAAAAAATTTTAAGGGAAATCCATTCTCCTGGTATTTTTGAAATAAGCTTCTGTTTTCATAGAACTTAACTGCTCTAAAAGGAAAGAAGCTCATAACCGGAATCCAAAATGTTTGTGAATTATCTCCGTGCAAACTGAGTTTGTCCCAATGGGAAAAACAACCACTTCGAGAAATATTCTTACTTGGATTTTGTTTTCTTAACAGTCTACTCAAATTTATTTTGACAATTAAATCCTTTGTAGGATTAAGGAAAGATGAAATGATCAACGAAAATTTTCAAGCACCAATAATCTAAATCAAGTGAAAATATTAGTTAATTAGAAAGCCAGAAAGCCTACAGGGGCTAAAATATACACCACTCCATGACTCCAGGAAGACACGGATAGCTATAGTCACCATAATGTTAGAACGGTATCTGTTACTATTAATAGCAATATGCAAGAAAACTGAGGAAAATGTGTGTGGTAATTAATCAGATATCAATCAACATTGTATTCCCAGGGAAGAAATTCTTGAGAAGGAATAGAGCTGTGAAAATAAATGTTCCTGCTACATAATAGTATGACTATCATAGGCTTCTAGCCATTTATATACAACAATACATCAGGCTCCCACAAGGTTAGTGCAAGGCGAGTTTTAGAAACCAAACTTGCTTATTTTTTATTTAATCTCATGGCACCTACCATATATTTTGTTTCTCTTCATTTTGAAATAGCTAGGTAGCATGCTGGCAAAGTTAAGAAGAAGTCTGCTGATTGTGAAGATAGCAAAAGAAAGATTTTATTCAGTTTATCTACATCTCCATTTTTATCTGTAGCATTTATGCTACATTTATGATGAATTTCCTTAAAGAACCAATTTAAATAAAAATATATGAAATGCATATAATTTAGAACTTCATACGAGTGAGTATTGAGTAGTTGCTACAGACAACAAAAAAAATTCAACCACCATTTGGATGGATAAGGCATGGTTATTAATTTTTTTAAGTATGTGTGTTTTAACACCAGAATTCTTTAGTTTAAATTTTTAAGGAAAACTGCAAAACATAAAACATTCAAAAGTAGTATAGTTCTAACTTAAGAAGATGAGGAACGATCAACTTTCTTCTCCAAAGTAGTTTTAACACACCTCCAGAGACTCCAACGCTCCTAGATAAATAGCTGGAAAATCATCCGGAAAATAGCTACAGTTGGAAGCCAGGCTCTATATCCGGCTCAATCACCAGAGCTACAAGATTTGAAAAAACGTTTTTGCCCCTTTGGGCCTCAGTGCTCTCACAGAATGAATGATCTCTAAGAGTCCTTCTGGTGCCAATTTTTTATTCTGATTTCTAAATGTAACTATTTACATTAAGACTTTGCAAAGAAATCTATTGGGAGCAAAATATGAAGAAAGGCACCTATGATTTACATTAGCATTAAAAGCATGTTGTTCTGAAATATGATGTAATTATTTACTCTTGAAAAATACAATAAAAAGCCATCCAAATCCTTAGGGTCACATTTCTTGATCTACAATCATTATATTCCATCTCCAACTTAAACCATAGCATATCACTACACATCAGAAGAAATATTTGACCTCATATGTCTGCAGCCCTCAATGTCTTAAGGTCTTTAAGATTACATATGCAATATTTTCAAGGTCCTATTAGCAAGTTGGCAAGTGTCTCGTTTTCACCTGGAAATGTTGCCGTTATTACCCTACATGAATAATATACAGTTTGGTCAGTGGTATTTGCTTGGTTAGGTCACCAATATAGTTAAATACATATTTTTATTCTAAAAAGTGTACACTCACCTTAGGGCATTCTTCACAAGTTGATTTTTGTTTCTTTGCACAGCTGTTCTGTATTATGCAACTATGTTGTGCAGTATTTGGCATATAAATAAATGTTCAAGTACACCTGGTAAAATTAGAAATGCTGTGGGTGTTGAGGAAGTTGTAAGGGCAATGCTGAAGTGATTGCCCAGGCTGGGTAGAAGATAAATATAGTCGTAAGGAATTGGTAGGCTAGATAGGGAGGAAGGAATGTGTCCAGGGATTTTACACCCCAGTGTTATTCAAGAGCAATGAGGAAGGTGAAAGGGATTGTCAAAGGAGAGAAGACTCTAAGGCAGCTCTTCTCTGCCTCAGAGATTTGGTCAGAAGACTGAGCTGAGCTATGAATTTCAGGTACTGATGCACAGGTGCATTGTTGGAGAGTGAAGGAAGGGAAGCCTGGGCTTAAGAGAAGGTGAGTGCTATAAGCTGAATATTCTCATCCCTCTTCTCTCCGCCCCCCTAAATTCGTATGTTAAAATGCGGTGGTATTAGAAGGTGGGGTTTTGGGGAGGTGATTATGTCCTGAGGGTGCCGCTCTCTGTATTGAATGATTAATGCCCTTATAAAAGAGACCGGAGAAAAATCCCTTTCCTCCCTCATGTAAGGATACAATGTAGGCTCCAGCTTTGAATGAAGAGAGCTCTCATGGGGCTGAAACCACCCTGGTGCCTGATCTCGGACTCCCCGGCCTCCAGAACTGTGAGAAATAGATTTCTATTGTTTATAAGCCACCCAGTCTATGATATTTTGATGCAGCCACCTGAACAGACTAAGATAGTAAGTCTCGCGATGTCATGGATCATCAGGAAGGTTCTAAAATGGCTGAGGCATAACCTCAAAGCCCACACACAGACACATTACCTCGCAGAGTTACTACCACATCACCAAAACTGTTTAAGCACAATTCAGATGGCCACCAAGAGGATGTGTTTCCCACATCGTACGGGAAGTTAAAAAGATAATTCCCATAGCTCCTTCTTATTCCTAAAATTCTGTTATTTCCACCAGCAAAAAAAAAAAAAAAGTTAACTTGATTTTGCACAAGGGATAAGCATTTGTTATTATGAGTCAAATCGTTCAGAGTATATGGCAGTTAACTACAGATATAAATAAACCTTTAAAATGATAGAAGTTTAGGGGCACCTGGGTAGCTCAGTCGGTTATGCATCTGCCTTCGGCTCAGGTCATGATCCTGAAGTCCCAGGATTGAGCCCCGCGAGAAGCCTGCTTCTCCGTCTCTTTCTGCCTTTGTTCCTCCCCTTACTCACGCTCTTCGTCTCTCTCTCTCTCTCAAATAAATAAATAAAATCTTAAAAAAATGATAGAAGTTGAGAGACACTAAAGTCCTGATTCTCCATTACACGGAAGAGAAAACTGAGGCCCAGGAAGAGCACATGATTTGCTTAAGGTCATTAGACAAGTTTGACGACTCCGGACTCTGGATTAATCTTTTTTTCCACTATATCATGTTGCTTTTAAGCCATTTAAATTTTGTGCTGATTTGCAAATTAGAGATAATAGATGCCATTAGCTGGCTAGATCTGTGTGAACAAAGAGAATTGCAGATTTGAGACAACTGTGTGGATAATTCTGTTTCCTAAGATGTTATAAATGTTTTAATGAAAATATCCAGATAATTGAAACCTGACCATTTTAAAAGTATTTAAAAAAATAAATATCTTATTCTCCATTCTACTTTACTAAATGCTCAATAAATGGAGATATTGGTCTCATCTCTATGAGGTTCCCCTAATAAATGATTCACTTGAGAAATGCACTAAAAAGAGGAGAGAGAGAGAGAGAGAAATTGGTCATATTTAACGTCACCAATAATGGAACAACTTTTTCACTCCTTGTACTAAGAAGAAAATATCTCATGTGGTATTCTTGCCAAAAATGTTTAACCTGAATCCAACCATAAGGCAACAATCAGATGTATACTATGGGACATTTTACAAAATGATGGGTCTGGATTCTTCAGAAATAACTATGTCATGAAAGTTTTTAAAAAGCAGAGAGACTGTTTTAGAGAAAAGAAGACTAGAGAAACAAAACTAAGTGCAATGCATGATTCTTAATAAGATCCGAGTGAGAAAAGAGCTGACTCAGAATTAGGACAATTAGAGAAATTTGAATACAGACTATATATTAGATATGTTTATTGTATTAAGGCTAAATTCTGTGAGTATGACAATGATATTGTGGCTGCATATAAGAATGTCTTTATTCTTAGGAGATAACATGTAGCAAGATGAAGGGATGATATCAACAACTTATTTTCAGACTTTTCAGCTATAAAAAATTGTGTGTGTGTGTGTGTGTGTGTGTGTGTGTGTGTGTTCATGTGGGGCACTAGTAAAGAGGTAGAAAAGAAAGACCATATATGGCAAAATGTTAATGATTGGTGATTCTAGGTGAAGGGTATGATGAGTTTTTGCTGCATTTGAAATTTGTCAAAATATACAGTTAGGAGAGAATTGAAAGCTTTGTAAGTTGTTTTCCTCCATACAAAATATATAGTGGGAAATGAATAAAATTAGAACCTTTATACTTTGCCCAGTAAATTATTACTTGCCCTGGGCAAGCATCTATTAACAAGGCTATGATGAAGCACTTTATAACACTTGAATAACATGCTAAATAAATGACAGATTTGGCTGTGTATTTCCTTAAGAGAGTCTCTATCCAGTTATAGGAGTTCAACTTTAGTAACCATGCATTTCAGAAATGACGTTTATGAGAAAATCCAATCTCTAGAATTGCAGATCACCAAGGTTCCTTAATCACAACTAATCAGAGGCAATGAATATGGCCTTTTCTTCCCTTTTAAAAACATCCACCATACCCAAATAGGTCTACATTTGGCATGTGACACATATACCACCCCCCAAACCATACAACTAGAGACAGCATAATCTAGCAGCTAGCATGTAATGCTTCGTGTGTGTGTATGTGCATGTGTGTGTGTGTGCGCGTGCACACACACACTTCCCAAAGAAAGGGTTTCTAATACACATGGTATGTAACAGGGGTTGAGAGTTGACTAGGAAGTTATCTCAAAAAACATGATATCTGCAGAGATAGTGGAAGGTGGAGAAGGCAAAAGGATTTTGCAAAATGCAGTTGTAGAATGAACAAAAGCAATTGCAGGCTATATCCAGAATATAAAACAAGATTTAATGTTCCCAGAATGTCTGTGAGCTTTTTCCTTCCCTCACCCCCATAATTCCTGTTGTTTCACCTTTGTTCACTAATAATAACTTAGTGAGTTTCCCTTGTATATGAGTCAAATATTTCTGTGTAGATAACTACCTAAATAGTTTTGAGTTATTCTTTGGTGAGAATTATCATGATTGGCATAAAACAGAAAAATCAAGACTTATCCTTTGGAACTGGGACAAAGACTGATGCCAGCTTTCCCTCAAGCACATAGCTATACACAGTCACGTAGATACCTGCAAAACTGGAATTCTGTTACTAAAAAAGAAGGCGAGGAGAGCATTT